>CM059802.1:33914375-35114375 GCA_030435695.1 Brachymystax lenok tsinlingensis | reverse complement strand
TTTGCGAATAATCGGACCAACTGTTGTCACCTTCTCACCAAGCTGCTTGGCGATGGTCTTGTAGCCCATTCCAGCCTTGTGTAGGTCTACAATTCTATCCCTGACATCCTTGGAGAGCTCTTTGGTCTTGGCCATGGTGGAGAGTTTGGAATCTGATTGATTGATTGCTTCTGTGGACAGGTGTCTTTTATACAGGTAACAAACTGAGATTAGGAGCACTCCCTTTAAGAGTGTGCTCCTAATCTCAGCTCGTTACCTGTATAAAAGACACCTGGGAGCCAGAAATCTTTCTGATTAAGAGGGGGTAAAATATGTATTTCCCTCATTAAAATGCAATTCCATTTATAAAAAATTTCACATGCGTTTTTCAGGATTTTGTTATTGCTATTCTGTCTCTCACTGTTCAAATAAACCTACCATTAAAATTATAGACTGATCATTTCTTTGTCAGTGGGCAAACTTACAAAATCAGCAGGGGATCAAATACATTTTTCCCCTCACTGTACTTTCAAGAGTTAAAGACTTTGTAAAGTCAACTACCAACACCAAAAGGCTAGGCTGGGCTGGGTAGCAGAGGCCTACCTTGCCGGCTGCGTCCTGCTGTTTGGTGCTAAGATTCTCGGGCCTTTCCCAGCAGCGCGTGGACAGGTTCAGGATGGCAGTGGCAGCCATGTGAGCAGCCTCAGCATCATGGGAGTAATCGTAGCCGCTGGAGGACGAGGAGGAGCTGCTCTTTGCATATCCTCCTGACAAGCTATGGCTCGGGGACAAGGCCTTAGGGAATGGTTTAGCTGTGGAGGAGAGAGAGGGTGGGAGTCCAAATGAGAATTCATCCTCCCAGTTGAGCATGCACCAAGCTACCATTACAGTGCTCCCTATAACCGACCAATTTCTCTCATGAACACTGACGTAACAAGTGAAAGTTATGTTTTGGTAGTTAAGGAATGATTTCCAACAGAAATTCAACAAATACCAAGATCATCTTTTTTTTGCTAAATTCAATTGATTGGACATGATTTGGAAAGGCACATACATGTCTATATAAGGGCCCACAGTTGACAGTGCATGTCAGAGCAAAAACCAAGCCATGGGGTTGAAGGAATTGTCCGTAGAGCTCCGAGACAGGATTGTGTCGAGGAACAGATCTGGGGAAGGGTACCAAAAAATGTCTGCAGCATTTAAGGTCCCCAAGAACACAGTGGCCTCCATCATTCTTAAATGGAAGAAGTTTGGAACCACCAAGACTCTTCCTAGAGCTGAGCAATCAGGGAAGGGCCTTGGTCAGCGAGGTGACCAAGAACCCAATGGTCACTCTGACAGAGCTCTAGAGTTCCTCTATGGAGATGGGAGAACCTTCCAGTAGGACAACTATCTCTGCAGCACTCCACCAATCAGGCCTTTATGGTAGAGTGGCCAGACGGAAACCACTGCCTTTGCCAAAAGGCACCTAAAGACTCAGACCATGAGAAACAAAATTATCTGGTCTGATGAAACCAAGATTGAACACTTTGGCCTGAATGCCAAATGTCACGTCTGGAGGAAACCTGGCAACATCCCTACGGTGCAGCATCATGCTGTGGGGATGTTTTCAGCGGCAGGGACTGGGAGACTAGTCAGGATCGAGGCAAAGATGAACGGAGCAAAGTACAGAGAGATCCCTGATGAAAACCTGCTCCAAAGCGATCAGGGCCTCAGACTGGGGCGAAGGTTCCCCTTCCACAACCCTAAGCACACAGCTAAGACAACGCAGGAGTGGTTTCAGGACAAGTCTCTGAATGTCTTTGAGTGGCCCAGCCAGAGCACGGACTTGAACCTGAATAAACATCTTTGGAGAGACCTGAAAATAGCTGTGAAGCAACACTTCCCATCTAACTTGACAGAGCATGAGGATCTGCAGAGAAGAATGGGAGAAAATCCCCAAATGCAGGTGTGCAAAGCTTGTAGTGTCATACTCAAGCAGAATTTAGGCTGTAATCGCTGCCAAAGGTGCTTCAACAAAGTCCTGAGTAAAGAGTCTGAATGATTATGTAAACGTAATATTTCCATTTGTTATTTTCTATAAAAATAAACATTTCTAAAAAAATGTTTTTGCTTTGTCGGTATGGGGTATTGTGTGTAGATTGATGAGGGGAAAAAAACTATTTAATACATTTTAGAATATGGTTGTAACGTAACAAAATGTGGAAAAAGACAAGGGGTCTGAATACTTTCCGATAGTATTCATACCACTTGTTTTACAGCCTGGATTAGATTGTTGTTGTTTTTGTCACCCATCTACACACAATAACTCATAATGACAAAGTGAAAACCGGTATTTACAAAAAATACAGTACCAGTCAAAAGTTTGGACACACCTACTCATTCCAGGGTTTTTATTTATTTTACTATTTTCTACATTGTAGAATAATAGTGAAGACATCACAACTATGAAATAACACATGGAATCATGTAGTAACCAAAAAAGTGTTAAACAAATCTAAATATATTTTATGTTTGAGATTCTTCAAAGTAGCCACCCTTTGCCTCGATGACAGCTTTGCAGACTCTTGGCATTCTCTTAACCAGCTTCATGAGGTAGTCACCTGGAATTTATTTCAATTAACAGGTCTGCCTTGTTGAAAGTTAATTTGTGGCAAGAAGGTGAGACATGAAGGTCAGTCAATCTGGAAAATGTCAAGAACTTTGAGTGGAGATGCAAAAAAAATCAAGTGCTATGATGAAAGTGGCTCTCATGAGGACCGCAACAGGAAATAAATCACTGTGTCACCAGAGTTACCTCTGCTGGAGAGGATAAGTTCATTTGAGTTTTGCAGCCCAAATAAATGCTTCACAGAGGTAAAGTTACAGACACATCTCAACATCAACTGTTCAAAGGAGACTGCGTGAATCAGGCCTTCATGATCGAATTTCTGCAAAGAAACCACTACTCAAGGACACAAATAATAAGAAGAGACTTGCTTGGGCCAAGAAACACTTGGGCCACAGAAACACCACCATGAAGCATAGAGGAGGAGGTGTGATGGTGTGGGGGTGCTTTGCTGGTGACACAGTGATTTATTTAGAATTCAAGGCACACTTAACCAGAATGGCTACAACAGCATTCTGCAGCGATACGCCATCCCATCTGGTTCGCGCTTAGTGGGACTATAAATTGCTTTTCAACAGGACAATGACCCAACAAATCAAATTAAATGTTATTGATCACATATTTAGCAGATGTTATTGCGGGTGTTGCGAAATGCTTGTGTTCCTAGCTCCAACAGTGCAGTAATATCTAACAATTCACAACAATACACACAAATCTAAAAGTAAAATAATGGAATTAAGAAATATATAAATATTAGGACAAGCAATGTTGGAGTGGCATTGACTAAAATACAGTAGAATAGAATACAGAATAAACAAATGAAATGAATAAAGCAGTATGTAAACAAAATGACTAGTGTTCTATTATTAAAGTGGCCAATGATTCCATGTCTATATAGATAGGGCGGCAGCCTCTAAGGTGCAGGGTTGAGTAACCGGGTGGTAGCCGGCTAGTGATGGCTATTTAACAGTCTGATGGCCTTGAGATAGAAGCTGTTTTTCATTCTCTTGGTCCCAGCTTTGATGCACCTGTACTGACCTCGCCTTCTGGATGAAAGTGGGGTGAACAGCCTGTGGCTCGGGTGGTTGATGTCCTTGATGATCTTTTTTGCCTTCATGTGACATCGGGTGCTGTAGGTGTCCTGTAGGGCAGGCAGTGTGCTCCCGGTGATGTGTTGGGCAGACCGCACCACCCTCTGGAGAGCGCTGCAGTTGCGGACAGTGCAGTTGCCGTACCAGATTGTGATACAGCCCGACAGGATGCTCTTAATTGTGCATCTGTAAAGGTTTGTGAGGGTCTTAAGGACCAAGCCAAATTTCTTCAGCCTCCTGAGGTTGAAGAGGCGCTGTTGCGCCTTCTTCACCACACTGTCTTTGTGGGTGGACCATTTCAGATCGTCAGTGTTTTGTACGCCAAGGAACTTGAAGCTTTCCACCTTCTCCACTGCGGTCCCGTCAATGTGGATAGGGGCGTGCTCCCTCTGCTTTTTCCTGATGTCCACAATCAGCTCCTTTGTTTTGTTGACATTGGGGGAGAGGTTATTTTCCTGGCACCACTCCAGGGCCCTCGCCTCCTCCCTCGTCATTGTTGGTAAACAAGCCTACAATGGTTGTGTCGTCTGCAAACTTGATGATTGAGTTGGAGTGTGTAGCCAGGCAGTCATGGGTGAACAGGGAGTACAGGAGGGGGCTGAGCACACACCCTTGTGGGGGCCCGTGTGTTGAGGATAACTGAAATGGAGGTGTTGTTTCCTAACTTCACCACCTGGAGGCGGCCCGTCAGGAAGTCCAGGACCCAGTTGCACAGGGCGGAGTTCAGACCCAGGTCCCTGAGCTTGATGATGAGCTTGGGGGGGACTATGGTGTTGAAGGCTGAGCTACAGTCAATGAACAGCATTCTTACATAGGTATTCCTCTTGTCCAGATGGGATTGGGCAGTGTGCACTGCAATGGCGATTGCATTGTCTGTGGATCTATTGGGGTGGCAAGCAAATTGTGTGGGTCTAGGGTGTCCGGTAAGGTAGAGGTGATATGATCCTTAACTAGCCTCTCAAAGCACTTCATGATGACAGAAGTGAGTGCTACAGGGCGATAGTCATTTAGTTCAGTTACCTTTGCTTTCTTGGGTACAGGAACAATGGTGGAAATCTTGAAGCAAGTGGGGACAGCAGACTGGGATAGGGAGAGATTGAATGTCTCCGTAAACACTCCAGCCAGCTGGTCTGCGCATGCTCTGAGGACAATGCTAGGGATGCCGTCTGGGCCGTCAGCCTTGCGAGGGTTAACACGCTTAAATGTCTTACTCATGTTGGCCATGGAGAACGAGAGCCCACAGTCCTTGGTGGGAGGTTACAACAGCGGAGTCTGGGACCAGTCCTGCTATTACTCTGACTGTTGGTGAGGAAACAGTTAAAACTGACCAATGCCAGGAAGGTGGCAGGACCTATGGATTCATACTCCGGGTGCTCAAGGACTGTGCAACAACATCCAGTCCCATCTTCTAGCCCGCCAACTCCAGGTCATGCAGTTACATCCTTCCACCATCACCTGGGTTATGGACTACCTCACTGACAGGCCGCAGTGGGTCAGACTACAGAACCACTCGGTCTCAGACAAAATCATCACTAACACAGATGCCCCACAAGGGACGGTTTTGTCACCATTCCGCTTCACCCTCTGCACAGAAGACTGCTGGCACGCCCAAGCCTCCTGTTGCCTACAAATGTTTTCAGACGATTCAGCCATTGTAGGCTGCATTACAAAGGATGATGATTCCCTATACAGGGAGTAAATATCTTAATTTGTGGCATGGTGCAGCTGAAACCGCCTGGAGCTGAATGGGTCTAAAACCAATGAGCTGGTGATAGACTTCAGGAGGAAGGAGAGTGCGTCTGCTGTAGTCATCAATTGGGTCACTGTGGAAAGGGTGGACCCAAATACATGGGGGTGGTGATTGACGATAAGCTGCAGTGGAAAGAGAACACCTCCATGGTTTTTAAAAACAATCTAGAGCCCACCCTAGATAAGCGGAACCTCAAGAAGCTCAGGAGTATAGAGGCCAACACTAGCCTCGCCCTCCACATTATCTGGCTGGAGTATCGCAGTGCGATGGCAGACAGATTTATTTTTCCTAGAACAGAGCGTTTCCGCGGATCCTTTTTACCATATGCTATGAGGCTTTTAACACGAACACTTCGGTTTTTATATCCATTTATGATGTGCTGCTTTTAATGTCTGTGTGTCTTTGTTGTGTTTTATGCCGTATTTATTGGTAATGTATGTATTGGCTGGTGCAATCAAATTTCTCCTCTGGGGGATTAATAAAGTACTATCTTATCTTATCTTAAGGCCCTTCAAGGTTGAAGATTGAGGACTCGAGAACTTGAGTCATCAGCGTATATTGATACTTTTGTCTCTAATCCATACATTTTTAGCCCCTTAATGTTATCAGATCTGATGACCGTTCAATTACCATAATAAATAACCTTGTTATTAATGTACTATAAAGATTATACCTGGTTTCCCTGCATTCTCATCGTTTTTAATTATTTCTGCAAAGATCATCTTACATTTGATGGCTTTGGGTGAGGGTTGACTGGTGGCGGGCATCTTTGGAACCAGCATAGGCTTCCCAAACACCTGGACGTCGAAGCTTGCATAGTCGAAGGAAACCTTGGAGTATTTCTCCAGCTCTTTGGCCAAGTTGGCGCGGGGTGTGGCAGGCACCATGTTGGGTCTGTAGCCATACTGAGGGATCTCCAGCTGCTTCACAAAACACATTGGTCTGTTGGAAAGAGAGAGAGAGTCAGAACATTATGTGCAAGAGAAAGGGTAAAATATGAGTAAAATGCATCAGAGATGGACAGCTATTTAAGTAAGGTGAGAAAGGGAGGAGGAGAGAGGGCTCACCTGAGAACTCTGTCTGAGTGGGGGCTCCCAGTTGGGAGCTCGCTGACTGAAGGCTGGGGGTGACTGGGGGTGACTTGGCCCCCCTTGGCGAGCTTCTCTGCAGCTGCGATGGGACAACCGGACAGACTGAGACAAAGAGAGATAGTGATAATTAATCAATTGTTTCACTTTTGATTGACTAACTTTGTGACTAGAACTACAGCTCATCAACAGCTCATTTCCCATACACTCAATGATAGTCTTTAAGTGTAGGGATTAAAGGTAAAAGTGAGGTTATAATCGTTGGACAGTATAATACCTGCGGTGCGTGTTGCGATTGCTGTTGACGTGACCTTGGCCTGTGCATCCTGGAGTTGGACACTTCAGCACGTTCTCGTGCATGGCCAGGACTAGGGAAACGGACGCAAAGAGACATAGACAGAGAGATATATGTATGTGTGACAAGTCTGCATATTGTTCAAAGCAGTAATGTTTCCCTGTTAGCACTTTGGTAGTACTGTATTAGTACTCTGCTAGTACTACAAACAAAAGTACTCACTCTCAGGTGGGATCCTGTCTTTGTGAGGGCACCCAGAGAGGCTGCGGTGGTGGGGGTACAGCCCAGTCACATGGCCTGTCCCATCACACCCAGGGGTGGGGCATTTCACCTCTTTCTTGTCTGGATGGAAAGGGGAGAGAAGTTGAGTGAGCAGGATAATAATTGGAAGATTAACCTATGGTGGGTTAAAAGATATCCTGATAAACCATAAACTGTCCTACCTTTGCTGTGGTGTCCTCTGTGTCGCATGGCTGGGTCCATGGGTTTGCTGGCCCTGTCGTCGGGGCTGTGGTAGCGCTGGTGCTCGGGAGACTGTTGGTCGTCGTGCGGCCCTCTCACCTGCTCGGCCTTCAGGGCGATGGCTTGCTCCAGAAGCCCCAAGTTCCCCCGGGTCATATCCCAGGTCTCAGAGTCATCTGTCACGCCTGAACCCTGTGAGAGACAGTCATCTTCCTCCTCCTCTTCCTCCTCCTCAGATCGTATCTCGATGACCACTGTGGTAGGTGAGGCTTTGTTAGAGTCTTGGTCTTCTTCTTCCACCTCCCCTGCTTCTGTTTCCTCCTCTCCTTCCTCATCCTCTTCCTCCTCTTCTGTCAACGGGGTACCAATCTTTACCTCCTCCGGTGCCACTTCTGTATCCTCACATCCCTGAGCTAGCGTACTAGAGGAAGGAGAGATGGCAGGCTCCACTTGGACCACCTCCTCCTCCTCCTCCTCTTCCTCCTCCTTCTCTTCCATTACCTTCTTCTCCTTCTCCTCACCCTCCTTCTCTTCCTCTTCTTCTTCCTCATCTCCTTCCACTTTTGCCTGATGCCTGCTGTAGTCCCCAGTGGAGTACTGATGATCTGAGTTCTCCTGACCCACACATTGCCTCTCCTCCTCTTTCTCTTCCTCCACTCCCTCTTCTTCCTCTTCTTCCTCGTCTCCTACCTCCTCCTTTTGCTTCTCCTCAATCTCTGCTCTCCCTGTTCCATCGTTGCCTTTGGGCTGCTCTGTTCTTCTGTATTCATCAACTGTCCCCTCATCTTCTTCCTCCCCCTCCTCCTCCTCTGCGGCCTGTATCTCTGCCACTACTTGCACCTCCTCTTCGCGTCTTTCTGTCGCTGTCTCTGTTTCTGCTTCTGCCTCTGTGGAAGCCTGCTGTTGGGTTGTGGTGGCTGCCTCTGTGTCCTCCTGCGGAGCCTCTGCTTCAGGTGCAGCTATGGTGTCCAACTCGACAGAAGTCTCCTTTTCTGTGTCTTCGGGTAACACCTGTGCGCAATTGGCTGTGTACAGTGCAGAGTTGATAGGTTATTGCTAAAGAAAGAGCTGTTCCCTATATTTGTCTTTGCATCATTACTTACTTAGTATCATTATCAATATGTACCACTGTAATAGCCAATAACAATCCATGATAAATGTGATATTTTCCTTGGATCCTGGTCTTCTCTTGACTCACCTTTCATGGACTCCAGTGGGTTTGGCGTTTTGTTATTTTCTTTCTCTTTCTGTTCCTCATCCTCTGACTCCTCCTCCTCCTCATGCTCCGCCTCACTGCCAGCATCACTGTCTGCGGCGTTGAAACCCTCGTCCATGGCCAACTTCAGGGACGGGGTCTTTTTCTTAGGGGCGGGCTGATTCTCTTCTGCCTCTGCCTCCGCCTCCGCAAGTTTCCTCTTCTTCACTATTGGGCATCCGAGAACGCTGTGGGTGCAAGGTGAGGAGATGGGTGTTATTAAGAGACTATTGAATTCCCCGTCAAATGTATATTTTACACTTTTACACTTGAGTGCTAAGAGTTAGTGGTCACACCTTTTGTGTCGTGAATATCTCCCACTGACATGGCCTGAACCATCACATCCAGGGGTGGGGCAGCTACTTGGTGATACAAACAGGAAAAACAAACATTTGTTTTCTTCATGTTGCGCAATGGATACGTTCAAACTCTGCATGTGCTTTCCAGTTCATCACCAGCCCAGTTTATTTGCTCTGAATATCTGCATGCTCTGGTTTAAGTGCACTGGGCCAGTCTAAACCAATATTGCATTCATCAGGACTGGGCTACATGTATACAGTAATAGGAAAACTGTGTGGGTGAATTTAATACCGAAGCATAAAACATTGTCCTCTCTCACCTTAACTCTGTTCCCACGAGTTCACTGGGTACTGGGGAGTAAAAATATTAAAAAGTGAACATCACAAGACACACTTATCCTAAATGCACTCAAAATGAAGCTGTTTCCATTAGTATCATGCGTTTGTGCGTGCATGTGTGTGGCCCCAGCTCACCTCTGATGCCTTTTGAGCGGGTCCGTGTTCTTGTTTCTGCTGCTTCCTGACTCATCTGAAACACAAAGTGTCATGACAGTGCACTCACTACCTCTCTCTCTCTCTCTCTCTCTCTCTCTCTCTCACTCAGTCACTCACTCACACATATACAACATAGGCACACAGGTACACATAGTGATGCTCATACACAGACACACACATATACACAGCTTCACTTTTTGAGTGACTTCAATACAATTATCATCAATCCATACAGTACCTCATTGCAAGTACCATAGCAGTATCAATTTATCTTTCCCCCTGTCTTCCTCTTCCCACACACAAGTATTTTAAAGCACAGATACACCCATAACCAAACACATAGACATAACATTCATACTGATTTCAAAGTGAGGTGTAACCTCCCCTCATCCTCAATGGAGCAAGATCTGGTTACAAAAGCAGAGTCCTTATCAACTAATAAAAGCTTTTAAAAGAAAAATGTATGACCTCCTTCCGTTTAGGGAGGGAAGGAAGAGAGCGGGAGAGAGGAGCAGAGTGAGATAGATGTGTGAAATGGGAGGGTCACTGTTTCTGACACTAATCATCGGTATCACAAAGCATTAACTCTCTATTTCTCTCTCGCTCTTTCTCACACAGACACAGGCACACACGTGCACGCACACAAACACACACACACACACACAGCTTCTCACTTTGATTCGCAGGCTCCTCTTGGTCTCACAGAATCTGCTTATTCTGTCCCCTCGTGCCCACCTCTGGTTCAGCAGCTGGCCTCTGAACTCATTTTCTATTTGAGAGGAGAGACATTGGACACAAAGTCATGGTTATACATCACCAGCATAAAGCATAAATACTTAGACAGGCCTATACTGTCTGCACTGGTGACATCCTAACCCGTTACGTACTATATTTTTTCCATGTATGGCAAGTTCATTTCATTACTTAATGTAAATTTGATTGGCGGTGTTGTTTGTTGTTGATCTTATTTGTGTACAAAATATATATTTTTTAAACGTGTACACAAAATTATTGTTGTAAAACACCCCAGAAATCATCTCATGTTCAATCTGGGCAGAGCTATAGGTAAAACAGGTTGATGGTTAATAAGAGGGTGATAAATAACCATGACTCTTATTATATTATTATTATTGTTATTGCACCCACTAGGCTATAGAACGGTATTCTAGTTCTATGATGACACAGCGTTACACCCGTGAACAATGTACAAAAACCAGTCAAAGGTTTGGACACCTACTCATTCAAGGGTTTTTCTTTATTTTACATTGTAGAATAATAGGGAAGACATCAAATCAAAATATATTTTAAATTTGAGATTCCTCAAAGTAGCCACCCTTTGCCTTGATGACATCTTTGCACACTCTTGGCATTCTCTCAACCAGCTTCACCTGGAATGCTTTCCCAACAGTCTTGAAGGAGTTCCCACATATGCTGAGAACTTGTTGGCTGCTTTTCCTTCACTCTGAGGTTCAACTCATCCCAAACCATCTCAATTGGGTTGAGGTCAGGTGATTGTGGAGGCCAGGTCATCTGATGCAGCACTCCATCACTCTCCTTCTTGGTCAAATAGTCCTTACACAGCCTGGAGGTGTGTTTTGGGTCATTGTCCTGTTGAAAAACAAATGATTGTCCCACTAAGCGCAAACTAGATGGGATGGCGAATTGCTGCAGAATGCTGTGATAGCCATGCTGGTTAAGTGTGCCTTGAATTCTAAATAAATCACTGACAGTGTCACCAGCAAAGCACCCTCACACCATCACACCTCCTCTTCCATGCTTCACGGTGCGAACCACACATGCGGACAGATTTCCACTGGTCTAATGTCCATTGCTCGTGGTTCTTGGAGCAAGCAAGTCTCTTCTTCTTATTGGTGTCCTTTAGTAGTGGTTTCTTTGCAAGGCCTGATTCATGCACTCCTCTGAACAGGTTATGTTGAGATGTGTCTGTTACTTATTTATTTGGGCTGCAATTTCTGAGGCTGGTAAATGAAATGAACTAATCCTCTGCAGCAGAGGTAACTCTGGGTCTTCTTTTCCTGTGGCGGTCCTCATGAGAGCCAGTTTCATCATAGCGCTTGATTCTTTTTGCGATTACACTTGAAGAAACTTCGTTAAATTGTCCGGATTGACTGACCTTCATGTCTTCAAGTAATGATGGACTGTCGTTTCTCTTTGCTTACTTGAGCTGTTCTTTCCATAATATGGACTTGGTCTTTTTCCAAATAGGACTATCTTCTGTATACCACCCCTACCTTGTCACAACACAACTGATTGGCTCAAACGCATTAAGAAGGAAAGAAATTCCTCAAATGAACTTTCAACAAGGCACACCTGTTAATTGAAATGCATTCCGGGTGACTGCCTTATGAAGCTGGTTGAGAGAATGCCAAGAGTGTGCAAAGCTGTCATCAAGGCAAAGGGTGGCTACTTTGAAGAATCACAAAAATCAAATGTATTTTGATTTGTTTAAAACTTTTTTGGTTACTACATGATTCCATATGCTATTTCATAGTTTTGATGTCTTCGCTATTATTCTACAATGTAGATCATAGTAAAAATGTAAGAAAACCCTGCAATGAGTAGGTGTGTCCAAACTTTTGACTGGTACTGTATAGCATGGGCACTTGACCCAGCTGTTTCCTTTTAGGCCTACTATACATTACGAACTACATCCACACAGCTATTGCCTCATGTGGGCACCTGGTACCTTGGAGCTCCACATACATTAGGACTCTACAACCCTGTGCCTGGAGAGCTACCATCCTGTAGGTTTTCGCTCCAACTCTAATCTAGCGCACCTGTTTCTAATAATTAGCTGGTTGATAAACGGAATCAGGTTAGTTAAAACTGTTAGTTACAACCGTGTGGCTCAATTGGTAGAGCACGCAGCTTGCAACCCCAGGGTTGTAGTTTCGATTCCCAAGGTGGACCAGTACGAAAATGTATGCATTTACTACTGTAAATCGCGTCTGATAAATGACTAAAATGTCTAACCTACAGGAGGGTAGCTCTCCACGAACAGGGTTGGGCTGTGTGTGGGATTTTCCCAGAGAAATATAAGAGAACAATACAGAAGGCCTGCACGTGTGTTATCACTAGAGCTCTCAGTTAACCAATGATATTGAGGGATCGCCTACAGTGTTCTAAGATCATGTTGCGTAAAACATGCAGCAATGTGCGAAAATTCGTGGAATTGTATACCATATTAGGCCTACCTATGATTACGCCTGCTATATGGATGGACGGTTAGCCCTGTAACTGGTGGGAATTGTGTTATTTGAGAAATAGCCTTTAATAAACCAGCCATGAAGCATATATGCTAAAATATTAAACGCTACAACGGAAATGCATATCCGCTTACCAGAGCAGCTAGCCTACCCAAAATATAGCCCTCGACCATGCTATTTTTCTTCTGTATTGAACATAATGGAATTAGACCTAAAGGCACACTGTGGGACACATTTGAATAGATTCAAATTCTTTATGATTGTGGGTTTAACGAGAACGGGGCTTCGTGTCTTTGTTTATCGTTATTGCACAAAAACACCACGGCGCTCGCTGTCCATGGTGCTAACACGACCTAACACACTCACTCTGTCTGAGAGGCTATGGCACCACGCCTTCGATTTAATCAGTCCTTGCTGTAGAGAGAGAGAGCCTTCAAATATCAAGCTTGGGTTGGCTTTTCTAGTGCTACTATATTAATAAACTCGTTATAAATGGCACTCTGAGCGCACATAGCCCCGGGAGATAGTGACATTTGAGGGGCGCATCGGCTCACGGAAATGTAGCTCCACCTCCCCGGTCTCCTACCGACACACTTTACAGTCATCGACACACAACCTCCTGCGAGCCGAGTAGCAAAGCACTAGGCAAATTATATAGTAACGCAGCAAGTAGGCCCATTGCAAAGCCACTTTGTATCAAAATATCATGCAGGTGTAGGCCTTAATTGGTCATCGAGTGAACATCCACATAAAACTGAACTACAAAGACAAAAAACAGAAGAAGAGATAGGAACAAGAAAAGTAGGCAACATTGCGTTTATTAAAGGCCCATGCCCATGCCGGGTTGCAAAAACATAAAGGACTTTCACAATAGCACCCTAAATCGAAACAAATATGCCTAGCTTCAAATATTATTTGATATCTCCTACTTTTTCTATAGGCTCTTCATAATGGAAAGAACGGGTAAACCACAAAATACAATGGCATAGGCTACTGTACAAGGCCTACAGCTTTCAAACTTATCAACATTATGCTTTTCTCCAAGTTTCTGTAACCCTAACAACACTAAATCGGCTACAAATCACACATGAATGTTTTTACAATCTGTGAACATTATAGCTTATTCTGAAACTCATATCAAAACGATAAACGTTTTTTTCAAGGGGAATATCCAAAAGAGTTCCGTCATTTGTCCGAATTGACATTCTTTGCTCGTTTGGATTACCTTTGGATTACCTTTGGATTAACAGAACTGTGTGTTCTGCTTTTTCAGTCCATAATGTCTATGATACTGAAGGTTATGTGAAATAAGATTAGTGTTTTATATAAATAAGCAGTCTAAAGAGACTGCATCTTTAAGAATTAGGACCGGGACGTCCATTATAGAAACCAAAATATATTCGCGCAAGGATAGGTTTACAATCTGATTTCAAACAAATTTGGGGAACATAATAATGTAACTATTTACCTCAGAATTGTAAACGTAATATGATTTATAAATAGCCTACCATTCTTGAATGGTTCTCGTTGCTTCGTTGTTTTCAAGTAGGCAAAACGGGCTTTCTGATCCCTATTTCAACAACTTCTGCTCAGCATTGGATACAACGTCCACAACATCCCGCACCGCCCTCATTGACGGTTAGAGACATCAAACATAATCCGGAGCTGAGTGCTCTTCCGCCAGTCTCCAGTTTACAAATGCGGCATTACTCCAACTTTAAATGTAGAATAGCCTACTCCAAAATGCATAAGCAAAAAAACATGGCTTCATTTGCCTTTGTCAGCGAGAATACGTAATATTGCCTTACCTTTCGCTCATGGTCTCTTGTTCACCCCTCCCCCATACTCTGACATCACCATAGCAAACTCCACAACATAGGCTAAGAGGGGCAGGGCTTCGGGTACTCCAGTTAATTTTTGATATCACTTATCGTGCTGCATCAATCATAAATTATCTTTAGACTCGACACCCTCAATCAACATCAGTATTGAGGCAAATCTAAGCACCGTGCAAGGACCTTGAACAGTTCAGTGTCCCGGACAGCGCTTGGGTGGCGCGTGCCTTAGTTTCAGCACCATGGACAGTAGCTAGACCACTCTGCTAAAAATGCCGTCCATAAACATGACATTTGGTCTTATACGTGTGGTAATTACTCTTACAGCTCAATATAAACCACTTTCCAATGGACACCGATAGAAAACCCTTCAAAGTTAAATTTTAAAAACATCGGCTTTTGACGTTATCATTTATTTAACTAGGCAAGTGAGTTAAGAACAAATTCTTATTTACAATGAAGGCAATGGTACTCCTAATGGGACTCCTAATGCAGCCTGGATTCGAACCAGGGACTGCAGTGACGCCTCTTGCATTGAGATGCAGTGCCTTAGACCGCTGCGCCACTTGTTCATTGAACAATTGATTTCAAATTGCATGGGGTCTGTTATAGACAAAGTCCTCCAAAGTATCAAACGAAAAACTTTTTTCGTTTGAAAAAAACAACAACTTCAGAACAAGGTTTAAATATGTTAGTAAATACTAACATAACCACGAATATGACAATAATCTAGGTCTAATCGTCAAATCATGCAGCCTATGCCTATACAAATTTCGAAACTCAATCAATAATTTAAACACAACGAATAGGCTAAAATAAATTAGCAGTTTACACTTTGGAGTGCATGTAACTAAATGTGTTTACTTATTGGGCATAGGTCTATAGCCTAGCAGGCCTAGTCTATACCCATCAGACGTCCAGTTGCAAAACTATTTTTTTTTAAATCCACATTTTGGCACTGTTAAAACTGAAGTAACTTCGAAAGAGTTTTGCATATTTAAAGAGACGCACCTTCTCTTCGGTTACCAGCTGGGGCCTTTTTCTCCCCCATCTAATCTCAGGCACTTCTTAAAGCCCCAGTGCAGATGGACAGCCCTGCTCTAGAATACAATTAGCGTCGGGTCTGCTGTGACTGGGACCGGCTGTATAAATATTACGTAGGGGCGACCGACGAGAGGGTAGGATACACTTTCGACTCCCCACCAACAGATGGACCAATCTGACAGACTCCCCCACCCCGCACCAAACTTTTTTAATACGCCTGCAGCCTGACGTCTCCTATACAGAGTTAAGAGCCACTAATCCCTGAAGGGACACAACTTTCCTTTGTCTAACAAAGTGTCTGGACGGAATTTGAGTTCAGGACATCTTTGGTCAGCACAAAGGGCCTTGTGTGGTTAGGAGTCAACATTGTTTTTCTGTTGATATAATTTTGGTCATGTAGGCTACATAAACACTTTTCATAAACAGCTGAAAATCAGCAACTGTGCAATTAAAAAACAAACATTTATTTGACCTTGTCGACTAGTTTTATAGAGTGGTGAGGAGACGGAGAAGCTCCGCTGGCCCTTCGTGTCCGGAAGTAATTTAGCTATTCATTGTAGTCATTGCACTCTGTCGAGTTGCTATTTTCTCATGTCAATTAACTCGTGACATTCATGAATTACTCGTGATATTAATACAGTCCGATTTAATCAACAAATACAATAGTCAGTTTAAAAAAAGGTTAAGGTTACAAGCAGTGGTGTAGTGCAATTTTTATTTATTTATTACATCATAATTTCTCAATCAAAGTTTGTGCTGACAGATGTAGCATTATTAGCCTATAGAACATGCATAAAATGTATCCTCCAATTGCAATGTCAGCCTATACCCACATATATTGTCTCAAGAAATGTTATAATGTTTAAAACCCTCAAACACCAAGTTCGGCATAGGTGTACTTAATTTAAAAATAGGCCATCATCACTGTCAATGACAATTCTTCACGTTTTACCAGTGAAATTCCCAAACTGCGTCTGCATGCCAATCATTTGATCTCAATCAGTTTCATGGGAATACGCATTTAGATTACTGTTTCGTGAGCAAGTTAGAGCAGATGGTGATAACAAACAAATCGAAGCATGTATATTGCCTAGTGGCCCGCGCTGTTGAGCTTTGGCTGCATGAGAAAATAAATGCGACTATTCAGTTTAAGTTAACTATCTTAAAATATCACTAGAAACGAGGAGGTGTTATGCTATGCTATGTTATTATATTCGGTTCTGTTATGTAAAGTACTAATTCAAATCAAATTCAGCTTCAGTTAACTACAGTGAGGGGGAAAAGTATTTGCTCCCCTGCTGATTTTGTACGTTTGCCCACTGACAAAGAAATTATCAGTCTATAATTTTAATGGTAGGTTTATTTGAACAGTGAGAGACAGAATAACAACAAAAAATCCATAAAAATGCATGTGAAAAAATGTTATAAATTGATTTGCATTTTAATGAGGGAAATAAGTATTTGACCCCTCTGCAAAACATGACTTAGTACTTGGTGGCAAAACCCTTGTTGGCAATCACAGAGGTCAGACGTTTCTTTTAGTTGGCCACCAGGTTTGCACACATCTCAGCAGGGATTTTGTCCCACTCCTCTTTGCAGATCTTCTCCAAGTCATTAAGGTTTCGAGGCTGACGTTTGGCAACTTGAACCTTCAGCTCCCTCCACAGATTTTCTATGGGATTAAGGTCTGGAGACTGGCTAGGCCACTCCAGGACCTTAATGTGCTTCTTCTTGAGCCACTCCTTTGTTGCCTTTGCCATGTGTTTTGGGTCATTGTCATGCTGGAATACCCATCCACAACCCATTTTCAATGCCCTGGCTGAGGGAAGGAGGTTCTCACTCAAGATTTGACGGTACATGGCCCCGTCCATCATCCCTTTGATGCTGTGTCCCCTTAGCAGAAAAACACCCCCAAAGCATAATGTTTCCACCTCCATGTTTGACGGTGGGGATGGTGTTCTTGGGGTCATAGGCAGAATTCCTCCTCCTCCAAACACGGCGAGTTGAGTTGATGCCAAAGAGCTCCATTTTGGTCTCATCTGACCACAACACTTTCACCCAGATGTCCTCTGAAACATTCAGATGTTCATTGGCAAACTTCAGATGGGCATGTATATGTGCTTTCTTGAGCAGGGGGACCTTGCGGGTGCTGCAGGATTTCAGTCCTTCACGGTGTAGTGTGTTACCAATTGTTTTCTTGGTGACTATGGTCCCAGCTGCCTTGAGATCATTGACAAGATCCTCTCGTGTAGTTCTGGGCTGATTCCTCACCGTTCTCATGATCATTGCAACTCCACGAGGTGAGATCTTGCATGGAGCCCCAGGCCGAGGGAGATTGACAGTTCTTTTGTGTTTCTTCAATTTGCGAATAATCGCACCAACTGTTGTCACTTTCTCACCAAGCTGCTTGGTGATGGTCTTGTAGCCCATTCCAGCCTTGTGTAGGTCTACAATCTTGTCCCTGACATCCTTGGAGAGCTCTTTGTTCTTGGCGATCGTGGAGAGTTTGGAATCTGATTGATTGATTGCTTCTGTGGACAGGTGTCTTTTATACAGATAACAAGCTGAGATTAGGAGCACTCCCTTTAAGAGTGTGCTCCTAATCTCAGCTCGTTACCTGTATAAAAGACACCTGGGAGCCAGAAATCTTTCTGATCCTTATTTCCCTCATTAAAATGCAATTCCATTCATAACATTTTTCACATGCGTTTTTCTGGATTTCTTTGTTGTTATTCTGTCTCTCGCTGTTCAAATAAACCTACCATTAAAATTATAGACTGATTATTTCTTTGTCAGTGGGCAAACGTACAAAATCAGCAGGGGATCAAATACTTTTATCCATTACTGTATCCAAAAATCTCACTAGAAACGAGGAGGTGTTATGCTATGCTATTATATTCGGTTCTGTTATGTAAAATACTCATTCATCATTAGGTCTATGTGATCTTGCGGGACATTGATTCAGCTTCAGAAATAGGCTAATTTTCTAAATTTGAAAAAGGCGAGGGTCGCGCTCTGGCAGCACTTCATTCCTCTGTACAAGACTGCGTAGGCCTACATTTCTAGCTGGGTTGGCAAAATCACTACATATCTCGTCGAGCCAAGCGGGGAGAGGCTGCCCGTTGCCACAGTTCCAAGAACAGTCAGAAACGTCCAGCTAACCCTAAACCAATAACGCCGGTGGATCTCAAATCTGAACTTGGACCCACTTTAAGTACCAGTGATATTCTTCGCCACAGTCGTCTTACGACAGATCTCTCCAACCAATCATGACGCTTCATCAAAACAATACAACAATAAATCATTTAAGTAAATTTCCAGCGAATTTGTTTGTTACATGATTGTATAAGTTCATGAAGTTTGGAAATTAGGACGAAAACTAGCACAGTTCAACTAGCCAGCTAGTTTAGCAAGGGAAAAGTCAAAAACCCCATTTACAATGTATCTTCTTAAAATCTGATTTCAAACCTAGCTGTAACGCTAACCTCACTGCGTGTTAACCTTATACCTAACCCTAACCTTAAATTAAGACCAAAAAGCAAAATGTTGTTTCCCTGAATGTTTATGATAGAGCCAATTTTGATTTTGTAGATGTGGTAAATATTGTAAACAAGGGAAAAGCAGAGAAAAATAGTTTGGGCTTAGTGCACAATTCAGGAGACAGATTGTGGTTGTTATGCCCTGATATCAGGAGCTGGAGGCGAAAACTTTGATTAAACAATTCAGAAACTGAATTAAATCAGATTACCTATATTTAAGGACAGTGAATCAATATACAATCCCTAAATCAGCTGTAACTGTCAATAAAACAAAGCTTAAAACATGTTTGAGTGAACCCTGAATACAGAAAATGAATGGTTAAGTCGCTTCCTGACATGGAAGACTCCTCCTCTTCACTACTCTATAGCTGCCATACATTTTGGGTTAAAATTACATTGTGTAAATAGAGTTCATTAGTTATTGCGAATGGAAAACAAAGCAGTCACCTTGACATAATTAGACTGTTTAAATAAAGTTGACGCCACCTGTTTGTGTCTAGTAGGCCTAGTGGCTGGAAGATGCTAGCCAATAGATGGGTTAGCTGACAACTTCACAAAATTGATGTGCGCGCATCCATGGGGCAGAAGTCAGCATGTTGTTGTGATTCTTGGATGGCCAGTTTGATAGCAGGAATTACAAACTGCCATTTGAGGAATTGGCTCGTTTAATCTGGTTCTTGATGTCATGTCTTGTTTTGAGGTGTTTTGAATGAAATTCGCTAGCTAAACAACAGCTGTAATGATGTATTCGAGAGACTACAAGTGCCCACGCGTCGGTTTTGTTGCTAAACAACCAACCTGCCTATCTATCCTAGTGATAAACCAATGTAAATACTGACACTTTCCTTACAACCAATAGGCTACTGTGTCTTTAAATTAGTCACTTGTCTATACAGCCTACGAAATTAACAAATAAGTATTGGATTAAACATCTATAGCCTATATAAAATAATGCAGCATAAACAGACTATAACATAATTCAAATTATTGAATAAAAAGGTGCAAGTTTAGGCTACAAAATAGCAAGTCCTATCCTAACAGATAAATTAGTGAACGATGCTTAACCGTCACTTCTGCTCCTAACCTGAGTTCAGTTAGCCATCAACACATATCTTACTGAAGAGAGATACAAACAAATAATACATAAGCTACTCACCTAAAAACGTTTTACACAGCTTCATCTTCTTCTTTGCGGTGAAATTTCCCTTTGCACACTGTTTCAAAACACAAGCAACTTGACTTCATACTAAATAAAGTTGGTTAGAGAAACGTATCAGTCGGAGAGGGGGTATTGGACAGCTGTCGGGTTGAACCAATCAGAGGCCACCGGTCCTGTTATTGTTTCCTAAAACAGCCAATGAGAGCGGCGCACACTGTCAGCGTTACAAAACAATGCTCATTGAAAAGGAACACAAAGGGGTCGCGGACCCCAGCAAGTCACAAGTCTAATCCGACTTCTTCCCTTTCTCTCATTGCTCCTAAAATATGCTTTAGCTTTCAAAGTGTTACTGAAAACAGTGGTGTAAAGTACTGAAGTAAAAATACTTGTAAAGTACTACTTAACCCAGAAACTACTTATCTGTACTTTACTATTTATACTTTTGACAACTTTTGGACAGGAAAATGGTCAAATTCACACATTTATCAAGAGAACATCCCTCCCTGGTCATCCCTACTGCCTCTGATCTGGCGGAGTTACTAAACACACATGCTTCGTTTGTAAATTATATCTGAGTGTTGGAGTGTGCCCCTGGCTACCCATAAGTAAATAAAATAATTTAAAAAATGGTGCCTTCTGGTTTGCTTAATATAAGGAATTTGAAATGATTTATACATTTACTTATGATACTTAAGTATATTTAAAGCTAAATACTTTTAGACTTTTACTCAAGTATTATTTTACTGTGTGACTTTCACTTTTACTTGAGTCATTTTCTATTAAGGTGTCTTAGGTCTAGTAGGCTAATACAAATTCTGATAGCCTGCCCTATACCCTTAAATTCAGTGTAGTTACGTTCTTCTTTCAAGGTAATACACCACATAATGTTGTACTATAGCACTGCAACATGCTACAGAAAGGGGGTGTTGTTGAAATCCCCATAGACCCTATGACAGATGGCCTGCAGATATTGATGACTGCAGGCTGCAGCCCCTCTTCCCCCACCTCCTTTCTGACAGGGCTTCTGGTTGTCGTCAAGGAATTCTGCAGGCTCAATTTTTGAGAGTTGAGACATGTATTGCTGAGACCTGATTATGATTTCCTTGAAATGAACTTTTTTTATTTTGTAGTAAATAAACTGTACTTATGTTTTTCATCAATGTACTTTTTTCTAAAAATCTGATGCTGTATGGGAGGCTTGATGACTGATGGCCAGCCAAGTCCTGTTGTACTGCACGCACATGCACCCCCTGCCCCCTGCACACACACTCAAGTAAGAGTCTGATTACCATAACAAAGGCTGCTCACACTTTGGGGTGGAGCCAGCAGGATGATTTCCAGGCCATTGAGCATGAGGCTGCTTAATGAGCGTGTGTGTGCGCGCATGTGCGTGTGTATGTGAATAGTGCTAAAAAGGACCTTTGCCACAGCTGTCACTCCAGTGTAATATCAGTCTAGTCTAGTCTAAATGTAATGTAAAAATAAGGACTGCATCAATATCCCTGCAACAATGAAATTATTATTTGAAGATAAAATACCCCCAAATAAAACTTTGAGTATTTTAAAATGTCTGTTTTTGGATTTTTGGATTTTGTACCATGTGGTAAACAGAAACCTACATTCAGATAAGAATATAACAAGAATGCCAAATGTTCTGTTCGTAAAAAATTTATCACACTTAAAATTACAAAATATTGATGACATATTTGGTTTTGCTCTCAAAGCTTTAGTAGTGGGTGGATAGTATTCTGCCAAGCCCTGCCAAATAAGCTTAGCAGACGTCCCAAAGTATAGGTTCACTTTTTGGGGGGAGCGTGAATAGGGTTGCAAAGGGTAGGAAACTTTCTGGTAAATTTCCAGAATTTTTCATCAAAAAAGTTAGCTCATAACAGTGAACCTTTTTTTGTGGGATACACAGTTGCAACCCTCTAGAATTGCAAGCATCTGCATGCACAATGCAATCTTCCATCACATGTGCAGTGCACTCTTCCATCACATGTACAGCTGATTCTCAAGATCTTGCACACTAATGAGATGCTATTGAGCCCACACTACTACACTGTCTGAGCCAAGGACTACATGCTTTCTGGTAAGTTTTGATTACAATACTGGGTGGGGTGAATATATTTTACATGACATACATTATTTTTTGTTAACTAGTAAATAGTAGACTACAGAAAAGTGTGTTTAAATCATTTCTAACTTAACAATTTCTGCTAGTCAGTTTTTGCTACAATGTTGGTTTTAACTTGCTTGAGCCTGCTAACTGAGGATTGTTAATTCACCTGTTTTCATACATGTTTCATTTTAAAACATTTATCTTACAAAGGAGTTGTATAATCTAACTGCTTAACTATTTATCTATCTGTACATGGAATTGTATAAATATATTTTTTTACTCATTGTTTTCTGATCTTTACAGGAAAATGCCACAGGCACTATCTGATGTGTGGAGACATTTCACTGCAGCTAATGTAGAAGAAAAATCTGTGTACATTTGCAAATACTGTGCCAAGTCATATGTGAAGAATGTAACAAAGATGCAGAATCATCTGGCCAAGTGCATAAAGTTCCCTCAGCGCTCACAACAAGCAACCTCTGACAAAAGTCCCTCTGCTTCTATTCGAGGTGAAAATTATGAATCAGACACCTTATCGATAACAACAGCTCATGGTCCTCATGGAACCAAAAGTTTTTTTGACTCAATGGAGGAACGTAGTCAGAGAAATGCTGATGAATGTCTTGCTTGAGCTGTGTATGCAGCTGGTTCACCTCTGATGCTCACAGGTAATGCGTATTGGAAGAGATTTCTGAATGTTCTTCGCCCAGCATACACCCCTCCAACCAGACATGCTTTATCTACTAATTTGCTGGATGCAGTTGTGAAAGTGAAGGTCAAGCAAATCATAGAGAAAGCAGACTGTATTGCAATAATCTCTGATGGGTGGTTGAATGTTCGTGGGCAAGGAATAATTAACTACATCATCTCCACCCCTCAACTAGTATTCTACAAGAGCACAGACACAATGGACAACAGACACACCGGTCTCTACATTGCAGATGAGCTGAAGGAAGTCATCAATGACCTTGGACCACAGAAGGTATTTGCACTGGTGACAGACAATGATGCGAACATGAAGGCTGCTTGGTCTAAAGTGGAGGAGTCCTACCCTCACAACACACCCATTGGCTGTGCGGCTCATGCATTGAATCTGCTCCTCAAGGACATCATGGCACTGAAAACAATGGATACACTCTACAAGAGAGCCAAGGAAATGGTTAGGTATGTGAAGGGTCATCAAGTTATAGCAGCAATCTACCTCACCAAGCAAAGTGAGAAGAATAAGAGTACCACATTGAAGCTGCCCAGCAACACCCATTGGGGTGGTGTTGTCATCATGTTTGACAGTCTCCTGGAGGGGAAGGAGTCTCTCCAAGAAATGGCCATATCACAGTCTGCTTATATAGAAGTGAAGAAATCCGTACTGCCCTGCCCACTTCACTGTTGCTCCAAGCAGAGGAAACTGCAGTTCTGAAATACATCAAAAAGCGTGAAGACTTCTGTCTGAAGCCCATACACGCCACAGCGTACATGTTGGA
The DNA here is from genome assembly GCA_030435695.1 of Brachymystax lenok tsinlingensis. Classification (NCBI taxonomy): domain Eukaryota; kingdom Metazoa; phylum Chordata; class Actinopteri; order Salmoniformes; family Salmonidae; genus Brachymystax; species Brachymystax lenok. Next base: position 35,090,649 of record CM059802.1, on the reverse strand, counting down.
CCCCAAGTATGCTGGCAAGAGCATCCTGTCTGGTGCAGAGATCAACAAGGCTTATGTTGTCATCACTACTGTGTCTCGCCACCTTGGCCTGGATGAGGGCGAAGTACACTTCAAGCAAGGTCTTTGGGATGGAGATGCAATATGGCAGTCGTGCCAACATATCTCATCAGCCACCTGGTGGAAAGGACTTTGTGGATCTGAGGTTCTTTCCCCTGTTGCCTCCATCATCCTCCAAAACCCACCAACATCAGCCGCTTCAGAGCGCAACTGGTCCTTGTTTGGGAATACAAGGGTTGAAAAATTGTTGGCCATCTGGGCAAATTTGAGACTTTTGAGCCTGACAGCGAGCCATCCTCAACAAGGTTGGAAAGTGACAGTGAAGATGAGGCCTCAGAGTCTGATGTTCAAGAGGTGGACATTGAGGAGGTCCAGGGAGAAGAAATGGAAGCCTGAGATGAAGACAACCAAAGCTTTAGTTTGTAGACTATAATTTTACCGATGTATGTTGAAAACGTTTTTGGGAGATGCAATGGATCATTGGGGATCATTCAATATTGTCTTTCTTTTGTTGTTCAGTGAAATCATCCCATGTGAAGAGTCACCTCATTTATTTAAGTTAAATTCGTAACTAAATTGTTTTTTATTTCTATTGGAAGGATTTAATCATTTGAAATTATGTCTACTTATGATAAGGTAAAAGGTTTATGTTTCTGTCTCCATATGATATGAATATTCCCCAAAATGTGCAACCCTAGGCGTGAATATGACAATGTGCCAACAGTCCTCTTTTTTTATTCATCCCTCAGCTTCCCAATAAGACAATTTGCCTTCTTCTCTAGTCTAGATGTTCATGCCACCTGCCCTCATACACCCTTCCACCCAGCTCAGTGCCCCCCTTCCCCGACCCCACTTTGCACCCCTTTTCACACCTCCCTATTTAAGCACACTCACTTCCTGTTCTCCTGATAATTTTTGTTTCTTTCCCCCGGCAATACAGCTGCCCCCGTTCCCCCTCCTTAAAAAATAAAGCCTCTGGTAAAATATCAAATCTACCTGCAGACTGCTCAAGCCCAGACATTATGACTGTTGGACCTGACATCCTAAAAGATTGATTGACACCGGCCCACCCTCCGAAGTATCCATGGTCATTTGAATTAAAAGGACTGGGTGTATAGGCCATCAGGCACCCGTAGAACGGTAACCAGGGGTGCTGATCCCCCCCCCTTCTCATCCAACTAGCTGGGCTGAGTTGGCATCTGTATCCAAATTACCTTAATGGTATATAGATCATGTATGGAGGGTGAGGGGATGTACGGACTCCCCCATACTTATGCACTAAGAGGTAAATTGTGTGAGATTATAACCAGCTTTCTATGGCTGTCATCCAGAGACGCAAAGCCCTTGCAATTGGCATTTTTAAGATGTCGATTATGAAATTGTTACAAATGAAAAAAATACTCAAAATGAGTATTAAACAGTAGTTCAAAACTTGCATTTCAATTTATAATTTTTTTTGTCATCCTTTTTCTCCCCAATTTAATGGTATCTTGTCCCATCGCTGCAACTCCCGTATGGACTCGGGAGAGGCAAAGGTCGAGAGCCGTGCGTCCTCTGAAACACAACCCAGCCAAGCCGCACTGCTTCTTGACACAACGCCTGCTTAACCCGGAAGCCAGCCACACCAATGTGTCGGAGGAAACACTGTACACCTGGCGACCGTGTCAGCGTGCATTGAGCCGCTAGTGCGCGATGGGACAAGAACATCCCTGCCGGCCAAACAATCCCCTAGCCTGGACTCGAACCAGGATCTCTAGTAGCACAGCTAGCACTGCGATGCAGTGCCTTAGACCACTGCACCACTCAGGAGGCCCAAAATGGGCATTTCTGTGTGTTTGTTATTAATGTTTCGGCAGAAGGTAGCCTAGCGGTTAAGAGAGTTGGGCCAGTAACCGAAAGGTTGCTGGTTTAAATCCCCAAGTCGACTAAGTGAAAAATCTGCCAATGTGCCCTTGAGCAAGGCACTTAATCCTAATTGCTCCTGTCAGTCGCTCTGGATAAGAGCGTCTGCTAAATGACTAAAATATAAAATGTTTCCCCATGCATGTTCCAACTTTTTTTTTTTACACACAAATCTAACACCTCAAATAACACAATAAACAACACAATATTGCATACAATGTTTTCATATACAGTATTACAATGGGTGGATAAATGTTTATGTCTAGATCGCACAGACTGAGGAAATGTATTAATGCTTTCAAAAATGTTTAACGTTATACAATAATGTAAGATTTGAAACTTAACTCACTTTCCACCATTTCCTGATACAATTTTTCCTCTGGTTTCACCCCTTGAGATCACAGGGAAACAGTACACCTCTGCCAGAGTGCTGGGGGCACTGGGCAGCACTTCCAGGTCATGCTCTTGTCGAGTAGAGAGAAGCAGTGTCACAATGGGAATTCGCACTGGTATTTCTTTGACCCTTGCTTGTCCACACAGAGGTGCATGATAACAGAGGTCGCCACACCGGGGGGCTTCTCTTTCTCCTCCAGTGGGAGCTCAGGTGTTGGAACAGGGCTGACCTCTTGAAGAGAATGAAAGGGCTGCTTGATTATTTACTGGAGTTGAATGTGCCACATGTGCCTCTCTCCCAAGGGGTGAGGGGAGACACTGCCAACATAGAACAACTCAATTAAACAACCCTAATAATCACATATCACCTGCTTATCATGTATTACATATTGCATGAGCAACAGGCTTAAACATATATTATCTCAGTATTTATTGAATGTATACATGTGCATCTGTGTGAATTTGAAGTATTCTTGACAGGGTTACATGTCCGTGTTCCCTCTTACCGCTCACTGACAAACTTCTCTCACCAGGAAAGAGGAGGTAAAAGGTGAAATGTGGACCTCTTCAGAGCCTGACTGTTCTAAACACAGAACAAACAAACATGTGCAAAGGAGTGGGTCTACAGGGCTGACCACCCGGACGTAAACTCACTAAGAGTCCTATAAAAACCTTCTGCCAGCACAGCAAGCCTTGCACTGTTCCCCCACCAACACAATTATAACAAACACTGCAGTGAAAAGAGAAACCTGCCACAATAGGAGCCTCTAATTAGTAGAGCACTGCCTAGTCTCAGTGGCATATGCTCCTAGAATAAGAAGAGGTGGAAGAAGAGGATCGGCCCTGGGCATTAAGACAGAAGGCCTGGTGAATTACTCCTGAGACAGAAAAACGACAAAACAAAAGAAGGGGAAAACAAACCAATACTGCCCAGGGCTCAAAGAAGGAAAGAGGAGACGAAGGGGGAAATGATATTCCCTCCACTTCTGTTTCAATCTCTTTTCTCTAGGACCAAAAAAATTGAAGTCTGAAGCTTACAGTGGTGAACACTGGTATAGAAATGACGCATTTACAGTAATTTTTGTTAACATACTAACAATATTGTTTTTCATTGTTTCTTAGGTTGGTAGTGCAGTGCACAATTGAATAGAACATTTAATGTAAAGACATTTTATAATCTGTCATGAAGGGAAAAATGTGAGTTAAGCTTTATTTCAATAAGGCGACATTACATAGTATCAATAGCAGCTAAGACTGAATTATTTGAAACAAATTTAACATTTTCACTAAAACACAACACAAGAATTATCCATCAACAAAATGATATCTACACATTTATAATAATTCTTTTCTGGAAAGATCGCCAGTGCTGTGGGTATGGTACACACAGGTAAAATGGTACATACAGGTAAAGGTAACATTAGTTTGAAAAAAGTGGCAGTCCATAACTCACAGGTTGAGCAGCCTTGTCACGTAGGGCAGGGATGGGGAACTGGCGGCGCGGCCCAACTTTTGTAGGCCCGTGGACCAATTCCCCCAGACTCAGTCTGGGTCTCAACATACCGTTGGGTGTTAAAATAATAGAATACACAAGGTGCAATTTGGAAATTTGGTTGTGCATAAGCAGTTTCTTTTGTTATATCAGTCACTGACAGTCACTCACACATGTCAGCAAAAAAAAAATGTGATTTGTAAATTAGTCTAGCCAGCTATCTAAACTTGTAGTAATCATGGTCAAATTACCGACCGACGGCCCCACATTGACTTACAAAATCACTCTTACTTAGATATCATATTAAAAACTGCAAACATTTCTCTCCACCCTATGGAAAAATTGCTGTAAAACGGATAATTTGTCTCAAAGTAGCCACCCTTTGCCTTGATGACAGCTTTGCACACTCTTGGCATTCTCTCAACCAGCTTCACGAGGAATACTTTTCCAACAGTCTTGAAAGAGTTCCCACATATGCTGAGCACTTGTTGGCTGCTTTTCCTTCACTCTGCGGTCCAACTCATCCCAAACCATCTCAATTAGGTTGAGGTTGAGTGATTGTAGAGGCCAGGTCATCTGATGCAGCACTCCATCACTCTCCTTCTTGGTCAAATAGCAACTGCACTTGAACGTTTCTTCAAAACGTCATGCCAGGGTAAGCCTACATGAAACACAGCCTTTATTTTAAGTGTTTCTACAAACCCCTTATGGGAAAAATGAATGGTGGAAAAACTGATTGGAACCATTTCCCCTGTTTGACCGCTAGGTTTAATTGGAATAAACCTTTCGACCACACCCACAAAAAGTATATATATACCCATTGACCCTGTGTAAAAGAGCCAACTTCCTCTGGATGTTTTGTTATACAGAAATAACAAAAGATGCCGAAAAGCTGCTGTGTTGTTCAATGTGAAAAATCCTGACCTATGGTTTGCAATGCTCCCACATAGGGAAATAGAGCCCTGTGGCTTCAGGCTATTCGGCATGGGAGAGTGGGGACCTGGTGTCCAAGTAGGCTACAAGTAGCTATGTGTGTGAAAAACATTTTATCACAGGTAGGACATTTAACTTGTTTAGTATAGTCTGTTTGTAACTTCACTCACTACTTGTAGCTGTAGAGTCTGTTTGTGTTGTTGGTCTTGCCTAACTTAATGTTCAGGTCGGTAGCCGGTAGCTCACTCACTCATGTGGCTGCTAGCACAATCACAAAAAGGGGCATGAGGGAAGCCTTACAATAAAAATGTTCTAGTAGTGAGAATGGTCGGGAGCAGGCAAAGTTGGTTATCTTTTGTACTTGTCTTAAAATGTAGTTTCGTAATTGACTAAAACAAGCAGATGACAAGAAAATTGCACTTGAACAAGGTAAAGTTTATGCTGTGAGCCAATGGGGTAACCTATCTAGGTAACCACAGTTTATTTTCCCCATAGGCAGGCAGGGCCGCCACGTTCTATCTACACTGAACAAAAATATAAAAATATAAACGCAACATGTAAAGTCAGCTGAAATAAAAGATCCCAGAAATGTTCCATACACACAAAAAGCTTATTTCTCTCAAATGTTGTGCACAAATTTGTTTACATCCCTGATAGTGAGCATTTCTCCTTTGCCAAGATAATCCATCCACCTGACAGGTGTGGCATACCAAGAAGCTAATTAAACAGCATGATCATTACACAGGTGCATCTTGTGCTGGGGACAATAAAAAGGCCACTAAAATGTGCACAATACAATACCACAGCACAGATGTCTCAAGTTGAGGGAGCATGCAATTGGCATGCTGACTGTAGGAATGTCCACCAGAGCTGTTGCCAGAGAATGTAATGTTTATTTCTCATAAGCCGCCTCCAATGTCGTTTTAGAGATTTTGGCAGTACATCAGACCAGCCTCACAACCGAGACCATGTGTATGGCGTCGTGTGGGCGAGCGGTTTGCTGATGTCAACGTTGTGAACAGAGTGCCCCATGGTGGCGAGGGGGTTATGGTATGGGAAGGCATAAGCTACGGACAACGAACACAATTGCATTTTATCAATGGCAATTTGAATGCACAAAAATACCATGACGAGATCCTGAGGCCCTTAGTGGGGCCCATTTCTTTTTAAAGGTATCTGTGACCAACAGATGCATATCTGTATTCCTGTCATGTGAAATAATGTAATGTATTCCTGTCATGTCAGTAAAATAAACAAAATTGTTGCATGTTGTGTTTATATTTTTGTTCAGTTTAATACCGACTGGGATGGGAAGATCAACAGGTGCAGCCAATGGACAGGTGAGGGTGGCGAATTTGACGACTTGCTGATAGGGAAATTTGTATGTTTAAGTAATGACTAAGAATATTCCACCCTGAAAATGTATGTAATGGGGTTAGGGTTATAAGACAATAATCAAATGCATGTGTGTGTCTAGAACTTTTTAGAGACCAGAACATGGTGGTACTATCTTGCAAAGTAAGAAGGGGGTATTTGGGAGAACAAAGGATTCCTTGTGAAACCAAACTACAGAAAAGAGGCCTTCTCATCCTCAGGAAGGGAGGCACGGCTAGGAACTGTCCAGTTTGAATTATGTTGCAGAAAGTGATAAGCCATGAATGTACACTATGGAAAAGTACAGCCGCCTAAAGTGGGTGGAGTTTATTTGTATGTACAATATAAAAGACTGTGTTCCCATTTTGAGAACAGAACGTTCTCTGAATAAAATATTGACCATTGCAGTTCGGGACTCTGTTTGTTTCTTATAACTGGAGCTTTACAAACTCCAGGAAACAGATTGAGTTATAGTCTGATTTGATATAATAGTTCTGAGATAGAACAAAATTCTCGTGACACTTGCGGGCAATGGGTTCCGAACAACAATAACAAAACATTTATATAAAACCTTTTTTGGGGGGGAAATTCTACCGCCACCCAACAGGGCACTTTGGAGACGGGAAGGGAAAAGGGGAATGTGCTCTGCACAGGTAGAGCCCTATCTGTGCAAGTGCCAGTCTCCTAACCTGCTATGAAAAGTAACTTCTGTTGGTCAAAATTGGAAAACCTGCCCTGAGAACAGTCTTGGTTTCAACGAATGCAGTAGCTTGTATTCATGGATGTCAAGGGAATCCAGGATTCCCCCCAAAAATTGACCAATAAAAAAATAAAAAAACATAAATCATTTATCTTTCGTCTCTCTGTTTCATAATTTCCCTTCGATTCGCAAGAGGCTGAATGTATCTCACAGGAGAAAGAATGAGAGCGAAACAGCGCCCCTCTGTCTCTCTACTGTAGGCCATCTATCTGATGCTGTCTGGTCCAAACGAGTATAACATTGTTGCCGCCCTGCACGAATGCGATACAGCGAGTTAGTGTCTACAAAAGGACACCATTACTATTAGGACACCATTACTATAGTAATGGTGTCCTTTTGTAGACACTAACTCGCTTTATCGCATTCGTGCAGTAGCGGTGCATGGGTAAAATCACTGGGGAAGCCAAGCTACCTATGTGTTGTGATAATTTTGTTGTTTGCTCTATAACCTGCGGTCTCGCCAGCTTGTAGTCCTAAAACACGGAAATGAGTTACCTCTGATTCGTTCAGCCATTTCTATGGTGAGAATCAATGACAACGTATTCGGAATAGTAGCTCATATTTTTTCTTTCAGCATCTCTTGAGAAAATGGGAACAACCACACAAAATGTGCACCCAAGATGAACTAAAGTCTTATCAGAAATGTGTTTCATGGTTTTCTCAGCTTTTCCTTTCCTTAAAATGGTCAAACTGATGACATTTGGACATTTTCATAGGACCAATCTTTTTGCGTTTTATCCCCGGTCCCTAAACAAAACAGACAACTTTACCGGTGTTAATTAGATTACTAATGCATTCATTCTATCGATTTAAGACATTATTCTGTTGATCACTACTTTATTTAGTCTTCTGGGGCAACAAGTTATGACAGAATAGAAGCTGCATGTATTAAACTATAGTTGACAAGCAAATGGCCTACCAAATGTTGGAAATTATAAGCAGAAACTTAATTTAAATGATAGTAAATTAATTATAGTAGTCTCAATTTTTATGGTGGATCGAACTGCACAGGTAGCCTACTTTTTGAAGTGATTTGTTTGACAATCAGATGAAAACATCATCACACAAGATCCATATATGCAAAACTGAGCCTGTGCAGACCGCAAAAACTGTAAACAGGATAAGATGTTTACATGCCGCAGTATCCTGTCTTAGATCATTATATCCCAGGCATCTTATCAGGGTTTCTCATAACCAAGATACAACCCTTTTCGGGTTATTGTAAACGGGATATGATGTTTATATGTGTCAACTCAAAAACATAATAAGCTACTTGAGTATCCCAAATAATATTGGTGTGCATGTAAACGTGGTCAGTGTGGAAAGAATAGGGTGTTGGGATAAACACGAAAAATAAGGTCTGGGGTTAACACAGGTTTAGGAGATCTTATACATTTTGTTCTATGAGATAATATCAGTCAGTTCACATTACCTTTGTGAATTATGAGGCCTTTAATGCTTCAAAATTCACAAAAAGTGTAGTTAGCTGATGAAGATGATCTCATAGAACAAAACGTGTCAGATCTCCTAAGCCTGTGTTTACCAGAGACCTTATTTTCAGAAATGTTTGGCCGATACCGATATTCATTATTTTCCTTGCCAAAAAAAAATTACCAGTCAAACCCTATTTCTTTCACTTACTTGCTGTGCTGTTTAGTTTTTCATTTGTTCAGTCCTTTCATTCTCAACTAGGATTTCATCATACATGTCAAGCAATGAAGTTTCAGCTCTGTCTGTCCGTGGCCTCTCTTCCTCAGTGCGCACTGTCACTGTGTCCGTTTCCATCTTGTCCAGCTGTGTATGTAACATTTCACGTAAACCCTGTTTCTTGTCTGCATCGAAGTAGCGGTCCTTGTACATAGCATCGAACATGGTGGCGACACAGTAAAGAGAGAATGCCACCGAATCGCTTGTTCACAGCCTGTGTTGGCAGTTTTGTTGAGTAGGCGTTTCAATGCCATGCCAGAGGGTATCACGTCTGCTGCAGGCGCGCAGTTTATGATCTTATTTCTCAAGTCAATTGTTCGAATGGAGCTAGCTAGTGTGTTCATGTTTCCAAGTTTCAAACATGTTCTCAAATGCCATTGAAATGGCAGCAGCGGTATGACAACCAGCACATTCATGAGCATGCAATACGACTTTCCTCAGTACGAGATCCTTGACGACCCACTGTGCTGTCAGACTCAGCATGCTCATGGGGCTGATATCGCTGGTCCAAATGTCAGTCGTGAAGCTAGTCGCAGTGACACTATTACTGTGTAACTCTGGTAGGGCAACATCTGAAAAATAGCGCACTTGGTAGTGTATACCGGTGCTCGACCAGTCAGCGAAAGCCAACATCGCCCACAACAGAGAACGGTTGATTGTCAAGGGCAATGAATTCCATTATCTTGCCGTTAATGGATTTTGCCTTTGAGTTGTCATGCTGAAATGTTCTTACTCTTTCAAATGACTGCTCGACTTGTTGACTGCTCGATCCACACAGCAGACATTGTGGGCTAGGTTAGGAATGCTGTATTGCACATGAAGTGCAAAATTTTACATGGCGTCATTAAGTCATGTACCTACATTATATAGGTATGCACGTCAGCTTTGACATCGCTGTTAAACTAGACATCGGGCTGATACCAATGTTGGCATTTTTAGCCGATGTTGGCATTTTTAGCTAAAATCGTCCGATTCCAATATGTTCACCGATATATCCTGCATCCCTAAATTAAACCCTACAAAACTCCATTCATTTCCCCATAGGCTTTGTCCAACTAACCATGTAGGAGTTAGTGCCTACAAAAATGGAGGTGTGCCTTATTATATACCACGTGCATTTGCTTATGTCTGATTTCGAGACACATGTAACAGATGAAATGCCTCCCAAATTAAATGTTTAACTGTTATTGAGGATTATATATTGTAAAACGAGAGGGGGACTTGTTCATTTGAATGGCATGCTCGTAAAAGTGGAACATGAATTGCGTCATTCAAGTCCCGACTGAAGTTTGAGTTTATTGATCCCTTCGATATGCATTGATGTCCTCGCCACTCTTGAAGTCACCCTCAGTTTCGTCGGCAACACGTGCCAACGGAGGGCCCTCGGAGCGAGTTGTTAGGGGTGGTTTGGGGTTTAAAAACCTTGTTGCTGGTCTATAGTTTGTGACACTCTCCCATGTTGGACAATGTAGCCAGTGTACGGTAAACGATTGTGAAGAGTCGAAAAACAAATGTTCTTCAAGGTGATGCTTTGCAACATTTCAAAACATGTTTTTGAAGATATTTATTATAATATTGCTTCATGTTCAGTAGACGAGTGAGTGCAGACAATGCTGGCGTAATCATTTATATAGGCTACAGGACGAGTACGACGCGAATCAGACAACTGAAAACTTTTCAGGTGAGCTCTAGCTGGCTAGCTAACCTAGCATTCCACTGCGTCTGCATGTTTTATAGTCAATCGCTAGCCACGTTAGACGACTCATTTAAGTTTAAAGTTAAGTTAAAGTTGGCGTTTTTCTAAATCCGTGTTCAGATATCGAGAGTTGGCACGACTAAATCTCTACTAGCTAAGTTACGTTACTTTTCAATGGGTTGCTGCCTCTGCCTATTATCTCGAGAAATATGCTCCAAGTCAGAGCAAGTTTGCTATTTTTGCCAACCCCGCCTCAACTAGCAGCCACTGACATAACAGGGAAAAAACTCGTTAAAATGACCACGTTTTTAGAGGAACAATCTTTTAATTTCAACAGTTTGACCCTGACACGTTTGTAACATGAATGTGGCTGTGAAAATGGACACAGTGTACATTATTGACAATACACATCATGGAGTAGCACATGATTATACAACCTATAGGAGCAGTAGTATTTTATTTATTTTTATTTCACCTTTTATTTAACCAGGTAACTTGTTCTCAACTGGCCTAACGTTCTCATTTACAACTGACCTGGCCAAGATAAAGCAAAGCAGTGCGACAAAAACAACAACAGAGTTACACATAAACGTACAGTCAATAACACAAAATAAAAATAGACAAAATATATGTACAGTGTGTGCAAATGTAGAAGAGCAGAGAGGTAGGCAATAAATAGGCCCCAGAGGCGAAAATAATTACAATTTAGCATTAATACTGGAGTGATAGATGTGCATATGATGGGGTGCAAGAGAGTAAGTAATAATATGGGGATGCGGTATCTTGCTTAATAGATCACTGTGCTACCAATTATCTACCGGTTGTCTGTGCGGTTGGTCCTTCAGTTGTTTGAAATGTTAGACAAAATATCCACAGGAAATGATCAATTAACCATCTTTGCAGAGTGCCGGTACAGCGGTTGAAATATCTATCACCTGGCACATGCGCAAAACCATGTAAAGACTTCGGTTTGTATGCATGCATCGCGTACATGTACTTCTCTTTTGCACATGCCTTAGGTTATGACATCTATGTAAATGTGTATGGATATGCTGTATACAATGGAAGTCATTGCCACATTTTGGGACTATACCAACGTATAATGCATAGTAAGTTATATACAAGAAAGCCAGGGCATTAATTGAAATTACATTGACAATTGAACAGTAGAAAATCTAAAAATATATTTAACCTTTATTTAACTAGGCAAGTCAGTTAAGAACAAATTATTCACAATGATGGCCTACACCGGCCAAACCCGGATGACGCTGGGCCAATTGTGCACCTGCCTATGGGACTCAACCACGGCCAGTTGTGATACAGTCTGGATTTGAACCAGGGTGTCTGTAGTGCCACCTCTAGCACTGAGATGCAGTGCCTTAGACCGCTGTGCCATATTGTGACTTTAACATTGATCACTCACTTACAGCTACGTTGTTTTCATGTTTCTCCTGTGAGAGCCAGGAATAGTTGAAGCTACACCATGGAATTCAGCAGGATAGAGTTCTTCCAAGCGCTAGGGGAGAGCTGTGTTCTCCCTACGGCCCAGCAGGGAGTGGAACAGGTCTGGCAGCTTCTGCTCCTCTGCCTGCTCTGTCGACTCCTCTGTAGGCTAGGTGAGTTCACTTGACCAATAACATGATACACTACATGACCAAAAGTATGTGGACAGCTGCACGTCGACAAACCATTTCTGTATGGACCTTCCGTTGTGCACGGGGGCATTGTCATGCTGGAACAGGAAAGGGCCTTCCCCAAACTGCTGCCACCAAAGTTGGAACCACAGAATCGTCTAGAATGTCATTGTATGCTGTAGCGTTAAGATTTCCCTTCACTGGAACTAAGGGGCCTAGCCAGAACCATGAAAAACAGCCCCAGACTATTATTCCTCCTCCACCAAACTTTACAGTTGGCATTATGCATTCGGACAAGTAGCGTTCTCCTGGCATCCCTCAAACCCAGATTTGTCTGTCGGACTGCCAGATGGTGAAGCATGATTCACCACTCCAGCCGACACTTGGCTTTGTGCATGGTGATCTTAGGCTTGTGGAAACCCATTTCCCGATGTTCCCGATGACTAGTTCTGACGTTGCTTCCAGAGGCAGTTTGGAACTCTGTAGTAAGCTCTGCAACTGAGGACAGATGATGTTTACCCGCTTCAGCATTTGGCGGTCCTGTTCTGTGAGCTTGTGGCCTACCACTTTTGCGGCTGAGCCGTTGTTGCTCCTAGACGTTTCCACTTGACAATAACTGCACTTACAGTTGACTAGGGCAGCTCTAGCAGGGCAGAAATTTGATGAGCTGACTTGTTGGAAAGGTGGCATCCTATGATGGTGCCTTACTGAAGAGCTCAGCGACTTTCAACAAGGCCATTCTACTGACAATGTTTGTGTATGGAGATTGCATGGCGGTGTGCTCGATTTTATACACCCCTCAGCAACGGGTGTGGCTGAAATAATAGCCAAATACACCAAAGGGTGTCTTCATACTTTTTGTATATATATCTATTTATTAGTGGCTAATGGGGATAACACAAATTATGTGCCCAACTTTGGGGAGACAGTTCCTTTGCCCAGGCATTGCTGACGCATGCCAGATTTTACAACGTCTGGATAAGATATGTTTAGCTAATAAATAAAATACTTATGTTATAGCAGTCTGGTGCCAAACGGCACAGTAAATGAAGTGGCACGCGACCATTGGTTGATGCATGCAACATCTGAGCAGGGGGAACACGACCAAAGACTGAGTCATGTAATTTATACTTTGCCATGAAGCCATCTGCTGTGTATGGGACACATGTAATGTTGACAGATAAAGAAGTCCCCTACCGAGACCTATAAGCAGCCCAATTCCTACAAAAACCATTGGTGCCGGCCTGGTATACCTGTATTTAGTATTGCCTGTCCTCCAGTAGGTCTCTCGTCCTCTGTGAAACACCTGGGCTCAGTGGCAGCGGGTCTATATGCCCTCTACCTGTTCTTTGAGCAGTCCATGGTGTGGGTGTTACTGCTCAGTCTGCTCTGCTACTCTGCTTTGTTCCTCAAAACCCACTTCAGCAGCCGAGGAATCTTCCTCTCCGCCACCATCCTCATCTATCTACTCATGGGGTAATGAATAATGAACTCCATCTATAGTTAATGCTGTATAATAGGCATTGGTGCTGGCTCCATCCTCCACTTAACTGTTTTCTCATTTTGTTTTCTTCCAGAGAGCTGCATATGATTGACACAGTGACCTGGCATAAAATTAGAGGTAAATGTCCTGCAAATACATTATTTTCCTGAATTTCTATGAAGCATTACATTTGAAAACACATAATTTAATACATTTAACAATGTTGAATGATTGGATGGCAAGGCAGTGTGAGACAAGTATGATTTTATAGTTTCAGCCACAGACATCCTCCTGTAGCATTGTATTCAAGGCCTTACTGATGGAACCACTGTGCATGCTTTGCCTGTCATCTGCAATTCCCCAGGTTCTCAGATGGTGGTGGCCATGAAGGGCATTTCTCTGGCTTTTGACCTGGACAGAGGCACTGTGCCTGCTGTTCCCAATCCTCTGGAGTTCACAGGCTACATTCTCTTTGTGGGCACTGTCATCTTTGGGCCCTGGGTCAGCTACTCAAGCTACAAAGAGGCCATTGAGAGCCACAAGCTGGTAAGCCACAGCTGAAGAGGCGAAAAAAATGTGTTCTCAGTGAACTTGTTGAAAGAAAGCTGACTAGATGCCTGGATAGTACCTGAGTTTACATTTCGCATATATGCCTATAACGTATTGGTCCATATTTACTAATTGTTTGCGCTGGTGCAAGAAGTTGACACCACTTTTCACTATATTTAGATCAAAATGGCTGCTAAAATCTGTCATTTGTAACATGGTCTTTCTGCCCCCTAGAGTTTGGCCTGGCTCCAGAAGTTTTCAGTGAGCTGGGTCAAATGCCAGGTGTGCTTGGTGATATCCAACTGCATTGCCCCATACCTCTTCCCCTACTTCATTCCAATCCACGGGGCCAGAGGACTGCGCACGTGAGTGCACAATTTACTGAGCAATTCCTTGGTCATGCCATCTCTATCAGGGCTGTTTTGACATGTGAATGTAGAACAACTTTGCTAGTGATTTCCATTTTATTTTACTTTCTGCTTCGAAGAGGCACAAAGCAAGGTAAGGGTTATTGTGACGAAGAAAGTTCTTTAGACAAACAGTGGTAGTAGCAGTAGTTAAGTCCGAGGCCTAGTAGATCACACTTCAAGATGGCGTCAGTGCATAATGCTATTGCATTATTGCTGAAATGAGAAAAGGCTATAAACAGTATCTTAGAGCTATATTGTCTGTTTTTCCCCTGTGTGCAGGTGGCTCCACGCCTATGAGAATGCTGTATCCTTCCACTTCAGTAACTACTTTGTTGGCCACCTTAGCGAAAGTACTACTGTGCTAGCAGGAGTAGGTTTTACTGAAGACAAGGACAATGTTAAATGGTGAGTTCAATTCATAAAATCTATGGTTCAGTCAGTATATTATCAATTTGCCCTTTTAACTAAGTGTATGTTTCTAATTGCAATATTGTGATTGCATAGTAACGCAGTGTGTATGCGCCTATTGTAATATTAGTTTAGGTAAGTAATGTGAAAATAACGTGTGTTTGCATGTGCATATCCATGCATGCACAAAATGTGTCTTTAGGGATCTGAAAGTGGTTAAGCCTCTCAATGTGGAGTTGCCCAGGTCCATGGTGCTAGTGGTGACCTCCTGGAACATCCCCATGTCTCGCTGGCTCAACATATGTGAGCGTCATTACACACTCAATTTATTATAAACAGTTTAGATTAGAGGTCGACCGATTTATGATTTTTCAATACCGATTATTGGAGGACCCAAAAAAGCAGATACCGATTATTCAGCCAATTTTTATATATATATATATATATTTGTAATAATGACAATTACAACAATACTGAATGAACACTTATTTTAACTTAATACATAAATAAAAATCTATTTAGTCTCAAATAAATTTGGTTTAAATAATGCAAAAACACAGTGTTGGAGGAGAAAGTAAAAGTGCAATATGTGCCATGTAAAAAAGCTATTGGATGTTCTTATAGGCACTATAGTATTGCCAGCCTAATCTTGGGAGTTGATAGGCTTGAAGTCATAAACAGCGCTGTGCTTCAAGCATTGCGAAGAGCTGCTGGCAAATGCAGGAAAGTGCTGTTTGAATGAATGCTTATGAGCCTGATGCTGCCTACCATCGCTCAGTCAGACTGCTCTTTCAAATCATAGACTTCATTATAATATAATAAACACACAGAAATATGAGCCTTAGGTCATTAATATGGTCAAATCCGGAAAATATAATTTCGAAAACAAAACTTTTATTCTTTCAGTGAAATATGGAACCGTTCCGTATTTTATCGAACGGGTGGCATCCATAAGTCTAAATATTGCTGTTACATTGCACAACCGTACAATGTTATGCCAGAATTTTACATAATTATGACAAATTAATTACGGTCTTTGTTAGGAAGAAATGGTCTTCACACAGTTCACAACGAGCCAGGCGGCCCAAACTGCTGCATATAGCGCAAGATAAGTGACACAATTTCCCTAGTTAATATTGCCTGCTAACATGAGTTTCTTTTAACTAAATATGCAGGTTTAAAAAAGATATACTTGTGTATTGATTTTAAGAAAGGCATTGATGTTTATGGTTAGGTACAGTGGGGAAAAAAAGTATTTAGTCAGCCACCAATTGTGCAAGTTCTCTCACTTAAAAAGATGAGAGGCCTGTAATTTTCATCATAGGTACACTTCAACTATGACAGACAAAAATCCAGAAAATCACATTGTAGGATTTTTTATGAATTTATTTGCAAATTATGGTGGAAAATAAGTATTTGGTCAATAACAAAAGTACTTTGTTATATATCCTTTGTTGGCAATGACAGAGGTCAAATGTTTTCTGTAAGTCTTCACAAGGTTTTCACACACTGTTGCTGGTATTTTGGCCCATTCCTCCATGCAGATCTCCTCTAGAGCAGTGATGTTTTGGGGCTGTCGCTGGGCAACACGGACTTTCAACTCCCTCCAAAGATTTTCTATGGGGTTGAGATCTGGAGACTGGCTAGGCCACTCCAGGACCTTGAAATGCTTCTTACGAAGCCACTCCTTCGTTGCCCGGGCGGCGTGTTTGGGATCATTGTCATGCTGAAAAACCCAGCCACGTTTCATCTTCAATGCCCTTGCTGATGGAAGGAGGTTTTCACTCAAAATCTCACGATACATGGCCCCATTCATTCTTTCCTTTACACGGATCAGTCGTCCTGGTCCCTTTGCAGAAAAACAGCCCCAAAGCATGATGTTTCCACCCCATGCTTCACAGTAGGTATGGTGTTCTTTGGATGCAACTCAGCATTCTTTGTCCTCCAAACACGATGAGTTGAGTTTTTACCAAAAAGTTATATTTTGGTTTCATCTGACCATATGACATTCTCCCAATCCTCATCTGGATCATTCAAATGCTCTCTAGCAAACTTCAGACGGGCCTGAACATGTACTGGCTTAAGCAGGGGGACACGTCTGGCACTGCAGGATTTGAGTCCCTGGCGGCGTAGTGTGTTACTGATGGTAGGCTTTGTTACTTTGGTCCCAGCTCTCTGCAGGTCATTCACTAGGTCCCCCGTGTGGTTCTGGGATTTTTGCTCACCGTTCTTGTGATCATTTTGACCCCACGGGTGAGATCTTGCGTGGAGCCCCAGATCGAGGAAGATTATCAGTGGTCTTGTATGTCTTCCATTTCCTAATAATTGCTCCCACAGTTGATTTCTTCAAACCAAGCTGCTTACCTATTGCAGATTCAGTCTTCCCAACCTGGTGCAGGTCTACAATTTGGTTTCTGGTGTCCTTTGACAGCTCTTTGGTCTTGGCCATAGTGGAGTTTGGAGTGTGACTGTTTGAGGTTGTGGACAGGTGTCTTTTATACTGATAACAAGTTCAAACAGGTGCCATTAATACAGGTAACGAGTGGAGGACAGAGGAGCCTCTTAAAGAAGAAGTTACAGGTCTGTGAGAGCCAGAAATCTTGCTTGTTTGTATGTGACCAAATACTTATTTTCCACCATAATTTGCAAATAAATTCATTACAAATCCTACAATGTGATTTTCTTTCCTCATTTTGTCTGTCATAGTTGAAGTGTACCTATGATGAAAATTACAGGCCTCTCTCATCTTTTTAAGTGAGAGAACTTGCACAATTGGTGGCTGACTAAATACTTTTTTTTTCCCCACTGTACATTGGTGCAACGACAGTGCTTTTTTTGCGAATGTGCTTGTTAAATCATCACCTGTTTGGCAAAGTAGGCTGTGATTCGATGATAAATTAACCGGCACCGCATTGATTATTTGCAACGCAGGACAAGCTAGTTAAACTAGTAATATCAATCAACCATATGTAGTTAACTAGTGATTATGTTAAGATTTATTGTTTTTTTTTTAATAAGATAAGTTTAATGCTAGCTAGCAACTTACCTTGGCTCCTTGCTGCACTCACATAACAGGTGGTCAGCCTGCCACGCAGTCTCTGGCCATGCTGATTAATCGGCCGACCTCTAGATTAGATAGAAATGTTAGAACTATAGGCCCTGTTTAACCAAACCAGGTTAGAATGTTTTTGCGATATTCAAATGTCAACTGTTTACTGTGTCTTTCCCCCATTTTGTTATACAGATGTTTTCAAAAATGCGTTGAAACTTGGCACATTTCCTTCCATCATTGTGACTTACACAGCCAGTGCCTTGCTACATGTGAGTATGAGTCAACCAACTCAGTGAATTCATCTTACGTGATGACTCAAAGGTCACCATCGCACGAATACTGTGTTTTTAGTAGGATTTTATCCGATTTGGTTTTATCCGCCGAAGTGTTGGTTGATCTGCTTCCTCTGTTGTGAAGCCAATCTGACATTTTGTTTCTTCTAGGGCCTGAGTTTCCATCTTGGGGCCGTGCTGCTGTCTCTGGGCTTCATCACCTATGTGGAACATGGTAAAGTTACTTCTCCTATCTGCTTTTCACATTCACCTGCTCACTGGTTTTGCATTGACATCACCTTAGTTGTCTTGCCATCTTCTGTCAGTTCTGAGGGAGAGGCTGGCAGCCATTTTTAGTGCCTGTATCCTGTCCAAACAGTGTCCCACCGATTGCCGCCATCAGCACCAGAAGGTACATGCTTGTCACATCCAGGACTGTTTAACACCCATATTTGTATTTTATATTTTGACGGTGCATTCCATAAGAGACCCTATTGTTAATTGCATATTCAAATCAAACTTTATTTGCCACATGCGCTGAATACAACAAGTGTAGACTCTACCGTTAAATGCTTACTTACAAGCCATTAACCAACAGTGCAGTTCAAGAAGAAGAAAATATTTACCAAGTAGGCTAAAATAAAAAGTAACACAATAGTGAGTCTATAATAAGGGGTCACCGGTACCGAGTCAGTGTGCAGGGGTACACTCTAGTTGAGGTAATCTGTACATGTAGGTGGGGGCAACGTGACTATGCATAGGTAACAAACAGCGAGTAGCAGCAGTGTACAAGGGGGGCTTCCTTGGGCACAGGGACTATGATGGTCTGATTTGAAACATGTAGGTATTACAGACTCTGTCAGGGAGGTTGAAAATGTCAGTGAAGACACTTGACAGTTGGTCCGCGCATGCTTTGAGTACACGTCCTGGTAATCCCTCTGGCCAAGCAGCTTTGTGACTGTTGACCTGTTTAAAGGTTTTGTTCACATCGGCTACCAAGAGCGTGATCACACAGTCATCCAGAACAGCTGGTGCTCTCGTGCATGCTTCAGTGTTGCTTGCCTCAAAGCAAGCATAAAAGGCATTTAGCTCGTCTGGTAGGCTCGTGTCACTGGGCAGCTCGCGTCTGGATTTCTCTTTGTAGTCCGTAATAGTTTTCAAGCCATGCCACGTCCGACGAAGCGTCAGTCACTGTGGGTACAACGTCATCGATGCACTTATAGATGAAGCTGATGACTGAGGTGGTGTATTCCTCATGCCATTGGATGAATCCTGGAACATATTCAAGTCTGTGCTAGCAAAACAGTCCTGTAGTGTAGCATCCGTGTCATCTGACCACTTCCGTATTGAGCGAGTCACTAGTACTTCCTGCTTTAGTTTTTGCTTGTAAGCAGGAATCCGGAGGATAGAATTGTGGTCAGATTTGCCAATTGGAGGGCGGGGGGACAACTTTGTATGTATCTCTGTGTCTGGAGTAAAGGTGGTCTGATTTTATTTTTTCCCCCCTGGTTGCACATTCTGGTAAAACTGATTTAAGTTTGCCTGCATTAAACTCCCCGGCTACTAGGAACACCGCTTCTGGGTAAGCATTTTCTTCCCCCACCCCTCGTCTTACCAGAGGTAGCGTCTCTGTTCTGCCGGTGCATTGAAAATTCCGCCAGCTCTATGTTGTCCATTTCACGTTCAGCCACGTCTCAGTGAAACACAAGATGTTACAATATTTAATGTCCCGTTGGTAGGATAATCTTAATAGTAGGTCATCAATAAAATATTCTAGCGATTGCACGTTAGCATGGAGAATGGAAGGCATTGGGAGTTTACTCGCTCGCCTCCGGATTCTCAGAAGGATCCCCGATCTGCGTCCCCTTTTCCAGCGTCTTTTCTTCACGCAAAAGGCGTGGATCTGGGCCTGTTCCAGTGAAAGCAGGATATCCTTCTCCTCGGACTCGTTAAAGGAAAAAGTTTCTTCCAGTCCGCGGTGAGTAATCGTTTTTCTGATGTCCAGAAGTTATTTTCGGTCATAAGAGACGGTAGCAGCAACATTATGTACACAATAAATTCAAAAATAAGTTACGCAAAAGAAAAATTGGTTGGGAGAATGTAAAACGTCAGCTGCGTTCTTCGGCGCCATCTTATCACTTATATTTAATTGGTACGGGGTGAGCTAGCTAGTGCACATTGCATAGAGAAGGTTGGGGATTCAGAACACAGCCCTGGTGTAGTGAATGGTCTGCTTCTCTTGTAGGAGCTATGGGTGTATGGGATCAACATGACCTTCAGTGCCATGGCCATCTTCCACCTGACATACCTGGGCTCCCTGTTTGACGCTAACATAGAAAACTTGGCTGCAGAGGAGGTAAGATATACACCAAAGAACTACTGCTGGCTGGGGCCAAGTTAATGGAGAACATAAGAATTAACAGTGGTTTTCACGAACTGCATGAATGTATTACTTATACACATTTAGTCACCATTGTCGTCCTCTTCCTCCTTAGGGTTATGTGGCCAACCACACCATTCAGAAGTGGTCAGAGTTGAGCTGGGCCAGCCACTGGCTGGTCTTCGGCTGCTGGGTATTCTACCGCCTCATTCAGTGATCTCATTGGACGGAAGGTCTGGACTGTCTGGACTGAACAGAAGACAATAGCCTTGTCCAAAAAGAACCCTTAGCTCACGGGTGCGCCATCTTACCTGGTATGGGCTGGTGTGGGGGAAGACTTAATGGACACGGAGTAGCGAAGTATGGGGCCAGGACGATTGTCCCACTCCATCATGATTGGAAGAATGCTGCTTTGTTTACCGGGGTCTTGCTGTATTTGTTTGTTTGGTATACACTAAAGAACCAGCCACTCACTAGTTCAATGCTATGCTGTATCACACTGTTGAGAACCAGCGATAGGCTGAAGATTTATCAGTGGTTTCTGTAAAGGCTACTGTTCTTTCAGGGTTTTGTAGTTTGATCACACACAATCATTATAGGAATATTTATGTATCTGTGTATATCAGTAGCACTATGAAATATATACTTTTTCATTATACAGTATATTTGGCCAGTGATGTTATAATACATTGTGTTCTCAATGGAGGTACTTTTTTTCTACTGTATCTGTTTTTCTACTAAAGGTATTTTTTTTTTTTCTAGTTCTGTTGCCCTACTTACACATGAATAAATGAAGGGTTTATTTGATGATGGGTGATAAAACACACCTCCTGGTTGCATTATTTATTCATCAAAGCTCAGGCAGATTGTGAAGTATTGTACAGTCTTTTGCTGCAAATTGTATAATTTAAAATGCCACATGAATATTATGGTTAGTACATCAAGAAGATGAAGCTGCACTGCAGAAATTGCTCTGCCATTTCCTGGTTGCTAAAATTCTAATAGTTCACCTAATTTCAGGTTGTGACAAAACAAGCACATATAGCGTAGAGAATCATTGTAACCATCTAAACCGCTGTGAAATATCTTTTCCATAACCAAAAATATTTTATTTTCAGCTGTTTTGTAGCTGGTGTACAAAACTGAACGTAAAATACGCAAAAACTAAAGACCGAGAAGCATAGAAATAGAACAGATCTACAGCTTCTTAGACTTTCTTTCAATGACAAGTACAGATCTATAACTCATTTCTGTGTGACTTTGGTCAGGTTGCCCAAAACGTTACAT
The DNA here is from genome assembly GCA_030435695.1 of Brachymystax lenok tsinlingensis. Taxonomy (NCBI): domain Eukaryota; kingdom Metazoa; phylum Chordata; class Actinopteri; order Salmoniformes; family Salmonidae; genus Brachymystax; species Brachymystax lenok. The sequence continues at coordinate 35,068,860 of CM059802.1, read as the reverse complement.
ATTGCAGCTTTAATCTTAAGTATTTAAGAGTTCTATGCTTATTATAACAATTAAGTGTCACGCACAAAAGACTATATACTATAATTTCTTGTCTCTGACAATATTTTCACCACGTAGTTTGTTTGGATCCCCCTCATGGTCGGTTCAGAAATAACAAGTTGACACATTCCAGAGTGGACTTGGCTCCCTACCTGTCGGTTTACCTATGTTTAGGCAATCATTACTCACTGCTATCGGAAAGGAATCGTCCAGACAATGATGCCACCTCGACACGGAACTGACAAGACACTCGCCAAGTGTCCGTTTTCCGGGAACAGAAAAACAATCTGTCTTTCTATAGGTCAGTTAGTTCAAATTTAATTGTCCCTCCTAAAATGTGACGGATATCTGGTTTTATAGAAAGCCTACTCTAGATTCTGTTATATTCATAAGTCTGGCGTTTTGTGATGTTTGTTGGTAGTAGGAACTGTACTCCCTGAGAAGATGAGAGGAGACAACTGCAGCTGGTTAGGAGCAGAGATCCCACTGTCATGGGAGTTGTTCAGTGGTAAGACCAGCATTTATGCATTCACACAAACTATATGGGTTATGTTATTGACTGGCCAGAGATTACTTTATTTTTGTTCATTGGATCTGACACACATTTAGGTTCTGTGTGATAGGTCTGTGCTTGAAGGCACCAGAAAGTGAAAAAATGCCCAAAACTGCGCAATGCTTTTTCAATGCTTTGTCTGTGCAATATTAGTGTTTGCCGTCTTAGATTCTGAGTGATAATTTAGTCATCTGCTGCTACACCAGCCCTTCTAGTCTGTGTTGTATATGATCTGTCACACCACTAGTCTATGTGTTGTGTGTTTGTCCTCAGTGGTCAAGGATGAGCTCTGGTTGTTGATCATTCCTGCCGGTTTTGCTGTGATCATTCTGGCCCTGTTCCTAGAAGAGGTGGGCTTCTTCCTGCGTCACGTGCCCTCCTCCAGACGCCGGTGCCTCTACCTGTGGATACTGGGCATGTACCCGGTAAAGGGACACCTCCTTTTTGCCACACATTTAAAAAGAAATCGGATAAGTATTTGTAAATTTGGTCCAACTTCACTCATTCTCTTTCGGTCAGGTCTTTGGCTTAACCTCCATCATTGCGCTGTATGTTCCTCGCTCCTCCTCACTGTGTAATTTCATAGCTTCTCTGTAAGTATCGAGTACAACCAATTTTTCACCATCACTATGTTTGTGTACGAACTTAAAGTTGACGGAAACATTATTCACGTCATTCTGTGCTAAAACCTCCAGTAAAACAAACTAGCTCTCCTTCTGTCTCTCAAGGTACCACTCAATCACTCTGCTAAAGTTTATGGGGCTCATCACAGACTTCTTTGGGGGAAAGGCCCGCATGCTGGAGATCTTAGCTGGAGAGCAGGTGTCTCCAGATCCATTCCCATGTTGCTGCTGCTGTTGCCTCCCTATGATAGCGATCAACAGGTACTTTACCAATGGATGTCCTCCTCCCCAGTGTTCACATCTATATCACGATAATGATAGATTCATAAGATATTGCCATACTGTGATAATGATAGATACACAATATATTGCTGTAACTGCCCCTTATCGCAATATTGGTAAATGCACAATATAGTCGCCATTATCGGCTGTCGTATTAATGATAAATACACAATATATCGCCGTAATTGCCCCACCCCACTACCCCTCCATAGGACCAGCCTGGGATGGATGATGGCTGCTGTGCTTCAACTGTCTGTGGTCAGAACCATCCTGTTCTTTGTCACTCTGGTCCTCTGGACAGATGAGCAGTATGACTATGGACATGTGAGTGGCAAGCATATACTGCAAGACATATTTGCATTATAACCATTCTCTGTTTGTCCTTAATTTAACCAGGTAAGTCCGTGGTTAATAAGTCAATTAGTTAATTATACAAGTAGATGCTGCTATTTGTTAAACCATACCCTTGTCATCTTTCACAGGTGGATTCTGTCAATCCCAATGTGTATGTGAATGCCATCATAGGCGTGTCTACCTTCCTGTCTTTCTATGGCCACTTGTTGTTTTACAAGGCCACCAAAAAGGCTCTGCCTAGCTATGGGCTGAGGGCCAAGTTTGTCTGTATCATTGTAGTGTTGGTGCTGTGTGGCCTTCAGAGTGGAATCCTGGAGACCATGGGGGCCCTGGAGGTGGTGCCCTGCTCCCCTCCCTTCTCTGTTCTCATGCGTTCCCAGCGTAAGTGCACCGTGATGGAATTTATCCCCCATACATCTCCCTCCCAATATCATCTCCATGTCAATATTGTAACAGTGGAGAGAAATGCATATTAGGAAATTATCAATGTGACATGTATTGGTGGTAACCTCATCTCTTTTATTCTCTTCCTCTCTCAGTAATTTACCACTACTCTGTGATTGTGGAGATGTTCTGCATATGCCTCTTTGCCCGCCACACGTTCCGTAAGGTGGAGCCCAGTCCGGAAGAGGCCTTTGGGTTGGAGGATAGGCCCCACAGAGGCATGCTACTGGAGAAGGAAGTTCAGACTGAGGACGTGGTGCCACTCAGGGAGAACCCCTGGCCTGGCTCGTGCGGCGCTGGAGTCTCCAATCCCGAGTATAACAGTGACAGCAGTGAGGACAGCCTCTGTAAAATCGAACACGCCTCCCTGGATCGCTTCCCTTTTCCTCTTCAACCCAGACGTCAAAAGATGATGCCAGAGAAGGTAACTGATGAAAGTTCCGCTTTGGAGCTGTCCAAACTGACTGTTACTGCTGACATCAACTTTGCGGAGTCTAGGGATGTTACTGTTGTATGACAATATGGAATGGACTGTCCTGGAATCTCCTAACAGGAGAGCAACATGGGTCACCTCCAGGAAATGGAAGAGACACCACACTGCTTGAGGTAGTGCCTTACCCAGTTTTTATTTTTATGTATATTGACTGAGATCATGCATTTATTGGTGGTAGCTAATTGTGTGGTAGGCTATTTTTTTCCTACCCATAATGCTTGCCTACATTTTATATTGAGCATGCTCAGTACATTTTGTTTTGCAATGTTATCACAAAAAGCCAATAAACATTTGTAAAGCCTATTGCACAATACTTGCATATGTATTCATCAGTCTCTCATGCCTTCTCTCAAAACTTACAATAAACCTTTGGAGTTTGAAATGAATTTGATTACCTTAATGGCTACATTTAATGTAATATTGAATACAAAGTAAACACTAATAGAATCTGCTCCTTGGGGTAGATGGTATTTGCTCCATGAGCTTCTCAAACCACACACACAGTACGCCTCTGGCTTAGCCTTCCCTCTGAAGTGCATTGATACGAAAGATAGGTCTCATATTGTAAACTATAACATAAAAAATATTTTATGGGTCCCATGCTCATCTGCGTGAACGTGCCTTAGGCATGCTGCAAGGAGGCATGAGGACTGCAGATGTGGCCAGGGCAATAAATTGCAATGTCCGTACTGTGAGACGCCTAAGACAGCGCTACAGGGAGACAGGATGGACAGCTGATCGTCCTCGCAGTGGCAGACCACATGTAACAATACCTGCACAGGATCAGTACATCCGAACATCACACCTGCGGGACAGGTGCAGGATGGCAACAACAACTGCCAGAGTCACACCAGGAACACACAATCCCTCCCCCAGTGCTCAGACTGTCCACAATAGGCTGAGAGAGGCTGGACTGAGGGCTTGTAGGCCTGTTGTAAGGCAGGTCTTGACCAGACATCACCGGCAACAACGTCGCCTATGGGCACAAACCCACCGTCGCTGGACCAGACAGGATTGGAAAAATGTGCTCTTCACTGACGAGTCGCGGTTTTGTCTCACCAGGGGTGATGGTCGGATTCACCTTTATCGTTGAAGGAATGAGCGTTACACCGAGGCCTGTACTCTGGAGTGGGATCGAGGTGGAGGGTCCGTCATGGTCTGGGGCGGTGTATCACAGCATCATCGGACTGAGCTTGTTGTAATTGCAGGCAATCTCAACGCTGTGAGTTACTAGGAAGACATCCTCCTCCCTCATGTGGTACCCTTCCTGCAGGCTCATCCTGACGTGACCCTCCAGCATGACAATGCCACCAGCCATACTGCTCGTTCTGTGCGTGATTTCCTGCAAGACAGGAATGTCAGTGTTCTGCCATGGCCAGCGAAGACCCCGGATCTCAATCCCATTGAGCACGTCTGGGACCTGTTGGATCGGAGGGTGAGGGCTAGGGCCATTCCCCACAGAAATGTCCGGGATATTTACACGTTTGCTGAAAATAAACGCAGTTGACAGTGAGAGGACGTTTCTTTTTTTGCTGACTTTACTTCTCGCAGCTATGATAATACACATAAAACCTAGCGGTCAAACAGGGAAATAGTTCCAATCATTTTTCCACTGTTTGTTTTTCCCACAGGGGATTGTAGAAACACTTAAAATAAAGGCAAGGTGACTTATCAATATATTTGCCTGTATTTACCCCCCAAAAATGAAATGTTAATTACCCGCTAATGTGGCTATCATAAAGAACTACAAATGCCATGATGATCTGGACGAGACTGCCGAATCGAGGCAAAGGTAAGAATCTCTGGATTAACTATCTAATGTAAGTTAAAGGTAGTAATTAATAATTTGGCTGAATTTCTTTACTTGGATAATTCTGTGAACTGTCTTGTGCAAGTTTTAAATGCTCTTAAATGCAAGTAAAACTAAATGCATGCACTTCAACCGATCGCTGCCCGCACCTGCCGCCCATCCAGCATCACTACTCTGGACGGTTCTGACTTAGATTATGTGGACAACTACAAATACCTAGGTGTCTGGTTAGACTGTAAACTCTCCTTCCAGACTCACATCAAACATCTCCAATCCAAAATTATATCTAGAATTGGCTTCCAAACATACCCTCGTAAAACTGACCATCCTACCGATCCTCGACTTCGGTGATGTCATTTACAAAATAGCCTCCAATACTCTACTCAACAAATTGGATGCAGTCTATCACAGTGCCATCCGTTTTGTCACCAAAGCCCCATATACTACCCACCACTGCGACCTGTACGCTCTCATGGGCTGGCCCTCGCTTCATACTCGTCGCCAAACCCACTGGCTCCAGGTCATCTACAAGTCCCTGCTAGGTAAAGCCCCACCTTATCTCAGCTCGCTGGTCACCATAGCAGCACCCAACTGTAGCACGCGCTCCAGCAGGTATATCTCACTAGTCACCCACAAAGCCAATTCCTCTTTTGGCCGCCTTTCCTTCCAGTTCTCTGCTGCCAATGACTGGAACGAACTACAAAAATCACTGAAACTGGAGACACTTATCTCCCTCACTAGCTTTAAGCACCAGCTGTCAGAGCAGCTCACAGATCACTGCACCTGTACATAGCCCATCTGTAAATAGCCCAGACAGCTGGTGCACATTGTAGATGACCTGGAGCCAGTGGGTTTGGCGACGAGTATGAAGCGAGGGCCAGCCCATGAGCGCGTACAGGTCGCAGTGGTGGGTAGTATATGGGGCTTTGCACACATTGTATATAGATTTGTTTTTCTACTGTATTATTGACTGTATGTTTGTTTACTCCATGTGTAACTCTGTGTTGTTGTATGTGTCGAACTGCTTTGCTTTATCTTGGCCAGGTCGCAGTTGTAAATGAGAACTTGTTCTCAACTTGTGTACCTGGTTAAATATTTTTTTTTTAAATAAACAATCTGCTCAACAGGACCTTGAAAAGCAGACTTGGGTGTTTCAGGACTGGATCAAAAGCCAAGCCTGCACACCCAGGAGCTCTCCAGATGGATGGTTGACAACATGTGACTAACAGTGCAGTTCTACTTTGTTGGGGGTTAAGTGCCTTGGTTTGATCAAGGGCACAACGGCAGGAGATGGTAGGCCTACATGGGATCAGACACAGTAGCCTTCAATGATGCTTACTTTTTCATGTAGGCTATAATAGTCATGAACATTTGGTTTAAAGTCATGAAAAATGTGTATGAACCCTTAACATTGAATAATTAGAGGTCTCTATAGCATAATGTAATTTGCGAATTTCGCTGAACATAGTCTAATAGACAGACTTGGAAAAAGACAGCTCCTGCACTTCTTTCATCCCAAATCAAGCACTGCTCTGGCTACAAACTGAAATGGTCCACCCACACAGAAAGTGTGGTGAAGAAGGTGCAACAGCGCCTCTTCAACCTCAGAAGGCTGAAGAAATTTGGCTTGTCACCTAAAAACCTCACAGACTTTTACAGATGCACAATTGAGAGCCTCCTGTTGGGCTGTATCACCGCCTGGTACGGTAACTGCACCGCCCACAACCGCAGGGCTCTCCAAAGGGTTGTGCGGTCCGAGCAACACATCACCGGGGGCAAACTACCTTCCCTCCAGAACACCTACAGCACCTGATGTCACAGGAAGGCCAAAAAGATCATAGAGGACAACAACCACCTGAGCCACTGCCTGTTAAACAGCCATCACTAACAGAGAGGCTGCTGCCTACATACAGACTTGAAATAATTGGCCACTTTAATAAATGGATCACTAGTCACTTTAATAATGTTTACATATCTTGCATTACTCATCTCATATGTATATACTGTATTTCATACCTTCTATTGCATCTTGCCTATGCCGCTTGGTAATTGCTCATCCATATATTTATATGTTACTATTCCATTCCTTTACTTAGATTTGTGTATATTAGGTAATTGTTGTGGAATTGTTAGATTACTTGTTATATATTGCTGCACTGTCGGAACTAGAAGCACAAGCATGTCGCTACACGCGCAATTACATCTGCTAACCATGTGTACGTGACCAATACAATTTGATTTGATTTCTAACTCACATGCATGTAGTAGAGACAATTTTGAAATACTGCACCCTCTAGTGTTACACATTTCAAATTATTGAATTAATAAATAAGGATATGTTATATTTTTTCCCACCAATATTCGCTGAACATTAGTGAGAATATGCGTATTCATTTTCCATACATTGCTGATCTTGCCAAAGGATTACATATTTGCACAGTTTTGCAGAGCTTTTTGTGCTCCAATAGAAATACCGCTAGAATATGCTGCATCCAATCAACAGCATAGAACAGCTGCTTCCTCGAAAGTATTTTCCCCCAATCGAAGGATTGTTCAATTTTGGCGGTGCAGTAAACATGGCGGAAAAGTTGGAAGGTAAGGAGAGTGGGAAGTTAATACGTATATATGTTTTGTGGTTTTGGCATATTGTGGCTTTTTGAAATTAAAATATTACACTTAATTCCGCTTCCTTTAACACACGCTTGTCATGGAATACCTAGCCAGGTTAAAGCAAGAACAATGATGTTGAGTAGGCAGTTCTATCTGCGCATTTGGATTGTGGTCTTTTTTTACTAACAGCTTAAAGTTTGTAGTTGATACCGTTAAATGCCAAACGAATGCATACGGATATGGAGTAACTACTAGCCAACTAAAGTAGCCCAAGAACTAGCTAGTTAGCAAGCTACGTGTCATTAGGACGCGTCAATTTTAGGAAAATTCGCGTGGTTTTCTGACAGCCCTACTTGCTTGCAAACATAATTTAGCGCGCCAAAACACAGACCTTATTCTGTAGAACCTCAGTTTCTGAAACCAGAGGCGCAACATCGCGAGACTTCCAGAAACGCTAGCGAAACAGACCAAGTAGACCAGGCTGGGGTTTGAGAAGTGAAGAATTCTTCCTTAGTTGTTAATTGTCTCGAAATCTAAAGACACAACCTAGATTCGAATGAATGTCTTAAGTAGTTGAACATTTTATTAATCCAATCTTGTGACACTGACACGCTTTCATCAAAAACGACAAAGTCGAAGGCGTGCCTTTGATTTGACGGCGTGCACATGCGCAGTTCTGCACGAAACAACCGTTAGACCCGGTGACGTGTTTCTGCGCATGAGCTTAACTAGCCAACGTCGCCATGACATCGCCTACAAGCGATATCGGGGATTTCTATTGGATGAGCGGTTTCTGCCTATCTTCATATTGTCTGTTTTGTAGAACTGTCTGGCAGTGTCTGCAATTACAAATAAGTACTCAAGATGAACATCTTTTATCGTTTATTTGTAACTTAGCTAGCTAAACATGGTGGCTACAATTGCAGGTTGTAGCGTATCCTGCAAGCTGTCTTTGGACGATCTGCAGGCTGTCTGCCGCCGGGAAAGGCTCCACTGTAAACAGCTAGGCGTGAACAAGCATAACATCGATGACTATGAGGTTGAGTACCTCTGTGACTACAAGAAGTCTAAGGTGAGTGAATTCATTCTCTATGGGACTATGAAGGCTGAGGCAAGTCCTGGAGTTATTTCAAGAATTGCAACCTTCAGTTGGTGACTCCTTTTAACTTTTGGTTTCTTAAAGCAACAGTCCACAAAGCAGTCCATGGAAACTGAGATCATCAATCAGAATTTACAGCTAGAGGCATGTGACCATATAATGATGTAATGTAATAGGATCTCTATTAGTGATGGGGGGAAAAATCGATAGTTACAAAACAGGATATTATTTTTTATATCTTATCATATTGTTTTGACAACATTGCAAAATTATTTCTGAGCTAGTTGGCTGTACCTGCACCAATACACCAGTATTTTTCCTTCAAAGCTTGTTCTCAATCTTCTTTTTAAATAGCGAGCCAATTTTTTCCCAACACTTATTGCAATGACTGATCCAAACTCGTTTTATCATGTCTCTCTCTTGTCCCTCTGCAGCAGACATGGTGAGTAATATGTTTGGAACATTGAATCGCAATAAAATAACAATATCGAATCGCAATACATATCGTATCGGCACCTAAGTATCGTGATAATATTGTATTGAGAGTTCCATGGCAATTCCCAGCCCTAATCTGTGTGTGTGTGGCACCAACTGTTAGCCCATTCATAGACGGTAGCCTAATACTAAACATAAACCGTCTATTAACGAATCTGCAGTCCGGAGGAAATTCCCAGATGCTGTCCCAACACTCTGTCTACTAATTACTATTCACCTTTAACACAGCCACCACACGGTCATATTTCCAACAGGCGACCACCTGTTTTTATTAGCGGTGTGTCTCTGAACACCTGGGTGTAATGGAAGGATGCCAGAAAAGTGACGTCCTGTTGGCTGCAACTGTGTTAAAACAGCGTACAATACGTATTTATATTTTGTTAAACTATTTTGATGTGATATGAAAGTAGAGGGTTTTATGGTTCTAGAACAGTATCGCAATTAAGAATAGATTCACATTTAGATGGAGTACTTAAGCTGTTTTGGCTGCCAGACCCAGTTTACCTTTGAACTTAACATATAAAGGTCCTTGGACATTAAAGGAGTCGGTTAGCCTACACTCCTTAACAGTACATCTTGGGCTAACCAACTGTTAGCAACTTGGGGAACTGTATATGCAAAAATAAGTTTCAGACCTGCCAAAATGCATGCATTTTGCGTACCAACTACGCAATTCTCTGTCCATGTATGTAGGTACAAGATCCGAGGTAAAAGTACGCAGAAATGAATAGGGCCTGATTATTTTATTTTTTTACATTTTAATAAAAAATAAATCCACTGAGTAAATCTAACATCCCGATTGTGGAGCTGCAACAGACAGACATGTACGGAGTTTGTGTCAACGGACATGGAGATGAATACATCATTATTCGACGTAACTGTAGCTGTATGTAAACACATGGCCAAATTCCTTTTCGACTCCGTGTGTTGTGGAAAGGTGAACACTAATTGTTTCAAGCTAACTTTAGCGAACATAAGATGGACATTCAGTGGGTTCTAAAGTGCCAGCAGTTCACTCGCATTTGCTAGTGAAAGAAATTAAATGCAAATACGAAAAAAAATGGTCGCATTTGTGCGAGTGTGATTTACATTTAATTCTGCGTCCCATTAATTGTATTTTCCACGTAACATTACGAGGACCTGATAGACTAACTGTAAATTATGATCCACGTCACAAAAAGCATTACGAAAGTATAATACAAAAATTATGAAAACATCTTGGCAATAGATGGAGTCGGGAGTTTAGAGGACTGCGCGATGAAGAATGAGTGAGTGTCTGGTATTAGCTATAGAGGCAATGCTTCTAAAATGCCTTTGCACTAGATTTAAGATTTTATCAATTTCGAAAATCTAAAAGGATGCAAAGAAATACAATAGGCTGAAACATCAGACTTTTCTAGCGAACAGCGTTCAGATTCCCTTTGCGGTAGCCTACTTAAGCTTCGTGTGTGGCCAGTTTACGGTCTTTCGATGCGATCATTTGTTTTTAGGTTTTCAAAATGATGTTGCTTTTAGTGTTGATTAGGAACCGTGTCTAAAAAGCCAATACTTGTGAGCTGGCCTTAGTGATTGACCCTGTTTGAGAGGTGACAAGCTTTCCTCTACTATAGAGTCTAAACTTGGGGGCATGTGCTAAGAAAAACATTATGAATAATTATCTACACTGTACATGTAATGGAATAAACGTACAATCTGTGCTAAGTCCACAAAACATATATTTATTTTATATGTTCTGTACTTATCAGTATGAATCTTTTTTTATTTATGATTTGTAAATACCTTTTCAGAGGATTGGACTGAACCAGGTATGATCCATAATGTTTGTCCAAGCACATGTGCTCATGAAAAACAAGTAAGGGTAGGTCCCATGCAATAACAAAATGAGCAGCTAATTTCGCAAGTTATTGGAAAAAAAGAAAAGAAACTCCAAGATTAAAGGCCCTTTGTGTGTTCTTTCTAATTAGATCTTGTTAGTGACTTTTGCCATATGTATAAATGGAATGCAGTCAAGAAAGAAAGTATTCAGACCTTTTTATAGACTTGATGTGGTACAATTCTATAATAGCGATCAGACTCAAACAGAGCGCGTGCGAGGGAAAGAGAGCTATGCACACGACTTGAATCTCCAATTTGCTGCGCCGGTCTGGTACTCTAAAAAGTTGGACAAGGTTGGCAGGTCTGCACTTTTATAAAATGTTGTACGTATATACAGTACCAGTCAAAAATGTGGACAGACAGTCATTAAAGGGTTTTCTTAATTTTTTTGTAGAATTGTAGTGGACATCCAAACTATGAAATAACACACATGGAATCATGTAGTAACCAAAAAAGTGTTAACTTTAGCACTCCACCCACGACAACATCTGGTGAAATGCAGAGCTCCAAATTCAAATTACAAAAATAGTAATATTAAACACTCATCCCAAACCATCTCAATTTGGTTGAGGTCGGGTGTTCTGATGCAGCACTCCATCACTCTTCTTCTTGGTCAAATAGCCCTTACACAGCCTGGAGGTGTGTTGGGTCGTTGTCCTGTTGAAAAACAAATGATAGTCCCACTAAGCACAAACCAGATGGGATGGCGTATCGCTGCAGAATGCTGTGGTAGCCATTCTGTTTAAGGGTGCCTTGAATTCTAAATAAATCACTGACAGTGTCACCAGCCAAGCACCATCACACCTTCTCCTCTATGCTTCACGATGGGAACCACACATGCAGAGATCATCCGTTTACCTACTCTGGGTCTCCCAAAGACACGGCGGTTGGAACCAAAAAAGAAAAAGTGGACTCATCAGACCAAAGGACAGATTTCCACCGGTCTAATGTCCATTGCTCGTATTTCTTGACCCAAGCAAGTCTCTTCTTATTGGTGTCCTTTAGTAGTGGTTTCTTTGCAGCAATTCAACCATGAAGGCCTGACTCATGCAGTCTATAGTATTAGCTGGTATACAACTCCATGCCGTTCCTCAAACGCGTTAACGTACGCTAACCCCATTCCGTTCAAATGTGCACAACCGCGACATTCAAACGAGGCTGCAAAGAAAACTAATGGGACTGTAGCAACTGTGTTGACATCAAAATCTGGGGTGTGAACTACGTTTCTATTCAAGCGTTGATTGACATGGTAATGGCTCTATAGTATTGGAGAAAAATAGAAATAACTGACCCCTCCGACGCTGTACATTACATCGTGACGTGTCATGGCGTAACGTACAGCACGCATAAAGAAACTAATTCTGTCTTACAGCCTCTCTCCACCATGTGTAGCACTTCTCTCACCGTTTAAAAACAAGAAAGGGACAGGGTAAGGGGGATACCTAGTCATTTTTTTGCATCATCACTGCAAGCTATTATGACTCTCAAAAGCCACTGTTTACTTCTGAAGATCACTTTAGCACCGCCCTAAAAACCCGATTTCAAATTTGACACAAACCTTCAAATAGGTATGTAATGACACATTATATAAACTCTTTTATAGTGTTTTTTATTTACATTTTAGAGGCAATAAGTTGGACAGATCAAGTGAAAAAAGCAGTTTCCCCACACGACATCTCTCCTTCTCACAATCACGCAATAGGTTTAGCTTCCCCACCTGCCATTTTTAAAAAGACCTGACGAAGCTCATTGCCTTCTTGAATCATGCAGAGATGGGCATCCATGAAGGTCTCGTCGTTGATTTTTTTGGAAAGGGGAAAAATTGTGCTTTACAATGGTATTGATATTACAGTTGATCTGGAAGTATTACGTTTTTGGGCGCTAAAATATGTTAACTAGCTAACAAACTAACTACTATCTGTGAGCTAATGTTTTCCCTGTACAGTATGTGGTTAATTTTCACAATGAGAGAATTCGGTGAAATGAGGCCTTGCTTGTTAAACAAGTGGATTCAGGGATCAAGTGTAGCTGGAGCTGGGCTTGGCTTAAGCTGGATGCCACTATAGAGGTGAAAGGAACACCACACACTTTTCCTCTTTCTCACTTTTTCAATACAGTGGATAAAAAGGGGTATGTCAGGTGTACAGTCATGGCCAAAAGTTGAGAATGACAGAAATATAAATTTTCAAAGTTTGCTGCCTCAGTTTGTATGATGGAAATTTGCATATACTCCAGAATGTCATGAAGAGTGATCAGATGAATTGCAATTAATTGCAAAGTCCCTCTTTGCCATGCAAATGAACTAAATCCCCCAAAAACTTTTCCACTGCATTTCAGCTCTGCCACAAAAGGACCAGCTGACATCATGTCAGTGATTCTCTAGTTAACACAGGTGTGAGTGTTGACAAGGACAAGGCTGGAGATCACTCTGTCATGCTGATTGAGTTTGAATGACAGACTGGAAGCTTCAAAAGGAGGGTGGTGCTTGGAATCATTGTTCTTTCTCTGTCAAACATGGTTACCTGCAAGGAGACACGTGCCGTCATCATTGCTTTGCACAAAAAGGGCTTCCCTGGCAAGGATATTGCTGCCAGTAAGATTGCACCTAAATCAACCATTTATCGGATCATCAAGAACTTCAAGGAGAACGGTTCAATTGTTGTGAAGAAGGCTTCAGGGCCCCCCGAAGAAAGTCCAGCAAGCGCCAGGATCGTCTCCTAAAGTTGATTCAGCTGCGGGATTGGGGCACCACCAGTACAGAGCTTGCTCAGGAATGGCAGCAGGCAGGTGTGAGTGCATCTGCACGCACGGTGAGGTGAAGACTTTTCTAGGATGGGCCTGGTGTCAAGAAGGGTAGCAAAGAAGCCACTTCTCTCCAGGAAAAACATCAGGGACAGACTGATATTCTGCAAAAGGTACAGGGATTGGACTGCTGAGGACTGGGGTAAAGTCATTTTCTCTGAATCCCCTTTCCGATTGTTTGGGGCATCCGGAAAAAAGCTTGTCTGGAGAAGACAAGGTGAGCGCTACCATCAGTCCTGTGTCATGCCAACAGTAAAGCATCCTGATACCATTCATGTGTGGGGTTGCTTCTCAGCCAAGGGAGTGGGCTCACTCACAATTTTGCCTAAGAACACAGCCATGAATGAATAAAGAATGGTACCATCACATCCTCCGAGAGCAACTTCTCCCAACCATCCAGGAACAGATTGGTGACAAACAATGCCTTTTCCAGCATGATGGAGCACCTTGACCTAAGGCAAAATAACTTATGGTCAATCCTCAAGAGGCGGGTGGACAAACAAAAACTCACAAACTCCATGCGTTGATTATGCAAGAATGGGCTGCCATCAGTCAGGATGTGGCCCAGAAGTTAATTGACAGCATGCAAGGGCGAATTGCAGAGGTCTTGAAAAAGAAGGGTCAACACTGCAAATATTGACTTTTTGCATCAACTTCATGTAATTGTCAATAAAAGCCTTTGACACTTATGAAATGCTTGTAATTATACTTCAGTATTCCATAGTAACATCTGACAAAAATATCTAAAGACACTGAAGCAGCAGACTTTGTGGAAATTAATATTTGTCGTTCTCACTTTTGGCCACAACTGTGCTCTCTGCCTGAAAGAGCTCAATTATGTCAACAATCATGCTCTGCTGGCACATTGTACACTTTCTGCCTGTGGACATCTATTCTACAATGTAATAATGTGCAGTGTAGCCCAAATATATTGTTTTTGTTGTGTTGAACTTGACAGTAACATGTAAGTGAGGGTGTTTTTTTTTTTTTTTTTTTTTTTTTTTTTAAATGGGGTGAAAGTTTTTTTTGCACACGTAGCCTTGTGCACTTGATCGATGTCTACTCTAGTGGCAACTATACTAGAGCGAAAATAGAATGCCTGTTCGTTTCATTCTATTTTTACTTGAAGATGTTTTTTTCACAAGTGCAATATTTAGATGTGTGTGTGGTCACAAGTGTTCTATTATAAAGACTGTCATGGCTAACTGCAATATTAGTGTATTGCTTTTTCTCAATACTTGAGAAATACATTGGATTGCTTTTTTAATATTTTTTTGCTATGAGTTAGGTTCAAATGAACCACTTTATTTTACACACAGACTAATCATTTACATCTTATTCTTTGTTTAATTAGTTAACCTGCATTTCCCCATAGCAGGGATTTTTTTTGCATGTTTCAGTGCAAAAAAAGTGTCACTTTTTTGGGCCATTACCAGTTTGCCTCCCTGCCCTTGACTTTTTCCACATTTTGTTAGGTTACAGCCTTATTCTAACATGGATAAATAAACATAAAAAAATTAAAATCTACACACAATACTGACTAAGCGAAAACAGGTTTCTATAATTTTTTTGCAAATGTATTAAAAACTAAAATACTTTATTTACGTAAGTATTCAGACCCTTTGCTATGAGACTCGAAATTGAGTATGCTCAGGTGCCTTCTGTTTCCATTGATCATCCTTGAGATGTTTCTACAACTTGATTGGGAGTCCACCTGTGGTAAATTCAATTCATTGGACATGGTTTGGAAAGGCTCATAACTTTCTATATAAGGTCTCACAGTTGACAGTGCATGTCAGAGCAAAAACCAAGCCATGAGGTTGAAAGAATTGTCCGTAGAGCGGCACAGATCTGGGGAAGGGTACCAAAACATTTCTGCAGCATTGAAGGTCCCCCAAGAACACAGTGGCCGCCATCATTCTTAAATGGAAGAAGTTTGGAACCACCAAGACTCTTCCTAGAGCTAGCCGCCCGGCCAAACTGAGCAATCGGAGGAGAAGGAGCTTGGTCAGGGAGGTGACCAAGAACCCAATGGTCATTCTGACAGAGCTCCAGAGTTCCTCTGTTGAGATGGGAGAACCTTCCAGAAGGACAACCAGCTTTGCAGCACTCCACCAATCAGGCCTTTTTATGCTAGAGTGGCCAGACGGAAGCCACTCCTCAGTAAAAGGCATATGACAGCCCATATGACAGGACTCTGACCATGAGAGATACGATTCTTTGGTCTGATGAAACCAAGATAGAACTCTTTGGCCTGAATGCCAAGCGTCATGTCTGGAGGAATCCTGGCACCATCCCTGCGGTGAAGCATATTGGTGGCAGCATCATCCCGTGGGGATGTTTTTCAGCCGCAGGGATTAGGAGACTAGTCAGGATCGAGTTAAAGAGGAACGGAACAAAGTACCCAGTGCCTGGACTTGAACCTGATCAAACACCTGAAAATAAACTCCGCAAAAAAAGAAACTCCCCCTTTTCAGGACCCTGTCTTTCAAAGATAATTCGTAATAATCCAAATAACTTCACAGATCTTAATTGTAAAGGGTTTAAACACTGTTTCCCATGCTTGTTCAATAAACTATAAACCATTAATGAACATGCACCTGTGGAACAGTCGTTAAGACACTAACGGCTTACAAACGGTAGGCAATTAATGTCACAGTTATGAAAATTTAGGACACTAAAGAGGCCTTTCTACTGACTGAAAAACACCAAAAGAAAGATGCCCAGGGTCCCTGCTCATCTGCGTGAACGTGCCTTAGGCGTGCTGCAAGGAGGCATGAGGACTGCTGATGTGGCCAGGGTAATAAATTGCAATGTCCGTACTGTGAGACGCCTAAGACCGCGCTACAGGGAGACACGACGGACAGCTGATCGTCCTTGCAGTGGCAGACCACGTGTAACAGCACCTGCACAGGATCGGTACATCTGAACATCACACCTGCAGGACAGGTACAGGATGGCAACAAAAACTACCCGAGTTACACCAGGAACGCACAATCCCTCCATCAGTGCTCAGACTGTCCGCAATAGGCTGAGAGCGGCTGGACTGAGGGCTTGTAGGCCTGTTGTAAGGCAGGTCCTCACCAGACATCACCGGCAACAACGTCGCCTATGGGCACAAACCCACCGTCGCTGGACCAGACAGGATTGACAAAAAGTGCTCTTCACTGACAAGTCGCGGTTTTGTCTCACCAGGGGTGATGGTCGGATTCGCGTTTATCGTAGAAGGAATGAGCGTTACACCAAGGCCTCTACCCTCGAGTGGGATCGAGGTGGAGGGTCCGTCATGGTCTGGGGCGGTGTGTCACAGCATCATCGGACTGAGCTTGTTGTCATTGCAGGCAATCTCAACGCTGTGCGTTACAGGGAAGACATCCTCCTCCCTCGTGGTACCCTTCCTGCAGGCTCATCCTGACGTGACCCTCCAGCATGACAATGCCACCACTCACAGAACGAACAGTATGGCTGATTTCCTGCAAGACAGGAATGTCAGTTTCTTCCATGGCCAGCGACGAGTCCGGATCTCAATCCCATTGAGCACGTCTGGGATCTTTTGGATCGGGGGGTGAGGGCTGACTTTCCACATGTTAAGTTTTGCCCAAAATAAACGCAGTTGACAGTGAGAGGACGTTACTTTTTTTGCTGAGTTTAGCTCCGCAGCAACACTCCCCATCAAACCTGACAGAGCTTGAGAGGATCTGCAGAGAATGGACTCAAGGCTGTAATCGCTGCCAAAGGTGCTTCAACAAAGTACTGAGTAAAGGGTCTGAATACTTATGTAAATGTGATATTTCTGTTTTTATTTTATGAATTTGCAAACATTTCTAAAAATCTGTTTTTGCTTTGTCATTATGGGATATTGTGTGTAGATTGAGAAAAAAAAATGTCATCCATTTTAGAATAAGGCTGTAACTTAACAAAATGTGGAATAAGTCAAGGGGTCTGAATACTTTTCGAATGAACTATATGCGTGCATAATGTATAAAATGTTAAATATTTTGTGCCATAATATGCAACCCAAGTCATGTCTCCTTTTGTGAATCAGGAGCAGGAGTTCTACCTGGTTAAATGGAAGGGCTACCCCGAGTCGAGCAACACCTGGGAGCCCCGCAAAAACCTAAAGTGCAGGAAGCTAATGACGCAGTTCCACGAGGACATGGAGCGCGAGCTGAGGCGGCAAAAGAGACGGACCACCTGCCCCAAGCGGCTGGACAAGGACGTGGCCTGGACCCTGGTGCAGAAAGCCAAGCTCCGCAAGAGGCTCCAGTGCTGGGAAGCCGACCTGAACAAGACTCGTAACCACCCGGGCCGCATCTTTGTCCTGAACGAGGTGGACCTGGACGGCCCGCCCAGGGACTTCACCTACATCACTAACTATAAGGTCGGCGAGGGCATTGTGCTCAACGAGATGGCCGTGGGCTGTGAGTGTAAGGACTGCTTTAGTGATCCAGTCGGCGGCTGCTGCCCCGGGGCCTCCCTCCACCGCCTGGCCTACACTGACAAGGGCCAGGTGCGAGTGCGGGCCGGGGAGCCCATCTACGAGTGTAACGCCCGCTGCAGCTGCGGGCCTGACTGCTCCAACCGCTTGGTCCAGAAGGGCATTCAGTTTGACCTGTGCATCTTCAAGACTGGGAACGGCCGAGGCTGGGGCGTGCGGGCACTACAGCACATCAAAAAGAACACCTTTGTCATGGAGTACGTTGGAGAGGTAAGTAGTATAAAGTATTGGCCAATATTTGGCGTATTGGCTGATCATGTCAGCTGCATTTACCGGAATGAGCTTTTCTGTCACGAAGCTAATGTTAAAATTGGATTAAAGTGTGAGGCGTGCCTCCCTAGGGAAGCACCAGAGTTTCAGTAATATTTTTTTATAAGATTATTTTTACATTTTTGTCATTTTAAAATTAGTTTTGGTGGCTACATAAAAAAAAATTAAAAAAAACAAGGTATCCCAGCTTTCCGGTGCTACAATGTTTATTTCTCAACTCCTAAAATTGCACTCGTGGCGCTGTAATTTTTTTAAGTTTTGGAGCATGGTTTAGGTGCAACTGCGCAACAGATCTCTTAAAGGGGCAATGACATGCTATTTTAATAGAATTTAAAAGAAATCCGATTGCTAGCTATTAGAAATATTGAATTATTATTCAATCAGGATGGAGTGGCCAAAAATAAAAAGGCTCTAACAGATTCATTACAACTATTTACAACTGGGAGGGGTTGTCTTGATGTTCTCTGAAGGGTGGCCCACAGTCTCAGATGCCTGGATTATAGTAATGGACAAAGGACATTAGAGAAATGTATGTGTCTGCGTCTGCTTTTTTACACAGCTAGCTTTAACTTTCTATTCAGGATGTTTGTGAGCAGTTGCCAAAGTGGTGTGTTCGTCTGCCTCCGTCAGATCATCACATCGGACGAGGCGGAGAAGAGAGGACACCTGTACGACCGGCAAGGCGCCACCTACCTGTTTGACCTGGACTACGTGGAGGACGTTTATACGGTGGACGCCGCTAACCACGGCAACATCTCCCACTTTGTCAACCACAGTGTGAGTGACACATTATCATATGAGTTAACCTTTCAAAAAACATACCTTCAGAATAGCCAAAGCACAATGTCGTACCTTTCTGTAGTATATTTATGTATTCTATGTGCAAGTGAAAGCAGACGCATTGTAGACACAGAAGAATAGAAGCGGTTCAAAATGCCACTTGAGTTCCCATGGGCGTGTTCTAGTATTGCACTGTAATATGCTTTCTCATACAGAACAAGAAGTGCACCAAACATTTCTAACGGAATAAGATTTATAGTGAACTAAGATGTTTTTCTCTCCATGAAAATCATTCTGTATTATAAGCGTTCGGATAATCTGAAATATAGCATTGATTGCTGTAGATATGCTTTGACCTTAAAGGCCCACTGCAGTAAAAAATTTGATTTTCCTGTGTTTTTATATATATATTTACACACTGAGGTTGGAATAATACCGTGACAATTATTATTAATGCCCTTTTAGTGTAAACGCTGTTTGAAAAAATAAAACCGACATTTCTGACTTTGGTGGGATCGAGTTTTGGCCTTCCATGGTGACAACACCATGTGGTAAATTAGTTGAAAAACCAATAAGAAAGCATTCTAAACCTCTCTGAGAATAGCAAATGTTCAGTTTTCCTCTCCTAACTCAGACCACTCCCAGACAGTCTTAGATAAATTATTGCTTGAGAAATTGCCCTTTGCTAAGAAACTATTTTGGTTTATTTAAAAAACATTTTTTTTGATAACAATCACAGTGAGATACTTAACTGTTACCCAGAAATTATTTGATATTGAGATAAAAATGGCTACATTGGACCTTTTTTAAAATTGTTTACCTTTTAAGTTGTCTCTGTTTTGCAGTGCAACCCCAATCTGCAAGTATACAATGTGTTTATAGACAACCTGGATGAGAGGCTCCCGAGGATAGCATTATTTTCAACACGCTCCATCAGGGCAGGAGAAGAGCTCACTTTTGACTACAAGATGCAAAGTAAGTGACGCTTCACTGCCTAATATTACCCCAAAGTGACATTTTAAACTTTAAAGGGATACTGAGAGATATTGGCAATTAAGCTGTTTTTCTTCTTACCCAGAGTCGGATGAACTCCTGGATACCATATTTTTAGTCTCTGCTAGCGTATGCTACCGTACCTGTATACTTTGAAGTCATTGCGCTAAAGCTAGTTGGCATTGGCTCAAGAAACCAACTCTAACTTTCTTCATACTACACTCAGACATAAAAATGGTATCCACGAGTTCATTTGACTGTGTAAGTGGAAAAAAACAGAATCATGCAGTACCCCTTTAACTACTTAGAGTAGCGGCGCGCTAGCGGGCCACTCCCGACACTACCTGGTGAAATGTAAGGCGCCAAATTCAAAATCCAAAAGTTGAATTATTAAACATTCATCAATATACAAGTGTTGCATAGTCATCAAAAGCTCTGATTCTTGGCAATATCACAGCATTGTCAGATTTCAAAAAGGCTTTACGGCGAAAGCACAACATTTGATTGTTTGAGGATAGCACCCCACATATTTTCCACATTAGCATAAATTCATATCCAGCGCGGGTCACACAAAACCCATATAAGAGCTAAAAAATATCACTTACCTTTCGAAGAACTTCTGCTGAGGGCTTCCCAAGTGTCCAACGAAGACATCCAATGGTTATTTTGTTAAAAAAAGTAATTTATTATATCCATAAATCTCCGTTTGGTTGGCGCGTTATGATCAGAATATCCAACGTCGAATCGCCCATTGAACCGTGAAGAGAACCGTTTAAATATACCTATCAACTTTTCCTAAACAAATCATAGATCATTTAAAATGCATCCTTAGGTATCCTTTTATGAATATTAGCGATAATATTTCACTCGGATGGTAACCTAAACGTTATAAAAGGAAAATACAGTGGGGCGCGCACTCTGTCTCGCTCCCGTAAAATCTTGTTGACATCTGAGCTACCTGGACTATTTCCTGTTCCTATCCGTTCTGCTCACTGCTACAGCTTCCAGGCTCTGTATAAAGACTGTTGACATCTAGTGGAAGCCATAGGTACTGCAGTCTCAGTCCTAGGTAAAATACAAATGAATAGGCACCCTGGAGAAGGTCATTTACAAAAAAAACTGCAAATCTGGATGGATTTTCCTCTGGTTTTCGCCTGCTATCTCAGTTCTGTTATACTCACATACATTATTTTAACACTTTTAGAAACTTCAGAGTGTTTCCTATCCAATAGTACTAATTTTGTGCATATACTATTTTCTGGGCCTGAGTGGCAGGCATTTTACTTTGGGCACGCCAGACTCTCCAAAACCGTCACCTATGCTGCCGCTCCCTAAGAAGTTAAAGGATACTGGTACTTTTTTCGCAGCAAAGCATCCTTCACTCATGCTGCCAAACTTACCCTCGTAAAACTGACCATCCTACCGATTCTCGACTTTGGTGATGTCATTTACAAAATAGCCTCCAATACTCTACTCAACAAATTGGATGCAGTCTATCACAGTGCCATCCGTTTTGTCACCAAAGCCCCATATACTACCCACCACTGCGACCTGTATGCTCTCGTTGGCTGGACCTCGCTTCACACTCGTCGTCAAACCCACTGGCTCCAGGTCATCTACAAGTCCCTACTAGGCAAAGCCCCGCCTTATCTCAGCTCGCTGGTCAACATAGCAGCACCCACCCGTATCACGCGCTCCAGCAGGTATATCTCACTGGTCACCCCCAAAGCCAATTCCTCCTTTTGGCTGACTTTCCTTCCAGTTCTCTGCTGCCAATGACTGGAACAAACTACAAAAATCTCTGAAACTGGAGACACTTATCTCCCTCACTAGCTTTAAGCACCAGCTGTCAGAGCAGCTCACAGACCCCTGCACCTGTATTTAGCCCATCTGTAAATAGCCCAACCAACTACCTCATCCCCTACTGTATTTATTTATTTATTTATCTTGCTCCTTTGCACCTCAGTTTTTCTACATTGAACATTCATCTACTGCACATCTACCATTCCAGTGTTTAAATGCTATATTGTAATTACTTTGCCACCATGGCCTATTTATTGCCTTTACCTTCCTTATCTTACCTCATTTGCACTCTTTGTATATAGATTTGTTTTTCTACTGTATTATTGACTGTATGTTTGTTTTACTCCATGTGTAACTCTGTGTTGTATGTGTCGAACTGCTTTGCTTTATCTTGGCCAGGTCGCAGTTGTAAATGAGAACTTGTTCTCAACTCGCCTACCTGGTTAAATAAAGGTGAAATAAAAAGGTAGATAATACAGCTGCTGTATTATTGACTAACAGTTGATATCAACTGAATGTCACTTGATTTTCCAACAGTTGATCACCATGTGGGTGTTTCTTTTGAGCAGCAAGCCCACAGCGTGATAGGTAGTGAATTTATCAACCTCCAATACAGCACCGGCTGGAAGCTATTGTGAGCCTCAATTGTCAATCTTGCCTCAATATCGCTGGATTCCAGCTTTCCCCAAAAAATAACTACATAGGTGGGTGTGGGCAGTGGACACCAAATGTGTCATTACCTACTCAGTCCTTTTAGGGCTAGGTAGGCAAGTGCAATTGGGTAAACCCTCTGTCTTTTTAGTACCACAGTAACACACCTTGAAATCGTATAATGCAATGGAATCCCTGAGCACTGGAAATTCCAACATTAAACTTTGTTTTGCTTTTTAGTCTTGTGTGTTTGATGCTTGGGCAATACTGCTTTTCATATTTGGCTTGTTAAACAGTTTGACAATTATGTGGGGCAGGTGAGAACCATAACACGTTTCTCAGTTGTGTTGGCTATCTTGGCTGAATTTGGCTCTTGACATTGTCGTTGCAGTTGATCCAGTTGATGCAGAGAGCACAAGGATGGACTCAAATTTCAGTTTAGCGGGACTCCCAAGCTCTCCCAAAAAGCGGATTCGGGTGGAGTGCAGGTGTGGATCTGACACATGTCGAAAGTATCTCTTCTGATATAGATTGGAAACGGAACATCCAAGCTTGAACAGACAGCGTATATTTTGGGGAATTCTGAAAGTTGTACAGCGTTTACATACATTTTTGATTGTCTACTTTTATTTTACTTTCATTAACTTGTAAGCCACATTGGCGCATGGGTGATATCAAAACTCATATGGTGATTTAATTTTTTATGTCCCCAAACATATCTAGTATGTTGGTTAACGGTTTAAGTGAAACAATGA
The DNA here is from genome assembly GCA_030435695.1 of Brachymystax lenok tsinlingensis. Taxonomy (NCBI): domain Eukaryota; kingdom Metazoa; phylum Chordata; class Actinopteri; order Salmoniformes; family Salmonidae; genus Brachymystax; species Brachymystax lenok. The sequence goes on along the minus strand of CM059802.1, from coordinate 35,045,631 downwards.
ACAATGTGACCTACATCCACAAATCTTTAAAAATGTCTTCAGAGATTATACACTGAGTGTACAAAACATTAACAACACCTGCTCTTTCCATGACATACTGACCTGGTGAAAGCTATGATCCCTTATTCATGTCACTTGTTAAATCCACTGCAATCAGTGTAGATGAAGGGGAGACAAGTTAAATAAATACTTTTTTAAGCCTTGAGACAATTAAGATGTGTTTGTGTGCCATTCAGAGGATGAATGGGCAAGACAAAATATTTAAGTGCATTTGAACGGGGTATGGTAGCAGGTGCCAGCTTTTCATGCTCAACAGTTTCCTCTGTATATCAAGAATGGTCCACACCCAAAGGACATCCAGCCAACTTGACACAACTGTGGGACGCAATGGAGTCAACATGGGCCAGCATCCCTGTGGAACGTGTTCGACACCTTGTAGAGTCCCTGCCCGACGAATTGAGGGGTGCAACTCAATATTAGAAATGTTCTTAATGTATTGTTCACTCAGTGTATATCTGTAGTGCACTGTTGTCAGTTTGACAATTTTCTCAACGTTTGAGAATTCAAAAGTTTGTAGGCTGTATACACAGGCAGACAAATTCGGATTTTTTTCCCCCACTTATTGGTCTTTTGACGACAATTGGGCAAAAGATCAGAATTAGACTGCCTGTGTAAAAGCAGCCATTGAGCTTCAAGCCTTGTTGGTGGAAAGTAATGTAATTAAAAGGTGTACTTACACTTTATACTGATATGTTTTCAATGGCCATAGAGAAAACAATTACCGGTAAATGCAATTCTTCCACACTTCTTGCAAGTAGTGCTGTATATTCTTGTCTTAAAATAAGGTATGAATTAGTTTACCCCTGAACTGTCCCGGTGCTTGTTGGTTTTCAATATGCCTACTTTTCCTTAAATGTGAATGATTCCATTCTGACGCTCCCATTTTGTTGTCCTGCAATTCACGGCAAGCAAGCAAGCGGTACCATGAAACCGCTCTCCGTGCTTTTAACCTATTTTTGTGTGAAGCAAATGGGAAATGTCCTTTGTGTAGTTTACTGTTCATGTACCTCTGATGGCCAAAGTAAACAACTCAGTTCTGTTTTTTCACATTACATTTTGTCAATGTAAAAATGTTAGTTTACAACCAGCAAAAACAATGTGTAAGTGAATGTTTTAACCAGATGTATTGTTCTGGAAAATGATCTGACACAAAATGTAGTTGTACTAAAATGAATTTGAGTACAACCACAACACCACTAGATGGTGTAACTGCATTCCTATGACTTCAGATCAAAGCATGATTTTACTGGCGATATCCAACAACTGAAAATGTACACTTCCCTTTTATACTTGTCCTGACATTATGGCTGCGCTTAAAGTCCAATGCTGATATTTTTTCTCACTAATTGGTCTTTTGACCAATCAGATCAGCTATTTTGCCCATAAGTGGGTAAAATTTTAGAATTGGGCTGCATGTGGAAATGCAGTGTAAGTATTTGCAACAGCTCAAACGGCAAAAATATGACATGTCTCTGGGTAGACATTTAGACAGCAATACCTGTATTGTCTTTCAGTAAAGAGTAGTGCTTGTCCGTCGCTGTATGTTACCCACACACACGACACACTCTGTCCTTGTCCCCTCCACTCTGCCTGTTCTCACCTCCCACTCTCTCAGATGAAGTCACCAGGCCACAGCTGCCTCTACTCTTGGCTCAAGGATATATACTGGAGCTCTTTAGTCATGGCTGCATAGGCAATAACTGGCATTAGTAAACACAGCACAGCCCCCTCAACGTCAATGCAATTTTACCAATACACTGCATTTTTTTTATTGACATGTTAAGAGTCAGGAGGCTGCTGCCTGTTAGTATGGTATTCCCTGATAGCTAACTATCTCAGTGCTCTGACACATTTGCTTTCCTTTGGAGGTTAGATGGTGTGCAGGAGCACCAGAGCCCGGGGCAGCAGGGGACTCATGGGTGGCTGCGCTAGGGTAGGTTAGATGTATGCTGGGACCCTTATTGAATTCGCTGGATTTATGGAGGATCAGCGGCGCTAAGCACAGGCAAAGAAACACGAGGCTAAGGAAATGGAGCATAAGCCAAAGCACCCAGATGGCCCTAGTGTGGAACGGCCATGTGTGAGAATAGGGATTTGATTACATGAATAGGCTGACTAGAGTGATGTTTTCAGGTTGCTCATCAACAATGATGATGAATGAGGCTATACAGTATGACACATTCATTCTCTAAAGAACCATTAGAAAGATATTCAAGTTTTTTATACTTTGGTCATATTGAAGAAAATATATGTACAGGTATGGCAATTTCATCTACAGCATGTGGGATAGCATCAAATTACAATACACTGAATAAATTTAAATGCCACGTGCAACAATTTCAAAGATTTTGTTACAGTTCATATAAGGAAATCAGTCAATTGAAATAAATTCCTTAGGCCCTAATCTGGATTTCACATGATTGGGAATACAGATATGCATCTGTTGGTCACAGATACCTTAAAAAAAAAAGGTAGGTCCGTGGCTCAGAAAACCAGTCAGTATCTGGTGTGACCACCATTTTGCCTCATGCACATCTTCACATGGAGTTGATCAGGGTGTTGATTGTGGCCCATGGAATGTTGTCCCACTCCTCTTCAATGGCTGTGCGAAATAGCTGGAGTTTGGTGGGAAGTGGAACACGCTGTTGTACACGTCGATCCAGAGCATCCCACACATGCTCAATGGGTGACATGTCTGGTGAGTATGCAGGCCATGGAAGAACTGGGACATTTTCAGCTTCCAGGAATTGGGTACGTAACCTTGCGACATGGGGCCATACATTATCATGCTGAAACATGGCAGCGGATGAATGGCACGACAATGGGCCTCCGGATCTCGTCACGGTATCTGTATTTCAATTGCCATCACTAAAACGCAATTGTGTTCGTTATCCGTAGCTTATGCCTGCCTATACCATAATCCCACCGCCACCATGGGGCACTCTGTTCACAACGTTGACATCAGCAAACCAGTATTCGTCCGTGGAGAGCACTTCTCCTGCGTGCCAGTGGCCATTAAAGGTGAACATGTTCCCACTGAAGTCTGTTATGAGGCCGAACTGCAATCAGGTCAAGACCCTGGTGGGGACGACGAGCACGCAGATGAGCTTCCCTCAGACTGTTTCGTACAGTTTGTGGAGAAATTATTTGGTTGCGCAAACCCACAGTTTCATCAGCTGTCTGGGTGGCTGGTCTCATACGATCCTGCAGTTGAAGAAGTCAGAGTTGGAGGTCCTGGGTTGGCGGGGTTACACGTGGTCTGCGGTTCTGAGGCCGGTTGGACGTACTGCCAAATTCTCTAAAACGACGGAGGTTGGCTTATGGTAGAGAAATTAACATTCAATTATCTGGCAAGAGCTCAGGTGGACATTCCTGCAGTCAGCATGCCAATTGCACACTCCCTCAAAACTTGAGACAGTTGTGACATTGTGTTGTGTGACAAAACTGCACATTTTAGAGTGGCCTTTTATTGTCCCCAGCACAAGGGGCACCCGTGTAATGATCATGCTGTTTAATCAGCTTCTTGATATGCCACACCTGTCAGGTGGATGGATTATCTTGAAAGAGGAGAAACAAATTGGGAAATTGAGAGAAATAAGCTTTTTGTGCGTATGGAACATTTCTGGGAACTTTTATTTCAGCTCATGAAACCAAGGACCAACACTTTACATTAATATTTTTGTTTAGTATACATTTGTGGGGAAGCTTTGCAAGTTTGATGCAGAAAGTTAGTATAAAGAAAAGATCGCATCACAAGTTGAAACGTAATGTTACGGTTCTGCAAGCTGGTCATGAACCTTTTTCCATCCACAAGTGGAATAATCTGAGGCTTTGTAAACTCTTTGCAACTTGGTGACCTTATGAAGATGGATAACAAGGCATGGAAAAGTAAGACAGTATATTTACTGACTTTAAATGTATTAACTGTACAAGATGGTATCTTGTAACCCTTTGATATCATACTTTTGGTGTGGGGTTATGTCCTCTTTCTGTTGTGTGGGCTAAAAACAATTGTGAGTCCAATAACCAAAATAAATGTTATCAATAATACCCCAGGTGAGGTGCAACATAAAGGTAACTGCCAAAATAATGGAAACACTTCTGTAAATGAGGGATTCAAAGTGTATTGAAAGCAGGTGCTTCCACACAGGTGTGGTTCCTGAGTTAATTATTAAGCAATTAAAGTCCCATCAGGCTTAGTATAATCATGTATAAAAATGCTGGGCAGGCCATTATTTTGGCTATCATGGCGATGCCCTCATTCACAGGGAACGAGTGGTCACTGAATGTTTTGATGAGCATGAAAACAATGTAAACCGTAGGCCATGACTGTCTCAGTCACAAGATCTCAACCCAATTGAACGCATATGGGAGATTCTGAAGCAGCACCTGAGACAATGGTTTCCACCACCATCAACAAAACACCCAAATGATTGAATTTGTCGCGTCCCTCCAATAGAGTTCCAGATACTTGTAGAATCTATGCCAAGATTCTTTGAAACTGGTGGACCAACTCTCCATAAATACACTTTATGTTGGTGTTACCTTTTATTTTGTCAGTTACCTGTAGCTGACAATGTTTTATAACCGGAGTCATGTCTCGATGACTGGTTGGCGAATTTGGGTGTCATATGTTTGCGTTCACAGCATATAATAACTGTATTACTTGCTCCTAACTTTTAGATAGTGTGTCCTTATCTGCTGCACATTTTGAATGTGTTACATTTAGTCATTGCAATCTGTCAATAGTTTCAAAGGAAATACATTTTTCATTACAAAAACCAATGACAAAAATCATAAATGGCCAGAGACATGCTTAACAGCTCAGGCAGTTTTTATTTTTTATATAATACAGAAAATATATGGAAACCACACCCTCTGACTTGCTGCTTCCAAGATATTTAGGGGACCAAAGACATTTACATAGGTATCCTTCAAACCTCTGCTATTTTAGATTTGATATTCAACTGCAGATTTTTTTGTGAGCTTTGACATTTTGTGGTTCAGCTTAAAGGGTAAAGTCAAAAGTAGTTAAGTTCTGAGATTCAGGATTTTTTCCACTATTCAGAGACATACATGACTATCCTTATGAGTCTGTCTTTTCATAGATTTAATGTATAATAACACTGTGGTTGCACATGTGTCTAAGGAGACAGCTTTTTCTGTCTACGTTTTTTTTAAATCCAGAACATTGGTATGTATGTAGTCTCTCCACATACAGGGTCATAATAACTACAGCCACACTGTAAAATCAGTGAGTTATTAAACAAGACATTCAGATGTCAAATTGGGTTTTGGCTGGCTTTGGGCTATTACAAAGTCAAAACACTACAGAAGAGGCAGAAATTAGAAATACGGAAAGTATTAGAATGTTAGTTCTATGACGAACATAACTCAGTGTATTTCAAATTTAAACCCCAAGCCAAGATCATGTATAAAAGTTATTCCTTTCACTGAGACAGATTGGAAATTAATAAGAGTGCAATAATCATAGAAGCTCTGTGGATAGAACCACTCGCCCCAAGACACAATCTCAAACGGACTTCACCCTTCATATTCCCATACATGTATGCAAGAACAGAATCTCCATTGAGATAGAAGGCTCTGTAGTCCAATTTAGAGGAACTGCATGTGTACAAAATGTTATAGGCTACCTCTTGAGGCTCTGCAGTTGAATGGAACAGGCTGAGGATGAAAAAGACTGAATAAGCATTTGCAGGAGTGACATTTCAAAATGCAAAATTTCTGGCCATTCCTATTTCCCACATGTCCTTTGTTTTCATCCCTCTAGCCTCTAAACATACGCACATTCATACTTGCGTACAGAAACACTCACACACACGTGTGGTAAAAATGCGATGACCAGGAACCCCCTTCTTTCCCCCCCTCAATTCCAAGTCAGTCCATTGTCCATATAATACACATTAAATAGTACAGAGGTCATAGATAATTTACAAAAGATTTTGTGCCTGAAGCAACTAAAAAAGCACTGTCAGGCATTTCTGCTTATCAAAACAATCACTCCCGGTCTCCCTCCTTCCCTCCCCAACAACAACCAACCCCAAAATCCACACACATTTTTTTTTATCCTTGTTTTCACAGATCAATACACAACACCAGCCTCACCCCCAACCCCCTCCCACTGACTGATAAGAAACAACAACAAAAAGTTTAAAGAAATCCACAATAATCCAAGGGCTTTTGTTAATTCCATTAATTGTCGATGTTGGATTAAGTTTCCTCTGTCCTTTACACACAATTGCACACTCCTGTGTTACAATTTGGCAAGTGTTTTTTTTCTTTATTACCATCCTTGTTCAAGTTTTTGACTGGAGGTTTTTTTAAGGTTGCGAGAGGGAGAGATGTGTCCTCCGAAAGTAATTAATTACACAGTGTTGTGTTTCCCCATTAGTTGGAATAATCCCTTTATGTTTATTACTTCAACACATAGAGGCATACAGCTGTCAACTCTTTCTTGCATTGGTTTTTTTGAGAGAGAGCAAGAGAGTAAGGCCATAATGCAGATAATAGAAATAACAATTCAATTATCTGTAGCTTCATTGTTATTGTTAGTTTTTGTTGTTGTTATTGTTTGCAGACAACATTTAGAGCATTTTGAAAACTAAAAGAAACGTACATTTGTACCCACGAAGGGATAGTATCACGTTCCAGACCTCTGCTTGACATTCACTTAAGATATTACAATCTCTGTGTCCCGGCCTACACTTGGTTAGCATTCTGGTTCAAGTCTAAATCATGTTAAGAAAAAAAACAATTGATTTATCATCAATTCCTCAAATGTGTGCAAAAATATAAATGGGCTGAATTTTCCCCCACCTCTCTACAAAGACCTTCATGTGAAGTGATGATGTCATCGAAGATAGGATAAAATTATTTATCTGAAGATCTAAACATTCTGGTTTAGGTTTTATGCACATTTACTATCAACTGTCTTTTTAAACAATTTCATATTGATGAAAGAGATTTCCAAGGTTCAATCATCTGCAACAATACCACCTGCAGCAAAAGGAATTTGGCAAGAGCATGGAGCATTTTCATTTTCTGTCAAAATATCATAGATTTATTTGGTGATTTAAGTGGTCTCAAGTTCTGTTTGTCACTGATTGCGGTATTGGTCTGTTTAAGTTATCCTCTGAAATCATGTGATTACACATACAGTGAAGGAAAAAAGTATTTGATCCCCTGCTGATTTTGTACGTTTGCCCACTGACAAAGAAATGATCAGTCTATAATTTTAATCTTGTCCCTGACATCCTTGGAGAGCTCTTTGGTCTTGGCCATGGTGGAGAGTTTGGAATCTGATTGATTGATTGCTTCTGTGGACAGGTGTCTTTTATACAGGTAACAAACTGAGATTAGGAGCACTCCCTTTAAGAGTGTGCTCCTAATCTCAGCTTGTTACCTGTATAAAAGAAACCTGGGAGCCAGAAATCTTTCTGATTGAGAGGGGGTCAAATACTTATTTCCCTCGTTAAAATGCAAATCAATTTATAAAAATTTTCACATGCGTTTTTCTGGATGTTTTTGTTGTTATTCTGTCTCTCACTGTTCAAATAAACCTACCATTAAAATTATAGACTGATAATTTATTTGTCAGTGGGCAAACGTACAAAATCAGCAGGGGATCAAATACTTTTTTCCCTCACTGTATCAGCTAAACAGGCACTTCATAATTCTGTCTGCCTATTAACACTTCACAATTATTATCTGCTCATTTCTGTTAAACGCTAATGAACACAAGATCAAACTTCTCGATGGCAGCTCTTTTAACATTTTCCCATATCCCATAGTTTACTCATCTGAAGTGTTATACCAAATTAGAATGTAATAGCAGATGTTCATAACATATGACCATGCTATAATAACTCTTGTTGACTTTCCATGATAGCCTCTTGTCAGTTTCTACTTCCGTCGACTAAATCCTGCAAGTTTTCTTTCAAGGGTATTAGTTGTGCAAAGCAACGAATTGAATGTATAAATTATTTCAAGATGGAGAAATAAATAAACATAATAATTCATTTGAGAAACCCCAAATAAACCCCAAATGAAGCCAACAGTGCCTGAATATGCTATTTGTACAAAACTCATGATTTCTCTGTTTTACTGTGTTACTGATGCCTTTGATTCAAGCGGATGAAGGAAGGAAGCAGTGCTAGCACTCTCCTTTTAGTCATTCACTAGCAAATTGTCAGAGGGCCATCTGATATTTTTGGTCTGAGAGAACAGACGAGGGAGTGACCGAGCAATATGACCAGGTTGTCCCTACAACCTACAGAAATATTGTCACCCTCACTTCAATCTCTTTCACAATAGCAGGCCCAGAATGATCATTCTCTTGGCCTCGCCTGTTTAAAGACTGCCTACCAGTTTCATAGGTTCCACATTAAAATTAAGAATACAAACATGCATCTGAGATAGACTTTGAGTTGTTTGGTTTAGTCTCGTATTTTGTCTATGTGTAGAAGAAATCCCTTTCTTAAATTTGTTTCCTGACCAAGACCATTTATAAAAAAGGAAAGACGTTTTTTTTTATATCTCAAATGATGCCAAATCTATATGCTGGTGTCAAAGGTGTTTTTGGTTTGATAATAGAATGATGCAATAATACATTCTTCCTATAATAATTTTAGACCAACAATTGGTTTCATTGTTTCTACACTGCAGCAACCACATGCATGTTACTGTGTGTAATACTCCCTCAATAAGTATTTTAAAAACAATTTAGAACAACCGAAATGAGTTTGATATGCCTCTGCTCGCCTCTGACAAGGAGAAACCCAGATACATCACACGGAGGTGAAATGAAATTCTGAAATTCTCACCACTTCGGCAGTTCCTGATTGAACCCACCGCTTTTAAAGCATCTTGCACTGAATCAAAGGCCACAACAACTAAAATGGTCCCTCACGCCCCTCCACACCCTCCCCAGGTAACAACCGCCCACCGTCCCCCTCACATGACAAAGTAAGGCTCTCGGGGCAGATGAGGTTTAGTCCTACAGCAGGCTGGCAGGTGGGCCATGAGCCCCTTCTTCAGGTCCTTGTTGAGGAAGAAGCAGACGATGGGGTTGACCCCTGCCTGGGCAAAGCTCATCCATACGGTGGTGGAGAGGTATCGGTGCGGTATAGTGCAGGCCTTGACAAACACCCGCCAGTAGCAGGCCACTATGTAGGGCGACCACAGCACCAGGAACAACAGGGTGATCACGTAGAACATCCTGCCAAGCTGCTTCTCCGCCTTGAACTCCTCCATGCCCAGCAGGCGCCGGTTCTGGTTGTGCAAGTTCTGCCGGATTCCCAGCAGGGTGGGTGGCATGGGGCCCCGCCCGAAGCCTGCGATCCAGTTGGCTGCCGCCTGGCCGGTAGCGCCGGGCCCGTGGAAGGTCCAGTTTTGGCTGATGGCTGGCACCATCTGGACAGGCTTCATCTTGCGGTGCTTGTACTCGAAGAGCAGCAGCTTCATGTAGACCACATGCGTGGCCAGAATCAGCACAGCCAGCATCAGCATAAAGCCCAGTGTGTCGTTAGCCTTGAAGTAGCGGTGCTCGAAGATGCACTGATCCTCCTCGCGGATGAACTTGTAGGTGCCCACATCAAAGACTGGTGGGAAGGCCATGGCCACTGACAGCGTCCACACCATGCACACCACCGCCACGCACGTCCAGAAGGTCATGCGCTTGGAGTAGAAGCGGTGGTGGGCGATGGCCATGTAGCGTGTCACGCTGATGCAAAAGAGCATGAAGGCGGCATGGAAGCAGAAGAGCACGGCCATGAAGGCCACCACCTTGCAGCTGAGCACGCTGTAGGTCCAGGCCGAGCCGTTCTTAATGGACACCAGCACAAAGGGGAAGCAGACAGCCGAGCGGATGGTGTCGGCCAGGCACAGGTCCAACAGGAAGTAGTAGGGGGCCTTGTGCAGGGCCCGGTCCCTGAGGACCAGCAGAGACACCACCAGGTTGCCCACCAGGCTGATGCAGATGATCAGACCCAGTAGGACCAGTTTGATGTATGTGGACACGGCCGACGATGGGCCCCCGACTGCCATTCCTCCCGTCGTGGCCACCACTGCAGCCATGGGACCGCCAAGCCCCTCGCTGCTCTCGTTGCCATTGGCCATCCCTTTGGCTCCCGTGTCAAGCCCTCTTTTCTCCTGAAATCCACCCCTCTTCCTTCTCCCACTCCTCCTCCACCGCCACCTCCTCCTCCTCCAGCTGCCCTTTTGTTCGTCCTCGTGGTTGCCTCTTCTCTGAAGCTCACATGGAACTGGAGTGCTTCACTCTGCATTCCCCCATTTTGCACTGAGCCCCTCGTTTCCTGTAGCGCTACCCCTCGGTGCCTCTTGTTCTTACAGCTTCAGCTCCTGTAAACAGGAAGTATGAACAATAAGCATTAAGTTTGGATGGGCATCCTGGTCAGACATCACTGGGGGATAATACCGTGTAACATTTGCAGTGAATATACCGTAGGTTAAAGGTTAAATATGAGAGGTGTGACTTCACGTGTGTGACTTGATGCTTTTCTAATATTACAATACATTGCTTTTATGATTCCAGCATTGGCTTAAGCTGAACTGCAAAAAGTAGCAGTTGTTTTTTTGTCAGAAATGTCTACATTTCCAGGAAGTGGTGGTATCCAGTGATTACCTAACTGCGCTAGGCCAATATGCAGTTAGGTAAGAGTATGAAATGTGAAAGAAATGTGGACATTCTTCCCAACCATCTAACTACCTATAATTACAGACAAAGTACATGGTACTTTTTTCATCTTCACATAAAGATGAAAAATGAGTTAAGTCTATCCCATCTGGGTTTATCCCAAAATAAAGTTCTGAATGTTTTTGTTAACAACATGAATACATTGTACTAAAGCCCCTATCTTCAAACGTAATACAGAATCCATTGTCATAATAGTGGAGAAAGACGTTCAAGTCTGAAAACATCATCCTCAGTATTACACAAATAATTTGTCCCACGGAATCAATCAATTGTTTTTCCAATGGGTGAAACAGTGCTCACATAGGCATCTGCTGTAGCATGCTGTGGAACATCTTCTCCTTCCCCCCTTAGCACCAATCAGATCAGCTGTTTTCTCCACACGCTACATGGCATGCCAGCAACTAGTCTGTCACGGTAATTACCTCGCTTGTTGCTAGGCTACAACACCTTATATCCCTTTTCTGTGTGTGTGTGTGTGAGTGAGTGAGAGTGTGTGTGGGGAGGGGGTTCTCTGTGTGTATGAGTGTTGGTGTGTGTGAAGGAGATCGGGGAGGAAAAACAAACGGTATTTCCAAAAGAGGTTGCATGTGACACATGAGTGTTTGTGAGGGGAGTCAATCTGTATTGACCATGCCACCACCCTCATTTGTATTGATGAACGCTTCGAGAGTGATCGGGGAATGCACAGGTGATGATTATGGAGTATGAGTCAAAAAAAGAGAGAAGGGCTCAGGCCCATTGTTTCAGCGCAGGCATACTAATATATTTCTGTCACAGTAATTACAGCACCTTGTTGCTAAGCTACAGGACCACTCTGCCTTATGCTGTGCACGCGTTTGTGTGTGTGTGTGTGTGTATATATAATACTGTAAGAACTGTTGTGAGGAATGGTGGGGGCATTGGAAAGTTTCAGATCTGATCAGCAACAAAAAAGACACCCACCAACACAGTCCTTCCAACAGTGACGTACTCACTAAACAGTACGTCAAGGACTAGGCTTAAACTTTGTCTGGGAAACCAGCCCAAAATGTCTAGAAGATTGTGTGGAGAATACTGATGGTTTCGTTTTTTCTGAGGTGCGCATACCATATGAGAAGGCCAATGAAAGTAACACACGATAAACTGAGTTGTGTTCAGTTATTAGTGCAGAATATGAATCAGAGCAGAAACATGTTGAATTAGCTACTCTGTACACATTGCACATGTATCCAAAGGTACAATAAGGTTAGAGGTCAGGTATGAATGTGTATAAGCCTGCTGTATGTATTTATTATTATTATTATTATTATTATATACCCCCTGTATATGTTTATGTAGAGTATGGTGTGTCATGCTCATAGTTCACTGATGATACCAAACACAAATTTCCATCTTTGGATGGACAATTAAGTTCTAGTACATATTTTATTGTGCCTTGTAATACAATGGCAAATGTGGCTTGCCACGTTCAGTGTCTTTCGTCCATTTATGAAATGTGTAAAGATTCTGTTAGTGTGTTACTATCATAATAGTTTTGGCAACATTTGCTTTGACAGAATAACCAGTTAAATACTTGGTAAGAATTTTCAAATGAATATTATGGCCTGAAATTTGGCACCCATAGCTAGTTCTCACAGTATATGATAACACTTTAGAATAACCTTCTTATTAAACATTAATAATTTATACATAGAGTACAATCATTATACACATTTAGAATAATTTCTAAGCATACCTTAGTTGTTATAAAGTGCTACCTCAGTTCCAGTGTTCCTTGGTGACCCCAGTCCTCCTTCATTCAAAATAACACCCATGTTATTGAACAGTAATACCGATACAGTTGCGGTCAAATATATTGGCACCCTTGCACTTTTCTTAAATAGGTTCCTATTTCTTCTAAAAATAAGTTTAAATAGAAAAAAAAGTGTTGTCTCCACACCTTGTTATTGGATTTTCAACATTTCAGAACCAATTGTATTTTTGTAAACCTAAGTTTACAATTTGAATTTAGAAAATACAGACAATGGCAAGGACAGAATGACTGGCACTCTGGAGCTAGTACTTGGTTGCACAGCCTATTGCCAAGATAACTGCAGACAAACTCTTCTTGTAGCCATCAATGAGCTTTCTGCACCTTTCTACTGGCAATTTGGTCCGCTCTTCAGCAGCAAACTGCTCTACTTCAGTATTTGAGGGCTGCTTTCCACCAACTGCTGTTTTTAGATCTCGCCATAGGTTTTGCATGTGATTCAGATCTGGACTATTCGCTAGTCATTCCTGGCTGTTCTTTTTATGTGTGTTTGGGCTTGTTGTCCTACTGGAAGACCACAGCCTTCAACTGTGTTGAACATTGGACTCAAAACACCTGATAATCTGCTGATATCATGATGCCTTGTGCACATACAAGGACCCCAATACCAGAGGCAGCAAAGCAACCTCACAGTCTTATCCTCTTCTTATCCTCTATCCTCTTCTTATCCTCTTTCTTCTTTTTCAATTTTAACTTATTGTAGAATAACTAATATTGTAGAATAACTAATTATTTAACAAAGGTGCAAGGGTGCCAATATATTTGGCCACAACTATTTAATGAATAAGAACTTAAATACCTAGCTAAATGTACATTAAACCAATTTCAATATGGCAATTTCAATATGGCAAGAGAACTAAACAAATAGGGGCCTACATTCTTGTTAATTGCCTTTAATGCACAATCTCTCATATGTAAGGATCTAGTTTTAATTTCTTGCTGTGTTATAATATTTCAGATATTCTTTTAAACGGGCTCACCAAATTAGTCATGAGAAATACACCTCCATGGAGTTGCAATAGTTTTTTTTAAAACCAAAGCAATGTCACAGTTTTGTGTTGCTAGTTAATGAAAGGATACCTTAGCTAGGCCTACCCCATTCTTCAAATCAAACAAAAATCTTTCTGCATATATCTGATAATCTATTCATATACCTATTTCTCATCCATATACTACTTTTTTTTTTTTCAAAATGGTGTCACCAGGCTTTGTTGCACCTTACCAACAGTAGGCCTTCTTACAGCCTATTCTAATATTCTAGCCACCAAGGTCCATGTCACATGATGTCACATGTAATAGCCCAGAGCCTTATATTTGGATTATAGATTATTTATCTCAATATAATGCTCTGGAACAGACTAATTAATTCAAATATCATAGGACATAGGCCTACAAGGATGGTGGTGCTTGAATGGGAGGCACCAATAGTGTAGGCTACTATAAATAATTATTCCTTTATTCATTTACCAATTATTAGGCTATAACAAATGTGAGTTCCTGCTATTGACACAGACAAGTGACCCACAACCACATATATAGCTATTGTTGATCTAACTCAATATAGAGTGCCTGTTGTAATCTTTAGTATTCCACAAATGTAAATTTGTGAATGCTATTTTGAAGACATACAGTGCCTTCAGAAAGTATTCACACCCCTTGACTTTTTCCACATTTTGTTGTGTTACAGCCTGAATTTAAAATGGATTAAATTGAGACACTGTGGCACTGGCCTACATAGAATACCCCATAATGTCAAAGTGGAATTACGTTTTCTTAGATTTTTTGTAAAAAGATTATTACAAATGAAAGCTGAAATGTCTTGAGTCAATAAGTATTCAACCCCTTTGTTATGACAAGCCTAAATAAGTTCAGGAGTAAAAATGTGCTTAACAAGTCACATAATAAATTGCATAGACTCACACTGTGTGCAATAATAGTGTTTAACATGATTTTTGAATGACCACCTCATCTCTGTACCCCACACATACAATTATCTGTAAGGTTCTTCAGTCGAGCAGTGAATTTCAAAAACAGATTTAACCACAATGACCAGGGAGGTTTTCCAACGCCTCACAAAGGGCACCTATTGGTAGATGGCATAGACTTTTAAGACGATTTGGAACAAAACTGTAACTCAGGAACATTCAATGTCGTCTTGGTAAGCAACTCCAGTGTATATTTGGCCTTGTAGTTTAGGTTACTGTCCTGCTGAAAGGTGCATTTGTTGGTTCAGTCTGATTTCCAACAGACACCAGAAGACATATTCACCTTCCACCTTCCTTTCCAACAGACACCAGGAGACATATTCACCTTCCAGACAATAACCTAAAACACAAGGCCAAATATACACTGGCGTTGCTTACCAAGTGGCCTAGTTACAGTTTTGACTCAAATCGACTTAAAAGTCTATGGCAAGACTTGAAAATGTCTGTTTGCTGCCTTAACATTACATCTACTGATGTACACAACCTACTCCACATTTCCAAAGGGGAAGAAAAATTATGGAATACTTTTTCTTTTTTTTTAAGAAAAAAACGAAGATGCCTTGATTGCTGAAGTCTTCACACCCCAGAGTTAATATTTGGTGGAAGCACATTTGGCCACCATTACAGCTATGAATCTTTGTGAATAAGATTATACCAACTTTGCACAACTCTTAGGGCAACATACTGTATATCTATCATTTTTGTCAAAATTGCTCAAACTGTGTTGGGAGACATTGTATTCCCTTTTGAAATGTCGTTGTAAGGCAGCAAAATGTGGCAGTGGAAAGGGTGTGTAGACTTTAGCGACTGTATCTATCTATTGTTGATCTATCTACTAACGTGATATATCAGGTGCCACAGTGCCTGTTGTAAATTATAGTATTTCACAAATGTAACCGCAGTGAATGCTAAAATAGAATACATACTGTATGTCTACATGACCATAATTACATCATTTGAAGTGTCAAATGATACCACACCCCTTTCTACAAACAGGTGAGTGGAAAAAGTGTTCAAACGATGGAAAATAGGCCTACAGTAAAACAAAGACATTGACGAAGGAAGATTACATCGTCACGTGTATATCATTTTGATTGCTCAATGAATATACAGGATAGTGATATTTAGGCCGTATCCTAAGAGCTTCATGGGAATACCGAGAAGCTATGGCTTATGAAGGGAGGGGCCTGGAGAAATGGGAGTTGGTTGGTGATAGAGGGCTGAGCCATTGTCAAGAACTGGATAGCAACAGCAATCGAGTACCGCTGCCGTGGTCGCGGTGGGAGGAGGTGACGCGGAATTCACCAACCAAAGGTTCCGGAATCACTCTGACACTGTTCAACACCGACCGAATGCAATTATAAACAGCGGTAGTAGAATATGAATTAACGCATCCGGGACTGGGGGAAAATACTATTTAATTACAATTGTGAGTAATAGGTAGTGTTGTACTTGACGCGTCATGTTTGAATCCAAAGAAATGCAATATGCTCTAGGCCTATACGCCTAGAGCATATTGTAGGCTGTGTCATTTGAAGCGTTCAACCAGCTCCGATCCTGTCAAAATTCACGAACAGTTGTTGATGTTTATGATAATTAATATAAAGAGGGCTGATGACGGTACCCAAACACCACAGTTAAATCGCATTTGCAAATGGAAAGATACACAGTTGAATCGCATTTGCAAATGGAAAGATAACCTGTATCGATGCTGTCATAATGGACATTCGCCCAGTGAATAATATACAGCCACCGATTGATATAGCCTCTTCTACCTCCCTGCCTGTGTCCATAATGCGGTTCCCTGTTATAATTTACCATTGTGCCTAGATCACATAAAGGCCACTCAAATCTGCAGGGGTGTGTGTCTATAATAACAAGAAGATTATAAGGGCCTACATGTAGCCTACAGTTTGTCGGTGGCATGCGTCATGGGGCTGCCTGAATCATAACAGTATAGGCTATGTTGTAGGCTCAAAAAGGAGTTTCACAAGGGTTTCAACGAATTAACCAGGTACCCGAGGGAAAGAACATGGCAATGTGAGGCCTAGGAGTACTTACAGAAACACAGAAACAAAAAAAATGGCATAGGAAGGTGAAAGGAAATCTTACCTCATGTATTATACTTGTCCTCGAGACAAAGGTTTACGATTTTATTCTAGGCCGTTTGGGGAGCTTGTTGCGGTCCACATTATATATATATAAGGATTCAAAGATCAAGTAAAGCAATAGTAAATGGCATAGAGGGTTCAACAAAACGAGCGTCAATTCCAAATATAATCCACAATGATAAATTACTGAAAACATAAAGAATAGATTAAATAGATTAAACCTCCATAGAATCGGACAGATCTTAATGCAAAAATAATGTCGCTTTTTGTAGACTTCTTAAATAAACACAGGTTTTAAAGAACAAAAAGGATCGTTTCCTCTTTTTTCGTGTGCATGTCATGTCTTCAGGTTTTCCATAAAGCTCTCCCAATGTTCAGCAATAAATTCCCATCACACTGGCAGAATAGATCAAATGAGTAAATTCGAATTGCTGACAGTGTTGGCTGTTTTCAAATACTTATATCTCGGTGAATGTCATCAACTGGATCCTGTCACTGGTAAATACATCTAAATTCTGAAAATAACGGTGGTCCTATTAGGCTCCAGCACAAGACACGTTTATTGAGGGTCTACGGATCTTGCTCTGCTTGTTGGATTCTCCATCAAAAACAGAGACGCCTTTTTTCGACCATTCTAGTCTCCAGCGCAAAGAGCTGTCTTTATCTTTTCAGTGATATTACATCCTTTTGCATATCCAACTAAACTCTCCGTTCACAGAGTACAGATCTTATGTGAAAATATGTAGCCTACACTGTGCCTGTAGGCGCCCTATATATTTAAAAATGTCAAAATTGTTTGGTCTTTAATGAGATTGAAAAAAAATCCTTGTTTTCGGTGATAAATCCCCAAATACCAAATCTTTCACGAACATGTCAAGTCGTTCGGAATCCAGCCTCAGTCATTGTTTAAATAATGGAACCTAGGAAAATGACCAAAATGATAGGGCTGTTATAGCGATGGTGATTTGGAAACAGCGGCTCTCGTCTATGCGCCGAGCATCGGTTCTCCCTCGGCTCCCTTTGGAATCCGCGAGGCAAGATTCGGGATCTTTCGGCAGAGGATAGGCGCGTTGTGCAGCGTTCTGTAGTAAAAATGAATGTGTGTGATATACACAGTCACATAACTTCAGACTGAAGCAACAGCTGCTGTTGTAGAGAGCTAAAGAAAAAGTCAGGTCCTGTTTGAGAACACCTCATCGTGATTTAGTTTACATGACTATCTGTTTTGAGGTCAGTTTTTTTTACTTGATGAATCATCATTCTCATTATCGGCCCATTATCACCATGTCATCCTCATCCTTATCACCATAATCATCATCATGTCTACACATACCTCCATAATATTAGAGAAGGTCAGACTGCATCCTGGATGCATCAGACCACATGGCTTCACCAGGTGATGTTGGTATTGACATCAAATGCAGTGATGTAAATCACCTCCCTTGTAAGGCTCTTGGTGCCCAATCATTTAATCCTGCTCTAAATCCCTGGTAAAAAGTTGTTTTGTCTCGGCATGACACAAGACTGTGCCGAGAGCCCTCATGCCTGCCTTAACAGCTGTCCAAACCGCTGGAAGCCAAGGGAGCAGATGGCATCTCCTGACAAAGGGAAATGTTCAGGAAAGAGAGCGGGACACAGAGTAACTCTCCCAAAATGTATAACATCAACCCATTGGAGGTTGTGCTTTGTTCTGTGGGTCTGGGACATAATATAAAACTGTAGAGTATTAGCTTGTTCATCCAAGGTCAATATCAAAGTAAATGGTGAATATATTAAATAACAATGGACTTCTAGGAACTGGACTTTTCTGTCATTGTCCTCTTCCTGCCATTGTGTGTATGATAAGTGGCATAATGTGCACCCCCAACCGGGAAGCCTGGTCATAGGTTTGATCTTGGCTGGAAGGCAGAGTGAACTACAGCCTGTCCCTTCTGGTCATGATTCCTAGACAACTGTTTCTATCTGGCTCAAAGGACCATAGAAAAAGAGCTGAATATCATATGGATTAGTCTGGGAACCTACAGTCTCTGATGTGTATGGACCTGGGAGTTTGTTACCCAATAAACAGTGGTTATTACCCCCCATTGTTTTCTATGTTACGGTACTAATATTAAGCTATATAGTAGTAATCATACCAAAACTATGGATGGCAGATTCTGTAGGTTTTTACACTACTTTATTAAGAAGATTTTGTAAATCTGTAATTTGGGTGAACATTTGGGTGAACTCGCTCAATAGCCTTGTGCTCACAGGTTTATGGTGCCATCTGTTGGTATAACTACTACAGTGTTATCTGAATAAAGCCCACATGAAGGTAGGCCTGTGAAACTGATGGGTAAATTCTCTAGAATGAGGGCCAGACTCATGTTTATATTCAATGAGAATATAAATTACTGAAAGATGTTGTGTAATGTTTACCATTGGGTAGTTGACTGATCAGGATTGTTTTACAATAACGGTATTATATGACCTCAAGATTATTATACTGTATAATGTAACTAACAAGTCTCAAATCCATCTGCATTACTCAATGCCAGGTCCATACAGGCTGAACCACATATGAGTATTACCAAGAAAAGTATAATTATCCAACTTTAACATTAACTAACTGAAATTTGATGAGAGTTATACAACTAGGCTGAGTTCTGAAATAAGTTTTAGGACAAAACGAAACAACATTTGGTCAATCTGCATTCTCAGTCAAAGCCTTGAAAAAACGTTTAATTCATTACCATTACATGTAATTAATTGGTGGTATTTTTCTGCATAAAGCGTCAATGGATTTTTACAACACATTATTATTTTCTTTATCTAGTTTTTGTGATATCAATGGATATATTTTCAGTAATTTTCAGTGTATTTTGTTGCTTTAGTTTTAACATGTAACCAGGGACAGCAGATAAACTATTGGTTTTCAACTAATAGATTTGTGATGATGAATTAACATACACTCCCCTCCATATGTATTTGGATAGTGAAGCTAAATGTTTTAATTTGGCTTTATACTTCAGCCTTTAGGATTTATTTATTTTTCTTCATGAGGCAACAGTACAGATTGTCACCTTTTATTTGAGGGTCGTTTTTATACATAACAGTTTTACCGTTTAGAAAGGCCATCACTTTATGTGTCTAGTCTCCCAATGTGAAGAAGTCATAAGTATTTGCAAAAATTTACTTATACGGTATTAAATTAGTTAAAAGTTTAGTATTTGGTCCCATATTCCTTGCACACAATGATTACATCAAGCTTGTGACTCATCAAACTGTTTGGATACCCCATGACTTATTCCACATTTTGTTGTGTTATAGCCTGAGTTCAAATGGATCTATGTTTTTCCCACCCATCTACACACAATACTCCATTATGACAAAGTGAAAACATGTTTTTAGAAATTTTTGCAAATGTATTGAAAATGAAATACAGAAATATCTAATTTACATGAGTAATGACGCCCCCTGAGTCAATACTTTGTAGAAGCACTTTTGGCAGGAATTACAGCTGTGAGTCTTTTTGGGTAAGTCTCTAAGAGTTTTCCACACCTGGATTGTGCAACATTTGCCCATTATTCTTTTCAAAATTCTTCAAGCTCTGTCAAATTGGTTGTTGATCATTGCTAGACAAACATTTTCAGGTCTTGCCATAGATTTTCAAGTAGATTTAAGTCAAAACTGTAACTCGGACACTTAGGAACATTCTTGGTAAGCAACTCCAGTGTAGATTTGCCTTGCGTTTTAGGTTATTGTCCTCTTGAAAGGGGAATTCATCTCCCAGTGCCTGGTGGAAAGCAGACTGGACCAGGTTTTGCTTGAGGATTTTACCTGTGCTTAGCTCCATTCCATTTAATAATTGTCCTGAAAAACTCCCCAGTCCTTGCTGATGACAAGCATACCCATAACATGATGCAGCCACCATCATGCTTGAAAATATGAAGAGTGGTACTCAGTGATGTGTTGTGTTGGATTTGCCCCAAACATAATGCTTTGTATTCAGGACATAAAGTTAATTTCATTGCCACATTTCTTGCAGTTTTACTTTAGTGCCTTATTGCAAACATGTTTTGGAATATTATTCTGTACATGCTTCCTTCTTTTCACTATGTCATTTAGGTTAGTTTTGTGGAGTAATTACAATGCTGATCCATCCTCAGTGTTCTCCTGTCACAGCCATTAAACTCTGTAACTCTTCTAAGTCAACATTGGCCTCATGGTGATTTCCCTGAGCGGGTGTCCTTCCTCTCCGGCAATTGAATTAGGAAGGACACCTGTATCTTTGTAGTGACTGGGTGTATTGATGCACCATCCAAAGTGTAATTAATAACTTCACCATGCTCAAAGGGATATTCAATGCCAGCATTTTACATTTTTACCCATCTACCAATAGGTGCCCTATTTTGCGAGGCGTTGGAAAATAATCCCTGGTCTTTGTGATTGAATCTCTGTTTGAAATTCACTGCTCAACTGAGGGACTTTACAGAATATTTGTATGTGTGGGGTACAGAGATGAGGTAGTCATTAAAATAATGTTAAACACTATTATTGCACACAGTGTGAGTCCATGCAATTTATTATGTGAATTTTAAGCACATTTTTACTCCTGAACTTATTTAGGCTTGTTATAACAAAGGGGTTGAATACTTATTGACTCAAGACATTTCAGCTTTTCATTTTTAATGAATTTACAATATAATTCCACTTTCACATTATGGGGTATTGTGTGTAGGCCAGTGACACAAAATCTCAATTTAATCCATTTCAAATTCAGGCTGTAACACATCAGAATATAAAAAAAGTCAAGGGGTGTGAATACTTTCTGAAGGCACTGTTTCTACTTTATTGAGAAAAAATGTACTTACTTTAACTTAGATGTGGTTGTCTCACCTAGCTATCTTAAGATGAATGAGTTGCTCTGAATAAGTGCGTCTGCTAAATTACATTTTTAATGTAAATGCAATAGTAAGTGAATGGTGAATGATGACTGGAGTAATTTTCTTTCTAAGTCAGAAGATAAGATGTTTCTGACCACTTCTAAATTAATCCTGATAATGCCATGATTTAAAAAATCATGAATGAATCTAGAATAATGATGAGTGAGAAAGTTAGAGGCTACCACAAAACCTCTCACCATTATCTATAATAGAGGAGGTAGGCATTTTTTGTGGGTATGATCTTTGTGCCTCTGTAACCTTCTCACGCGTCATTATTCATGATCCATTCATGATTTCCGTAATCATGGTAGCATCCACATAAATGTAGAAGTGTTTAGAAACATCTTCTATTCGTACAATAAAAGTGACTCCAAAATGGCAAAGTTACTCTACAAACTCAGTTCCTATTGGGCAAAACATAATCCAAAACACAACCAAAACAAACCGCAAATGCATCCAACAAGTTTGTGGAGTCACAAGTCATTGTGTGCAAGGAATATCAGACCAAATACTAAACTGTTGAGTAGTTTAATACACTGTAAGTGAATTTGTCCATATAATTATGATTTTCAGAGAAAAGTTATGAAAAACAACCCCCACAAAGGTTTTTGTGAAAGCCTGTGTACAGTTATCTAATAAGGGGAATGTTTGTTAAGATTAAAAAGGAAATTGAGATGCTCAAGCAGACCGCTTCCTTGCAACGTTCTGTGGTGTATTTTAGATAGCTGACCTTTGAGAACCTGAAAAATAACTCTTCAGAACAAAGTGTTTTACACCTGCTTAGAATGTCATACTTTACCTCGCTCGGGCTTCCCCGTTGCGTAATGGACTATTTTTCGTTGGTTATGTTAATGTTTCCTCTGTAAAATGCCTTGTTAACAATTTTTGGTGGTGATGCGGGTGTTAATGATAATGATGATTATTATCTTTATTACAGAATAAAACAAGTACAGTAGACACAACAACAGCAAAACAAATCAATTTCTCACAAGAAATACACCTTTTGATGTCATTATCACAATTGTAATGTTGATATTTTCATACACTGCTCATGCTATTAACCATTTGAGCATATATGTCATAATGAAAAAATGTAATCTTACTTCAGCTAGTCACGATTAGGACACACCTGAGGTCAGCAACCGCCCGCTGGGGCCCCCTGTCACCACTCCTTTGCTTCTTCTAGAGATCCTCACACACAAGGAAAAGTTGAATCACAGACTAAACATTTATTTCATGATGAATTACATCCAAAGATGTAAGGATGCAAATTGACAACATATGACTTTTTGAACGTCTTGTCAGCAACTATCATTACAGTATGTGTGGTCAGGAATGACACAATATGTGGTAAAAGACGGAGCAGTCTGTGTCCTTTCTCTGTTCCTCTGCAGAATAAGGTCGGTGAGAAAGTGCATAATTGAATTGTTTTCCCTCAGATGTATGTTACGTTCACACGAGAATACAAGTTTCAAGTGAATGTGTCTTGGTACACATGAGAAATCGTACTCCTCAGCATAGCCAGTCCAAGATTTAAACGGGTAAAAGGAGAGCTAGAAGAGTATTTTAGCGATAGAAAGTTATTTAGCAATGTGGTTTGGAGAATGTGTTAGGTAATTGTAGGGTTTAGAGCCTGCCGATATCACTGCAGACTGTGTAGGCCCCTCAGGGTCATGGTGGGGCATTGCCTTTGTAACAGAGGTGGTTCAATGAGCCATGCTTGCATGTTGAGTAACTTTGTCTTTCAGGGGCAGAACGACAGATTTTTTTCCATGTCAGCTCGGGGATTCGAACTCCAACACAGTCCAACACTCTAACCACTAGGCTACCTGCCGCCCATAAGTTGGTCCCATCGTTGCCAGTCATTCGGTTGATGCCTATTAGCTGCTGGGGTCATTGTGGAGAGGGAGAGGAGGTACCGAAGACTTGCATAAGCTCCCCAAGCTAATGCCTAGGTTTCAGACCACCGGGCTAACACAGACAACCCAGATTAATTTAATTTACACTAATTCAGTACAATACGGTGGATCACCTAATCAACAATCACAAAACAAACAATTTCTGTACACTGCCATTGTGGCTTGTAGCATTTATTTGTTCTGAAATAGGTTGTGCTTCAGACTATTGAGGGTAGGGTAAGTCACTTGAACTTATTTGTGTCAAACCTGTCACAGTTATGTAGGACATTTCCATTTCGATGGCAGGCGCAAACTTTTTTTCCTACAGTAATTTCCAGGTATAAATACAGACTGGATTCTGCAAACACACATTTCACGCATCTGTTCCCTCTCACACATTGCTTGTGACATTTTCAGGTGAGTGTTGAATGAAGGGGATCATGATTTTGCATTATTCATGCGCTCTCTAATCCGAGTGATTTTTCTTTATTTGAGCATGTTATTGTGATTACGCAAAATTATTTCAACAATTCTACTCATCATGGCTATCCATTGTGTTACCACACAGTGAATTATACAAGGCCGCATGATTATGTTTAGTCTGTATCAAGATTTTTTTTTTATGTAGCTATTGTGAAAGTTACCTGAATAGGATGTGTTGGAAAAGCAAAAATAAGATACTATTGAAGGAGATTAGCGTCAATGTTAACATTTATTTGTACCTTAGACAAAACATGCTGATAGGTTTTGGTTTACTTGCCTAACAAATTAATAATTAATGCTGAAATCAAATATATATTTTTTTATATCATCAAAGAAATATACATTTCATAAACATTTTTATATTTATAAACATATTTTAATAAACGTTTCCTTTTCAACATTTCTTTGCTCTTACCATAACCTGTTTCACCGTTACAGTGAATATTGCTGGTAGTCTGTGTTCTTTTAAACATAATAGACTTCAAACATCACTTGTGGAATACTACCCACCTCTCTCTGACATTTGTTAGCTTTTTTTTCATTTTCTAGCATCTCATCCTCTTAAGAACAGGAAGACAGAAAGCGAGCAGGAGATACGGAAGGTGTAAGGTGAGAAAACTGTCTGTTTTAACGTGTGACCTTTACATTTTAGGAATGTACTTCTTTGCTTTCAGCTAGAGTTGGCAACCATTCTGTGTATCAGAAGGGAGATAATTCAGTGGACAAGTGTCTCCCAAATTGGGGTGCGTGTCCCCCACAGGTACGTAAAGTACGCAAAACTCAAGACCATGGTGTAATCTGGTTTGGTGTGATCTGTAATGGTTGATTGTTTGTAGCTGTGGTGTATGAGCTATTTTATAGTGTAGTCTAATGATCGTGTACCGTACTTCTAAAAGCGTAAAAAGTATCAATACTGTATATCAGTTGGGTAACACAGATTGTAGGCATATAGCGATTGTAGGCATATAGCAAAAGGGTAAAAGGGGCATGTTTTGTGGAAGGGTAATGATAGGTATTAATATTAAGTAAACACGACTAAGAAAATGACTTAGTTTGTAATGACTGCTTTAGAGAGGAACCTGTTAAAAGGTGTTAACAGGTGTAAAAGTAAGCATTTAAAAGCATCTCTAATAATTTTGGCTAAAACAATCCAATCTTTCTCCTACACATTTTTTAAACATTATGTTCAAGATTTCTTTTAAATTCTCATTGAATGGTTTATTCATTTCTAACACTGGGCACATTCTTTCACAAAATTGAAACGACTTTGGTATGATGTCTATCACGGTTAGGTAGATTCATTTGAATTCCCTATATTCAAGAAAATTATTGGGGAAAAAATATCAATGCGTTACTAAAAAAATGTACAATCTCATCCAATGTAATTCTTAAAATGATTTGTGTTTAGACCCAACAACTGATATTCTTAACATGATAAACTGTTGATAGATTAAAGTCTTCATTTGCATGGAACTGATGATGCAAAAAGGTCATTTGTGACGAATCTGGGGGCTTGTCCAGAATTTGTCTTTTAGCATTAAAGGATACTGGGATTTTTTTTTTACTTATGTCAAGAATGTGTACCGGTATCATCACATGTTGCTGTGTCATGAAAATGATTCTACATTCAGATTTTTCTGACGGTTGTCAATATCTGTACTTTGTTACCACAAAAAAAGCAAATTATGGAATATGGTAATATTATCGGTACCACAATGTCAAAGACGATGAATCACTTTACAGGAATTACACTGTTATACTTTGGTCTTTCAATTGTGTTACTTTTGATCTGTGAGAAAACCAGAAAGCATTTTCTCTCTATGAATATTTTCTTTTCAATATAAAATGTAAGTATTGAGGCTTACACTACAATCACAACATGCATTTATTCTGCAAATCACCTAAATATTCCAGGTAGATTAGGTTTTTATTCAGTTAACCTAATTTAAAAATCAGATTAGGATGAACAGATTAATGCATGCAACATTTTTTTGTATTGTAGTTTATAGAATAATACATGTAGGTCAAATTCTGGCGAAAGCCAATAGTGATAGTTATAAATGGAAGCTCTGAGTCAGTGTGACATGATTGTAGGGTTATGGGATCTTCTCACTCCAGCATTTACACCCTTCACTTGTTGTAGCTGGATTTACGCTGCACACTAATGCGACATTAGTAATCATGAGTAGTAGTTCTATCTCAATTGTTTTTTATTTGTATTTAATTGTATTTGTACTATTAGGGATCCTGATTAGCCGTTGCCAAGGCAGCAGCTACTCTTCCTGGGGTCCAAACACATTATGGCACTTACATTACACAAAAAAAACGAAAAATAAAACAGTACATCATATAAAAGTATTACACCACTACATATCTACAATACAAAATGTATAATACCACCATACAACAATATTACAATGTACGTGTGTGTAGAGTGAGTGTGCTAGCGTGTGTGCGTATGCTTGTGTGTGCCTGTGTGTGTGTGTCTCTTTACAGTCCGCCTTGTTCCACAAGGTGTAATTTTATTTGTTTTTTTTAATCAGATTTTACTGCTTGCATGAGTTACTTGATGTGGAATAGAGCTCCATGTAATCATGGCTCTGTGTAGTACTGTGCGTTTCCCGCAGTCTGTTCTGGACTTGGGAACTGTGAAAAGACCCCTTGTGACATGTTGTGTGGGGTATGCATGGGTTTCTGAGCTGTGTGCTAGTTTGAACAGACAGCTCTGTGCTTTCAACATGTCAATACCTCTCGCAAAGACAAGTAGTGATGCAGTCACTCTCTCCTTTACTTTGAGCCAGCAGAGATTGACATGCATGCCATTGATATTAGTTCTCCATGTACACTTAAGGGCCAACCGTACTGCTCTGTTCTGGGTCAACTGTAATTTTCCGATATCCCTCTTTGTGGCACTTGACCATATGACTGGGCAAAAGTCCAGGTGCGATAAAACTAGGGCCTGTAGGACTTGTTTTGTTGATACCAATGTCAAGAAAGCAGAGCAGCACCTTATTACGGGCAGGCAACCTCTCCCCATCTTAGCTACTTTTGCATCACTGTGTTTTAACCATGACAGTTAACAATCCAGGGTTACACCAAGCAGTTTAGTCTCCTAAACTTGCTCAATTTTCACATTATTCATTAGAAGATTTAGTTGAGGTTCAGGGTTTTGTGAATGTTTGTCCCAAATACAATGCTTATAGTGTTTTATTTAGTTAGTTTTTTAGTGCTATCTGGGATCTTTGGGACATTCCTAACCCTAACCTTAACCCCTATCCTTACCCTAACCCTAACTCGAACTCTAACCTTAACCCTTACCTTAACCATTTAAAATGTAAAATTTAATGGGGTAGGGACGTCTCAAGGATCGCAGATAGCACGGGCCATTCTAAAACTGACTGCAGCTTTTCAAGTAATTGTACTTGCTGTGGTAGCTGACGTTTATAATGTTGAACCATCAGCATACATAGACTCACAGGCTTTACTCAGTGCCAGTGGCAGGTCATTGGTAAAGATTGAAAAACTTAAGGGCCTAGACAACTGACCTGGGGAATGCCCGACTCTACCTGGATTATGTTGGAGAGGCTTCCATTCTCTGTGTCTGTTATACAGGTAGTTCTCGATCCACGATATAGCAGGGAATGTAAAGCCATAACCAATGTGTTTTTCCAGCAGCAGATTATGATCGCTGCACTGACGTCTAACAAAACAGCAACCACAAGCTTCTTATTATCAATTTCTTTCAGCCAATCATCAGTGATTTGTGTAAGTGCCGTATATGTTGAGTGGCCTTCCTTATAAGTATGGTGAAAGTCAATTGTAGATTTGTTTACTCTGTAATAGCATTGTATCTGGTCAATCACAATTCTTTCCAAAAGTTTACTAAGGATTGGTAGCAGGCTGATTGATCAGTTGTTTGAGCCAGTAAAGGGTGCTTTGCTATTCTTGAGTTCACACACTTTCCTGTAGGCTTAGATTGAAGAGATGGCAAATAGGAGTGTCAATATAGTCCGCTATCCTCCTCAGTAATTTTCCATCCAAGTTGTCAGACCCAACATTTCTGCAACTACCGCCCCCTTACAAGCAACGTTTGAAATATCTTCTACCTTCTTGTGGCTTTGAGTCAGTGACTCTTATCACAGAATGAAATGTTACATTTGAGAAGTTAGACAATAATGTTTTCACCTCTTCCACACTCACTTTACGTAATTCAAAATTACAATGCTTGTATTTCATAATTTTGTCATTTATTAATGGATGTGTAGGTTCAGGGTTTGTTGTTGGCATGTCATGCCTAAATTGACTAATCTTGCCAATAAAAAAACAATTAAAGTAGTTGGCAATATCAGTGGGTTTTGTGATGAATGAGCCATCTGATTCAATGAATGAAGGCTGAGTTTACCTTTTTGTCCACCATTTTGCAAACCCCGGAAATACAGAAGTTGGACATAAATGTTCAAGAAACATCCTAATTTTGTAATATAAACTGCAGTATGATATTTTTTTATTGTCTGTAGGACTGGTATTATATGACCATCAAATTGAAAGTTAGTCTTCATGCTGATTTTGCCATTTAGATTCATTCAATAATTTTGGACATAAATGTTAATGTAACTGTCTCTAAGTCACCACTACAGTATAGTATTTACTCTAATCTATTTTTATATAAGTTTTTCTTCTCATTCAAAGAGAAAAGTTGAATTAGAAGAAAACATATTATAAATTAAACATAATATAATATTGGGAGAAAAAATCATATTCTGTTTAATACTGTCCTTTGTGGATCAAAGTTCAAAAAGAATGATTCCTCTGCTTATACATTCCTTCCTCCCCTACTGTAGTGTTATAGGTCAAAGAAAGCGAATCTACAAATCAATATCACCCACAGGTTCCTTCCAAAGATCAGGCAGATATTTTAGATATGGAAGCATAGTGAGTAATAAGAAAACTCACAGAGAAAAAGGTTTCAATATGATACAGAATGAATAACTTTCCATATGTAGTTGATTGTAAATATAGCATTTTGATAATCAAACCCAGTCCTAGACTACAGTAAAAGCTGAACGTAATTGTCCTCAGTTGAGCGAAGTGTTGAAAGAAGTGTTAATATATCACAATCTTCTACTTGTAATGTCATTGTAGCACATCCATTCATCAAATCACACCCTACAAACCTGTGTGACATAAACATGTACTGTAGCTCTCAATTCCAAATTCAAAAGATGTGCTTGTTCATTTAATGCCTGTTTTATGTGACTTGATTCAATTGTCACTTTGCATTACAACAAATACTTAGCTTTGATCTGAGCTTTCTGTAAAGAAGACATGTTTGGTTTTGCTAGTGAAGTGGAGATAAAAGTGAGAAGCCACAAAGAGCTTCAGTACTTTCTCTTTCTACTGAATTCCTGTTTCCTCTTCCTGGGTGAGAGCGTGCATTTGCAAATGTACACAGTGGTCACCCATAGACTTTTAAACATTTGAGGTATAGAGTTCTATGAGGTTGCCTTTAGACCCTCTTGGGTAGCACTTTATTTTTTACGATACAGAATTGACCAGATATTTACATAGAAATGACATTATATAATTACATGTTTGTTTCTTTGGGAGTTTTAACAGATTTTGGTAGTTCTTTCAAGTATATTAAGCACAATAACATAGCCATTGATACCACATTATTTCCTTCTAAATACAAGGTGAATGCCACTGAAACAGTACCAGTACCAGGGGTACGAGGGGAGAAAAGAATTGGAGCACCCTCTCCCCTTCCCTCTTTCCTGTGCTATATTTTTGAGATACCTACTGCTATCAGCTTCATCTCTGTACCCTCCACTGTCTGTGTAGTCAAAGGTTGCACCTGTGCACAACCACAAAATCTCTCAGCCCAGACTGTGTTTGAACTCCTCTCCCTTTCATTATGTCTGATAAAGGAACAAAGAAACCATGCCTCCAAACCTGTAGCTGTCTAACATTTACCAAAGAGCAAATATGTATCCCCCCCTCACTCTCTCTCTCTCTCTCTCTCTCTCTCTCTCTCTCTCTCTCTCTCTCTCTCTCTCTCTCTCTCTCTCTTATATTATATTGTAGCAATATGTTGTTTTAATGTTATACATTGAACAATATGCTGGACTGAATACAACACATCCTTACAAATAGGAACATACCTACACAATTTGTGCCCTGTGTGGAGATTATCTATTGCGATGTATGTTTATTTACGATTGTTTATGTTGTCTACACATTTGCAGTGTGAGAGTCAAACTTTATCCATCACCACCCCTGCATTCCTAGGGGTAACATGCACTTAGCACTAACCATCCATTTCTGCTCTTCTGCACCAGGCCCAGTGATGCCACAGACTGAGAGTGAGAGGTTGAAGAGTTGGCGGCTGAACAGTGGGCGACATCAGCAGCAGCGAGATCGGCGGGGTGAACAGGGAGAGGAGCCAGACGCACGTACCCAGCCCAGAGATTCTGCCTCACCTCAGCTCTGTGCTCGTACCTCTGTTACGCAGGTACTGGTTGAACTGTTACTGTGGTTTCAAACTAAATTTGAGGCAGATTTACAAAGAAAAATAATAATACATAATGAATACTAAAATAAACATTAATTGAAAGTTAAGAGCTCAAGCTAAAGTGTACATCAATTGATTTCATACCGTTTGCTTTTTAATTAGTTTTTTGGTAAAAAAATTGTTTGTATAATAATACAAATTTAAAGAATATTAAAGCTAGAATCCATAAAAATAACAAAGCGTCACCCAGCCTCTGTTTCGATAAAAAGCTGAGGGATGGGCCTGAAGAAATGGAACCACTCTCAAATTCATGGACTACGCTATGGATGCAAGGACTGGCCATCCATGATATCAAAATTACAGTTTTAACCATGTTTTGAGGCTATACAGTGGTTGTTTACATTTACTTTGTTTACAAACATCGAAGGAAAACAAGCTTTTATTTTGTGTTCTGATGGGGTACGACAGTTGAACTAAGCTTATGAGGCCTTTATAAGTTATTGTCTTCAAGAATCAATGGGTAATTGTTAAGTCCAAAAATAATTTTGCAACTAAGGATTCTAGCTTGGAGGAAATATTTATATTTTCATTACATGGAATCTTTGTTGTCCTAGTAGTGAGAGGAATGATATAAATAAATGTCCATTATTCATAGATGGGCTTCCCATTGATGATTAGACATGGAGGTCCACTTATGGCCTCATCTCAGCTCCAAAGCATATTGTTACAGCAGGTATGATATTCCTTCTTATACGTCCTATTATAACGCGTTTCGAGGCCCTATTCTGACCTGAGATACATGTAACCCATACATTATTGTTTCAGTTTCACTGACATTAGCACAAGAAAGTTTCTTGTATTTGCTCGGAGAACTCCCTGCTGGTAAAAGGGGGTACTGTAAGTGTCTTGTTGCGTGTCCTCCCCAGTGTACCAGTGAGGAGGAGGGGAGACCGTTCCTGCAACGGGTATCTCTGTGCCCCCAGTTGAGCCAGCACAGACCCTCTGTTCTACGCCAGGGTATCCAGGCTGGCCACGTACGACCGCAGGGTACGCTTTGCTCTGACTGACTCTCTGCAGCCCCCTTACGTACACAATGGAACTATCATATTTTAAAAAAATATTTTCTATTTGACCTTTATTCCAGGTAGGCCAGTTGAGAACAAGTTCTCATTTACAACTGCGACCTGGCCAAGATAAAGTAAAGCAGTGCGACAAAAACAACAACACAGAGTTACACATGGGATAAACAAACGTACAGTCAATAACACAATAGAAACATCTATATACAGTGTGTGCAAATGTAGTATGTCTTAGGAAAAGATTTAAAGCTTGCCAGCTTGTAGTCCTAAAAAACGGAAATGAGTTACCTCTGGTTCGTTCAGCCATTCTTATGGGGAAAATGAATAGGGAAAGAATAGGGTTTTGGGATAAGGTTAACACAGGCTTAGGAGATCTTATATGTTTTGTTATATGAGATAATATCAGTCAGTTGACATGACATTTATAAATTATGAAGCCTTTGTGCTTTTTTTCATTACATACAGTAAATGCTTAAACATTCTCAAAAAGTGATGTTAGTTGATGAAGATTATTTCATAGAACAAAACGTATCAGATCTCCTAAGCCTGTGTTTACCACAGATACTATAAAACTCCATTCATTTCCCCAGGCTTTGTTCAACCGACCATGGCGGTGTTAGTGCCTACTAAAAGACGCCATTGTTATTGCTCTCTATAAAACAGCTCTTTATGGAGAAAGACCTACAGTAGAAACACTGTCCATGACCCTCAAGTGTAGATGTTTAGAATCCATAACCAACCCCATAGTACACTTCTGTCCGCTTGGACTGACACGGTGCAGCATCCTTTCATTCACAACTGGACCATTAAATCATTGTCAAAACATTTTCATTTTTCCCTCACCCTATAATGTGTGTGTACAGTCGCACTTTTAAATGGAAACACTAGCGGCTTTAAAAGCATGGTGTCATTCCATAAGTTGCATACAATTCTATACAGCCATTATACTGTACATTATTCAAAGGAGGTTCATGGAAAGTGTATCTAAGTCTTTCTCCATAAAGATCCATTGTTCTCTACCTTCTGCTTCTCCAGCACCATGCACTCTAACAGAGGCCAGTTCAGCTCAGCCCATCTCACTGTGCAAGGTGGAGGTGGACACAGGGAGCCGTGGACAGTCCTCTCCCCCACACTCTGAGCACTCTCCTGGGCCAACTCGTCACCCCTCTCCCCTGATGACAGCTAGTCCTAAGCAGAGCTCCATCATCGCCAGGCAACATGAGTGAGTTCCGTGTGTGTGCGTGCAACTGTGTGCATGTACGTGCATCTGAGCTTGTGTGCGCACGTGACATAAACAGAAACTGCATTAACAATGGCAGGTTGGTTTGATTGATTACGATAAGTCCTAAGTTTGTAATATTCCTCCCTTCCCCCATTCTGCAGGCCAGGTCACCCAACCCTAGGGGGGTCCAGTGCTCTGTTCCTCAACGGACTCTGCTGCTGGCCTGGCTGCGATGCAGTATTTGAAGAATTTCCCAGTTTTTTGAAGTAAGTAATGAGCACCAGTATATTTCATTAGTCATTGTGATACAGTTGTTTATAGTCATGACTAGCCATGACTGTGATGCTCTTTATGGTATTTCCAGACACCTCCACTCTGACCATGGCCATGGAGACAGAAGCATTGCACAGTGGAGGGTACAACAAGACATGGTGCAATACATGGAGACCCAGGTTTGTTCCTGTAGTTCTACATATAATAGAGTTTTACAGAAAAACTCCAAGTAGTGAACACGGACAACCGAGAAAGGTTGTAAAGCTCCAAGTCCAACTAAGTGAAAATGTGGCCCTTAATGAATCTTCTCTCTTTTTTAGCTGACTGTGGAAAAACAGAAACTCTTCGCAATGCAATTACATCTGCACCTATCTGGACACAAATCAACTGTCTTGGTAACTTCTCAAGGCTTCCCTCTTTTGGCTAAGTCCCTCAAGTGACTATAGTAACCGGCCATTGTCCATTATCCTGCACTTTTAAAGACAATTTCTATGTACCCCAACTTGTCCTTGTTGAATGTCTGTGTTGTTTGGTCATGGTCTCTCTCCCTGTCAGAAGGCGGCTTCAGACTGGCCCTACAGCCACAGCCTGTCACTAGGCCTGCCCCAGAACCTAGCCCCGGCCCGGGCGCCAGATGGAGTGTCACACTGCACCACTAAAGAGTCAGAGGAGCTGATACAGCACGAGTATTGGCCCTCTGCTGCTCCCCACCACCTACGGCCAGGTAACACTGCCCCCCCCCACTCTTCTTAAGCCTGAGGGAGTTCCACTCCATTTTTATTCTGAATGCCACTCTGAGTGCATTCCTACAAGTGTTTTGCTTGTTTGTTTTGGTGATGTTGCCTTTCGCTTTGCTGTGAAATCTGATCCAAACTCAAGACCTGGTATGTTTGCTTTCGTTGGCCGTCCCACAGATCTTATCCCGAGCGTTGAGTGTTACAAATACAACAACATCAGGCCACTGTACACCTACGCCTGCATGATAAGATGGGTGAGTTGTCTGATTTCGACAGTAGAGTCTCTCTGAACACTTGTGCAAAGGAGCACTTGAGAAAAGGACAAGTAGACTGTCGAGAGAATGAGTGGCTGAGGAACATACAGTTTGCTCGGTAGTTCAAGCATCTTTGTTGGACTGCAAGACAGCGACAAGTGTGACATTAATTTAAAATCTGTTGTATTGGACTACATGTGTAGCAAGACTTCAATCTATGTCTAGACCTCATGTGAGTTGTTTCAATTGCGCAAGCATATTGTGAATGTCCACCATGTCTGTCTGCAGTCTATACTGGAGTCTCCAGACAAGCAGCGCTCTCTGAATGACATCTACAACTGGTTCACCACCATGTTCTTCTACTTCCGACACAACACAGCCACATGGAAGGTTAGGCTTCTCCTTGGATCATTATGCTCACTTTCATATGAGTCTTATTTTTGAGTCTTGAACAATATTAGCTCCTGAACTCTTTACACAAGCTGTATTCATTTGCTGCCACAGAACGCTGTCCGTCATAATCTTAGCCTCCACAAGTGTTTTGTGCGAGTGGAGGGAGGCAAGGGGGCTGTCTGGACAGTGGATGAAATGGAATATCAAAGGAGAAAGGGGCAAAAATACCACAGGTAGACAGACCTATGCTCTGGATGTGCTCTCTTGATTCATTCTTAGTTTTGCAATTTCATTCCAACTCAACAAGTGAAGGTGCTGTTGTTAACCATGTTAATAAAACGCAGCTTAACCCACCCATTAACAAAGGCATGTTTATTTTAAATTATATTGTAATAATATGAACCATCTTTTCAGGGATCATCAGGGGAAATGGCTGGCACCCTACTCCTTATTCCGTCCAGAGGAACCTTGAACATAGCCACCCCTTCAGTGAATGAAAAACTACTGGAAAAGGAAGTCACTAGGACCTATAACTGAATCAGGTATTTTATAACAGGGCAGGAGAAAAAGCCATCCAGGAGGTTTGACCAGTCCTGGTCTACAGTATCTACAGAATCTATCATCCCCTTCTTTGTTCAGCAGCAGATGGTGCTACAACATAGCACAGCCAAGGACTCTTTTGCCTCTAGACTCTCTTATCATGAAGATGTGTGCACGGCTGGAATGACTATACGTTTTGCAGCACTTGAAAGAAAAATATATACGTAGCAATCATTTGTCAATTAAAACACAGTGAAAAGGTAAACAATTGTTTTGTTGCGTTGGCTACATACAGTATATCCCACTGGGCTCATCAATGTAAACTGTTGTTTTGAGGGTGGAATTTCAACCATAGGATTATGTCAACATTTTAATTAATTTTCAACGTAGACAAACCTTGTATCAAATATGTTGAGTTTGTACCTTTGAAATAATGTCAGATCATCACTCAATAAGTCAGCCAACACACTTCTGGCTGATTTATTGAGTGGGTGAATAAAGGTTGAAATCTTATTGATCAACTTCTCTACCAAATATTACCCAAATGTCCGCGTTGAAATGAAATGGTGTACTCAATTAATGGTGTACGCAATTAAATGAATCTTTGATTATATCTTGTGGATGTGATCTGTCTAATGAATCTATCATTTACAGGGAGTAGTATTACTCTGATATCTCATCAAAACAATGGATCTAACATTCCATTGACATCAAGCTAAATATTGTCTAAACAGTAGCATTTGGTTTCTAAACATCTCTATTGTGTTTTTCTTGTTTCACTGCTATAAATCAGTTTTGCAGCAGTTTCCCTACTGTATGAACCAGGCTTCCCCTAGAAAGGGTTATCCAGTTCTTTATATCCAGAGTTACTTTTCTAAAGGACAACATGTCTTTATCTGGTGTGCATGGGTAAGCATGAGACTGTTTGATATGAGGCTACATGACTCCTTGCACCAAGCACACCTCAGTCTGGACCAGATCCATGGAAGTTAATGCATGTGTATGTGCTTTCCAAATTCAAAAGTATACTAAAACTATTTAAGTGTAGTTCCATATGAGGAGGGTGTTTTTGCACGTTCCTTTTCTCTCTCCATTTCCAGGGGTGACAGGTAGCCTAGTGGTTAGAGCATTGGACTTGTAACCGGAGGGTTGCAAGTTCAAATCCCTGAGCTGACAAGGTAAGAATCTGTTGTTCTGCCCCTGAACAAGGCAGTTAATCCACTATTCCCCGGGCGCTGAAGATGTGGATGTTGATTAAGGCAGCCCCCTGCACCTCTCTGATTCAGAGGGGTTGGGTTAAATGCGGAAGACACATTTCAGTTGAAGGCATTTGGTTGTACAACTGACTAATAATGGTGACTTTGAGAGAGAAAATCCCCATATGCAAATTAGCTTCATATTTTGTTTTAAGTCTGTAAAGTGTCTGCCTCTTCTCTCTCTGACAATCTCACATCCACAAACCTGCTAGCTCTCAGAAAAGGACCTCAGGCAAGGTATTTTTGACAGGACAAGACACATTTCCACTTTTCAGACCTTGATTCCACATTTCAGGGCATAGTCATAAATAATAACTAGCAATTGCCTGTTCAAGGCAACCACTAACATATAAAAGTGCTCACCTGTAAATCAAGAACAAACTTATTTCATATCATGGTTCACATTTTTACTCATAACAGATACATAGATACATCAGATTCACATTCTGACCTGTACTTATAGCAACGCAACGTTCAAAAGGACCATATTAAAATACAGATTTTGCAAGCTAGCACTTAATCGGCGGATATGTTTGTGTATAAATGGATGTGTACCCTTTTGATGAATCAATTTGGTTCTGTTATCCTTCTGTCACAGCTCAGAAATACTGTATGACCTGGTGGCTGCAGTCTTGACAGAGTTGTAGTCCTTTTCCAGTTCTCAGTGTTTTGCTTTTGGGAATGATGGGTTCAAAGGTCATGCTTAATCCCAGACGAGTATCACAGCCAAGCCCAGCCTACAGGGGACACACTTGAACCCAATCTATAAAAAAAAATCAGTCAAGTTTTATATATATATATATATATATATAACGGGATTCATGTCTGATATGAATTCCTATAATGATTGCAAAATATAAATTCAAAAGATTTAGTTCAGAGAAATGGCATTGTCTGTGTCTTCCCATGAGTGATTCCTCTGTGATGATGCCACTCAATCTTTGAGAGAGAAGACGCTGTATCTAAACAGAGAACATGAACAGAGAGCTGGTTTCCATTTCACTGGATGGGGTTGTCCCACCGGAGGCCATGACAAGCTTCTGATGCTGTCTGACAGCCCAGAACTTTCCACCACTTTGATGCCATGACATTTGAATGGAGCAGCCTGGGGGGAGACAGATGATAACTTGCATGAGTTCACCCATTTCTCTGTCTCCTGCTGGCAGGCTGTATAAAGTATAATTGCTCAGAGCATGATTAAAGTCCTTCAGCAAGGTGTAAACACATTAAACACACCCCTTGAACATCCTTAGCAGTCAAAAGAGAGAAGTAACACTTTAAAACATATCTCATAGCCTCAGAAAAGAAAAATGAATTGTGATGTGCTTAACAACAGTTGACACAGATGGACAGTTTATACTACATTTAAGGTTTATCCCTTGGGTGGATTTACATGACCACCGGTTCTTGGCTGTTGCAATGGAATTGTCCCATTTTGGCACTAAACATGCTTTTGTAAACATCTACACTCATTGACTCAAATACACACGCACACACAACCACAAAGACAGACATCCCCCTTCCTCACCAGCATATCAGCATATTCACACGCACACGCACGCACGCACACACACACACACACACACACACACACACACACACACACACACACACACACACACACACACACACACACACACACACACACACACACACACACACACACACACACACACACACACACACATACACATTCTAGTAGAGAGCAGAATGTTATGTAGACCCATCTCCTTGGATATGACAGAGTTATGCATGGCTTGATCCAACACTCCATGCCCCATTGCCTAAATGCTATCCACCCCAATATACCCCCTCCACACACACACACCACTACCAACACCACCATTCCGCTAGGGTGAGAGGTTGTTAACGTTCAAAGAAACCACACTGGCATCTTTTGAGTTGGGTAAATTAAGTCCGTTGTGGTAACTTGAACAATTAGATGTTAACGGCCTTCATCCATGTCTAAATGTTATGGATGTTTTCTCCCCCCCAAAAATGTACTTTGGAATTATTATATATTCTTGCACAAGAAGATTTTTCCCAATATGTTTTTTTTGCCTGTTGACAATGATTTGTTTTAGCTGCTTTCCAAACATTCCCATCCCTGATAACCTACTGAATGTCAATAAAACTTTATGATATAAACCATTACAGTAATCCAGATGAATTTGAGCTCATCTGTTTCATTACTTTTGAAGAGCTATCTTGGAAAATGATCTGTGCCAAATGAAAAGAGCATACATCATTGATGAGTTAAAGCATTACCAGAAACATATTTGCCTGCAGTTTCCTGCACTTACAGTACACTAAGGAGTGATAGATTTATACTTTCATTTGACAGATGTCTCCCCATTCCATCTCTGCAGCCTGAGTACTATCATTAGTATGCTTTGGAGGAAATGCGTCCAACAACTTGCCTATTGAGTAAGTTATGGCTCTGTTATGGCTAAAATGCAGTGGTGTGTAAAGTACTTAAGTAAAAATACTTTAAAGTACTACTTAAGTCGTTTTTTTGAGTATCTGTACTTTACCTTACTATTTATATTTTTGAGAACTTTTACTTTTACTTCACTACATTCTTAAAGAAAATATTGTACTTTTTATTCCATACATTTTCCCTGACAACCAAAAGTACATTTTGAATGATTAGCAAGACAGGAAAATAGTCAAAATCACGCACTTATCAAGAGAAAACATGCGGTCATCCCTACTTCCTCTGGACTGCCTCTGGCCTGGCGGACTCACTAAACACAAATGCATCTTTTATAAATAATGTCTGAGTGTTGGAGTGTGCCCCTGGCTATACATACATTTTAAAAACAAGAAAATGGTGCCGTCTGCTTTGCTTAATATAAGGAATTTTAAATGATTTATACTTTTACTTTAGATACTTAAGTATATTTTAGCAATTATATTTACTTTTGATACTTAAGTATATTTAAACCCAAATACTTTTAGACTTTTAATGAAGTATTATTTTACTGGGTAAATTTTACTTTTATTTTAGTCATTTTCTATGAAGGTATCCTTACTTTTACTGAGGTATGACAATCGGATACTTATTCCACCACTGGTATCTCCTTTCACCAACTGGTTATTCAAACTCAGAGAACTAAGGCCTGTGGAGGCCAACAACAACAGGGTATGTCATGTCCACAATACATATTCACAGAAAAGTTAGATATTTTAGTGTTTTTGGTCAAAGCACATATAAGGTTGGTTCAACACCAGGTGGTGATTTTTTCGGTATTGATTGAGGCAGCAAGTTTGTGAGAGAACACCCACACACAGAGGTGGGATCTCAACTGCTGGACCTACAGTGAGGGAAAAAAGTATTTGATCCCCTGCTGATTTTGTACGTTTGCCCACTGACAAAGAAATGATCAGTCTATAATTTTAATGGTAGGTTTATTTGAACAGTGAGAGACAGAATAACAACAAAAAATCCTAAAAAACACATGTGAAAAATGTTATAAATTGATTTGCATTTTAATGAGGGAAATAAGTATTTGACCCCTCTGCAAAACATGACTTTGTACTTGGTGGCAAAACCCTTGTTGGCAATCACAGAGGTCAGACGTTTCATGTAGTTGGCCACCAGGTTTGCACACATCTCAGGAGGGATTTTGTCCCACTCCTCTTTGCAGGTTTCAAGGCTGACGTTTCAAGGCTGACGTTTGGCAACTTGAACCTTCAGCTCCCTCCACAGATTTTCTATAGGATTAAGGTCTTGAGACTGGCTAGGCCACTCCAGGACCTTAATGTGCTTCTTCTTGAGCCACCCCTTTGTTGCCTTAGCCGTGTGTTTTGGATCATTGTCATGCTGGAATACCCATCCACGACCCATTTTCAATGCCCTGGCTGAGGGAAGGAGGTTCTCACCCAAGATTTGACGGTACATGGCCCTGTCCATCGTCCCTTTGATGCGGTGAAGTTGTCCTGTCCCCTTAGCAGAAAAACACCCCCAAAGCATAATGTTTCCACCTCCATGTTTGACGGTGGGGATGGTGTTCTTGGGGTCATAGGCAGCATTCCTCCTCTTCCAAACACGGCGAGTTGAGTTGATGCCAAAATCTGACCACAACACTTTCACCCAGTTGTCCTCTGAATCATTCAGATGTTCATTGGCAAACTTCAGACAGGCATGTATATGTGCTTTCTTGAGCAGGGGGACCTTGCGGATGCTGCAGGATTTCAGTCCTTCACGGCGTAGTGTGTTACCAATTGTTTTCTTGGTGACTATGGTCCCAGCTGCCTTGAGATCATTGACAAGATCCTCCCGTGTAGTTCTGGGCTGATTCCTCACCGTTCTCATGATCATTGCAACTCCACGAGGTGAGATCTTGCATGGAGCCCCAGGCCGAGGGAGATTGACAGTTCTTTTGTGTTTCTTCCATTTGCGAATAATCGCACCAACTGTTGTCACCTTCTCACCAAGCTGCTTGGCGATGGTCTTGTAGCCCATTCCAGCCTTGTGTAGGTCTACAATCTTGTCCCTGACATCCTTGGAGAGCTCTTTGGTCTTGGCCATGGTGGAGAGTTTGGAATCTGATTGATTGATTGCTTCTGTGGACAGGTGTCTTTTATACAGGTAACAAGCTGAGATTGGGAGCACTCACTTTAAGAGTGTGCTTCTAATCTCAGCTCGTTACCTGTATAAAAGACACCTGGGAGCCAGAAATCTTTCTGATTGAGAGGGGGTCAAATACTTATTTCCCTTATTAAAATGCAAATCAATTTCTAACATTTTTCACATGTGTTTTTCTGGATTTTTTTGTTGTTATTCTGTCTCTCACTGTTCAAATAAACCTACCATTAAAATTATAGACTGATAATTTCTTTGTCAGTGGGCAAACATACAAAATCAGCAGGGGATCAAATACTTTTTTCCCTCACTGTATATCCTGTTTAACATCTCGTAAGGGATATTATTAATTTCCAGCTCAGGAAACTCTGTCACACACACCCTGAATGTAAATTACACTGGTGTCTAGATCAACCCAAGGTACTGGAATCACCCAGCCAATGAATGTCATATGTGACGACTTAGGAATGTCAATGAACAACGTTTTTACAAATAATTACAATTTGTTTCTTTTTAATATCCATGTGTTCCATTATGCATTTTTTTTATTTTCATAAAATATTTCCACGAACATCAGATCTGACCGTTTAATGCATAACTATTAATTGTGTGACTTTTCCACAGCTTTGGTTTTTCACCCTAAGAACAACCAGGGCTATGGTTTATAATTCATGATGATTTATCATACCAAAACACTCAATCTTAACAAAACACAATCATTGCGGTTCAATTGTAGTAAAATTCTCCATCATTCTCTGACATCCCAAAATATGAATAAAGGCCGGTGGTAGTCACACTACATTTCCTTTGGGCCAGTTTACCTA
This sequence comes from Brachymystax lenok tsinlingensis, assembly GCA_030435695.1. NCBI lineage: Eukaryota > Metazoa > Chordata > Actinopteri > Salmoniformes > Salmonidae > Brachymystax > Brachymystax lenok. The sequence continues at coordinate 35,003,968 of CM059802.1, read as the reverse complement.
GGGATCACACAAAGTCGCATCAGGATGATCTCCCCTAAGATGTGTCTATATTTCTATCCCTACACTTTCAGGGATACACTAACTCAGAGCAAAATGCATTAAGGAATTTAGATGGAGTTGACAATGAGGGAGAAAGGGAGGAGGGAGAGAAGCTGTCATGGCCACTGAGTTCATGCTGTGCAATTTAAGAAAGATGTTGCTGCTGTCATTGTTCATGTGGCAGCGTGGGGTACTGGGAAAAAGCCAGTGTCTGGGAATTCCAGAGATTCCTGCAGCTTGGTGGCATACAACAGGCGAGAGGAGAAAGGGCAACCATGAGGGGTGGATAAGACAGGTATTCACATCCCAGCAAAGCCATTCCTCACCTGCCTGTAAACAAATGGGGGTGGTCCCTTGATGTCAACTTTGTTAATCTACTATGACAAAAAGGAAAGATGATTCATCATCATTGTGACCAAGGGGTGTCCTTTTTGGGTCCACCTGGGCACCGTAGGGCTACTCCATGAAATTCCATATATGCTCTATAAGCTAATGATGACTCATTGACACTATACTGTTCTGGGAAGTAATGTCCACTGGGAACTAAGCTTTCCTTTTTGAGGAAGTGACTTATCCATTACAGGATTCAGTTCCAAATCGGTAGTGAACACTACATAGTATATGCTTATTACCATAATACTGCTTATTACCATAAGGCAGTATTTCACATTTAAAAATGAAACTGGATTAAGTTTTCTTTTCTGATTCTTACTCATATTTTATTTAAATATCATTCAATATTGTTCAGTTCTGAAATGCAAATAAAAACAAGACAGAAAGAACATCTCACATTGGTCTTGCTAGAGGAAAAAAGTGTCAGTTCTTATTCACTCTGCTCTGCCTGGCATTGAGGTAGTTAACTGTGACATGGTTGGCTTGGTCAGAGGTAGCAAGAATGGGACAAGCGCCTTCAACAGTAGAGCTCAGAGGGCGTTGGAGGAAGAAGAAAAGCCCATAACACCTGCCAGCACTAATTTAACGCAAAATTCAAATTTTGCCCGGATTTGTCATTCCGGAGTTTTCAGAGGAGGATGATTTAATGGTAAATGGAAACGTGAGACATTTCTAAAGCATCACGTAATTCCTTCCTATTGACTATAATTAGAGGAAAAACTATATGACAACTTGCGAAACCTTAACAAAGCAGTGAAGCCGAATTACAAGTTGGCATTGCCTACAGAGATACACATTTTCTACTTTAAGTTTGGAAGTCTACTCAACGCCACGGAATGTGAAATCTAGTCTACTGTCCATCGACATCGCCAACAGAGCCAACCTGCATTTCAAGTGAGTTTAGTATTAATTTATTTTTCGAGCACGTTTCTGTCACAGAGAAAGGCCAATTGTTGTCTTGAAAACTAGTCTACTTTTCTTTCAATACCATTGTGTAGTGCATATTGGCCTGTGGCACATTCAGTCGCAGTTAGAGCGCGCTAGGCTTACGCTAAATGCTACAAGGAGTCCAACAATTTCTAAAGCTTTATAAGTAACGTTAAAACTCATAACATCCTCACAATTCAGAAATAATGTCTTAGTCAAGTCATACTACAGAAACTGTGTTATAAAAAAAGATGTTGGCTACGTGTACTGCTTTGTCAAATGTTCCAAAACCCTTACCATCCTAGCATGCGTTTGCTTATGAATGATTTATTTATGAAGCAGCTATAAAGACATTAGAAATAACGAGGTTATACAGACTTTATTAAAAACGTGGTTCAACGTTAAGAGTTTTTGCCCCATCAGCCTCCCTCAAAATGATACAATTATGGCAAATGATTCCACATGCTATGATGTTTCCTCATTCCACATTTGCAAATATGCCACTTTCCTGATGGGGCTTTTATTAGGCTCTCTATCATCTCATCTTAGGTTTACTGATCTGATTGATAATGTTGGTATGAAATCACTCCCCACACGGCAGGCAAACTTCTGCCTGAGTTGATTATTTCTTATTTTTGTTACAAACTCATGAGCCACCTTTTTGAGGACCAGAGATGAGGTTTCAAAATGCACATTATATGTTTCCCGCTTAGTGGACCTATGTATAATTCATGCTTTCCTGGTTGAAGAGCTTATGCATAATGTATTTTAAGTTAAAAGCACAACACTTTTTATGACCTAGGGGTGCATCCATTTGAATTCAATCACTTTTTGACAGCATCCTTTTTAATTTAAACAACACTTTCCATACATGTTTGCTCATGGAAGAAGTGGTCAGCAAGTGACTTTTTGGTAGAGCCCCACCAATAAGGGATTTTTGGATCAGATACCGATTTTAGAGTGGAAATATTAACCGATAACTGATATATTTGCCAATATTTTTATTGTTATAGATGGATTGAAAAAATTGTATGGATTGTTCTTAAAACAGCTCTATAAACATATTCAGAAAGCTGATTTCTTAAATTGGAGGAATTAACCTTAATGTTAGCACCACATGGTCCTGTATGGCTAAGTTGGTACAGCATGGAGCTTGCAATGCCAGGATTGTGGGTTTGATTCCCAGGGCCACCCATATACTGTAAGTTGCTTTCGATAAAAGTGTCTGATAAATGGCATGCATTGTTATTACATCAAATTTAGGAGCACCAGAAAGACATGTTTTTTAAATGGAAAAACAGTGTGCTACTCTAGTGAAAGGAGAATAAACTGCAGATTCCAGCAAATAATGTCCCTCTGAAGACTGAACTGCCTCATGCTAGCCAGATGGAAAACAACGACATAGGACACATTTTCAATATATTGGTATTTAGGTATGTTTTCATCGATTGTAAGGCTGTAGCCACTGAATTCTGGTAGTTGTCACTTGAAAGGAAAAACATCAATCACTAAATTTACAGCTGGCACAGCGATGCCTCTTTCCCCAAGCATTGCCTCATTGAATGGTCTTTGCTCCCCCCCTGGATCCTTGGGATGTCCATTTCCCATTTGAAGTTGACATTTAAAAATGGTTACGGGAAAAGCTCAGACACACCGGTAGGATTGTCAAACGTTTGTCGGCTGTCAATCTCTTTTGTGTTCACACAGCAAAGACCTTGGAAGTCGTCAGCCACTCAGCCTTGTTAAAATACTCCAAACCAGAAGGTGGCAGTAGTGTTGTTTGGCAATGCATATCTGTGCGTATTGCTTTTGGTCTAGATTCTAAGCTTTCTGCACTAACGCTGCTATTTTATAGAAAGCCCTTTTTTGATACTAGCCAGATGGCCACAGCTAGATAACTACCTAACAAGATGATGAAGAAACAATTTAATTCACTTTCCATAATCCCATACTGCCAGTGCCAGCCCATAGCCAAATGTTTACAGTCAAAGTCACCATTATTTGTCAGTTGTACAACCGAATGCCTTCAACCGAAATGTGTCTTCCGCATTTAACCCAACCCCTCTGAATCAGAGAGGTGCGGTGGGCTGCCTTAATCGACATCCACGTCTTCGGCGCCCGGTGAACAGTGGGTTAACTGCCTTGTTCAGGGGCAGAACGACAGATATTTTCCTTGTCAGCTCGGGGATTCGAACCTGCAACCCTCCGGTTACAAGTCCAACGCTCTAACCACTAGGCTACCTGCCGCCCCGTTTAGCTCGCTAGCTAACGCTAGCATTTTCCCTAGCTAGCACAACATAGCTAGCTAGCTAGCTAAGGACACTGCACTAACTCGGCAGCTAACACAGCCAGCTGTTTCATGGAAACTAGCTAATCCATTGTGATTTAATTATGTCAATACTACAGTAGCTACAGTGGTTAGCTAGCTTGGAGGAAGTATTTAATGTTGTGTGCATTGCATCTGTGCACTTAGGTAGCTGCCTTCCCATAGCCTACATTGCATATGAAGTGTGACTGGCTCATCCATGGATGTAACCTACGGAGAAAATGCCCTCTTCTTTCCCAGGTGGGAGTTTGTGATATCTGATTGGCTCAAAGTCAAGTTGTTGGCCACTGACGAGCATTGCAATTCTACAAGCAGAATCGGTAGGTTCATCGGTACCGTTTTGGCATGCAGCAGGTAACGCTTTTGTTCTAGCAAGAGAAGGAATGGCCTCCCGGATAGTACTAACCCTCAGTGAACGGCGTCAAGTACTCTCACACAGCTATTTAGCTGGGTAGGTGGGGGTGGCAAAACTTGTCCCTGACAAGTGACAACAAATACATCAAAACAAAGCTATGAAGCACTACTTTGTAACCTTCTATGTTTTTTAAGAGTCTCTGAAAACAATTGAATGACAAAGCTTGAGGAATACCCTTCTCAAAGACCAAATATAACACAATGTTCAGAGTTGAACGTTCTTAGTGCGGCACTTGCTTAACATTTGGGCATAGCATCCATTCTTTGTCACAACACCCAACACCCTACCATGACACTTCACGTAACAGTATATGGCCAGTGCACATTTTTTTTACTTTATTGAGCTGGCAAGCTTCTCTCTACTGTAGAAGCAGTAACAGTTAGTTCACAGTAGTTCGCTCTCCTCTCCGACTGGTGTAGTTGCGTTGGGTGATAGTGTCCAGTCTTGCTGTAGGCAAGATAGGCTTATAGCCATGTAAAGAGCGCCCCCTACAGGACAAACAATGAAATGCAAACAAAAGTATAATTCTATGAACAGCTTTTTCCCCAAGGATTTTCTCCGCATCTTATATTGGTCATTTTCGGGGGATTAAACACAGATACAAATACATCCATAAAAGTATAATATTGATAAATCGGTCGGGCTCTACTTTTTGGACCTAAATGCCAAAACATTCAGGAGATAAAGGTGCTTATAGTTGACCCATTTTGCATACTGGTCAACTTTGAGCACCTTTATCTCTTGAACGTTTTGGCATTCAGGTCCAAAAAGTCACCTTCTGAGCACAATGGGCAAATACGTATGGAAGGTTTCATTCAAATCAAAAGGGGTGCTGTCAAAAAGTGATTGACTTCAAATGGATTCACCCCTATGCTATCTGATTCGCCCCTATGCTATCTGATTCACCCCTATGCTATTGGATTCACACCTATGCTATCTGATTCACCCCTATGCTATCTGATTCACCCCTATGCTATTGGATTCACTCCTATGCTATCGGATTCACCCCTATGCTATCTGATTCACCCCTATGCTATCGGATTCACCCCTATGCTATCTGCCCATGCTCAAATAATGTCAGAACATATTATTATCCTCTTAGCTAGACTATTATTAGAATAGGGCCCACTCTCATAGTGTTGTTTGTATAGTGTTTAATCTAAGAGATAAATGCGGGATGTGTTCAGTGTAGGCCTACTAGTTGTTCACAAGTTTTGTGGTCCTGTGACCCGTGCACATGCTGCAAGTGCTTCCCCTACCTGCACACTATCCCACATGACACTGGTAAGTCTACACTAGGACCTCATGAACAAATGACATGAAGCTGAGAAAACACAAGCATGGACACACTGTAATTTGTGACATGGAAATATTTATTCTACACTTACTGCTCCTCCTTTTAGCGTTGTGGTAGGAGCGAGCGCCTCGATAAATACATGAGGGAAAAACATGGAAAAGCTCTCAGTGGTTTTTGCCCTTTACAGCCACGGTTGAAATACTGAAGGATAGACACAAGGACATCTCTTTAGCGAAATCATGGAATGGTTTTGCATTTTAGGTGTATGGATGAAAACGGGGAAAAATAAAGTCATGGTAGATTTGCTAACACGTGCAATCCAGGGAAAAGGTCTGTGAGTGGTGAAAAGGAAGATTATGGTCCTTCAATGGATGTTTACCAACATTTATGTTGTAGTCACCACTACAAACATACAGTACCATTAACCGCACAGTAACCATATAAACTCTGTTAATTGAGTGTATTTTTACAGCAGTAAAATGCCTCATTAAATCTATTCACGTGGGAAGAAATACTGAAAACCGTGCACTTTCAAACTGCCATGGTTGCTTCCAAAATGATTTATTCCTCTCATATTCAACATCTGACAATGCAGCAAGCTGGTTACAGTTACATTATTCCCAAATGTTAATGTCTCGGTTGAGTAGTCAGAGATTAGTTTTAAATGCTTACACTGTAGCAGGCAGCTCCTATAGGATTCTGCATGCCTATCACACATGCGCATATCATGAATCTGGCAGTTGTTTGTTTTTGCTCCTACTTGTAGAATTAAGTTTTGATCACATTATTCCAAGTTGAATAATTGTGTAAATTCATTATTGTGATTATTTCATTATTTTTCTCAACATCCCTTGTTGGATTCGGCATCATTCTATCATTTTCTTTGCCTTTAGAAAGTAAGGTCAATATGGTAAGGTTGGTATGGTACGATTTAGCTGTCAGGTTTGAAAGAAAACATAAAAGAAATCATACAGTAGGTTATTGGAATGTACTTTTAATGATGGAACTTCGGTCACAGTGAGTTTGAAGAAAAAAGATTATAGGAGTATTAAAGGGTATTAAATAAATCAAGCATATGATTAAGAAAAGGCTCTCTGAAGCTTTTAATATGCACTACTTTCACAACGAGCGTTTAAAAAAAATCCATCTCTGTATGATCATTAATCTCTCTTGTTCATATGCACTTCTATGTGCATACTGTATTCCTCTTATCTGAACCGATAACTTTTACCTTTCTTTTGCCTGCCTGTCTGTATAGTTTATACTCCATCTCTCATCTTGAGCCTTGCTTGACTCATTTCTGTTGACCGCCATTCTGTTTCCTAAAACTTTATCTCCCCTTCTCTTTGAAATAGAAACAGGCTATGTAGGCTCTCATACTCTAGTGTGGATTCACTTTGCATTGCATGTTTGAAGGTGTTATACTAATGAAATTGTTATTGTGGTAAGTAAAACTTTACATAAAGCAGAGAGGTATAGTATAATATTCTGCATTACTTGTTATAACCACATATGAGCCTTTATAATGTCTTATAATAAGGCTTATAATATATTATGTCTCTTTATGTAGCAGATTTGCAACTAAGCATGTTCATTAATTGTTCCATCTTGACATTTGATGTAGGAGAACAACTGGAGGGGAATTTCAGTGCATCAGAAGCCCACCACAAAGCTGGTGTCATGTAGATATATGTTCAGATAAGGACCTGGCTATTGTTCATCATCACTTTCCCTGACACTCTCCGTTCCTTAAATTTGGCATCAAGGATTTGGTGCATTCAAGCGGTTGCCAGGCTCCAACTCACCACAAATACAACTGGCCTCTTGAGACGGTTGTCATGACATCCTCAGTGAGTTTTGCTGGGGTAATATGAGGGCCAGCCTGGGCCTTAGAGGTCAAGAGGAGGGGGAAGTGGGGAAGAGAGTGATAATTGGTGATATCAGTGAGTGTGGCAGACTTAAAATACATAGGCCCACTACTGTTGGTGCCGTTATGTCTATATTATTTTTATGAGCAGTGCCATCGTTAAATAATTTCTGAAACGTGTTTCTCGGTTTTGTGCCTTCTTTTCTTCTTATACAAGACACTTTCAATTATAATTTGAATGTTATAATAATGTGACAAATCTTTGAGAACACAAGACCTAAGATATGTTAGGCTGTATGATGCCGACTTTGGAATGGAATGTTTTTTCATTACTCCAGACATTGTGCCAGCTCTGGACTCTTGGCACTCCCACCCCTGCGGGAGGGCAGCTCCCGCTCAGCCCCGTCCAAGCTGTTCTCTGTCCTTGCACCCTAATGATGGAACCAGCTCCCCCCCTGAAGCTATGACAGCAGAGTCCCTTACCCTCTTCTGAAACCCTACCTCTTCAAAGAGTATCTTAAATAATCCCATAGCTAAATAACACTCACACTTGAGGTACTTTATTGAGGAAAAATGTACTTACTATGATTGTGATATGTGGTTGTCCCACCTATCTATCTTAAGATGAATGCACTAACTGTAAGTCTCTCTGGATAAGAGCATCTGCTCTTGACTAAAATGTAAAAGTACTATTTTTGTACCCACGAATTTGACCTCACCACATCAAAGACATTGGGTGTTTCTCAAAATGCATACTACCGTGCTCCGAGCACGCAAATTAGAGTACGGGAGGGTCAGAGTATGAATCCAAATCAAAGAATGCTCAACGGAGTACGGAGGGCACTTCTTGAATGCGTACTCCGTTTGTACATTTTTGGAAGCATGCATCGATGCAAGCGTCAACATAAAGTATTCAAAGGAATAAGATGCAATCACGTAAACATTTCGCACATTTTCTTGAAATTAATGGCGGACATTATTTGCGCTGAAGCGAGAGAAAATACACTTTCGACTTAGGAATGAAATGTTGCCTATTCACATCTCATATGTTGCTTGATTACAATATTTTATCTTAATATGTTAATAGTACATGCTGTGTTATTTGTGGCATGGTTACCTGCCTACAATACGCAATGTAGTGTGCATAGGTCGTAATCCCATAATAAGTCAATAGAGCTATCTGGCTAGCTACTATTGTTAGCTATCCAGATAGCCACAAATAATTGTTAGCTAGCTACCCACGAATAATTGACATGTACCTTGGATAAAATTGGTTTAGGTCATTTTTGTCTGTTTTCACATATAGCTAACTGATAGTTAAAAAAGTAAAACATTTTCTTTGTGTATATCTTGTTTCGTCTCTATTGCCATTGTCCTGGCTAGAAGAAAGAAAGTTCAGTGAATGGGTAAGTCCATAATAAGTCAATAGGACTAACTGGCTAGCTAGCTAGCCACAAATAATTGTTAGCTAGGTACCCACAAAGAATCTACCTTGCATAACATTAGTTTGAGGTCATTCTTGCCTGTTTAACTAGCTAGCTGTATAGCTAGACTACGATTCACATATCTAGCTGATAATTATGAAGTAAAACATTTGCTTTGTGTATATTTTGTTTTGTCTATTAAATGTTTTATGCGTTCTCCACACTCTTGTCCTCACAAGAACGTACTCAAGAGAACATCCTCGTAGAATGCGCTTGGAGCATGAGAGTGTGGAGCATGGTAGTATGCATATTGAGAAACACCCAATGTGGCACTCCATGAAAAAGACAAGTAGCTCTCTGGTGAGGAAGGGCACAGTCCACTGACAGTGAGAGATAGTATCAGACTGATTATGTACTATTAATAGCATATAAATACTGTATACTGCCAGCACAAAGCACTTGTGCATGTCACCAAGACTTCAAAAGCAGAAGCACCTGACTGTTAACCCCCCTCCCTCTCCTCTCCTTTACCCTCCTTCCTAAATCTGGTGCCGCTTTTACAGGGAATGGCACAATACAGGGGCGTCATTGACAGCGGGCAAGGGGAGCTAATCCATGCAGCTGTCAACCCGCAGGGTATTAAGCCTCCATTCTGAAGATTATTGGCCCCCTGACAGAAATAGAGCCAGTCTTTTTCAGACAAGCATCGAGTAGCGGCAACAAGGGCCTGGTGCTATCTCTACTATATCCACTGTACTTTAACTGAAGTGAATTCTGGGAACCCAATGCACCATTCTTAAATCTTTTTACAGAGTGAAGATGTAGCCAGCGACAGTAGAAATCTAGAGAGCCATTTATCATGACTAGTGTCTCTGTGTCTCACTTTGATTCACTCTGTGTCTCACTCTGAAGCGCTTGTTGACTTGGATACTTCTACTGTTGTTTTAGAGTTCAGTGTTGCATTTTCTAAGTTATCCTTCTGATAAAGCACGTTCTACTGAACATAGAATTCTGGATGTGCAGTGCAGCCTTTGCTGTACTGGACTGTAATGTGTGTGAAATCTCTATCTAATCACGGCTACGTTACTGAAGGTCTGTTAAGCCAGGATTTGGGTCTGGCAAAAACAAACCATGCATGTAAAAAATAAAATAAATAAATGTTGTTCTTTCATAAGCCAATCCAATGCTGGAAAACAGTTGTTGGGTATAAATAGTAGGGCGAGACATTGTGGTAATTACAAAAAAATCCAGTGTTTATTGCTTAAATCAAAAGAGAAAGCCCATTTGAAACAGGTGTTGGAATGTGATTTTTCCTCTCTGCAAAATAGCTCTCTAATGCTGCCTCGCTCATGTTGTACCATTACAACACATACGACCTCCACTTCAAGGGATTGAGATCTGGGGGGCTGGATTACCAACAGAGACAGGCGGGGGAGGGTCAATGGACTGCATAAATGTGGGGTGACGCAAAAGCTCCACTTTTGTTCTATCACATAAGGGGGAGAGCAGGGGGCATCCCTGTCTTGTCCCCCTAGATCCTCCCTGTCCATGTAGATTCAGGGAAACAGCTCGAGTTTGTTTGCCAACATTGTTTGAGACTATCTTTGGAGGTCTTTTGATGTTTAGGTGACCCAAACAAAAGCAGATGCTAATTTATCTTCTAAATAATTTTTGTTGTTGTTGCTGACAGTAGTTTTGTAGTCATGCGCTGTGATATTGTGTTTACTTTGCCCAGTGAGTGTCTGGAAATAATTTTGTCAGAGAGTGGGCTTGGATGCAGCAGAACAAACATGCTCACTAACACATATGGCTCTGGTTACACCTGAATGACTGGCAACATTTCAAGGACTATTGCCCAGCTTGCTAGCTACACTGAACAAAAATATACAGTACCAGTCATCAGTTTGGACACACCTACTAATTCCCAGGTTTTTCTTTATTTTTACTATTTTCTACATTGTAAAATAATAGTGAAGACATCAAAACTATGAATTAACATGTATGGAATCATGTAGTAAGTTAAATTACTCAAAATATATTTAATATTTGAGATTCTTCAAAGTAGCCACCCTTTACCTTGATGACAGCTTTGCACACTTGGCATTCTCTCAACCAGCTTCATGAGGTAGTCCTCTGAATGCATTTAAATTAACAGGTGTGCTTTGTTAAAAGTGAATTTGTTAATGCGTTTGAGCCCATTAGTTGTGTTGTGACAAGGTAGGGAGGGTATACAGAAGATAGCCCTATTTTGTAAAGTCCATATTACGGCAAGAACAGCTCAAATAAGCAAAGAGAAACGACAGTCCATCATTACTTTAAGAAATGAAGGTCAGTCAATCCGGAAAATTTCAAGAACTTTGAACGTTTCTTCAAGTGCAGTTGCAAAAATCATCAAGCTCTATGATGAAACTGGCTCTCATGAGCACCGCCACAGGAAAGGAAGACCCAGAGTTACCTCTGCTGCAGAGGATAAGTTCATTAGTTAACTGCACCTCAGATTGCAACCCAAAAAAATGCTTCACAAAGTTCAAGTAACAGACACATCTCAACATCAACTGTTCAGAGGAGACTGCGTGAATGAGGCCTTCATGGTCGAATTGCTGCAAAGAACCACTACTAAGGACACCAATAAGAAGAAGAGACTTGCTTGGGACAAGAAACACGAGCAATTGACATTAAACCGGGGGAAATCTTGGTCTGATGAGTCCAGATTTGATATTTTTGGTTCCAACCGCTGTGTCTTTGTGAGACGCAGAGTAGGTGAACGGGTTATCTCGTGTGGTTCCCACCGTGAAGCATGGAGGTCGAGGTGGGATGGTGTAGGGGTGCTTTGCTGATGACACTGGCAATGATTTATTTAGTATTCAAGGCACACTTAACCAGCATGGCTACCACAGCATTCGGCAGCGATACGCCATCCCATCTGGTTTGCGCTTAGTGGGACTACCATTTGTTTTTCAACAGGACAATGACCCAACACACCTCCAGGCTGTGCTAGGGCTATTTGTCCAGGAAGGAGAGTGATGGAGTGCTGCATCAGATGACCTGGCCTCCACAATCACCCAACCTCAACCCAATTGAGATGGTTTGGGATGAGTTGGACCGCAGAGTGAAGGAAAAGCAGCCAACAAGTGCTCAACAGATGTGGGAACTCCTTCAAGACTGTTGGAAAAGCATTCCTCATGAAGCTGGTTGAGAGAATGCCAAGATTGTGCAAAGCTGTCATCAAGGCAAAGGGTGGCTACATTGAAGAATCTCAAATATAAAGTATATTTTGATTTGTTTAACACTTTGTTGGTTACTACATGATTCCATATGTGTTATTTCATAGTTTTGATGTCTTCAGTATTATTCTACAACGTATAAAATAGTAAAAAAAAAACAAAAAAAAACTTGAATGAGTAGTTGTGTCCAAACTTTTGACTGGTAAATGCAACATGCAACAATTTAAAAGATTTGACTGAGTTACAGGATCAGAAAACCAGTCAGTATCTGGTGTGACCATCACTTGACTCATTCAGGCTGTTGATTGTGGCCTGTGGAATTTTGTCCCACTCCGCTTCAATTGCTGTGCGATGTTGCTGGATGTTGGCAGGAACTGGATCACGCTGTTGTACACTTTGATCCAGAGCATCCCAAACATGCTCAATGGGTGACATGTCTGGTGAGTATGCAGGCCATGGAAGAACTGGGACATTTTCAGCTTGCAGAAATTGTTTACAGATCCTTGTGACATGGGGCCGTGCATCATGCTGAAACATGAGGTGATGGCGGCGGATGAATGGCACGACAATCGGCCTCAGGATCTCTTCACGGTATCTCTGTGCATTCAAATTGCCATCAATAAAATAAAATTGTCTTCATTGTCCATAGCTTATGCCTGCCCATACCATAACCCCATCGCCACCATGGGGAACTCCGTTCACAACATTGACATCAGCAAAGTGCTTGCCCACATGACGCCATACATGCTGTCTGCCATCTGCCCGGTACAGCTGAAACTGTTATTCATCTGTGAAGAGCACACTTCTCCTGCATGCCAGTGGCCATCGAAGGTGAGAATTTGCCCACTAAAGTCGGTTACGATGCCGAACTGTGGTCAGGTCAAGTCCCTGGTGAGAACGCCGAGCAAACAGATGAGATTCCCTGAGATGGTTTCTCAAATTCTGGGCACAAATTCTTCGGTTGTGCAAACCCACAGTTTCATCAGCTGTCCGGGTGGCTGCTTTCAGATGATCCCACAGGTGAAGAAGCCGGATGTGGAGGTCCTGGGCTGGCGTGGTTACACATGGTCTGCTGTTGTGAGGCGGTTGGACGTAAAACGACGTTGGAAGCGGTCTATGGTAGAGAAATTAACATTCAATTATCTCGCAACAGCTCTGGTGGACATTCCTGCAGTCAGCATGCCAATTGCACACTCTCTCAAAACTTGAGACATCTGTAGCGTTGTGTTGTGTGACAAAACTGCACATTTTAGAGTGGCTTTTTTTTGCTCCCAGCACAAGGTGCTCCTGTCTAATGATCATGCTGTTTAATCAGCTTCTTGATATGCCACACCTGTCAGGTGGATGGATTGTCTTTGGAAAGGACAAATGCTCACTAACAGGGATGTAAACAAATTTATGCTCAAAATGTGAGAGAAATAAGCTTTTTGTGCATATGGAGCATTTAATATTTCTGGTATCTTTTATTTCATCTCATGAAACATGGGACCAACACTTTACACGTTTATATTTTTGTTCATGTCACACCCTGATCTGTTTCACCTGTCTTTGTGCTTGTCTCCACCCCCCTCCAGGTGTCGCCCATCTTCCTCATTATCCCCAGTGTATTTATACCTGTGTTCTCTGTTTGTCTGTTGCCAGTTAGTCTTGTCAGATCTTACCAGCATGTTTATTCCATCCTCCCTGCTTTCGCAAGTTCTGTTTCCTAGTTCCACGTTTCTGACCATTCTGCCTGCCCTAACCCCGAGCCTGTCTGCTGTTCTGTATCTTATTGACTCTGCCCTGGATTACGGACCTCTGCCTGCCTTTGACCTGTCTTTTGCCTGCCCCCTGTTTGGGTCAATAAACATCTGTGGCTCTAACTGTCTGCATCTTATCCTGAGTTCTGATAGTTCAGTGTAGTATGTTCAGTATGTTTGCTAGCTATTAGCTAGCGGAACTGTCATTGTTGACTGTTGTGTCTCATCTATAGCTTGGAAGGACATCATCTCTCTGCAAGAGTAGAAAGTATATTTTTTGATTCAATAAGTTGTTGGTATTGTCTTGCAATGGCAATTTAATTTAAGTGCTGTCTCTAACTAGTAGCCTACTCTGATTCAGAGGGGTTGGGTTAAATGCGGAAGACACATTTCAGTTGAATGCATTCAGTTGGACAACTGACTAGGTATCCCCCTTTCCCTTTCCCTTTCCCTTAATCATTGCTGTTTGAACTGTTTGATTGCTCAGTACGTGTGACTGTTGTTGTTGACTTGGATTTGTTTTAGGGCAATTTGTTTTAGGGCAATTTGTTTCAGGGCAATTTGTTAATAGTCTTTGGTAACTGTTTGATGTTTTAAAGTGCCTTCGAAAATAAAATTAAATCCAATATTATTGGTCACATACATATGGTTAGCAGATGTTAATGCGAGTGAATCGAAATGCTTGTGCTTCTAGTTCCAACAACGCAGTAATATCTAAAGTAATCTAACATATTCACAACAACTACCTTATACACACACAAATGTAAGGGATGAATAAGAATATGTACATATAAATATATGGATGAGCGATGGACGTGCGGCATAGGCAAGATGTGATGTAGGATATGTAAACATTATTAAAGGTGCGTTATTTAAAGTGACTAATGATAGGCATAGGCAAAAGATGCAGTAGATGGTATAGAAAAGTATATCCAAATGAGATGAGTAATGTAGGATATGTAAACATTATTAAAGTGGTGTTATTTAAGGTGACTAGTGATACCTTTATTAAGTCTATTTATTAAAGTGGCCAGAGATTTGAGTCTGTATATTGACAGCAGCCTCTCTATGTTACTGATGGCTGTTTAACAGTCTGATGGCCTTGAGATAGAAGCTGTTTTTCAGTCTCTCTGTCCCAGCTTTGATGCACCTGTACTGACCTCGCCTTTTGGATGATAGAGGGGTGAACAGGCAGTGGTGTCCTTGATGATCTTTTTGGCCTTCCTGTGACATCGGGTGCTGTAGGTGTCCTGGAGAACAGGTAGTTTGCCCCCGGTGATGCGTTGTGCAGACCTCACCACCCTCTGGAGAGCCTTGCGGTTGAGGGCGGTGCAGTTGCCGTACCAGGCGGTGATACAGCCCGACAGGATGCTCTCGATTGTGCATCTGTAAACGTTTGTGAGTGTTTTTGGTGACAAGCCAAATTTATTCAACCTCCTGATGTTGAAGTGGCGCTGTTGCGCCTTCTTCACCACGATGTCTATGTGGGTGGACCATTTCAGTTTGTCCGTGATGTGTACGCCGAGGGAACTTAAAACTTTCCACCTTCTCCACGACTGTCCCGTCGATGTGAATGGGGGGGTACTCCCTCTGCTGTTTCCTGAAGTCCACAATAATCTCCTTTGTTTTGTTTTATGTTGAGTAAGAGGTTATTTTCCTGACACCACACTCCGAGGGCCCTCACCTCCTCCCTGTAGGCCGTCTCGTCATTGCTGGTAATCAAGCCTACCACTGTAGTGTCATCTGCAAACTTGATGATTGAGTTGGAAGCGTGCATGGCCACGCAGTCATGGGTGAACAGGGAGTACAGGAGAGCGCTGAGAACGCACCATTGCGGGGCCCCAGTGTTGAGGATCAGCGGGGTGGAGATGTTGTTTCCTACCTTTACTACCTGGGGGCGGCCAGGTGGTAAAGTCCAGGACCCAGTTGCACAGGGTGGGGTCGAGACCCAGGGTCTCAAGCTTATTGACGAGTTTGGAGGATACTATGGTATTAAATGCTGAGCTGTAGTCAATGAAAAGCATTCTTACATAGGTATTCCTCTTGTCCAGATGGGATAGAGCAGTGTGCAGTGTCATGGCGATTGCATCGTCAGTGGACCTATTGGGGCAGTAAGCAAATTGGAGTTAGTCCAGGGTATCAGGTAAGGTGGAGGTGATATGATCCTTGACTAGTCTCTCAAAGCACTTCATGATGACAGAAGTGAGTGCAACGGGGCGATAGTCATTTAGTTCAGTTACCTTAGCTTTCTTAGGAACAGGAACAATGGTGGCCATCTTGAAGCATGTGGGGACAACAGACTGGGATAGGAATTGATTGAATATGTCTGTAAACACACCAGCCAGCTGGTCTGCACATGCTCTGAGGACACGGCTAGGGATGCCGTCTGGACAGACCTGAGGACGGGCGTTTCCTGTTTTAGTTTCTGTCTATAGGCTGGGAGCAACAAAATGGAGTCACGGTCAGTGGGGTAGGGCTTTGTATGCATCGCGGAAGTTAGAGTAGCAATGATCCAGAATGCTAGCAGCCCTTGTCGTGCATTCGATATGCTGATATAATTCAGGAAGTCTCGTTCTCAGGTTAGCTTTGTTAAAATTCCTGGCTACAATAAATGCAGCCTCAGGATGTATTGTTTCCAGTTTACATAGAGTCCAGTAAAGTTCTTTCTGGGCCGACAAGGTACAGTGAGGGAAAAAAGTATTTGATCCCCTGCTGATTTTGTACGTTTGCCCACTGACAAAGAAATGATCAGTCTATAATTTTAATGGTAGGTTTATTTGAACAGTGAGAGACAGAATAACAACAAAAAAATCCAGAAAAACGCATGTGAAAATTTTTATAAATTGATTTGCATTTTGCGGTCGGCATTAGATTGTAAGGAATTCTAGGTCAGGTGAACAAAAGGACTTAAGTTTCTGTATGTTGTTGTGATTACACCATGAGTCGTTAATCATAAGGCATACACCCTTCTTCTTACCAGAGAGATGTTTGTTTCTGTCGGCACGATGCATGAAGAAACCGGGTGGCTCTACCGACAACATATCCTGAGTGAGCCATGTTTCTGTGAAACAGAGAATGTTACAATCTCTGATGTCTCTCTGGAAGGCAACTCGTGCCCTAATTTCGTCCACCTTGCTATCTAGAGATTGGACATTGTCGAGTAATATGCTCGGGAGCGGTGGATGGTGTGCTCGCCTTCTGAGTCTGACCAGTAGACCGCTCCATCTGCCTCACCTGCGACTACCACTTTATTTTGGGTCAGCCTCTGGGATAAGATCCCATGTCCAGGGTGGAGGTGTGAACAAAGGATCCGCTTCAGGAAAGACGTATTCCTGGTTGTAATGTTGGTAAGTTGTCATCGCTTTTATATCCAATATATATATTTTTTTACATTTGCAAAATGTAATCAATTTTAGAATAAGGCTGTAACGTAACAACGTGGAAAAAGTCAAGGTGTCTGAATACTTTCGGAAGGCACTGTATGTGGTGCTATTGTATGTCATATCATTTGAAAGAGATGTTTCTTAGCTTTTCAAAATAGGTATCATATTTTCATAGAGTATATGGTTTGACACTAGCAAATTATGCTCATTAATGCATGCAGAGGTCATGGTCTCAGTAAATTCAAGAATTCCAAAACTCTTCTGCCAGTGATACAACAATGCCAATATGGCGATTTACATTTACAGTTAGCTGGTGTTCTAAACCCTAGTGTTTCCATTCCTATTTAAGATGAATGCACTAATTGTAAGTCGCTCTGGATATGAGTGTCAGCTAAATTAGTAAAATAGAAATGTAAAATGTATTGTAGCATTTCTGAAACACTTAAATTGTGATGACTACCGCAGCTACCAAGCATTATGTTGTTGAAAATGTATTCTTCTCATTATTTATATTCGCTGAGTTTGCAAAGTGTGACACTTTCCTTGTGAAATAGCCTAGAAAATGGGCTATGCTGCCAGTAACACTTTGAAGGAGACTGGATCTTAAATTTTTATTTAATCTTCATTTAAACAGGTAAGTCATTGAGAAAACATTCTCTTTCACAATAATAATGACCTGACCAAGATAGGGCAATAACTGTGAGGAAAAGCAGACAGGTGACGACATTACAGACAAAGCAGATTTTTTTTTTTAAACTCCATGCAATAACAGAAAGAGCTAAATACATTTTTAAAACACATTGGAAGAGGAAATCAACTACAAAATCTGAAAAATTTGAAAGCAGACAATAGTTTTGTTTGCTTAGCTGAGGCTCACGCACGCCAACTTTTAAATGTTCGTAGTTATTTCTTCTCGAAAAGTAACAAGTCTTGTGCTTGCTGTCTTGTGCTTGCTGACAGGCCTGTTGTGGAGCTACAGAAGGAGACATAGTCATGGTCATGGAAGTGAAGGACTTCAAATAGGAGCAGATAAGACAGCAGGGTCTTAACAGCCTTTGAAGGGAGGTGCTGAAACCAGTATTTACGAGTGCAAGAGCTTAACGGTCAACTCCAAAGTTCCCCACTTGGCCTGGATTACACATTGGACCCTAGACCAGTGTGGAGGGAGCCTGGTTACAGCTGCTACTGGAGAGGAGCCACAACACACCCACTGTAGGACCCTCCAGACAGACCATTGGGTAGCAGCACGCATCTCCTCAAACACATAATTGGGTTCTTGAACACTGGGCTCTTGATTTATGCAATGAAGTCACAACACATGGAGCCTAAAGTGACAAAAGAGACAGCAACAGGAGACACAACTCCCTATAACAAAATAAGCTAAGTATGCTTTTGATGCATGGCGTCATAGCTCAATGAACAGACTGTTCTCGTGATGTGTAAAAAATATGAGTCAGGATTGGTTAAATGTCTCAGAACTACGGCACAGGTGCATCCGCAGGTGGAGGGGAAGCATTGACATAGTCTGTGAACAAAATATTCCTTCTGTGAGTCTGAGGCCCTCTGACTAGCCAAGCATTTGTCCCCTGAGCGAGGAGACATGCTGTACCCACCACAGAATTAAATAAGTGTTGACACACGCTGATACAGAAACAGACAAGAGAACAGGCAGGGAGACACACAGTAATCAAATAAAATAAAATGTTGTTAGTCGCATACATATTTAGCAGATATTATTGCGGGTGTAGCGAAATGCTTATGTTCCTAGCTCAAACAGTGCAGTAGTATCTAACAATACACAACAATACACACAAATCAAAAAAGTTAAATAATAGAATTAAGAAATAAATGAATATTAGGACAAGCAATGTCAATCTGGATAATAAATATATATATACAGTATGTTATGGGATGTATATACAATATGGACAGTATATGGATAGAATATGTAGTATATCTGAAGAATAGCATATGTACAGCAATAGTTAAATAGGATAGGCCTTGATTAGAGTACAGTATATACATATGAAGTATGTAGTATGCAAAGAGTATGTAAACATTATTAAAGTGACCAGTGTTCCGTGACTATGTACATAGGGAAGCATCCTCTAAGGTGCATGGTAGAGTAACCGGGTGGTAGCCAGCTAGTGACAGCGGCTAACATTCAGGGCAGGGTACTGCGCGGAGGTCGGCTAGTGGTGACTATTTAATAGTTGGATGGCCTTTTGATCTAATCTTCTTCAGTCTCTCAGTCCCAGCTTTGATGCACCTGTACTGATCTCACCTTCTGGATGGTAGTGGGAGAACAGGATCAGCGTGTGTTGAGGATCAGCGTAATGGAGGTGTTGTTGCCTAACTTCACCACCTGGAGGCGGCCCGTCTGGAAGTCCAGGACCTAGTTGCACAGGGCCGGGGTTCAGACCCAGGGCCCCGAGCTTAATGATGGTGTTGAAGGCTGAGCTGTAGTCAATGAACAGCATTCTTACATAGGTATTCCTCTTGTCCAGATGGGATAGGGCAGTTTGCAGTGCGATGGTGATTGCGTCATCTGTGACTCTATTGGGGCGGTGGAGGGGATATGATCCTTAGCTAGCCTCTCAAAGCCCTTCACGAGTGCTATGGGGTGATTGTAATTTAGTTCAGTTACCTTCACTTTCTTGGGTACAGGAACAATGGTGGACATCTTGAAGCAAGTGGGGACAACAGATTGGGATAGGGAGAGTGCGAATATGACCGTAAACACTCGAGCCAACTGGTCTGCTCATGCTCTGAGGACGCAGCTGGGATTGCCATCTGGGCCGGCAGCCTTGCGAGAGTTAACACGCTTAAATGACTTGCCGACAGAGATGGCAGCCTCGCTTCACGTTCTCAGGAAGCTATGCAGTATTTAGTTGTTTTTATGTATTACTTTTTACATTGTTACCCCTTGAAATCTTAAGTTTTATTGCATACAGCCGGGGGGAACTATTGGATATAAGAGCAACGTCAACTTACCAACATTACAACCAGGAATACGACTTTCCCGAAGCGGATCCTCTGTTTGGTCCACCAACCAGGACAATAGACTGGATCCCACCCGGCGACCCAAAACAACGGCGGTGCAGGAGAAGGGGCAGACGGGGCGGTGTTCTGGTCAGGCTCCGTAGACGGGTACATCGCACACCGCTCCAGAGTATACTACTTGCCAATGTCCAGTCTCTGGACAACATGGTAGACGAAATCCGAGCAAGGGTTGCCTTCCAGAGAGACATCAGCGACTGCAATGTTCTTTGCTTCACGGAAACATGGCTCACTCAGGACACATTATCAGAGTCGGTACAGCCACATGGTTTCTTCATGCATCGCGTCGACAGAAACAAACATCTATCTGTTAAGAAGGAGGGCGGGTGTGTGTACCTCATGATTAACGAGTCGTGGTGTGATCATAACAACATACAGGAACTCAAGTCATTTTGTTCACCAGACATAGAATTCCATACAATCAAATGCTAACCGCATTATCTACCAAGAGAATTCTCCTCGATTATAATCACAGTCGCATATATCCCCCCCCTGAAGCTGACACATCGACGGCACTGAAAGAAATTCATTGGACTCTATGTAAACTGGAAAGCACAAATCCTGAGGCTGCATTTATTGTGGCTGGGGATTTTAACAAGGCTAATCTGAAAACAAGGCTCCCTAAATTTTATCAGCATAAATCGAATGTGCGACCCGGGCTGGCAAAATCCTGGATCATTGTTATTCTAACTTCCGTGACGCATACAAGGCCATTCTCCGCCCTCCTTTCGGCAAGTCTGACCATGACAGCCTACAGACAGAAACTAAAACAGGAAACGCCCGTGCTCAGGTCTGTTCAACGCTGATCTGACCAATCTGATTCTACGCTTCAAGATTGCTTCGAGCACGTGGACTTGGATATATTCCGGATAGCCTCAGACAACAACATTGACGTATACGCTGATTCGGTGAGCGAGTTTGTTAGCAAGTGCATCGGTGATGTTGTACCCATAGCAACTATTAAAACCTTCCCCAACCAGAAACCGTGGATTGATGGCAGCATTCGCGCAAAACTGAAAGCGCGAACCACTGCTTTTAACCAGGGTAAGGCAACCGGAAACATGACTGAATACAAACAGTGTAGCTATTCCCTCCGGAAGCTAAGCGTCAAAATAGAGACAAAGTAGAGTCCCAATTCAACGGCTCAGACATAAGAGGAATGTGGCAGGGTCTACAGTCAATCACAGACTACAAAAAGAAAACCAGCCCCGTCGCGGACCACGATGTCCTGCTCCCAGACAAACTAAACAACTTTTTTGCTCGTTTTAAGGACAATTCAGTGCCATCAACACGGCCTGCTACCAAATCCTGCGGGCTCACCTTCACCGCAGCCAACATGAGTAAAACATTTAAGCGTGTTAACCCTCGCAAGGCTGCCGGCC
Organism: Brachymystax lenok tsinlingensis; assembly: GCA_030435695.1. NCBI lineage: Eukaryota > Metazoa > Chordata > Actinopteri > Salmoniformes > Salmonidae > Brachymystax > Brachymystax lenok. The sequence continues at coordinate 34,982,492 of CM059802.1, read as the reverse complement.
CAGATGGCATCCCAGGCTGTGTCCTCAGAGCATGCGCAGACCAGCTGGCTGGTGTGTTTACGGACATATTTAATCAATCCTTATCCCAGTCTGCTGTTCCCACATGCTTCAAGAGGGCCACCATTGTTCCTGTTCCCAAGAAAGCGAAGGTAACTGAGCTAAATGACTATTGCCCCGTAGCACTCACTTCCGTCATCATGAAGTGTTTTGAGAGACTAGTCAAGTATCATATCACCTCCATCCTACCAGACACCCTAGACCCACTCCAATTTGCTTACCGTCCCAATAGGTCCACAGACGACGCCATCGCAATCACACTGCACACTGCCCTAACCCATCTGGACAAGAGGAATACCTATGTAAGAATGCTGTTCATCGACTACAGCTCAGCATTTAACACCATAGTACCCTCCAAACTCGTCATTAAGCTCGAGACCCTAGGTCTCGACCCAGCCCTGTGCAACTGGGTCCTGACGCTGATCCTCAACACTGAGGCCCCACATGGCTGCGTTCTCAACCCTCTCCTATACTCCCTGTTCACCCATGACTGCGTGGTCAAGCACGCCTCCAACTCAATCATCAAGTTTGCTGACGACACTACAGTGGTTGGCTTGATTATCAACAACGACGAGACGGCCTACAGGGAGGAGGTGAGGGCCCTCAGGGTGGGGTGTCAGGAAAATAACCTCTCACTCAACGACAACAAAACAAAGGAGATAATCGTGGACTTCAGGAAATGGCAGAGGGAGCACCCCCCCTATCCACATCGACGGGACAGTAGTACACATCACGGACAAACTGAAATGGTCCAACCACACAGACAGCGTGGTGAAGAAGGCGCAACAGCAACAGCGCCTCTTCAACCTCAGGAGGCTGAATAAATTCGGCTTGTCACCAAAAACACTCACAAACTTCTACAGATGCACAATCGAGAGCATCCTCTCGGGCTGTATCACCATCTGGTACTGCAACTGCTCCACCCACAACCGTAAGGCTCTCCAGAGGGTAGTGAGGACTGCACAACGCATCACAGGGGGTAAACTACCTGCCCTCCAGGACACCTACACCACCCGATGTCACAGGAAGGCCAACAAAAATCATCAAGGACAACAACCACCCGAGCTACTGGCTGTTCACCTCGCTATCATCCAGAAGGCGAGGTCAGTACAGGTGCATCAAAGCTGCGACCGAGAGACTGAAAAACAGCTTCTATCTCAAGGCCATCAGACTGTTAAACAGCCATCACTAACATTGAGTGGCTGCTGCCAACATACTGACTTACATCTCTAGCCACTTTAAATAATAGAAAATTGGATGTAACAAATGTATCACTAGCCACTTTAAACAATTTTTTATATAATGTTTACATATCCGACATTACTCATCTCATATGTATACACTGTACTCTATACCATCTACTGAATCTTGCCTATGCCGTTCGGCCATCGACTCACATCTCTAGCCACTTTAATAATTAAAAAGTGGATGTAATAAATGTATCTGTAGGGGTTGTGTAACTGGTTGCAGAGAAGTCAGGCGCAGGAGAGCAAAACTGGGCAATAAACTTAGTGGTTTATTAAAACAACTCAACGGTACAAACAACACGAGAGAAAATGGGCACAAAATAGCCCTTAACGCACCAGTACATAAAGTGCACAAGCACTACAATGAACAATCCCACACAAAGAAATGGGGGGGAACAGAGGGTTTAAATACAACACATGTAATGAGGGAATTGAAACCAGGTGTGGAAACACAGACAAAACAAATGGAAAATGAATAGAGGATCGATGATGGCTAGAAGACCGGTGACGTCGACCGCCGAACACCACCCAAACAAGGAGAGGCACCAACTTCGGCGGAAGTCGTGACAGTATCACTAGCCACGTTAAACGATGCCACTTATATAATGTTTACATATCCTACATTACTCATCTCATATGTATATACTGTACTCTATACCATCTACTGCATCTTGCCTATGCCGGTCAGCCATCGCTCATCCATATATTTATATGTACAGTGGGGAAAAAAAGTATTTAGTCAGCCACCAATTGTGCAAGTTCTCTCACTTAAAAAGATGAGAGAGGCCTGTAATTTTCATCATAGGTACACTTCAACTATGACAGACGAAATGAGGAAAAAAAATCCAGAAAATCACATTGTAGGATTTTTAATGAATTTATTTGCAAATTATGGTGGAAAATAAGTATTTGGTCACATACAAACAAGCAAGATTTCTGGCTCTCACAGACCTGTAACTTCTTCTTTAAGAGGCTCCTCTGTCCTCCACTCATTACCTGTATTAATGGCACCTGTTTGAACTTGTTATCAGTATAAAAGACACCTGTCCACAACCTCAAACAGTCACACTCCAAACTCCACTATGGCCAAGACCAAAGAGCTGTCAAAGGACACCAGAAACCAAATTGTAGACCTGCACCAGGTTGGGAAGACTGAATCTGCAATAGGTAAGCAGCTTGGTTTGAAGAAATCAACTGTGGGAGCAATTATTAGGAAATGGAAGACATACAAGACCACTGATAATCTTCCTCGATCTGGGGCTCCACGCAAGATCTCACCCGTGGGGTCAAAATGATCACAAGAACGGTGAGCAAAAATCCCAGAACCACACGGGGACCTAGTGAATGACCTGCAGAGAGCTGGGACCAAAGTAACAAAGCCTACCATCAGTAACACACTACGCCGCCAGGGACTCAAATCCTGCAGTGCCAGACGTGTCCCCCTGCTTAAGCCAGTACATGTTCAGGCAAGTCTAAAGTTTGCTAGAGAGCATTTGGATGATCCAGATGAGGATTGGGAGAATGTCAGATGAAACCAAAATATAACTTTTGGTAAAAACTCAACTCGTCGTGTTTGGAGGACAAAGAATGCTGAGTTGCATCCAAAGAACACCATACCTACTGTGAAGCATGGGGTGGAAACATCATGCTTTGGGGCTGTTTTTCTGCAAAGGGACCAGGACGACTGATCCGTGTAAAGGAAAGAATGAATGGGGCCATGTATCGTGAGATTTTGAGTGAAAACCTCCTTCCATCAGCAAGGGCATTGAAGATGAAATGTGGCTGGGTCTTTCAGCATGACAATGATCCCAAACACACCGCCCGGCAATCTAAGGAGTGGCTTCGTAAGAAGCATTTCAAGGTCCAGTCTCCAGATCTCAACCCCATAGAAAATCTTTGGAGGGAGTTGAAAGTCCGTGTTGCCCAGCGACAGCCCCAAAACATCACTGCTCTAGAGGAGATCTGCATGGAGGAATGGGCCAAAATACCAGCAACAGTGTGTGAAAACCTTGTGAAGACTTACAGAAAACGTTTGACCTCTGTCATTGCCAACAAAGGGTATATAACAAAGTATTGAGATAAACTTTTGTTATTGACCAAATACTTATTTTCCACCATAATTTGCAAATAAATAAATAAAAAATCCTACAATGTGATTTTCTGGATTTTTTTTTGTGTACCTATGATGAAAATTACAGGCCTCTCTCATCTTTTTAAGTGAGAGAACTTGCACAATTGGTGGCTGACTAAATACTTTTTTTCCCCACTGTATATACTCGTATTCATTCCTTTACACTTGTGTGTATAAGGTAGTTGTTGTGAAATTGTTAGATTACTTGTTAGATACTACTGCATAGTCGGAACTAGAAGCACAAGCATTTCGCTACACTCGCATTAACACCTGCTAACCACGTGTATGTGATGATTAAAATTTTATTTGATTTGATACATCGGCCATGGAGAACGAAAGCTTACGGTCTCCAATTCGGCGGCACTGTGTTTTCCTCGATGCGGGCGAAGTTGTTTAGCTTGTCCGGGAGCAAGACGTCGGTGTCCGCGACTTGGCTGGTTTTCCCTTTATAATCCATGATTGTCTGGAGTCCCTGCCACATACAGTTGAAGTCGGAAATTTACATAAACTGAGTTTAAATGTATTTGGCTAAGGTGTATCAGTTTATAATTCCTGACATTTAATCCTAGTAAGAATTCCCTGTCTTAGGTCAGTTAGGATCACCACTTTATTTTAAGAATGTGAAAAAATAGTAGAGAGAATGATTTATTTCAGCTTTTATTTCTTTCATCACATTCCCAGTGGGTCAGAAGTTTACATACACTCAATTATCATTGCCTTGAAATTGTTTAACTTGGGTCAAATGTTTTTGGTAGCCTTCCACAAGCTTCCCACAATAAGTTGGGTGAATTTTGGCCCATTCCTCCTGACAGAGCTGGTGTAACTGAGCCAGGTTTGTAAGCCTCCTTGCTCGCACACGCTTTTTCAGTTCTGCCCACAAATATTCTATAGGATTGAGGTCAGGGCTTTGTGATGGCCACTCCAATACTTTGACTTTGTTGTCCTTAAGCCATTTTGCCACAACTTTGGAAGTATCCTTGGGGTCATTGTCCATTTGGAAGACCCATTTGCGACCAAGCTTTAACTTCCTGACTGATGTCTTGAGATGTTGCTTCAATATATCCACATCATTTTCCTCCCTCATGATGCTATCTATTTTGTGAAGTGCACCAGTCCCTCCTGCAGCAAAGCACCCCCACAACATGATGCTGCCACCCCCGTGCTTCACGGTTTGGATGGTGTTCTTTGGCCTGCAAGCCTCCCCCTTTTTCCTCCAAACATAACAATAGTCATTATGGCCAAACAGTTCTATTTTTTGTTTAATCAGACTAGAGGACATTTCTCCAAAAAGTACGATCTTTGTCCCCATGTGCAGTTGCAAACCGTAGTCTGGCTTTTTTAATGGCGGTTTTGGAGCAGTGGCTTCTTCCTTGCTGAGCAGCCTTTCAGGTTATGTCGATATAGGACTCGTTTTACTGTGGATATAGATACTTTTGTACCTGTTTCCTCCAGCATCTTCACAAGGTCCTTTGCTATTGTTCTGGGATTGATTTGCACCAAAGTCCGTTCATCTCTAGGAGACAGAACTGCGTGGTCCTATGGTGTTTATACTTGCATACTATTATTTGTACAGATGAACGTGGTACCTTCAGGCATTTGGAAATTGCTCCCAAGGATGAACCAGACTTGTGGAGGTCTACAATATATTTTCTGAGGTCTTGGCTGATTTCTTTTGATTTTCCCATGATGTCAAGCAAAGAGGCACTGAATTTGAAGGGTGGCCTTGAAATACATCCACAGGTACACTCAAATGATGTCAATTAGCCTATCAGAAGCTTCTAAAGCCATGACATCATTTTCAGGAATTTTCCTAGCTGTTTAAAGGCACAGTCAACTTAGTGTATGTAAACTTCTGACCCACTGGAATTGTAATACAGTGAATTATAAGTGAAATAATCTGTCTGTAAACAATTGTTGGAGAAATGACTTGTGTCATGCACAAAGTAGATGTCCTAACCGACTTGCCAAAACTAGATTGTTAACAAGAAATTTGTGGAGTTGTTGAAAAACGAGTTTTAATGACCCCAACCTAAGTGTATGTAAACTTCTGACTTCCACTGTACATCTTGTGACTGAGGCGTTGAATTGCGACTCCACTTTGTCTCTGTACTGACTTTTTGCTTTACGAAGGGCATAACTGGACTGTTTGTAATCAACCATAATCCCAGTCACCTTGCCATGGTTAAATGCGGTGGTTCGCGCTTTCAATTTTACGCGAATGCTGCCATCTATTCAAGGTTTTTGGTTTGGATAGGTTTTAATTGTCACAGTGGGAACAACATCCCCTATACACTTCCTGATGAGCTCAGTCACTGTGTCAGTGTATACGTCAATGTTATTCTCAGAGGCACACCCGAACATATCCCAGTCCACTTGATCAAAACAACCTTGAAGCATGGATTCCGATTGGTCAGACCAGCGTTGAACAGTCCTTTCCATAGGTGCTTCCTGTTTGAGTCTTTGCCTATAGGAAGGGGGAGCAGGATGGAGGCCGAAGGGAGGGCGGGGGAGAGCCTTGTAGTCGTCCCAGGAGGGAGAGTAGCAATGGTCGAGAGTTTTTGATGCGCAAGTGGCACAGGCAATGTGTTGATAAAACTTTGGTATAGTTTTCCTAAGATTTGCTTTATTAAAGTCCCCAGCTACAATAAATGCGGCCTCAGGATATGCGGTTTCCAGTTAACACAAAGTCCAGTGTAGTTCCTTGAGAGCCGTCACGGTATTGGCTGGAGGGGGAATATACACAGCTGTGACGATGACCGAAGGGAATTCTCTCGGGAGGTAATGCGGTCGGCATTTGATTGTGAGGTATTCTAGATCTGGTGAACGAAAGGACTTGAGTTCCTGTACGTTACCACAATTACACCATAAGTAGTTAATCATGAAACATACACCTCCGCCTTTATTTTTCCCGGAGAGGTCTTTATTCCTGTCTGCGCGATGTACTGAGAACCCAGCTGGCTGGAAGGGGACAGTATGTCAGGATTGAGCTATGATTCTGTGAAACAGAGTATGTTACAGTCCCTGATGTCTCCCTGGAAGAAGATCCTCACCCTGAGCTCGTGGTGGATGGTATGCCCGCCTCTTGAGTCGGACTAAAAGTCCACTCTGAATACCTCATCTTTGCCGGCGGCGTCTTGGAGCAGTCTCTAGGATAAGTGGAATTGCCTTGGGAGGTACGAACAAAGGGTCCATTTCTGGTCGAAAGTCGTATTTCTGGTCGAAATGCTGGTGAATTACCACCACTCTAAGTTCTTTCTGGCTGTATGTAATAGTGCAGAAGACCTTCTGAACTAATAATTTGAAAAATAACACACAAAAAAACTAAATACTGCAAAGTTGCTAAGGAGCCATGAACAAGGTGACTATAGCTGTGTTCGAATACTCATACTAACCGCACTAACCATACTATTTGTGACATAAATTGAGTATGTAGTATGCTTATTGGTTATAGTACGTATAGAGTTATATGCAGAAAGTTCCCGGATGTCGTACTACATTCGCCAAAATATGATGTATACATAATGCAATTCTTTCGAAAATAGGTGTGGCTTCACCACATTTTCAGATTTGAAGAAAATGGCGGAAAATATGCAGCCGAAGTCCGACGAGAGCATATACAAATTCATCGCTTTAACTAATTATGACAAATGTTAAGAAAATGTGAGCAATGTAATAAAGTAATTACTTTTCAAATAAGTTACGCTACACGTTGGCTGACAATTTGTTGGCTATGCTATCCTTAAGAACCGCATAGCATATCATTACAGCAGTAGGTACCGGTATGTAAGCTAGCTACCTAACGTTAGTTAGCTTGTAATACATCGAACTTGCCAGTATATTAACTATATGCTATCTAACTAACTACCCAACGTTTATTGACTTGATTATTCACGTCATTCTTAGCTAAGTGGTATAGTGCATTCTCAATGGACATAAATTCGCTCTGGCTATCTACTCCGATTTCAGAGCACTCTCTCTAATTAAATTCTTGCCAGCAGCACAGTTACAGTCACCAACGCTCTGGATAACATGAAAACAGCCTAACCAGCTCTGCTAAGGTGACTAAAATGGTCAGAGTGAGGAGTTCTCGTATTTGTGTATGGAAGTAGCTAGCCAGTTAGCTTCAAATCAAATCAAAGTTTATTTGTCACGTGTGTCTAATACAACAGGTTTAGACCTTACAGTGAAATGCTTACTTACAGGCCCTAACCAACAGTGTAATTCTTAAGTAAAAAAAAAATGTATTAGGTGAGCAATAGATAAGTAAAGAAATAAAAACAACAGTAAAAAGGAAAATAACAGTAGCGAGGCTATAACAGTAGCGAGGCTATATACAGGCACTGGTTAGTCGGGCTAATTGAGGTAGTATGTACATGTAGGTATGGTTAAAGTACTATGCATATATGATAAACAGAGAGTAGCAGTAGTGTAAAAGAGGGGTTGGTGGGTGGTGGGTGACGGGACACAATACAGATAGTCCGGGTAGCCAATGCCCGGGGGCACCGGTTAGTCGGGCTAATTGAGGTAATATGTACATGAATGTATAGTTAAAGTGACTATGCATATATGATAAACAGAGAGTAGCAGCAGCGTAAAAGAGGGGTTGGGACACACACACACACACAATGCAAATAGTCCGGGTAGCCATTTGATTACCTGTTCAGGAGTCTTATGGCTTGGGGGTAAAAGCTGTTGAGAAGCCTTTTGGTCCTAGACTTGGCGCTCCAGTACCGCTTGCCATGCGGTAGTAGATAGAACAGTCAATGAGTGGAGTGGCTGGGGTATTTGACAATTTTTAGGGCCTTCCTCTGACACGGCCTGGGGTAGAGGTCCTGGATGGCAACCAGCTTAGCCCCAGTGATGTAATGGGCCGTACGCACTACCCTCTGTAGTGCCTTGCGGTCGGAGGCCGAGCAGTTGCCGTACCAGGCGGGGATGCAACTAGTCAGGATGCTTTTGATGTTGCAGCTGTAGAACCTTTTGAGGATCTGAGGACCCATGCCAAATCTTTTTAGTTTCCTGAGGGGGAATATGCTTTTAAATGTGTAAAACATTTGAGCCAGTTGAGAACAAGTTCTCATTTACAAATTGGTCTTGCCATATATTTTCAAGCATATTGTCACATGTGCTCCCTCTCCGGCCTCCAGGCTGCTCGTTAGGGCGCACACCTGTCACCAGCGTTACACGCATAATGACACTCACCTGGACTCCATCACCTCCTTGTTTACCTGCCCTTTATATGTCACTCTCTTTGGTTTCTTCCCCAGTCGTCATTGTTCCTGTTTAATGTTGGTGCGCTGTTTGTGTTTCTTGTTTGTGCATTTATTTATTAAATCTATTAACTCCCCTGAACTTGCTTCCCGAATCTCAGCATACATCTTTACACATATTTAAGTCAAAACTGTAACTCGACCACTCAGGAACATTCACTGTCTTTTTGGTAAGCAACTCCAGTGTAGATTTGGCCTTCTGTTTAGGTTATTGTCCTGCTGAAAGGTGAATTCATCTCCCAGTGTCTGGTGAAAACCAGCCTGAACCAGGTTTTCCTGTAGGATTTTGCCTGTGCTTAGCTCCATTCCGTTTCTTTTCATCCTGAAAAACTCCTCAGTCCTTAACGATTACAAACATACCCATAACATGATGCAGTCACCACTATGCTTGAAAATATGGAGAGTGGTACTCACTAATGTGCTGTATGTTTGAGGCAAATTCAATAACACTTTGTATTCAGGACAAAAAGTTAATTGCTTTGCCACATTTTTTTGCAGTATTATTTTAGTGCCTTGTTGCAAACAGGATGCATGTTTTGAAATATTTTTTATTCTGTACAGGCTTCCTTCTTTTCACTATGTAAATTAAGTTAGCATTGTGGAGTAACTGCAATGTTGTTGATCCATCCTCAGTTTTTTCCTATTACAGCCATGTAACTGTTTTAAAATCACCATTAGCCTAATAGTGAAATCACTGAGCAGTTTCCTTCCTTTCCGGCAATTGAGTTAGGAAGGACGCCTGTATCTTTGTAGTGACTGGGAGTATTGCTACAGCATCCAACGTGTAATTTATAACTTCACCATGCTCAAATGGATATTCAATGTCAGATTTTTTTATTTCTACCCATCTACCAATAGGTTCCTTTCTAACGAGGCATTGGAAAACCTCCCTGGTCTTTGTGGTTAAATCTGTGTTTTGAAATTCACTGCTCGACTGAGGGACCTTACAGATAATTATATGTGTGGGCTACAGAGATTTAAGCACTATTATTGCACACAGAGTACCATAATAAAGGGATTGAATACTTATCAACTTTTAGCTCTTCATCTTTGATTAATTAGCATTTTTTTTTTTACATAAATCCCTTTTGACATTATGGGGTATTGTGTGTAGGGGCCAGTGACAAAAAATCTCAATTTAATATTTTTACATTCAGGCTGTAACACAAGAAAATGTGGAAAAAGTCAAGAGGTGTGAATACTTTCTGAAGGCAATGTAGATCATAGAATAATGAAAGTCAATCAAATACCCCCGTGAAACTTTGACTACTACAATGCTGTATCACCTATCACGATCCGTACAACATTGAAGATGGCGCCGATAGACATGAGCTGTGTTCGAGTTCTCATACTAACATACTGTATACTACATACTTAACGAGTACATACTAAATACTATATACTATTCGTTCATTTTAGTATACTGTAACCAAACGGTATCATTTCAGTTGAGCATACTAGCGCCACGCCTGTCTTCTGAAAGTTGATGCTGTTGCTATGCAACCTCTTGCTAGCTTGTTAGCATAACAAATTACTAGCTAGACACTTCGGTTTGGTCGTAAATTCAATCTGGAGTACCAAAATGCGCTTTGGGAATTCGTAAATTCAGAGCGTTGCCAGATTTTCTGTTTGTAAATTCAGAGCGGAGCATTCAGAGTGCATACTGGAAGCTCTGGCCGAGGTGTAGGGTTGATCTGAGCATACTGACCGTCACAATGGTCAGAACGCCTCCCCCCATTTCTCCTTCACCCAAATCCAGATAGCTGATGTTCTGAAAGAGCTGCAAAATCTGGACTCCTACAAATCAGCTGGGCTAGACAATATGGACCGTCCCTTTTTAAAATTATCCGCCGCAATTGTTGCAACCCCTATTACTAGCCTGTTCAACCTCTCTTTCGTATCGTCTGAGATCCCTAAAGATCTCAGACGAAAGCTGCCGCGGTCATCCCCCTCGTCAAAGGGGGAGACACTCTAGACCCAAACTGTTACAGATCTATATCCATCCTACCCTGCCTTTCTAAAGTCCTCGAATCCCACCGTACCTTCTCCGCTATGCAATCTGGTTTCCGAGCAAGTCATGGGTGCACTTCAGCCACGCTCAAGGTCCGAAACGATATCATAACCACCATCGATAAAAGAAAATACTGTGCAGCCGTCTTCATCGACCTGGCCAAGGCTTTCGACTCTGTCAATCACTGCATTCTTATCGGCAGACTCAACAGCCTTGATTTCTCAAATGACTGCCTCGCCTGGTTCACTGACTACTTCTCAGATAAGAGTTCAGTGTGTCAAATCGGATTTTACTAGGATTAATGTCAGAAATTGTGAAAAACTGAGTTTAAATGTAGTTGGCTAAGTTGTTATATACGGCAACCAATTTGACATAAGTTGAAGAATTTTGAAAATAATAATGTGCAAATATTGTACAAGCCAGGTGTGCCTAGCTCTTTGAGACGTACCAAGAAATACACAGCTGTAATCACTGCCAAAGGTGATTCTAACATGTATTGATGTGAATACTAATGAGATATGTAAATTAGACATTTCTGTATTTAATTTTCAATACATTTGCAAACATTTCTAACCACATGTTTTGGCTTTGTTATTATGGGGTATTGTGTGTAGATGGGTAATTTTTTGTATATATTTAATACATTTTGATTTCAGGCTGTAACACAACAAAATGTGGAATAAGTATGAATACTCTCTGAATGCACTTTATATGGCATCTGCTGTTGCCATTCCGGAGATAGAGAGAGAATGAGAGACAGAAAGACAGAGAGAGAGAGACCCACCCGGTGTTGCAGGAGATGGCACTAATGACAAGGGTTGGGCATGGGTAAATAATTCTTAGGTTTTTTGTAGACGATGTGGAAACATGACCCGCGCTGGCAGTCGCCGTCCCTCCTGGGGTCGCACTCCAAGCCTGTCGCAGCTTTCTTTCCAAGAGGCCGTGCTAATGAGCTCTCACGTTGACAGCCCTGTCCCCCAGCCGGCGCGTGTGGAGAGGTGCTGCATGTGGACGACTAGGGCTGTGGCGGTCATGACATTTTGTCTGTCGGTGATTGTCATGCAATTAACTACCAGTCTCACGGTAATTTACTGTTAATTAACATAAAGACTTTTAGAATTTCCTGGCTGCCACACATAGTCTACAAGCCACTAATGCAGACAATATTTTAAAAAGTCAACTAAATCCATTTAATATAGCCTACACCATCACAATAAATCCATTATTTATTTTAGACAGGTCTAAAGAAACATGATACGAAGAAAATGTAGCCTTTTTCAGAAGAACAGAATAGCATACTCTGAGTTGTCATTATGTTAGGCCCTGATCTGGCTATGCCATATTGCTGTGGGCTACACTAGTTCATTTAGCAGACAAGATTTATGAGGAATATACAGTACCAGTCAAGAGTTTGGACACACCTAGTCATTCAAGAGTTTTTCTTTATTTTTACTATTTTCTACATTGTAGAATAATAGTGAAGACATCAGAACTATGAAATAACACATATGGAATCATGTAGTAACCAAAAAAGTGTTAAACAAATCAAAATATATTTTATATTTGAGATTCTTCAATGTAGCCACCCTTTGCCTTGATGACAGTATTGCACACTCTTGGCGTTCTCTCAACCAGCTTCATGAGGTAATAACCTGGAATGCATTTCAATTAACAGGTGTGCCTTGTTAAAAGTTAATTTGTGGAATTTCTTTCCTTAATGCATTTGAGCCAATCAGTTGTGTTGTGACAAGGTAGGGGTGGTATACAGAAGATAGCCCTATTTGGTAAAAGACCAAGTCCATATTACGGCAAGAACAGCTCAAATAATCATAGAGAAATGACAGTCCATCATTACTTTAAGACATGAAGGTCAGTCATTATGGAATAATGTGCTTAATTTTAAGAATTGAGCAATAAATATAGCAGAACCTGAAATTTGGGATCCTCTTTTAAATATTGGCCAATCAAAACTCTGCTTTTACACGTGATTGCGCAATGACAGGGCTAATAAGAACACGTTTCACTAGGCTCTGTAGGCTATGTGCTTTCTAACTGTGTTCCACAGGTCCTAGGCCTATAGACTACGTTTTGAGTTATTTATCCACTTTAGTTGTGATACAAACCTTATCAAAACATATAGGCCTATGGGGCTAGGCTACATGATGTGTACGACATCCAGGCCTGAGAAGACAGGCTGGTGTGTTTAGTTTTGGTTTTGGTGTAGGGTTTTTTATGTTCTAGGTGTTATATTTCTATGTTGGGGTAATGGTTCCCAATTAGAGGCAGCTGTGTCGTTGTCTCTAATTGGGAACCATATATATGTTTGGGGTTTTCATATTGGTTTTGTGGGTTATTGTTTATGCATAGTGTCTTTGTGTGTGTGAGACAGAGACAGTCTATGTTCATGTTGCGGACCCTGGACTCAACCAGGAGAGTTTCGTCGGCCAAGAGAGGAGCTGGCAGCGGAGCGGAGCGGAGCAGGTGTGAGGAATATTACGGAGCATGGAGTCCAGAGAGAGAGAAGTTTGTTGGGACTCGCCTGGCTAGGAAGCCCGAAAGGCAGCCCCAAAAAACTTTGTTGGGAGGGGACACACAGGGAGTTTGGCCGGTTCAGGATGGACTCCTGAGCCAACTCCTCGTGCTCTCTGGAGCGAGCGTCCGAGGGAGCGTCGCACTGGTAAGACACCGTGCTATGCAGTTTTGCGCACGGTGTCTCCAGTGCGCGTTCACAGCCCGGTGCGAGAGATTCCAGCGCCACTCATCTGTCAGGAGAGGGTGAGTGTGCAGCCTGGAAGAGTGGTGCCGGCTCAGCGCTCCTGGTCTCCGGTGGGCCTCCTTGGACCAGGATATCCTGCACCGGTTCTGCATACTGTGTCTCCAGTGTGTGTCCACAGCCCTGTGCGAGAGATTCCAGCTCTACTCATCTGTCAGGCTACGGTGAGTGTGCTACCTGGTAGAGTGGTGCCGGCTCTGCGCGCTAGGTCGCCAGTACACCTTCTGGGCCCGAGATATCCTGCACCGGTTCTGCGTGTGGGGTCTCCGGTTCGCATCCACAGCCCAGTACGTCCTGTTCCGGCTCTGCGCACCAGGCCCCCTGTGCGCTTAGAGAGTCCAGCACGACCTGTTCCGGCTCCGCGCACCAGGCCCCCTGTGCGCTTAGAGAGTCCAGCACGTCCTGTCCCTGCTCCACGCTCCAGGATCCCTGTGCCCGTCGTGGACCCAGCACGTCCTGTCCCTGCTCCACGCTCCAGGATCCCTGTGCCCGTCGTGGACCCAGTACGGCCGGTTCCTGCTCCCCGCACCAGAGTGCCAGTGCGCGTAATGAGCCCAGTACGGCCGGTTCCTGCTCCCCGCACCAGAGTGCCAGTGCGCTTTAATGAGCCCAGTACGGCCGGTTCCTGCTCCCGCACCAGAGTGCCAGTGCGCGTAGTGAGCCCAGTACGGCCGGTTCCTGCTCCCCGCACCAGAGTGCCAGTGCGCTTAGTGAGCCCAGTACGGCCGGTTCCTGCTCCCCGCACCAGAGTGCCAGTGCGCGTAATGAGCCCAGTACGGCCGGTTCCTGCTCCCCGCACCAGAGTGCCAGTGCGTTTAGTGAGCCCAGCACGGTTCGTTCCTGCTCCCCGCACCAGAGGGCCAGTGAGGGTCCCCAGTCCGGGACCTCCAGTGAGGGTCCCCAGTCCGGGGCCGCCAGAGAGGGTCCCCAGTCCGGGGCCGCCAGAGAGGGTCCCCAGCCCTGCAAATGGCCCAGGGCCTCAGGTGCGTGACCTCGGACCAGCACGGCCGGCACCGGAGCCGCCACCTGGGACTAAAAAACCCACCCGAAGACCCGCCCCATGGACTTGTGGCGCGGTCGGAGTCCGCGCCTTTGGGGGGGGGTACTGTCACGTCCAGGCCTGAGAAGACAGGCTGGTGTGTTTAGTTTTGGTTTTGGTGTAGGGTTTTTTATGTTCTAGGTGTTATATTTCTATGTTGGGGTAATGGTTCCCAATTAGAGGCAGCTGTGTGTCGTTGTCTCTAATTGGGAACCATATATATGTTTGGGGTTTTCATATAGGTTTTGTGGGTTATTGTTTATGCATAGCTTCTTGGTGTGTGTGTCAGTCTATGTTTATGTTGCGATTTTTGTTGTTTTGCCCGGTTACGTTCATTCATTAAAAAATGTATACTGGAAGCATCGCTGCGTCTTGGTCTGTCCCTTCAGAGGATCGTGACAGACGGATTCGAAAAAGTTGCAAAAAAAGGCATGTGCTGTTTATTAACTTACTGCACATGCTGGGCATCATTCACAAGTGATAAGACATCATTCACAAGTGATAATATTGTCACCCATCAGACTTTTCTTAATTTAATATTGTCTTTACAAATAGTAAATAATATATGTGTGAAATTAGTTTTGATTTAAACTTGACCATTATCACGCACCTGTCGGAATAGGGACAGGGGGGAAAAACACGTCATCTATGCACTTAAATAGCAAATGGAGGACACTTTTCCCATTGTTCATTTTCATGCCAGCCAGGTAGGCTATACTCATGTTGTAAAGCAAAGCAATGTGCTTAATATTAGGAAAGTGTTCCATGTAGAACCTTTTTGCGTTCCATGTAGAACCCTTTCCAAAGAGGATTCTACATGGAACCCAAAAAGTGTGCTCCCATGGGGACAGCCGAAGAACCCTTTTGGAACCCTTTTTTCTAAGAGTGTAGGGACGACCACTCAGACCAACATCAGGGACTAATCGCTGGCCAAGCTCTCACACGATCCAAAGTCACATTCCCCTCAGCTAAATACTAGACTGACTAGTCTTGACTGCCAGGCTCCTACAAGGTTTCGTCCATGGTCAGTGTCTGTGGCATGCATCCCTTATAGTTCAGGAGCTTCACTTGATTGATGTTAGGGAAGACAAAACCAGAGAACTTTAGGCTAAAACTTAAGGCCAAGCTTGCTGAACTGTGTAACACTTCTAGTCTGAGTCACAGTGAGGACAATCTGCAATGGTTTAATTTATTTTTATTGTGTTTAATTAATTTGACTTGTGGAATGCTCGATGTCCACATGATCAAATCAAAGATGGAAATCCTCAGAGGGATCACAGCACATATAATTTTGAAATAGATTTATTTAAACTGATGGTATTCGACTTGGAGACAGTGAAATACAGTAACAATTTATACATTTTGACTAATTCAAGGTTCCTAGCGTTAGAGCACTCAAAACATCCATCAGAGATGAGATAATCATGTTTGTCTCAGACTTTATTCCAGATGGAAACGCATAGGTAAAGTTGGAAGAGTTTCCTGGGCAAGCCATTCTTTTTGAACTTCGGTCTTGGTTGTTGAACCCTTCTTCTGTTAATCTATTGTTTGCTGAAGCACGGAGACCCCCATTTGATATGATCCCAGTCTTCATCAATATACTTTCATGAATGAATGGTGTGGCAAAGAATGGGAGGGGAAATAAAGTCCCAGTCATAGAGATCGAACACTAGTTTTATCTCTATGGGCCCTGTACTGTTGGAGATGCAGTTTGCATGGTGACATACACAAGAGATGGCCTCTTGGGCACCTCCTTCCATTTCCCCTGTGACCATGTGCCCTAGAAAACAATATGCAATCTGTTACTTCAACCAGCTCTTAATCTGCACTTGAAATCTGCAGGAAGGATCCAAAAGCCTTATGAACCACTAATTGTATGCTTTTATTTTTCCCATCCATATCCACAGTTCTCCTGCCAGGAATGTGCCTTTAGGAAAAAATAACCTCCATAAGCCGGGTTATACAAAACAGAAACCAAGAGCAGGAGGATTACTACGAATGGTGGCTTTTGGAAATGTATCAACATTCTTTATGGACACTAAACCCTCAAAGTCCTGGGTAAACTTCTGCTCTCTTGTGCAAACTCTTTAGTCTTTGTTTCACCTGTGGTGAACTTCTGAGATGTTTGTATACTTAGTGCATTCTGGGTCAAATTAAAGTTTGTATACTTAGTGTATTCTGGGTCAAATTACAGTTGTCCAGATATACAGTGCATTCGGAAAGTATTCAGACCCCTTGACTTTTTCCACATTTTGTTATGTTACAGCCTTATTCTAAAATGTATTAAATCTTTTTTTCCCCTCATTAGTCTACACACAATACCCCACAATGATGATGCAAAAACAGGTTTTTAGAAATGTTTGCAAATTTATTTAAAAAAAGACAAAATTATATTTGCGTAAGTATTCAGACCCTTAACTCAGTACATTGTTGAAGCACCTTTTGCAGCAATTACAGCCTCTAGTCTTCTTACAGTAGGTATGATGCTACTAACTTGGCACACCTGTATTTGAGGAGTTTCTCCCATTCTTCTCTGCAGATCCTCTCAAGCTCTGTCAGGTTGGATAGGGAGCGTTGCTGCACAGCTATTTTCAGGTCACTCCAGAGATGTTCGATTGGGTTCAAGTCCGGGCTCTGGCTGGGCCACTCAAGGGCATTCAGAGACTTGTCCCGAAGCCACTCCTGCATTGTCTTGGCTGTGTGCTTAGGGTCATTGTCCTGTTGGAAGGTGAACCTTCACCTCAGTCTGAGGTCCTGAGCGCCCTGGAGCAGGTTTTCTTTAAGGATCTCTCTGTACTTTGCTCCGTTCATCATTCCCTCGATCCTGACTGGTCTCCCATTGACCATTGGGTTCTTGGTCACCTCTCTAACCAAGGCCCTTCTCCCCCGATTGCTCAGTTTGGCCAGGTGACCAGCTCTAGGAAGAGTCTTCGTGGTTCCAAACTTCTTCCATTTAAGAATGATAGAGGCCACTGTGTTCTTGGGGACCTTCAATGCTGCAGACTTTTTTTGGTACCCTTCCCCAGATCTGTGCCTCGACACAATCGTGTTTCAGAGCTCTACAGACAATTCCTTCGACCTCATGGCTTAACCTGTTAGGGGCCCGGGGCAGTGTTCGGCGGTTCGGAGAGTCTGGCGTGCCCAAAGTAAAATGCCTGTTACTCAGGCTCAGAAATATACACAGGATATGTGCACATAATTAGTAGTATTGGATAGAAAACACTCTTATGTTTCTAAAACTGTTAAAATAATGTCTGTAAGTATAACAGAATTGATTTGGCAGGCAAAAGCCTGAGGAAAATCTATCCGGAAAATGGGATTTTGTAATGTCACACTTTTTCCTTTGACATGCTATTCAATTCACAGGGATTTAGTTCCCAGAGTTCCCAGTTCCTATGGCTTCCACTAGATGTCAACAGTCTTTAGGTTTCAGGCTTGTTTTTTTGAAAAACCAATGAGTAAGAGCTGTTTTTCCCAGTGGACTCTGGAGTGGACTCTACTGTTTGGCGCGCATGACAGAGACCGCGCGCTTCAGTTTTTTCCTTTTCTATTGAGCAGGTTATTTTCCGTCTGAAATATTATCGTTTATATACATATTAGGGTACCTGAGAATTGATTATAAACGTTGTTTGAGTTGTTTGGACAAAGTTTATAGGTATCTTTTTTCAGTTTGTATGTTGACTGGAGTGGAACGGTGGATTACTGAACAAAACGCGCCAACCAAACAGAGCTTTTGGGATATAAAGAGGGACTTTATCGAACAAAAGGACCATTTATTGTGTAGCTGGGACCCTTTGGATTGCCATGAGAGGAATATCTTTAAAGGTAAGCAATTTATTTTATCGCTATTTTAGAGTTTTGTGACACCTGTGCTGGTTATGTTATTATGCTAATGGGGGAAGTATGCGGGGGCGCTGTCCTCAGACAATCAAATGCTATGCTTTTGCCGTAAAGCCTTTCTGAAATCTGACAACGCTGTGAAATTACCAAGATTCTAAGCTTTTGAATGGTGTGCAACACTTGTATTTTCATGAATGTTTAATATTACTGTTTTTGTAATTTGAATTTGTCGCTCTGCATTTCACCAGATGTTGTCGCAGGTGGGGCGTCTGCGCCCAAAGGATCCCTAAGAAGTTAACTATAAACTTAAGTACAGTACTCCAGAGCATTTTAGCTTTTCTGATATCAAAGTGAAGGCCATTGTTTAAAAATAAAATTCTTAAGACAAATAGTGGAAATTAGTTTGACGGCACTGATTCAATACCTTCATGCCTCAAGGAAAGTCATGTATCTTGGGGAATTCCTTAGCAGTTACTACATCCATTTACTGTAACTTTTAATGGATTTCTTAGTGATTAATTTAATTATTATACAGTATGCTAAGATCAAGAATTAGCACTCAAATATAGCCTGTCCCTGGTTATTTATGCAGCAACAGTCATCAAAATTGTTAAAAAGGTTATAAAAGCAATTCTAATAAATGCAACAGTTGGACAATGTATGAAGATTTTAATCTATCAGATATTGGCTGAATTATAGCACATAAAACATTTTACTTGCATGGACAAATATTGAATAAGCTCAGGAATTTTGGTGGGCATTCAGGTATTACATTTATTGTAAAATTAAACTTTTTTTAAACTTAGAATGCACTCATAGTTTTTCTTATTGTATCAGGTATTGTTTTATATTTGGTGTTAAAATAAAATTAATTGTTCGTGCGACATTTGCATAAATACACTGGGTGAATTTACATATATTAATACATTAACATAAAGGGGTGGAACAGGGCTGCAACCACCAAACACTTGCTTTCCTGCACTCACCTGTGCTGTCTAGACTTCCTTATTAATTACTGTTGTCATGTTCTCTTGCATAATTTACAAGTGTGTCAATAGCAGGATACCCTCAGATTAAATATCAACACGCTTGCAGACCGCAGAGTGAAGGAAAAGCAGTCAACTCCTTCAAGACTGTTGGAAACACATTCCAGGTGAAGCTGGTTGAGAGAATGCCAAGGGAGTGCAAAGCTGTCATCCATGCAAAGGGTGGCTATTTGAAGAATCTTAAATCTCAAATATATTTTGATTTGTTTAACACTTTTTTTGGTTCCTACATGATTCCATATGTGTTATTTCATAGTTTTGATGTCTCCACTATTATTCTACAATGTAGGAAATAGTAAAAATAAAGAAAAACCCTTGAATTAGTAGGTGTTCTAAAACTTTTGATCAGTAGTGTAAGTATTCAGACCCTATTTTCTTTTAAAGGCAATCACCTGTCTATATAAAGTCCCACAGTTGACCTTCGCATGTCAGAGCAAAAACCAAGCCATGAGGTCATTAGGAATGAATTGTGTATAGATTGATAAGGGAAAAAAACTACAGTTGAAGTCGGAAGTTTACATACACATACATATACATCTCCACAGAGGACTCTGGAGCTCTGTCTGACAGAGCTCCAGAGTCCTCTGTGGAGATGGGAGAACCTTCCAGAAGGACAACCATCTCTGCAGGACTACACCAAACAGGCAATTATAGTAGAGTGGCCAGATGGAAGCCATTGACCATTGGGTTCTGGGTCACCTCCCTGACCAAGGCCCTTCTCCCCCAATTGCTCAGTATGGAAGAGTCAGCTCTAGGAAGATTCTTGGTGGTTCCAAACTTCTTCCATTTAAGAATGATGGTGGACACTGTTCTTGGGGACCTTCAATGCTCTTTCTTGTGGGACCTTATATAGATTGGTATGTGCCTTTCCAAATCATGTCCAATCAATAGAATTTAGCACAGGTAGACTCTAATCAAGTTGATCATTTGAAGCAGGATGCACCTCAGCTAAATGTCCAATCTCATAGCAAAGGGTCTGAATACTTATGTAAATAAGGTATTTCTGTTTTTTATTTTTAATAAATTTGCAAAAATGTCTATAAACCTGTTTTCGCTTTGTCATTATGGGGTATTGTGTGTAGACTGATAAGGATTTTATTTTACTTTAGAGTAAGATTGTAATGTAACAAAATGTGGAAAAACTGAAGGGGTCTGAATACTTTCTGATTGCACTGTAACATGTTGACAGAGAAAAGCAATATTACGATTAAAGGTAACAGCTCAGACCCACCGTGTCAACGAACGGCTAAAAGCAGCAAGTGGCCATGTTGTGTAAGTGATCACCCGCTGGGTGACTACGAACGGTGGCTGTTTGCACCGATTTAACATGTGGTCAGAGGTGATAGGACTGCCACCCGCTTCTTTAAACCGTTCATCTTTGTGTTGTGTCTGAGCTGTTTATGTTACAGTTATGATAACCCGTCATTAACCTTGGGTATATGTGGGGAAATAAAGTACAGCACCCACGCCCTAACTTGAACAGACATGATTTACATTCGATTTCGAGGCCTAGTGAGTGAGTGTTTGTGTGATCCTTATTTGTGGTTCTCTTGCTTTTAGACAGTCTCTTACTAAAAGAGTTTCAGATTTAAAGCAAGACAATGTGACAGGGATTTGTATTAGCTGCCAGGATTTGGCTGCAGTGTTTAAGAACTCTGTCTCGGAGTGCATACTTTCCTCATCTCTTTTGGAGCATGCCACTCATGGGTAAGTTCTAGTTGCCCCACTCTCACACAGTCTTTTTTACTCCACCACTGTCCCAGTGTCAGGGGAAGGCCACACAGGTCAAATAGAGACATCCACTTTGTGCTGCTCCCTGGCTGTCTGATAGCCAATCTATTTTATAAGAAACCAATCACAAGAATAGTACATTTCCCTAAATGGAATCATGTGAACTAGGTTGAGTTTTCTGTCTAACTGGCTTTTCTGTATTGTTGTCATTGATTGGCATCCTATTTATCTGGGTATCCCTGTTGTAAAGAAGCCTCTGAATGGGAATGACTTGATAAGGCTTTCTACAAAGTTGAACAATTCAATGATTGCTTAAGTGGCAATTCTCACTATGTTAAAGGGGGGGCTAAACTTCCTGATTTAGCCACTGTTTCAATTCCCCTCATTAGGAAATGCAACAGAAAGCGATTTGGGTTTTGATGTGGGTGTCTCTTGTGCGTGTTCAAATGTGGGAAGCATTTTTACTTTCACTCTGCCAAAACAGTACACAGTTACATTCACTCACCCTTATAGATAAGTTGAAACGAGGTCTTGTGTCTGGAAGTAACCTAGACTAGCTAGCAAGCTAACCAATTAACTTCAGCCGGCCAGTGTGCTACCGTGGCAAAGTTGGTTTGACCTTGTATAGTCTATCTGAGGGGCTAGTTAGGGACCATCAATAAATTACACAATGTAAATGGGATGTTGCACACCTTTTAGTTGTCTCATTAAATGCTTTCAATATTTGTATATGAATTTCTACAATTTATAGTTGGTTTGAGGTTTTAAAGTCATTGACATTTGGAGCTATTGACATTTTAAAATATTGTCCCATGGACATTGTGTAATTTATTGATGGTCCCTAACACAGTAGGCAGCTGGGGGGAGGAAGGCTCATAACAATGGCTGGAATGGAGTGAATTGAATGGTATCAACCACATGGAAACCATGTGTTTGATGAATTCGATACCATTCCATTGGTTCGGTTCTATTACTATGAGCCCGTCCTCCCCAATTAAGGTGCCACCAACCTCCAGTTGTCCCTTACTAGCCCAATAGGGATATCTAATGTCAAATCAAATTGACCATGGGCATACGATTGGGTCTTGTGTAGCTGCACTCTGAATTGATGATTACTTGGGTGCTGCCAGCTGGGGGCATGTGGGCAGGATTGAAATAAACCCAACACAGGGAAAACTGTAACGGTACCCTTCATTCCGTAACATACCATTTTTCCTAATTATCTTGCAAGTCTCAGTTTTGGATGAGGCTGACTTTATGACTGACCGAAATGATCCTATTTACACTTTGTAGTCAATTTTGACAGTAGAGTAAATGTTTTTGACTCATATGATGCCACATAGGCCATTTTCAAAAGGAGAAGTTGCTTATTACTGTACGTTCAGTTGCTCTTTAAATAGGATAGCTTTCTTAGGGCGGGTTTCCCAGACACAGTATTAGGCCTTGTCCTGGACAAAAAAAAACATTCTCAATGAGGAATCTTCACTGAATGTGCTTTTTAGTCCAGGACTTAGCTAAATCTGTGTCAGGGAAACCGGCACCTAATGTTTACTAGTTCCCAATATTTCTCACTGACCTGCAAACAGATTATTATCAGGGTCAAGGCTTTTGAGTGGGTGATTTCAGTGTGAATGGGACATTTCAGAGGACTGGAAGTTATTTTTAACTTCTCAAAACTACACTTTTCTGTGCAAGGGATATTTCAGTGGACGTGGAGGTAGAGATCTTAACGGAAACACCTGTACCCGAATAACCGAGACCCGATCAGGGACCCGAGCGGGTCCTGACCCATAATTCTAAATAATGTAACGGGTCTGGGTCGGATCTGATATGATTGTCACGGGTCTCAGGTATGTGTAATTTTAACTGACTTGTCCGGAAGGACCCATACTGATCCGAACGCGACTGCTGCAGTAGAGAGAGAGAGAGAGAGAGAGAGAGAGAGAGAGAGAGAGAAGAGAGAGATTGTATAATCGCTCACAGTAGCCTACACACAGCACGGCCCCTGCTAGAGCGTCACCTCTCTCTACCTCCTCTCCCTCGAACTTTATCACCTCTGGTTAATAAAGTAGCAAACAAAATGACCTTTCTGCTGCTTCCGTCACTCAGCTCTGATCGGAAAGGGTCTGGATTCGACCAGGTCTGTACAGATTGGGTCTAGTTGTCCTAGGGTCCGTTTGGAACTGGTCTCTATATTTAAAAAATGTATTCATACGTATCGGGGCCGGATGTAAAAAAAGACCCAGGTCCATTTTGGAATGGCTCTAACTTTTTGGACCCGTAAAGGCCTCTATGTCGAAGTCTCTCTAAATGGTTGCAATGATATGACGGTTTTAAGTGATGTTCAGTTAATCTGTATTGCTTTTACCTTTCCCCTTTGTAGGACTCCAAAGGTTAACACTGTTAACACGGTTAACACCAAAGGTCATTGCTATGGAGACCACCCAAGCCCTCCTCCTCTTTCTACTGAGTTTATGTGTCTACAGTTGCCATGCCAACGCTCGGACTGCTCCCAGAGTGCATTTGTCATACAAAGGTGAGCCTTACCTTACATTTTTTTTGTGAGTTTTCACCTGACAGATATTGTTTAGGATACTCTTAGTATGAAGATAACCAGAGCTTTAATGAAATTCAGTGTAATTGAAATAGAAAGCTTAAAACTTCAAAACAACCTAATCTTTTCTTTCAAAGCAAAACAGATCTGCAGCTTAACTTAATTACTTTTCGTGGACTGCTTTTAAAGTTAATGCTGGGAGATGTACTGTATACACACTGATGCTTTGAGGCTGATATTGTGATAATTATCCATCAGCAACTTTCCCCAACACTTAAGACAATTACAGTCAGTGTATTTAACTATGAATGCCCTAATCTTTCAATTTTTGTTCTATGTGAGACTTCAGAGCTGGGGTCTTGAGAGTGACATAAGTCTTCCAATAAAATATATCAATTTCACTTTATTCACCAAAAAACAATGATAAAATGAAAGCAGGCACCCTTTGAACACAAAAGTAATTTAGAACCCCCAACGTTGACGTGCATTGTGGCCCAAAAGCAAAAGGATACCTACCTTTCTTTGATATTGACAATAAGACTCTTTCTCATATACACTACCAGCAAAAAGTTTTAGAACACCTACTCATTCAAGGGTTTTTCCCTATTTTTAAAATGTTCTACATTGTAGAATAATAGGGAAGACATCAAAATTATGAAATAATACATGGAATCATGTAGTAACCAAAAAAGTGTTAAACAAATCAAATCAAATTCAAATGCAGTTGCAAAAACCATCAAGCGCTATGATGAAACTGGCTCTCATGTGGACCGCCACAGGAATGGAAGACCCAGAGTTACCTCTGCTGCAGAGGATAAGTTCATTAGAGTTACCAGCCTCAGAAATTGCAGCCCAAATAAATGCTTCATAGAGTTCAAGTAACAGACACATCGCAACATCAACTGTTCAGAGGAGAATCAGGCCTTCATGGTCGAATTGCTGCAAAGAAACCACTACTAAATGACACCAATAATAAGAAGAGACTTGCTTGGGCCAAGAAATCTGTCCTTTGATCTGATGAGTCCAAATTTGAGATTTTTGGTTCCAACCTCTGTGTCTTTGCGAGACGCGTGTGGGTGAACGGATGATCTCCGCATGTGTATTTGCCACCGTAAAGCATGGAGGAGGATGTGTTATGGTGTGAGGGTGCTTTGCTGGTGACACTGCCTGTGATTTATTTAGATTCCAAGGCACACTTAACCAGCATGGCTACCACAGCATTCTGCAGCGATACGCCGTCCCATCTGGTTTGGGCTTAGTGGGACTATCATTTGTTTTTCAACAGGACAATGACCCAACACACCTCCAGGCTGTGTAAGGGCTATTTTACCAAGAAGGTGAGTGATGGAGTGCTGCATCAGATGACCTGGCCTCCACAATCCCCCGACCTCAACCAAATTGAGATAGTTTGGGATGAGTCGGACCGCAGAGTGAAGGAAAATCAGCCAACAAGTGCTCAGCATATGTGGGAACTCCTCCAAGACTGTTGGAAACTCATTCCAGGTGAAGCTGGTTGAGAGAATGCCAAGAGTGTGCAAAGCTGTCATCAAGGCAAAGGGTGGCTATTTGAAGAATCTCAAATATTAAATATATTTGGATTTGTTTAACACTTTTTTGGTTACTGCATGATATGTGTTATTTCCATATGTGTTATTTCATAGTTTTGATGTCTTCACTATTATTCTACAATTGTAGAACATAGTAAATATAAAGAAAAACCCTTGAATGAGTAGGTGTTCTAAATCTTTTGACCGGTGGTGTATATATATGTTTTTGTTTGTTTCTTTATCTGAACATATCACTCCTCCTTCCTGAATGTCTCTGTGGAGCTCTGTGTGCATGTGTGTGTGCCTGCGTCTCTCTCTGAATTTGCTATATGTGACACAAAGGGACACACCTTGCTATCCTCTGTGCAGGGAAGGGGGTACAGGATCTGTTTGCCCTCTGCCAGGGCAGAGGGGGACACTGGTGGTGCCCACATCTCAGGAGGTCTAAGCTCACCATGTAACGCTAGAACCACACAGAATGGAGGGCTGGATGGGTCAGGAAGGAAGAGGAGAAATCTGGTGTAGATGGAGAAGGAAAGAGAGTTTGAGATGAGAACGAGTGAAAATACAGGCATGGAGAGAATAAAAGATAGGCTAGAGGGAAAGGGAGAGAGATGTACATTTTGTGGATATGTAGAGAGCGAGAGAGAGAGTGTGAGGAAGAGAAAGAGTGGTGAGAATGAGATGGAGACAGACATGGGTGTGGGTATTGAGGAAGGGATGAGGTGTCACTGTGAAGGAGAGAGCGGTGACGGGATGGTGGGCTGTCTTGGGTTATGTGTGCGTAGGTGACAGTGAAACAGATTACTCTTCTGAGAGACAGTCTGTCAGAAATAGCCTGCCATTGTTGCTGGGTTTAGCTCAGCAAACGTACAGGGAAACCCCCTGAAGAATGCGAGGGCCCAGCTCCAACAACCTGCTTCAACATGCAAGACAGACATGTCTGTTATGCAGAGCGGGGCCTGTCATCTTGTTCCAGACGCACTATCAAAGCAGACTGCAGAAGCTACTGCCGTCTCAGTTGGTTTATCCTGCACTGTGTCTGAATCAGTTTAATGACTGTGTAGTGGCACAATAAAATTCAAACCCATGATCATATTCTGAAACCTAGTATTACAGGCAGAGAAGACAGAGAAGACAAAGAAGACAGAGAAGACAAAAACCTCACACACAGAAAATAATTGAATAATTGGAAGGATGCATCAAATGTCCATCCAAATTTTAAAGTGAAAATATCCATTTGGAAAACAACCTTTTAGTCCGGCAATATCAAATCAAATCAAAATGTATTTGTCACATACACATGGTTAGCAGATGCGAGTGTAGCGAAATGCTTGTGCTTCTAGTTCCGACCATGCAGTAGTATCTAACAAGTAATCTAACAATTTCACAGCAACTACCTTATACACACACAAGTGTAAAGGAATTAATACGAGTATGTACATATAAATATATTAATGAGCGATGGCTGACCTGCATAGGCAAGATGCAGTAGATGGTATTGAGTACAGTATATACATGTGAGATGAGTAATGTAGGATATGTAAACATTATATAAATGGCATCGTTTAAAGTGGCTAGTAATACATTTATTACATCCACTTTTTAATTATTAAAGTGGCTAGAGATTTGAGTCGATGGCCGAATGGCATAGGCAAGATTCAGTAGATGGTATAGAGTACAGTGTATACATATGAGATGAGTAATGTCGGATATGTAAACATTATATACAAAATTGTTTAAAGTGGCAAGTGATACATTTGTTACATCCAATTTTCTATTATTTAAGTGGCTAGAGATTTAAGTCAGTATGTTGGCAGCAGCCACTCAATGTTAGTGGTGGCTGTTTAACAGTCTGATGGCCTTGAGATAGAAGCTGTTTTTCAGTCTCTCGGTCGTTGTCCTTGATGATCTATTTGGCCTTCCTGTGACATCGGGTGGTGTAGGTGTCCTGGAGGGCAGGTAGTTTACCCCCGGTGATGCGTTGTGCAGTCCTCACTACCCTCTGGAGAGCATTACGGTTGTGGGCGGAGCAGTTACCATACCAGGCGGTGATACAGCCCGAAAGGATGCTCTCGATTGTGCATCTGTAGAAGTTTGTAAGTCTTTTTGGTGCAAGCTGAATTTCTTCAGCCTCCTGAGGTTGAAGAGGCGCTGTTGCGCCGCCTTCACCACGCTGTCTGTGTGGGTGGACCATTTCAGTTTGTCCGTGATGTGTACGCCGAGGAACTTAAAACTTTCCACCTTCTCCACTACTGTCCCGTCGATGTGGATAGGGGGGTGCTCCCTCTCCTGTTTCCTGAAGTCCACGATCATCTCCTTAGTTTTGTTGACGTTGAGTGAGAGGTTATTTTCCTGACACCACACTCTGAGGGCCCTCACCTCCTCCCTGTAGGCCGTCTCGTCGTTGTTGGTAATCAAGCCTACCACTGTAGTGTCATCAGCAAACTTGATGACTGAGTTGGAGGCGTGCTTGGCCACGCAGTCATGGGTGAACAGGGAGTACAGGAGAGGGCTGAGAACGCACCCTTGTGGGGCCCCAGTGTTGAGGATCAGCGGGGTGGAGATGATGTTTCCTACCCTCACCACCTAGGGCCGGACCGTTAGGAAGTCCAGGACCCAGTTGCACAGGGCCGGGTCGAGACCTAGGGTCTCAAGCTTAATGACGAGTTTGGAGGGTACTATGGTGTTAAATGCTGAGCTGTAGTCGATGAACAGCGTTCTTACATAGGTATTCCTCTTGTCCAGATGGGTTAGGGCAGTGTGCAGTGTGATTGTGATTGCGTCGTCTGTGTACCTATTGGGACGGTAAGCAAATTGGAGTGGGTGTCTGGTAGGATGGAGGTGATATGATCCTTGACTAGTCTCTCAAAGCACTTCATGATGACGGAAGTGAGTGCTACGGGGCGATAGTCATTTAGCTCAGTTACCTTAGCTTTCTTGGGAACAGGAACAATGGTGGCCCTCTTGATGTGGGAACAGCAGAACAGCAAACACACCAGCCAGCTGGTCTGCGCATGCTCTGAGGACACGGCCAGGGATGCCATCTGGGCCGGCAGCCTTGCGAGGGTTAACACGCTTAAAGGAGGCATGAGGACTGCATTTCCGACTCACTCCTCTGACTAACTTCCAGTGTGAGAACGCTAGGCGCACCTGTGCTGCCGCTTCACTCTGGTACCCATTTGTTTGCTGTTGTCACGTCTGTATTTTGGATATGTATTTTTCTTGGAATCGATCTTCTTGGATTACTCACTGGACTATTTTACACCATCGAAACACTTCCTGGAGTATGCACTGGACTATTTACACACTTAAATAGTTTTTGGATAACTGACCTGGCTGTTTTCGTGATCCTGTCACACAGTTCGGCTACGAGCCCTCCCCATTCCTATCCTCATATCCCTCGCGACATCTGGTACTGTGAGTTTCCCCTCTCTCTATCATTTTGTGGTGTCAATCCTTGCTATGGTTGGGTAGCCTTCCCTTCTGTGGATTGTGTGGATTTTGGGTCTGATACGGTTTCTGGCTAACGTAGTTTAAACCGATAAATTGTTGTTGCAGGTCACGTTGGACATCACCGGTCATTTCGTCACATATCCATATCCATCCATTTGTTTTTTGGTCTTTTTTGGTTTGTGCTGTCTTTGAATGACGTGAATCAAATTAGTTTCCCTGAGATGGCTCTACAATTCTCTGCAGCTCATCTCAGAACATTTAAAGGATTGTTCCGATTGGCTCCGGACACCTATAAATGGTGTGAACAACTTGGAGTTTTACGCCGACCGCGCTATAAACTTCGGAATTATCACCACTCGTCCTCCAATAATATTCCGGTTGTCTCTACCAACACCCGTGCGTCGGGCACAACCCAGCTGGAAAATCGATCCATTAACTTCTCAGGGATCACTGGGGCGCTAGCGGGCTGCTCCCGACACTACCAGGTAAAATGTAAAGCGCCAAATTCAAAATCCAAAAGTTGAATTATTAAACATCCACCAATATACAAGTGTTCCATACTCATCAAAAGCTCTGTTTCTTGGCAATATCACAGCGTTGTCAGATTTCAAAAAGGCTTTACGGCGAAAGCAGCACATTTGATTGTTTGAGGGTAGCACCTCACATATTTTTCCCATAGCCATGAATCGATTAGCCATCATGGCACACACATAACACATTTCACAGCGAAAACAAATCAATTACCTGTTGAAGAACTTCTGCTGAGGTCATCCTAAGTGTCCAACGAAGACAATCCATGGTTCTTTTGTTAGAAAAAGTAATGTATTTTATCCATAAATCCTCCATTTGGTTCACGCGTTATAATCAGAAACGACAGCCTCCACTCCTCCATTGAAACGTGACGCAAACTCGTTCATCTTATGCCTATAAACTTGTCCAAGAACAATCAAACATAGTTTTAAATGTATCCTTAGGAACACTTTTACGTATATTTACTATTATAAATCAACCGGAATATAAACTGATCGATAAAGACGGTAAAAAAGACACAGCGCTACTTCTCGGGAGCGCGCCCCGGGTACTGTTGACATAAAAGATACACTTCCTGGTTTGCTCTTATTCTCTGGTCTAATTCATCCAAAATGAAATTTTACACTGTCTCGAGACTGTTGACATCTAAAGGAAGCGATGGGTACTGCATTCATATGCCCTTATATGGTCATTTTCATGAGGGAGGGGTGCCCAAATGAGCAATGTGTCAAAATCACTTTTTCCAGGACAGAAATTCCTTGGGGTTTTGCCTGCTATATGCTTTCTGTTTTACTCACAGACGAATGGGGAACAGTTTTGGAAAACTCAGTGTGTTTCCTATCCAATGGTACCAGATATGTGCATATCCTATTTTCTGGGCCTGAATGGGAGGCATTTTACTTTGGGCACACCAGGCTCTCCAAAACCGACCCCTCAGCTGCCACTCCCTAACAAGTTAAAAGGGTTGTTGCTTCGCAATTGCGATCACATTTGGATATAAACGGTCTTTTTGAACCTTTTCAGTCTGGATTTCGCCCAGCTCATAGCACTGAAACTGCTCTTCTCCGGGTGGTTAACGACATTCTTTTGTCCATGGATGCAGGGCTGATAAACATCCTGATGCTTCTTGATTTAAGCGCTGCTTTTGACACAGTCTGCCAAGAAATACTTATCTCTAGGCTTTCTGACATTGGTATCACTGGCTCTGCTCTTTCTTGGCTCATTTCCTACATTAGCGACAGAAAGTATTATATCACTATACAAGGGTTTAGATCTGACACTGCTTCACTTACACAGGGTGTCCCTCAAGGTTCGGTTCTTGGCCCACTATTATTCATCATCTACATATATCCACTCAGTGATATCATACGCAGGCACAGACTTCAGTTCCATTGCTATGCTGATGATATTCAAATCTACCTCACCACCAGCTCTGATAGGTTATCTTTGCCTGACTCACTCACTGAATGTATCAGGGACATCAAGAAATGGATGTCCCTGAATTTCCTTAAACTGAATGATAATAAAACTTAGATATTATTGATTGGTCCTACTGCCTCAGCCAAAAGGATTGATCAGTCCTTTGATGTTGATGGAATCCACGTTAAGCCTTCGTCATTGATTCGTAACCTTGGTGTCTTATTCGATTCAACTCTATCTTTGGCTCTCACATTTCTTCTCTTGTTAAAAACTATTTTTTCCATCTTCGTAATATTGCTCGTCTCCGATCTTCTCTCACTTTAGCTGATGCTGAAACTCTAATTCATGCATTAATCACTTCACGCTTGGACTATTGCAATGCCTTACTTCTTGGTCTTCCCAAAAACGTATTGCAAGATTACAGTATGTTCAAAACTCAGCAGCAAGAGTTCTCACCTCCACTAGGCGCTCTGCTCACATCACTCCTCTGCTTCATGACCTTCACTGGCTACCTGTGGCATCACGTATCCACTTTAAGGTATTGCTTCTAACTTTTAAAGCATTAAATGGTCTTGCTCCCCAATATCTCTCTGACTTACTCTATCCTTACCGCCCTGCTCGGTCCCTTAGATCAGCTGAACTTGGTTTGTTGACCGTCCCTCGTTTCCTGTTGTCCACTGTAGGTGGGAGGTCATTTGGTGTTAATACTCCTCAATTATGGAATTCACTACCTCTTACACTACGCAATACCTCATCCGTGGGTGCATTCAAGATCCAGTTGAAGACATATCTGTTTGACATGCATTTTGGGTAGTGTGTATCCTATGTGACTGCGATGTATGTGTGGGTGTTCTGAATGTATTGTAATGTGCAATGTAAAGCGACCTTGAGCTATGGAAAGGCGCTATATAAATAAAACTTCTTCTTCTTCTTCTTAAAAGTTTTTGCTCACTTTGGCTGCGGTGAAGGTGAGCCCGCAGGTTTTGGTAGCGGCCGTGTCGGTGGCACTGTATTGTCCTCAAAGCGAGCAAAGAAGTTGTTTAGTTTGTCTGGGAGCAGGAAATCGTGGTCCACAACGGGGGCTGGTTTTCTTTTTTGTAATCTGTGATTGACTGTAGACCCTGCCACATTCCTCTCGTGTCTGAGCCGTTGAATTGTGACTCTACTTTGTCTCTATACTGACGCTTAGCTTGTTTGATTGCCTTGCGGAGGGTCTACAACTACACTGTTTGTATTCAGTCATGTTTCCGGTCGCCTTACCCTGGTTAAAAGCAGTGGTTCGCGCTTTCAGTTTTGAGCGAATGCTGCCATCAATCCACGGTTTCTGGTTGGGGAAGGTTTTAATAGTTGATATGGGTACAAGTACAACATCACCGATGCACTTGCTAATAAACTCGCTCACCGAATCAGCGTATACATCAATGTTGTTGTCTGATGCTGTCCGGAACATATCCCAGTCCACGTGCTCGAAGCAATCTTGAAGCATGGAATCAGATTGGTTGGACCAGCGTTGAACAGACCTGAGCACGGGCGTTTCCTGTTTTAGTTTCTGTTTGTAGGCTTTGAGCAACAAAATGGAGTCATGGTCAGACTTGCCGAAAGGAGGGCGGAGAATGGCTTTGTATTTGTCACGGAAGTTAGAATAACAATGATCCAGGATTTTCCTGCCCGGGTCCCACATTCGATATACTGATAAAATGTAGGGAGCCTTGTTGTCCCGTATCTCCTTAAACCCTTCTACCAACTTGTCTGGTCCACTCTTTGTCCTCCCATTCTGCCTCTGTTGAAACAGAAGCACTAGCAGCATACTTTCTCTCTTCTTCATCCTTGGTGTATGATGGTTTTTCCTTCGGTCTCTGACACAGACCAGGCTTTTTGCAATAGTAGGAACTGAAGAACTTTCCCAGAGTACTCAACCACCTCTGGAGTGACAATGACACATGACACTTCTCCACAAATGTGAGAATACTTTAATTGGGAAAGAATAACAACCACTGTGTCAATTTCTGGAAAACACACGGAGATCTGGGAAGAGGATTTAACCCTTTGACACGTACCAACACATGGGTGTGATCATTCTATAGTGATCCCTGCAGCGTTTGCTCAAAGCGGTGTGATTAGAACGCTTATTTCGATTGACGCAACAGTGAGCCTTTGAACTGGCCACACTGTTTTTTCACTGAAACATTTTGCACAAACACAGTCTTTACAACGTTATGTCCTGAGTGTGACCAGTTTATTTTTGGATGCGACAGCTACATTAGTCCTAGTGCTAACTGAGAAAAGATGGATGTTACACAAGCTGTCAAATATAGCTAACTCTCTACCATCATTCACTTCCCTTCATTCACATCTACCATCATTCACTTCCCTTCATTCACTTGCGGAAGTTTACTCGAAACATGAGTGAGCCATCCCTTCACCTCATTTTGTTGTGACATCTTTGCTATGACAAACTTTTACGTGACACCCATAATGCATTGTATAATGTCAACAAACATGGCGCCACACATAGCTGCCAAATAGCTAAGCATTAGCTCATCATAATCAG
The DNA here is from genome assembly GCA_030435695.1 of Brachymystax lenok tsinlingensis. Lineage (NCBI taxonomy): Eukaryota > Metazoa > Chordata > Actinopteri > Salmoniformes > Salmonidae > Brachymystax > Brachymystax lenok. Next base: position 34,949,289 of record CM059802.1, on the reverse strand, counting down.
TACAACCTTCAACAAAGTATTTGACACCCATCATATGTGTCCATTACAATCTATGCAAGAATCGGAATGCATGATTTATCACCAGTACTTGAAAACGTGAATAAAACAGACCCGTTTTTTGGAAATTGATCCACGGGCCAACGGGCTGCCAGTTGCCCATCCCAGCTTTAATGCACTTGCTTCAACTCATCATTGCATCTTGACATCCAGTGGCACAATTTCAGAAAGAATATCTTCTAATTATTTCACTTCAGAAAGAGTCAAATCCATCCTAAATTTTTTGGGGGGGACAAAACTTAAAGATACCGATATATTTGCCAATCTAATGTTTTACAGCAGGGAAATGAAAGTGTCATTTTTCCTCACTAAATTCTCATAAATTGCCATCCAAAAGAGCAATTGTCCAATAACTACGCTTCAAATGTTGATTTCATACATTGTGACAATAAGGACACATCATGAGAATGGCAGCAAGTGTTCAGATAGCATGAGATTCCTTTTTTTTCATCCTATTTGTTGAAAATTGGTTATCAGTGGAATTATCGTTCGATACCGATGTAGCAGGAAAAGGACAATATCAGACGATAATATCGGTAAACCGATATATCGGCCGGGCTCAAATCCTATGATATCACTTCAGAAAGAGTAACATCAGTCCTATGATATCACATCAGAAAGAGCTACATCCAATTCCAGTTATATAATTTCAGAAAGAAATTAAATACTTTACGCTTCCCATTGCGTGGTCTTTGCGTTTTCTAGCCTGTGCTATCCCCACAACATTCTTGCAGAAAATCCATTATAATATGATCATATCTTAGTGTAATGGGGTGTATGGCTATAGGATAGACTACATTACAGTCAATTCTGCTTAATAAGATTTACATATAAAAGAACCAAATAATTGTAGAGGCCAAAAAATGTGGGACCAACTTTAACATTTTAGCCTACTTTGCTTGTACAAATAAATTAGTCATAAGAATCAAAAAATTATTCAGTACATATGTGATTCTTATTGCATTTACTAACCCCAGTTCAGGCTCTCAGGGAATGGATTACATTAACTGGCTCCTCTGTTTTAAGAGTGTGCTTTTTATTATCAACTTAAATCTATAGCTTCAGTATAATGGCAATTTGCAGCCGGTGACCAATGTGCAGTGTTTTGAGTTCAAGATATATTGTATGAGTTAATGCATTACACTATTTCTAGATGAAAAAGTATGCAAATGTCCCAAATAGTTATATTAGGTAAAGCTTTATTTGGAAATAGAATGTTACAAAAGCCGGCAGACACTCAAGGTCCAGCGGCTGAGAACCAAGCATTGCCTGATTACATTTCTTTCCCTTGAGAATGTTTGTGGGACTGAGTACCAAATGTGTACTTGACCGGCCCAGCTTTGTAAAAAGTCAACCCCTTGAAGGACTCTTGTGGCAATAACAGTCTCTGTCTAAAGAGCTGGCCACCTGCCAGCACTTGGCTACCTGCCACTAATACAGTTCAAAGTGCTTCTAATGATTGAAAACTAAGGGACCACTGTCAGGGGGGGCCAGTGGTACACTGTTGAGCCAGTCATTAGCAATAGGGCACACACCAGAAATCAGATAAAGAACGTTTCCACAAAGTGCCTAGTGCCCAGACTAGTACCAGGTATAGCATGAGACCCCCATGGATAGTCTAAATCAGTTATCTGGGATGTCCAAAAACATTATCTGTAAGACCCCTTATCACTCACTCAATCACTCACTCACTCATTCAATCACTAACTCTTCGCTAGCTCTTAGGATTGTACCACACATGGCTATAAAGGTCATGGAATTTTGGATGACGGTAATTGGCCAGACAAAATATTTTTGGGGATGCACATTTTTTCCTTTCCTCCGCTCCTGACTGCATGTGCTGCCAGATAAATATAATGAATAGAACAGGCGCCCCCATTCAAGTCAAGGGTGGCATAATGGACGGGGACTGGCAGCCATTGCGAGTGTATCCATATACGCAAAGCAGGAAGTAAGAGCAGGAAGTAAATGCAGGACATATACCAATCAATATGTGATGTGATATGTTGATTCAACTCAACTGACATACAAAACATTTATTCCATTGTACGTTAATTCCATTGTACGAAATTATTGCATCAAAATACCAGGCAGCCATTGCAAGTGTAACCATGAGTTTACCAGTCAAATTGCCAGGGTTAGAGGCCCATTCTATTCACCGTTTGCTACAACACCTTGCCTATTTCAGCAAGGGGCAACAAAGTTTGTTAAGAGTCCATGTAATCGCAGAAACGGACTCAACCGCACAAATGCCATCAGCGTCCTCTGTGTCCTCCATCCATCACATCATCTGCGGTAGGCGTGCCTTCGTTAGGTCTGTGAGGGGATAAGCTATTTCGGCAAAGTTAGGTACAAATCGACTGTAGTAGTTTGCTAACCCCAGGAATGACTTCACCTGCCTCTTGATTTTTTCTTCTTGGGGCTTCACATTTCCCTGCCTGATTCGATATCCCAGGTACTCCACCTCCACCAGCTTGCATTTGTTGGGGTTCACGGTCAGCCCCGCATCCCTTAGTGCATCCACCACCGCCTGTAACCTATAGAGAGATGGGACTCCCTACTGTCTCTGTGCACGATTATATCATCCAGATAAGCAGCAGCGTACTAACAGTGCGGGCGCAGGGTGCAGGCGCAGAATGTGGTACATGAGTCGCTGTAAGGTAGCTGGGGCCATGTGGAGCCCCAAAGGAAGAACCTGGTAGTGGTATAGCCCACCCTGGGTGTAGAAGTCTGTCTTCTCCTGGGAGGCCGCTGCCAGCGTGCACCTGACAGTATCCCTTCGTCAGGTGAAGGGTGCTGACGTATCTTGCCTTCCCCAAGCGGTCGATCAGTTCATCCACCCAGGGCACGGGGTATGCGTCGACTTTACTGACCTCGTTCAGGCCCCGGAAGTTGTTGCAGAAGCAGACGGTTCAGTCCAGTTTTGGTACCGGCACTATATGGCTAGACCACTCACTGTGGGACTCCTCCAGTACCCCTATCTCTAGCATTGTCGTCAATTCCCACTGGACCTACGGGCTTCTGGTATCCGGTATGGCTGTTTACGCACTTTTTCTACCGTATGTGTGTGGAAATCCCGCTATGACCTCTGACGAACCATCACAGGCAAAGCATCAGTACAGGACTAAGATCGAATCGTACTACACCGGCTCCAACGCTCGTCGGATGTGGCAGAGTTTGCAAACTATAACAGACTACAAAGGTAAGGACAGCCACGAGCTGCCCAGTGACACAAGCCTTCCAGACGAGTTAAATTACTTCTATGCTCGCTTCGAGCTGTTCCGGACGACTGTGTGATTACGCTCTCCGTAGCCAATGTGAGTAAGACCTTTTAACAGGTCAACATGCACAAGGGTACAGGACCAGACAGATAACCAGGACGTGTACTCCGAGCATGCGCTGACCAACTGGCAAGTGTCTTCACTGACATTTTTAACCTCTCCCTGTCTGAGTCTGTAATACCAACATGTTTCAAGCGGACCACCATAGTTCCTGTGCCCAAGAACACTAAGGTAACCTGTCTAAATGACTAACGACCCGTAGCACTCACGTCTGTAGCCATGAAGTGCTTTGAAAGGCTGGTCATGGCTCACATCAACACCATTATCCCAGAAACCCTAGACCCACTCCAATTTGCATACCGCCCCAGTTGATCCACAGATGATGCAATCTCTATTGCACTCCACACTGCCCTTTCACACCTGGACAAAAGGAACACCTATGTGAGAATGCTATTCATTGACTACAGCTCAACGTTCAACACCATAGTGCCCTCAAAGCTCATCACTAAGCTAAGGACCCTGGGAGTAAACACCTCCCTCTCCAACTGGATCCTGGACTTCCTAACGGGCCACCCCAGGTGGTAAGGGTAGGTAACAACATATTCGCCACGCAATCCTCAACACGGGGGCCCCTCAGGGGTGCGTGCTCAGTCCCATCCTGTCCTCCCTGTTCACTCATGACTGCATGGCCAGGCACGACTCCAACACCATCAAGTTTGCTGACAACACAACCGTGGTAGGCCTGATCACCAACAACGATGGGACAGCCTATAGGGAGGAGGTCAGAGACCTGGTCGTGGGGTGCCAGGACAGCATCCTCTCCCTCAACGTGATTAAGACAAAGGAGATGATTGTGGACTGCAGGAAAAGGAGGACCAAGCACGCCCCCATTCTCAGGACTGTAGTGAAGCAGGTTGAGAGTTTCAAGTTCCTTGGTGTCCACATCACTAATAAACTAACATGGTCCAAGCACACCAAGATAGTTGTGAAGAGGGCTACCTAGACCTCTCTTTTATGCTGCTGCTACTCTCTGTTTATAATCTATGCATAGTCACTTTAACTCTACCTACATGTACATACCTCAATTACCTCGACTAACCGGTGCCCCCGCACATTGACTCTGTACCGGTACCCTCTGTATGCTTGTTATTATACTGCTACTGTTTAATTATTTGTTACTTTTATTTTCTATTTTCTATTTTTTACTTACCTATTTTTTACTCAACACTTATTTTAATTGTTTTTCTTAACCTGTTGTATTCGACGCATGTGACTAATACATTTTTTGTGTGATTTGATTTGCAAGGCCTGAAATACGACCACTATACCCCAAACACCCAGTGCCTGCACATAACTTCTAATCAAGTCTACACTGTCTGTAAATTAAAATAGAGGGGAAAAAACTGAATACAACCCCAAAATTTGATTCAGCAGGTTAAGCATCTCATCATGTTTAACCTCAGATTTAGAATATTGCTGACATCCTACAGTAGGCCAATACAGTAGCATTATGTTGTCCTCATTATTCTCACATAATGTAAAGCTGTTGGTTAAAAGATAAACATATTTGTTCCATTATTAATTGGATGAATTAATACATTTTTGCACTACACTCTGCATGATCTCTTGTGTCCCTCAAACACAGGTGTGTTTCTGTTTTGAAGTCACAAATGCGTCGCTAGTTACAGTATTAGCTAGTTCTGTTAACGAGGGATGGCAGTCAGTGAATTGTGCTAATATAAGAGTCAGTGGGGTTGCTCCACTGTGGCAGATAGGACCAGAGTTGGAGGACACCGGCTTCAGCATGACTCAACACAATGGCCTCTACCTTTGAAGCTGCTCTAAGATTTCTTCATACCCATACCCATCAATAACATGATGCTGCCACCACAATCGTATATGTTGCCCTAAGAGTTGTGCAAAGTTGGTAGAATCGTATTCAAAATGATTCACAGGTGTAATACTTCCACCAAGTATTCACTCAGTGGTGTGAAGACATCCTCAATCAAGACATCTTTGTTAGATTTTTTTGTTATTATTAATTTGGGAAATGTTCTACAACTTTTTTTCACTTTGAAAATGTGGAGTAGGTGTGTAGATCTGTAGGGGAAAAATGAAATGTAATTATTTTTTATATAAAATTTTTTGGCAGCAAAATATGAAGCCTGTGCAAGGGCTGTAAAAAATTTCACTAGTCACTGTACTTTCGACCTTATTTTTTCTTTGTCACTGGAAAAAGCTAATTTATCATCTAACAGATGGAGGTCATGAGATGGAAAGGTTAAAGGTCACTATGAGAGGTCACTATCCAGAATGATCCGGTTTGGAATTGTAGGCTACTCTAGTTATCGAACTCTCGTTCTTACGGATCAATGAGGCTAAGATAACGTTGGATTTACAGTTTAATAATGGAACCGAATCATTAAATTGTGACCAGCACATGTCAGACTCAATGGCACTCAATAAATGTAATTTAAGTCACCAATTTTGCATGACCTTTGCATGACATTTCATGATACTATTCTTAGGTGATTGTAGGATGTATGATATACTGTAGTTCAAGGTAGTGTACGCATATCCAGCATATTGTAAGTATGTACATCTCAACAGTCTTCCGTTCCCCACACAACGTAGAAACAGCCTCACAGGGCCCTAATAGTCCTGACCTTTATGGCCAGCAGGTGTGTTCATTTTCAAACAGTCAGCCCTCTGTCCTACCCTTGCCCAAAGATAGTGGTTTTTCGGGATAAAGCCATTATAATGGGATGAGAGAAGTCCTGAGAATAGAAGCCTGCTGCCTTGCCACTCCCCCTGCCTCCCTACGCACACCGAGGGGACAGAATCCCAGGCCCTCTGCAGAGCGGTGACTGATGGAATTCTACAGATTGTTTGCGGATCAGTCACACAGCTGCAAGAGAGACAGACAGACGGCCACACTTCGCCACCTAGTTAGAGGGCCAGATAACGGCACCAAAGACATTCACATGCCCCTCTCTGCTGCCCACTCTCTTCTTTGATGTCTACACACACATAGACTACACACATACACACACACTAAGGGTATGCATAGACTCTTGCAAGTGTATGGTCCTTCATGAAGACATTATCTGCCATGAAGATATGCATGTCTACTACAAAAGATCGTCATTTTTGTTTTCAAGCACAAATTATTTGTCTTTTTGTGGCACTTAGTGTGAACTAAAAGAAGGTCCTGCTTCAATGTAGGTTAACAGTAAGTATCTTTCAGATGAAAAGGTAAAAAAAGATTCTCTACATTGAGCATCGTCCAAAGCTTGTTCCCAGAACCTTGGATAGTGTACGACCGTGACCTTCACACCACTACGGCTCAAGCTATTTTTATGTATTTAACGTTTCAGATCGAGCCCAGACAGGTTAGCAGTTGGAAGGGCAGTAATACCTCATGAGATCAAAGTGTGTCTGGTATGAGGCTAACGTGAGCAATTTATAAATATGGTCTGTGTCACTGCTCCCCCCAAGGCCCCATAGCCAAACTAGGGCTCTCTCTCATATAGTTGGAGGGCGGCGTTGTCTTCACACTCTCATAACCAGAGATTTATGTCTAAAGTCAACAAGCTGCTCTACCTGTAGGTCACATGAATGTGAGGATTGAAATTGTCCATCCAATAGAAAAGTGCTATTATCCTGTGGTATATTAGACGGTTGATCCTAAAACACATTCCTTTGGATTGTGGCATGGTATCTATCCCAATTGTGGCAGGCCAGTAACTCTGAGCTAGAACCCAAACTAATAGAGACAATAAGAGACTTGACAGACACACAAAGAGACATGAACACACAAACTAAAGCACGCAGGTGCACACACACACATCAGTTTAGGCCTTGGTTGAGAGACAGCTGAACCCATCTTTCATCTCTCCACCTGCTTCGAGGCCTTGGCTATAGAGGTCTTCACGGGTCCAAGAAGGTGGACCTGTTCTGAAATGGACCTCTGGCTTTCCCACCCAAACATGATATGCATAAAGAAAAATGTGGACAGAGACCCGTTCCCGAATGGGCCCAAGGACATTCAGACGCGTTCCGAAAAGCCCTGTGTAAAAACAGATTCATGCCCATTTGGATCCGAGAGACCTGTGCAGATCTGAGAGTAGAGTGGTTTTTTCTTTCCTTAAACAATTTTTGTCCACCTCAATGTTCAGCTTTCAGACATTTAAGAACTAAATGCATCAGGGCACTGCATACATAGGCCTATAGGCCTAGACATCCGATATATTATATTAATATTGAAAATATATATATAAAGGACAAAGAGAAACTTAGGCCTATTAGAGAGAGACAAGAGAGAGATTTGCCGGCGGTATGTTCCTTGTCTCCGTGCTGTTGTACTGGTTTTTGCTACTTGGCCATCTGCCAAACTTTTCAGTTTTTAATTTTTCCTCGCTCAACTTTTTTCATTAAACTTTTTTGGCAGTTTACAAAGCAAAGGCTAGCTTTTTCAAGCAGAAATTTGCACCCTGTAGCACAAACTCAAAAAAGTTCTGGGACTTTGTAAAGTCCATGGAGAACAAGAGCACCTTCTCCCAGCTGCCCACTGCACTGAGGCTAGGAAACACTGTCACCACCGATAAATCCACTAAAATTGAGAATTTCAATAAGCATTTTTCTACGGCTGGTGATGCTTTCCACCTGGCTACCCCTGTACCCCTGTTACGGATACAGGTATCCTGTGTGTGTGTTTGTTTTCTCTCCTTCTGCCCTACTCACAGGTGTCACTCATCAGCCGTCATCAATCACCAATCAGTCCCCATCAGAAGACACACCTGCTCCTTTTCCCTTACCCAATCACATCCCTTTTCCCTTGGTTTAAAACCCAGTCAGTTATCTCTCTCTCTAGCTTGTTTTTGGTATGTAGCACTCTTGGTTTGTAACTGACTCTCGTATATGCATTGCGCTATTGTTGTTTAGTAGCTGGCTTGTTTTGTAGCTACAGAGCTCTAGCTCGGTGTAGTATTTGGTGAAGCCCAGTTGATGTTGGTTTGGTTGTGTGCCAGCACCCTCTTGTTTAGGTGCCAGCATCTCACATTAACTGTGAGTTTGTACTGTTGTGTTGCATTGCTGTTTGTTTGTTGGTGGAAAAGGGGATAACCAGACAAGTTGCCCATGGGCATACATTACCCGTAGGAAACCCTGTGTTAAATACATTAGTTAGAACTGGGCAGACCACCCACTGTATTTAGTTAGTTAGTTAGTTAGCTAGCTGTTCGTGACGCAGGTAGATTAGCTTAGGGGTTTTTGAATATATTATTTCTTTCCTTGGGTCCAGCTCAGCCCCTTTTCCCCAAACCACTTTACCGTGTGTTTGAAATAAACCTTTTTGTGTTTGACGGTAGATTTAAGTTGTCTGTTTCTGTTCTCACTTCCTTTTCACCATAGTAATTTGCATAAGATATGTTGCGGGTCTCTATTCCAGTCCCCCTAGACTGCGGGGTAAGAGGGATTCGTAACAACCCCTCACAGCAACTCGCCCAAGCCTCCCCCATTTCTCCTTCACCCAAATCCAGATAGCTGATGTTCTGAAAGAGCGGCAAAATTTGGACCCCTACAAAGCAGCCGGGCTAGACAATCTGGACCCTTTCTTTCTAAAATTATCTGCCGAAATTGTTGCAACCCCTATTACTAGCCTGTTAAACCTCTCTTTTGTATCGTCTGAGATTCCCAAAGATTGGAAAGCTTCCTCGGTCATCCCCCTCTTCAAAGGGGGAGACACTCTAGGCCCAAACTGCTACAGACCTATATCTATCCTACCCTGCCTTTCTAAGGTCTTCGAAAGCCAAGCTAACAAACAGATTACCGACCATTTCGAATCCAATACCTTCTCAGCTATGCAATCTGGTTTCAGAGCTGGTCATGGGTGTACCTCAGCCACGCTCAAGGTCCTAAATGATATCATAACTGCCATCGATAAGAGACATTACTGTGCAGCTGTATTCATCGAGCTGGCTAAGGCTTTCGACTCTGCCAATCACCACATTCTTATTGGCAGACTCAACAGCCTTGGTTTCTCAAATGATTGCCTCGCCTGGTTCACCAATACTTCTCTGATAGAGTTCAGTGTGTCAAATCGGAGGGCCTGTTGTCCGGACTTCTGGCAGTCTCTATGGGGGTGCCACAGGGTTCAATTCTCGGGCCGACTCTCTTCTCGGTATACATCAATGATGTCGCTCTTGCTGCTGGTGATTCTCTGATCCACCTCTACGCAGACAACACCATTCTGTATACTACTGGCCCTTCTTTGGACACTGTGTTAACTACCCTCCAGACGAGCTTCAATGTCATACAACTCTCCTTCTGTGGCCTCCAACTGCTCTTAAATGCAAGTAAAACTAAATGCATGCTCTTCAACCGATCGCTGCCTGCACCCGCCCGCCCGTCCAGCATCACTACTCTGGACGGTTCTGACTTAGAATATGTGGACAACTACAAATACCTAGGTGTCTGGTTAGACTGTGAACTCTCCTTCCAGAATTACGTTAAGCATCTCCAATCCAAAATGAAATCTAGAATCAACCTATTTCGCAACAAAGCATCCTTCACTCATGCTGCCAAACACCCTCGTAAAACTGACCATCCTACCGATCCTTGACTTCTGCGATGTCATTTACAAAATAGCCTCCAACACTCTACTCAACAAATTGGATGCAGTCTATCACAGTGCCATCCGTTTTGTCACCAAAGCCCCATATACTACCCACCACTGTGACCTGTATGCTCTCGTTGGCTGGCCCTCGCTTCATACTCATCGCCAAACCCACTGGCTCCAGGTCATCTACAAGTCTTTGCTAGGTAAAGCCCCACCTTATCTCAGCTCACTGGTCACCATGGCAGCACCCACCCATAGCACGCGCTCCAGCAGGTATATCTCACTGGTCACCCCCAAAGCCAATTTCTCCTTTGGCCCGCCTTTCCTTCCAGTTCTCTGTTGCCAATGACTGGAACGAACTACAAAAATCACTGAAGCTGGAGACTCATATCTCCCTCACTAGCTTTAAGCACCAGCTGTCTGAGCAGCTCATAGATCACTGCACCTGTACATAGCCCATCTGTAAATAGCCCATCCAACTACCTCATCCCCATACTGTATGTATTTATTTATCTTGCTTCTTTGCACCCCAGTATCTCTACTTGCACATTCATCTTCTGCACATCTACCATACCAGTGTTTAATTGCAATATTGTAATTACTTTGTCACCATGGCCTATTTATTGCCTTACCTTCCTTATCTTACCTCATTTGTACTCACTGTATATAGACTTCCACTGTCTTATTGACTGTATGTTTGTTTATTCCATGTGTAACTCTGTGTTGTATGTGTCGAACTGCTTTGCTTTATCTTGGCCAGGTCACAGTTGTAAATGAGAACTTGTTCTCAACTAGCCTACCTGGTTAACTACTTAGGGAGAAGCGGCGCGCTCCCGACACTACCCGGTGAAATGTAAGGCGCCAAATTCAAAATCCAAAAGTTGAATTATTAAACATTCATCAATATACAAGTGTTGCATAGTCATCAAAAGCTCTGATTCTTGGCAATATCACAGCGTTGTCAGATTTCAAAAAGGCTTTACGGCAAAAGCACAACATTTGATTGTTTGAGGATAGCCCCTCTCATATTTTATGCATTAGCATAAATCCATAACCAAAGCGGGTCTAAAAAAACGCATAAAATCACTAATATAAAATCCCTTATCTTTCGAAGAACTTCTGCTGAGGGCTTCCCAAGTGTCCAACGAAGACATCCAATGGTTCTTTTGTTAGAAAAAGTCATTTATTATATTCATAAATCTCTGTTTGGTTGGCGCGTTATGATCATAAAATCTACCGTTGAGTCACCCATTGAACCGTGAAGAGAACACATTCAAATTATACCTATACACTTTCTACAAACAAATCAAACATCATTTTTAATTTATCCTTAGGTATCCTTTTGTGTATTTTTGCTGTAATATTTCAACTGGAAGAAAAATAAAGTGGTGCGCGTTCACAATCTCACGCGCGTCAAACCTTGTTTACAAAAGTGGTCCTCTGGCTTCTTCCTGTCCCTATTCGTTCTGGTCACTCCTAGAATTCCCAGTCTTTGACTGTTGACATCTAGTGGAAGCCATAGGTACTGCAGTCTCAGTCCTACATAAGATTGTATGCAATAGGCACAATGGAGAAGATGGATCCGGATGGATTTTCCTCTGGTTTTCAGAGCGACACCGGTTGAGCTATATCAGTTCTGTTATACTCACATACATGATTTTAACACTCTTAGAACCTTCAGAGTGTTTCCTATCCAATAGTACTAATTATGTGCATATCCTATTTTCTTGGCCTGAGTGGCAGGCATTTTACTTTGGGTACGCCAGACTCCTATGCAGCCGCTCCCTAAGAAGTTAAATAAAGGTGAAATAAAAAACTTCATAACATTTTCACCCCGGACGCTTTATCTGGACATGGTTCTACAGGACCCCCACCAGCCAAAAAGCAAAGTAGTAACATTAACACTATGCCGTCTAATTGCAGTCGCTGTATACAGGATATATACAGGAGAACTATCGCCTTATTGTGAGGAAAGCCGTGCTGCAAGCCCAGCTTCAGGCAAGGGTCATTTAAGTGTAGGAAAGGATGAAACAGTGTCTCTGCCACCAGTAAGTACAGATAGTAGTATAAATCTCCCCGCAGCCGGACAATTTTCTCAAGGCTTCTGGAAAGAAATGTTGTCGGCATGCTCAACCGGTGTCGCTCATTCAGCCAACAAACTTTCAACCGGTTCTACCCATTAGGCAACGAGTCGGAGTCTCGTCGGGTCTGAGCTGCCGAGGCCTCCCGCCATTAGCTCTGACAAATTGAAAACCCTAGTCAGTGGCGACTCCATTACACGCAATATTAGCCTTAAAAATAATTATCCAGCGATCGTACCCTGTTTACCAGGGGGCAGGGAAACCGACGTAAAGGCTAATCTGAAGATGGTGCTGGCTAAGGCTAAAACTGGTGTGTAGAGAGTATAGGGATATTGTTATCCACATTGGCACCAACGACATTAGAGGTCACCAAGCGCAACATAGCTTCAGCGTGCAAATCAGCTAGAAAGATGTGTTAGCATCAAGTAATTGTCTCTGGCCCCCTCCCAATTAGGGGGAGTGCTGAGCTCTACAGCAGAGTCTAACAACTCAATCGCTGGTTGAAAACTGTTTTCAGCCCCTCCCAAAAGATAATTGGCCCTCTTTCTGTGACTCACCCACAAACAGAACCAAGCCTAGCCTGCTGAGTAGTGACGGACTCCATCCTAGCTGGAGGGATGGTCTCATCTTATCTATGAACATAGACAGGGCTCTAATTCTTCTAGCTCCACAATGAGATAGGATGCAGGCCAGGCAGCATTAGCCACCCTGCCAGCTTAGTGGAGTCTGCCACTAGCACAGTCCATGTAGTCAGCTCAGCTATCCCCATTGAGACAGTGTCTGTGCCTCGATCTAGGTTGAGCAAAACAAAACATGGCGGTGTTCACCTTAGCAATCTCACTGGAATAAAGACCTCCTCCATTCCTGTCATTATTGAAAGAGATTGTGATATCTCACACCTCAAAATAGGGTTACTTAATGTTAGAACCCTCACTTCCAAGGCAGTCATAGTCAGTGAACTAATCACTGATCACAATCTTGATGTGATTGGTCTGACTGAAACATGGCTCAAGCCTGATGAATTGACTGTGTTAAATGAGGCCTCTCCTCCTGGTTACACTAGTGACCATAACCTCCGCGCATCCCGCAAAAGCGGAGGTGTTGCTAACATTTATGACAGCAAATTTCAATTTACAAAAAAAAGACTGCTTTTTTGTCTTTTGAGCTTCAAGTCAAGAAATCTATGCAGCCTACTCAATCACTTTTTATAGCCACTATTTACAGGCCTCCTGGGCCGTATACATCGTTCTTCACTGAGTTCCCTGAATTCCTATTGGACCTTGTAGTCATGGCAGATAATATTATACTTTTTGGTGACTCTAATATTCACATGGAAAAGTCCACAGACCCACTCCAAAAGGCTTGCGGAGCCATCACCGACTCAATGGGTTTTGTTCAACATGTCTCCAGACCTAGTCATTTCCACAGTCATACCCAGATCTAGTTTTGTCCAGTGAAACAAATGTTGTGGATCTAAATGTTTTTCCTCATAATCCTGGACTATCTGACCACCATTTTATTACATTTGCAATCGCAACAAATAATCTACTCCGACCCCAACCAAGGATCATCAAAAGTCGTGCTATAAATTCTCGGACAACCAAGGATTCCTAGATGCCCTTCCAGACTCCCTCCACCTACCCAAAAATCGGTTAACCACCTAACTGAGGATCTTAATTTAACCTTGCGTGATGCAGTCGTACCCCTAACCCTAGATGCAGTCGTACCCCTAAAAACTAAAAACATTTGTCACACGAAATTTGCTCCCTGGTATACAGAAAATACCTGAGCCATGAAGCAAGCTTCTAGAACATTGGAACGGAAATGGCGCTCCACCAAACTGGAAGTCTTCCAACTCACTTGGAAAGACAGTACCGTGCAATACCGAAGACCCCTACTCGATCATCCTATATTTTTACAATCTAATTGAGGAGAATAAGAACAATCCAAAATGTATTTTTGATACTGTCACAAAGATAACTAAAAAGCAGCATTCAACAAGAGGGGAGAGCTTTCACTTCAGCAGTGATAAATTCATGAACTTCTTGGATGAAAAGATCATGATCATTAGAAAGCAAATTACGGACTCTTTGAATCTGCATATTTCTCCAAAGCTCAGTTGTTCTGCGTCTGCACATAACTGCCATGGACCTAGGATCAATGGAGACACTCAAGTTTTTTAATACTGTATCTTGACACATTCATGAAAATAGTCATGGCCTCTAAACTGTCAAGCTGCATACTGGACCCTATTCCAACTTAACTACTGAAAGAGCTACTTCCTGTGCTTGGCCATCCTATGTTGAACATTATAAATGGCTCCCTATCCACCGGATGTGTACCAAACTCACTAAAAGTGGCAGTAATAAAGCCTCTCTTGAAAAAGCCAAACCTTGACCCGGAAAATGTAAAAAAACGTTTTTTTCCAAGAGTCTTAGGCAACTCACTGCCTTCCTGAAGACAAATAATTTATATGAAATGCTTTAGTCTGGTTTTAGACCCCATCATAGCACTGAGACTGCGCTTGTGAAGGTGGTAAATCACTTTTTTAATGGCGTCAGACCAAGGCTCTGCATCTGTCCTCGTGCTCCTAGACCTTAGTGCTGCTTTTGACACCACTGATCAACACATTCTTTTGGAGAAATTAAAAAACCCTAATTGGTCTACACGGACAAGTTCTTAACCTGGTTTAGATATAACAGTTTATCTCTGTATAACAGTTTATTTCTGTGGATGTTTTGTCCTCTGACAAATCAATTGTACGTTTCGGCGCTCCTCAAGGTTCCGTTTTTAGGACCACTATTGTATTCACTATATATTCTACCTCTTGGTGATGTCATTCGGAAACACAATGTCAACTTTCACTGCTATGCCGGACAACACACAACTTTACATTTCGATGAAACATGGTGAAGCCCCAAAATTGCCCTCCCTGGAGCCTGTGTATCAGGAATAAGGAAATGTTTTACTTTTAACCTCGGACAAACCAGAGATGCTAGTTCTAGGTCCCAAGAAACAAAGAGATCTGCTGTTGGATCTGACAATTAATCTTGATGGTTGTACAGTCGTCTCAAATAAAACTTTGACTAACAGCTTTTTTTTTCCATTGCAAAAATCTGAAACTTTTTGTCAAAAAATTATGCAGAAAAGCTAATCCTTGCTTTTGTCACTTTTAGATTAGACTACTGCAATGCTCTACTCTCGGGCTACCCGGATAAAGCACTAAATAAACTTCAGTTAGTGCTAAACACGGCTGCTAGAATCCTGACTAGAACCAAAAAATTTACAACTACAAAAAAATCATATTACTCCAGTGCTTGCCTCTACATTGGCTTACTGTTAAGGCTAGGGCTGATTTAAAGGTTTTACTGCTAACCTACAAAGCATTACATGGGCTTGCTCCTACCTATCTCTCCGATTTGTTCCTGCCGTACATACCTACACATGTACGCTACGGTCACAAGACACAGGCCTCCTTATTGTCCCTAGAATTTCTAAGCAAACAGCTGGAGGCAGGGCTTTCTCCTATAGAGCTCCATTTTTATGAAATTATCTGCCTATCAATGTGAGAGACGCAGACTCGGTCTCGACCTTTAAGTCTTTACTGAAGTCTCATCTCTTCAGTAGGTTCATTGAGTGTAGTCTGGCCCAGGGGTGTGAAGGTGAACGAAAAGGCACTGGAGCGACGAACTGCCCTTGCTGTCTCTGCCTGGCCGGCTCCCTTCTCTCCACTGAGATTCTCTGCCTCTGACCCTATTACAGGGGCTGAGTCACTGGCTTACTAGTGCTCTTCCATGCCGTCCCTAGGAGGGGTGTGTCACTTGAATGGGTTGAGTCACAGACGTGATCTTCCTGTCCGTATTTTGCGCTGGAGGAGATCTGTCCAGTTTTCTGCTTGTGCGGTGGAGGAGATCTTCATGGGCTATACTCAGCCTTGTCTCAGGGTAGTAAGTTGGTGGTCTGTTGATATCCCTCTAGTGGTGTGGTGGCTGTGCTTTTAAAAAGTGTGTGGGGTTATATCCTGCCTGGTTGGCCCTTGTCCAAGGGTATTGTCGGACGGGGCCACAGTGTCCCCCCGACTCACCCATGTCTCAGTCTCCAGTATCTATGCTGCAATAGTGTATGTGTCGGAGGGCTAGGGTCAGTCTGTTATATCTGGTGTAATTATCCTGTCTTATCTGGTGTCCCCTGTGAATTTAAGTATGCTCCCTCTAATTCTCTCTCTCTCCCTCCCCCCTCCCGGAGGACCTGAGCCCTAGGATCATGCCTCAGGACTACCTGGCCTGATGACTCCTGGCTGTCCCCAGTCCACCTGGTCATGCTGCTGCTCCAGTTTCAACTGTTCTGCCTGTGGCTAGGGAACCCTGACCTGTTTACCGGACATGCTATCTTGTCCCGCACCTGCTGTCTCGACCTCTGAATACTCGGCTATGAAAAGCCAACTGACATTTACTCCTGAGGTACTGACCTGTTGCACCCTCTATACCACTGTGATTATTAATTGACCCTGCTGGTCATCTATGAACGTTTGAACATCTTGAAGAACAATCTGGCCTTAAATGGCCATGTACTTGTATAATCTCCACACGGCATTGCCAGAAGAGGACTGGCCACCCCTCAGAGCCTTGTTCCTCTCTAGGTTTCTTCCTAGGTTCCTGCCATTCTAGGGAGTTTTTCCTAGCTACTGTGTATCTACATCTGCATTGCTTGCTGTTTGGTGTTTTAGGCTGGATTTCTTTATAGCACTTTGTGACATCTGCTGATGTAAAAAGGGCTTTATAAATATATTTTATTGATTGACTGTTCCTGACACCGACATGCACTTCTTTATCCTTGTTGGCTAGGCTACTAGCCTAGGCCTACTGCTATACAGACGTAGGCCTACAGAAGGAGGCTAATTCATATATTTTCAATCAGTATATTTTATGAGATAAGCATTATATTGTTAGATTATAGGAGTAACTTTGGTAGGCCTAAAACATTCCTCACATAAAGTTCAGCTGTCGGAGCTTCTGATGTTTTATTAGATGCAAGGTCTCTGTCTTGGCCTCATCAAACCTGAATAGCCAGTTTCACACAGTAGGCCTAGGCTACATTTGGCCGTGTCAATGTTCTTCTCAGCTTTGTCCAATACAATATACAAATTTGTCCACATGAAGGACATTCCCCTTGTCTGCTTCTTTTCACTATACTGTTTCTCATCGCTTTCGTTTTACATCCATGAAAAAGGCCTCAATCTTCGCAATCAACAGCACAGCAGCATAGGTCAAGTATTCTCTCTCTCTCCTCAGCAGCAAGCGCACATGAGGTGAGCGGCCGGAACAAGTTTCAGCTGGACCTGGCCAACCGAAGCTATGTGTTTTATTGAGTTTCAATTGACTGACACAGATAACAAGCTCTCACAGTTTCCTCATCACCTCACACACATTAAATTAACAAAGAACGGGTTCAAACGGGTCCAGTCGGTAAATACATTTTAATTGCACATACCCGAGATCCGTGGCAATTATATCAGACCCGACCCAGATCCGAGACAAAACCAGAATTTAGGACCCGGACCCACTTGGGATTTCGTGTCTGGTGGACCCATGAAGACCTCTTCTTGGCTCACCTCACACTTGCAAAGAGAGGGGTGTTTGGCTCCCTTTGCTGTTTACTGTGTCACAGTACATTAACATTGTCTGTCCTTAAAGATGAAATCCGCAGTAAGGGGAAACAGTGCCACTGTCCGGCCCATGGTTGTTATAGTTTTGTTGGCAAGCAGAGGTGGGGAACGCTGGGGGGTGAAATGGTAGTACATACAGTGCCTTCGGAAAGTGTTCAGACCCCTTGACTTTTTCCACATTTTGTTACGTTACAGCCTTATTCTAAAATGGAATAAATAAAACATTTTTCTGAGCAATCTACACACAATACCCCATAATGAGAACGCGAAAACAGGTTTTCAGACATTTTTACTAATTTATGAAAAATAAAAAAACAGAAATACCTTATTACCATAAGTATTCAGCCCCTTTGCCATGAGACTCGAAATTGAGCTCGGGTGCATCCTGTTTCCATTGATCATCCATGAGATGTTTTTACAACTTGATTGGCGTCCACCTGTGTTAAATTCAATTGATTGGACATGATTTGGAAAGGCACACACACCTGTCTATATAATGTCCCACAGTTGACAGTGCTTGTCAGAGAAAATCCAAGCCATGAGGTCGAAGGATTTGTCTTTAGAGCTCCAAGACAGGATTGTGTCGAGGCACAGATCTGGGGAAGGGTACCAAAACATTTCTGCAGCATTGAAGGTCCCCAAGAACACAGTGGCTTCCATTTTTAAATGGAAGATGTTTGGAATCACCAAGACTCTTCCTAGAGCTGTCCACCCGGCCAAACTGAGCAATTGGGGGAAAAGGGCCTTGGTCAGGGAGGTCATTCTGACAGAGCTCTAGAGTTCCTCTTTGGAGATGGGAGAACCTTCCAGAAGGACACTCCACCAATCAGCACTCCACCAATCAGGCCTTTATGGTAGAGTGGCCAGACGGACCCCACTCCTCAGTAAAAGGCACATGACAGCCCACTTGGAGTTTGCCAAATGGCACCTAAAGACTCTCAGACTATGAGAAACAAGATTCTCTGGTCTTTGGCCTGAATGCCAAGCTTCACATCTGGAGGAAACCTGGCACCATCCCTACGGTGAAGCATGGTGGTGGTGGCATCATGCTGTGGGGATGTTTTTCAGCCGCAGGGGCCTGGAGAGTAGTCGGGATCGAGGCAAAGATGAACAGAACAAAGTACAGAGAGATCCTTGATGAAAAACAGCTCCAGAGCTCTCAGTACCTCAGACTGGGGCGAAGGTTCACCTTCCAACAGGACAACGACCTACAGTAAGCACACAGCCAAGACATCGCAGGAGTGGCTTCAGGACATGTCTCTAAAGATCCTTGAGTGGCCCAGCCAGAGCCCGGACTTGAACCCGATCGACTATCTCTGGAGAGACCTGAAAATAGTTGTGCAGCAACGCTCACTATCCAATCTGACAGAGCTTGAGAGGATCTTCCAAAGAAGATCCAATGCTGTAATCGCTGCCAAAGGTGCTTCAACAAAGTACTGAGTAAAGGGTCTGAATAATTATGTAAATTAGATATCCATTTTCTTTTCTTTATAAATGAGCAAAAATGTCCAAAAACTTGGTTTTGCTTTGTCATTATTGTGTGTAGATTATTTAATACATTTTTGAATAAGGCTGTAATGTAGCAAAATGTGGAAAAAGTAAAGGGGTCTGAATACTTTCTGAAGGCACTGTATGCTGCTGTTTTATCGCGTGTGCAATTATGTACGAGGTGTTCGTTGTTTGCAGTAACTTCTTTGTTGTTGTAATATCCCAAATGGACGTGGCGATTTCACCATTAACCTCTTAGGGCAAGGGTCTAGTTTCCTGAATTTCCGCCTGTCGGACGTGGCCAAAGTAAACTGCTTGTTACTCAGGCCCAGAAGCGAGGATATGCACATAATTAGTAGTATTGGATAGAAAACACTCTGAATGTTCTAAAACTGTTAAAATAATGTCTGTGGGTATAACAGAACCGATATGGCAGGTGAAAACCCGAGGAAAATCCATCCAAGAAAATGTCATTTTGTGGGCTTGCTCATTTTCCAATGGGTTGCTATAGGGCATGCTTTGGTCCAGGACCCAGATTGCAGTACCTATGGCTTCCACTAGATGTCAACCGTCTTTAGACAAAGTTTCAAGAGTTTATCTTGAAAACTAGACAAATAAAGGATGTTTATATAAGTGGAGTGAGGAAGTGCCTTTTGGGTTTGGCGGCGCGCGACCGCGAGCATGCGCCTCGGTTTTTTCCTTTTCTATCGCTCAAGATATTATCCGTGTGAAATATAATCGTTAATAAACATAATAGTGTACCTAAGGATTGATTAGAAACGTGGTTTGATTTGTTTGGACAAAGTTTATAGGTATATTTTTACCGGTCTCTGTGTCTTCTATATCGGGGGGGAGTGGACGGTGGATTTTCTGAACAGAACGTGCCAACCAAACTGAGATTTATGGATATAAATAGGGACTTTTTCGAACAAAAGGAACATTGAATGTCTTGCCTGGACACTTCGGGTTACCATCAGCAGAAGATCTTCAAAGGTAAGCTATTTATTTGAGCTCTTTTTATGTGTTTTGTGACACCTGCGCTGGTTATGTTTTTATGCTAATGGTGGAAGTACACGGGGCACTGTCCTCAGACAATCAAATGTTCTGCTTTCGCCATTAAAGCCTTTTTGAAATCTGACAACGCTGTGAGATTGCCAAGAGTCTAAGCTTTTGAAGAGTGTGCAACACTTGTATTTTCATGAATGTTTGAAATGAGTATTTCTGTAATTTGAAGTTGGCGCTCTGCAATTTCACCAGATGTTGTAGAGTTTGGTAGGCTACGTGCACAGAGAGGTTAAGGATTCCAGCTTTCATGCTTCTCAAGCCAAGTCCCAGGTATATCCTGTCCTCAAATGTATTGTGATCCAAATGAATGATGCCTGTCTTTGTGGTTCTCTCTCTTTCTCTCTCCTCTCTGTCTAACTGTTTGTCTGCTCTCTCGGTGTGTGTGTGTGTGTGTGTGTGTGTGGGTCCAGAGCTGATGGAGACGCGGACGGCGCGGCCTTTCTCCTTCTCCTTCAACACCAGTGACTACCGCATCCTACACATGGACCAAGACCAGGGTCGTCTCTACCTGGGCAGCCGGGAGTACCTGGTCTCTCTGGACATGCACAACATCAACAAGGAGCCCCTCATAGTAAGAGCAAAAATGATGACTCCTATGATAAAATTCCATAGAGACAGATACATATAATACCTAATAAGATTTCCCTGACGAAGATGGCCGCCCTGGGGTCAAGTTGCCGGCATCCATTCTGGTGTTTTATTACATTTTATGAAATATTCAGCCACTGTAGCCATCTGTACGCCTAGGAGTGCAAATAAAAGTCTTGACACTTGACATCCACAGGTATAATGCTTTTATTTTATTATGACCAATTATAAGCATGTATGAGCTTTCATGATATCCTATTTTAAGGCTTAGAATATGTAATGTCTATACATAGAAAATCATACAATGCACCAGATCTGAAATGTTGCATTTTCTACACTTCTTCCTTCAGATTCACTGGCCGGCCACTACCCAGAGGAAAGGAGAGTGTAGAATGACTGGAAAGGGTGGGCAGGTTAGTGTCCTTTACGTCTTGACCATTTAATGTATAAAAAAAGGGCTACACAAATACTGTTGTTATTGTAGTACAGTAAATATGCACAGTATGTCAAGTGAACTCTGTTCCCTTTCTGTTCTAATCAGGGGGAGTGTGCAAACTTTGTGCGTCTGATCGAACCCTGGAATCGCACACACCTGTACACCTGTGGCACAGGGGCCTACAAGCCCATCTGCACCTTCATCAACAGAGGATGGAGAGCAGAGGTACGGACACAAACAAACATGCACGTGCTCAGACAGGCGCACACACAAACATGCCAGATCTGGGTTCAAATGCATGTGTATTTGAGTATTTGGTATTTAAGATTGAGCTAAAAGGCAGGACACTTCCTACAGGATTGGACTCTACAGTGTTATGCTGGCATGTAAACAGTTCAAAGGCAGCCATACTGGACAATGCATTGCCAGCACATATGAGGAACTCTTGGATCACTACAAGATCTCAACCAAAATCAACACCGTGGTCACCACTAATGCAAATAATATGGTTGTTGCCTTTGCTAATTTTGAAGACGACATCCTCAGAAGAAGAAGATGAAAGATGCTTTTCTGACACAATACAGCTCACTTTTAAAAATGACTTTAAATCTGCAGATAACCATTTCCAAAGCCTCCAACATTGTCTCCCACTACCACAAATCAACATTTGCACAGGATAGTAAAATATAGTAAAAATAACTCTGACCTTGCGGGGGTCCAAAGAAACTGTTTAGGCCAGTTATTAATGTGCTTACCTTCTTTTGAATAGTGTCCAGTCAAAACTCTGTTTTCACACCTGATTGCGCAAATGACTGGCCTTATAATAACATGTTTCACTAGGCTCTGTAGGCTATGGGCTCTCCGACCCTGTTCCAGGGGTCCTAGGCCTATAGGCTATGCTTTGAGTTATTTGGCCACGTTAGTTGTGATACAACCCTCATCAAAACATATAGGCATATTGGGTAGGCTGCATGTGACTATGATTAGAAAAAGTCCCCCAAAAATGCATTGCCGTAGACCGCACACGGTGGGCATCATTCACGAGTGATAATATGGGCCAATATCACGCACCTGTCGGAACAGGGGCAGGGGAATAAAATACATGTCATTGAATAGCAAATGCAAGAGGCTTTTCCCGCGGTTCATTTACATGCCAGCCAAGTAGGCTACTCCGGTTGTAAAGAGAAGCAATGTGTTTAATATTGGGCCTAGCCTATAGAAAGCTGATGTGATCTGCTCTTTTTAAAAGAGGCCATTAAAACTCTGTTTTCTTGCATAGCATAGCCTATAGAAATGTTGTGCAACATAGGCTTATGGGAACACTCATTTCATTCTATGCATCAAGCAGCTATGAGGAGCTGGCTGCACACCACGTGATCCTATTCCACTCAAACTCTGAATGCCAAGGCTCTCATGAAGTGATTGATTTGTTTTTCTATTGCTTTTGCATTGATGTCAGAGTGATTAGAGAGACAATAGAGCGCAGAGTAGCAGGCCATTAGCAAGTTTGGTAGGCTACTAATGACCATCCGTGGCATCAGAGCGCAGTTTTGGAGAAGCCTAGTTACCGTGACTCAATGGTCACATGGAAATCGACTGCGGTCATGAAATTAAACCACTATGTACATTCACAACTATTTTGTTTTCCAAATATTTCCAACGATATGTATTTTTAAGTGATTGTAAATACATGCCAATACTTTCCAAATGATATTTTGAAATACATTCCAATATTCAACTATTTGTTTTTTCAAATAAGGGTTATCTAAATACTAGTTTTGAAATGTATTAAAAAGTAATTGAAGTACCTAAAATAGTATCTGAACCCAGGTCTGAAACATACCTACATCCATGTATTGTCCTCTCTGTGCAGGAGTACCTGTTCAGGCTGGTCCCTGGCTATGTGGACTCAGGGAAAGGGAAATGTTCCTATGACCCGCGGCAGGAGAATGCTGTGGCCCTTATCAGTGAGACCTCTTCTTGTCTGTTCATCATAACAGTTCCCACCACAGTTCTCTCTTACAATACCAATAGCCATCATCATAATCCATCTTCCTCTTTGTTCCCTCTTTGCTAGATGGGAATCTGTATGCAGGGGTCCACGTTGACTTCATGGGCACGGACCCGGCCATCTTCAGAACCCTGGGGGACAGACCTGCCGTCAGGACTGAGCAATATGACTCCCGCTGGCTGAATGGTAAGCTTGCCCCTGACCCACAGGTGACACTTTGAGCAACTCATTACTATTTTTCCCTGAGAAAAAGTCGGTCTCTCTCTCTCTCTCTCTCTCTCTCTCTCTCTGCACAAATACAGCAAAATGCTTAACTTGCAAGCCCGTCCCAAAAGTGCAGTACCAAATTACAATTTGCAGGGATACTGGAGTAGTTGAGGTAGATACTGTATGTACATGTAGGCAGGGATTAGGAGAAGGTGACTGGTAACAGGATAAATAATAATAATCTCTCTCTCTCTCTGTCTGTCTCGTTCTCCATTACCCTCTTTTCTCAAATTGACTAGTCTGTCTGTCTCCATCTCCAGAGCCTGTGTTTGTGAAGATCCAGCAGATTCCTGACAGCTCTGTAAGGAACGATGATAAGCTCTACTTCTTCTTTCGGGAGAAGAGCCTGGATTCTTCTGGGGGGGGCAGCCCCAGTGTCCTGGCCAGGGTGGGCCGAGTATGCCTGGTGAGAGACCCTCGTATATCCCCCCTGACCCCACAAACACCACAGGAGACTGCTGAAGGGGAGGACGGCTCATAATAATGGCTGGAATGGAGTGAATGGAATGGCATCAACCACATGGAAATCATGTGTTTGATGTGTTGGATGCCATTCCATTTATTCTGTTCCAGCAATTACTATGAGCCCGTCTTCCCCAAGTTAGGGGGTAATAC
This sequence comes from Brachymystax lenok tsinlingensis, assembly GCA_030435695.1. Lineage (NCBI taxonomy): Eukaryota > Metazoa > Chordata > Actinopteri > Salmoniformes > Salmonidae > Brachymystax > Brachymystax lenok. The sequence goes on along the minus strand of CM059802.1, from coordinate 34,925,116 downwards.
CTCAGTTTCTCCTGTTTCGTTCCTACTAAACGCACAACCATTGGACACTAGAAAGCCAAGTGGTTGTGTTGATGATTTTGAGTGATCTACCCTTTTATGTAAATTCCCCCTAACTTTGTTTCACCTTCCCAGAATGATGATGGGGGTCAGAGGTCACTGGTCAACAAGTGGACGACCTTCCTGAAGGCTCGGCTTGTGTGCTCAGTGATAGGCAGTGATGGTGTGGAGACCTATTTCGATGAGCTGAGTGAGATTGCTTTTCATTCCTGCGGCATTGACATACTGTACAGTAGGCTGCAATTCAATCAGTTGCAGATAAAGGAAAATGTTCCGAATGTTTACGCTTTGATTGAATTGGAGGCTTAGTCTTGTTTTGACACTTGTTTATAGAAAAGGCACTGTTAACACCTTTGTCAACTTGCTTCCCATCAGAGGATGTCTTCATTCAGCCAACACAAGACGAACGCAATCCTGTCGTGTACGCTGTCTTTTCCACTGCGGGGTAATATATCACTTTAATCATTCCAAAATGTTTTTTTACACAACCATACATTATATGTCCTTTGTTAGTGTCGGGCTAAAACAAAAGCCTGCCCACCCAGTAGTTCTCCACAATTTCAATATTTCATCATCATCAAATCAGCTATGCTTAGTCTAATACAGTTACAACTAAAAGATACCAAAAACTGTTTAGGGAAAGGGAAAGGGGGATACCTAGTCAGTTGTATAACTGAATGCATTCAACTGAAATGTGCCTTCCGCATTTAACCCAACCCCTCTGAAGCAGTCCAATTAACATAAGCTAAATATGATGTGGCTGTCCATGGAACTGATTTCTGTGTTTGTGTGCCTGGGTGCGTGCCTGCATGCGTGCGTGCGTGAAAGTAGGAAAAACTTGACTCACCCTACTTGTAGAGAAACGCCAATGCCATCCTCCTCTCTTCCATGTTTCTGAAACGGTCTATGACTCTGTCATACAGTACACACTTTTAGTTTTTGTTGTCCTAGGCTACCTGGCTAAAATGTATGCTTTCTAGCCTAACTTCCTTTCATGGGCAACAATGAGCCAGCTAGTTAAAATTAGCCTACTAGCCTACATTTAGCTTCGTATTGAACTTCCATCCTCTCAGGCCAGGGGCACATTTTATGAATATGGTTGAATCAGAATCGCTGTTATAATCATTGGCTAGTACGGATAATTAAATAAAACCACAAGTCCCTTGACACTCTTCCCTTGACACTTTATTCTGGTGCACCAGGACCATTCACAGTTGAGCTCACTCAGTTTAGCTCAACGCTGATTGGCTATTATTATTATTTATTTTTTTATCAAGGGAGGCCAAATGCTCGTTGGCTTCTTTTGCATTCAATGCTACGGACGGCAACAATGTCATACACTTTTTGACCAGACTGCATCAGATCGATGGGCTACACATACAGAGACAGAGGGGCACTGTTTCGCTTACTTTCTTCCCTTGGCATCCATGAATACACACCACTGGGGTAGTTTATTTTGATGACTCTTATCCACCACCTTTCCACTTCTTTCCTTAGGTCTGTGTTTAAGGGCTCAGCCGTGTGTGTGTACTCTATGTCCGACATTCGCAATGTCTTCAATGGCCCCTTCTCACACAAGCATGGACACAACTACCAGTGGACCCCCTACACTGGAAAGATCCCCCTACCCTCGCCCTGGAACAGTACGTACACTCAGGACCAAATGCCTCCAGGAATGTCTAAAATGAATGGTAGATAATTTGACTAGTAGACAGTAGCCTAATAAACAAACAAATTATGGATAGCTTTGAAGTTGCTGTTGCTCATAGTGTCAAATCTAGATCAACAAATAATCATAAGAAACAATGTGTCAAACTGTCAGTGTCTTGGTGTGGTCAAAATCACATCATTCCCACGATCCAACACACAAGAACATGTTGAGCTACATGATGGCTGTATTCAATGATGCACACCGTAGCAAAACGTTGTGCAATGGAAAATGAAACATGCAGTTCTGATTGGCCAAGTCCAGATACAGTAGTTCTTCCCTGTTTCAGACGGTTTTCTTATTTTTGGTGCCACTGAACATAACCCAGTTCAACCAGAGCTCTCTGTCCTCTTTGTCTACAGTGTCCAGGAGGAACGTTCACCCCGGGCCTCCGCTCTACCAAGGAGTTTTCGGATGAGGCAGTGAACTTTGTGAGGGCGCACCCCCTCATGTACCACCCTGTCTACACCATACACAAGCGCCCCCTGGTGGTCCGAACAGGGGTAGACTACCGATTCACCTCCATCGTGGTGGACCTGGTGGATGCTGTGGACGGGAGGTATGAGGTGCTCTTCCTGGGCACAGGTGAGTCATGCTAGCTAGGTTCTTCCTCCTTTTTACTGAGGGGGAACATCAGGGGCTGTATGTATCAAGCATCTCAAGGATTTGAGCGCTGATTTAGGATCAGTTTTGCCTTTTAGATCACAATGAATAAGATTACATGGACAGTGGGGATCTGATCCTAGATCAGCATTTCTACTCTGATATGCTTGATACATATGGCCCCAGATTCAGTCAAATCCTAAATTGAGGTGTGTGTACAGCTGGAACTGGGTAAATAATGCCTTGATCATAGAAATCATTTGATCATGATCAAATCATGCTCACGTACCTCAAGTTAGGAGTTAGCTCTCAGTGAATAATTTCCTTTCAACTCTGTATTAGGGGTGTGACATTTAAAAGTTTAAACAAATTTGGGGGATCACGTGACCCTTGAACAAGATGCCTGTATGAACTGAGAGCTCCGCACAAGTAATTTCAAATTCTTAATCTTACCTCCACTTCAAGTTAAACCCCATTAGCTTTAGTCAAAAAAGCCAATGGCGGCTACAAAAAGCGTTTTTAGCCGGACTCGAGCAATAGTCGCGGGAAAAAGCCTCCAAGAAACAGCTAGCTTCAGAAAAAGCTAGAGCCAGGAGCAAGAGGACCTGTCCCTTCCCGAGGCCCAACTGCCAACCTCGTCCTCTGTCGAAGACATCCTTTCTGAGCTGAGATACCAGCGTACAGAACTCAACATCAAACTAGATGGCATTAACTCTCAGCTCAGTGCGATAGGGGACAAGGTGACAACCCTGGAAAATGCCTTGCCTGACATCAACAACAAGATAACCATCAACGTGGGGCGCCTGGATGAGGCAGAGGGACGAATCCAATCCATGGAGTGACGCCATGGAAACAACAGCATCTGCTACAAATAAAGTAGAGCATCTGGAATAGAAAGCAGAGGACCTGGAAAATAAGGGGCAAAGAAATAACTGTGTTCTATTAAACCTGTCCCCGAGGGGCTCCACCTGTCCACCGACAGACCCATAGAACTCGAGGGCGCTCACCTAGTACTGAGGCCCCCACCAGCTGACAGACAACCAATGCGCCCAATCACCATACGTTTCCTGAGATTCATCGACAAGGAACGAGTCCTACAGGTGGCGAAAATCAACACCATTACAGTGGGAAACGCCAAACTCACTTTACACCAGGAATTGTCAGCTGGAATACGCCAAAAGCGCAGAGTTTGACAAGGTGAAGAAACACTTCATTGACCGAGGCATCTTCAGGGGATTCAAATACCCAAACGATCTCAGGATTCTTCACCAAAGAGCCCTGCGACACCGAGGCAAAACGTTTTTTGAAGGACAATCCTGCCAACTGAGAAATGGTTCAATGACTAAAAGTGATTACCGATATTACTAATGGAGGTAGGAAAACATATAGCCGCCATCCATTGACCCACCCGCCCCGCTAAATGTCATTATAGCCGTCTATTTGTAATTTATTTTTATTTAGCTGAGAGAGGGATAGGCCCTCAACTCAACTCTGGAAAATCATCTCAAGTTCCAACCACAAACCCTAGATCGGCAAAGATGTTTAACTTCTCAGTATCCAGTGGGTCCCTAGCGGGCTCATCCCGTCACTACCAGGTAAAAAGGTAAAGCGCGAAATTCAAATATCTAAATTTGAATTATTAGACATCCACCAATATACAAGTGTTCCATACTCATCAAAAGCTCTGTTTCTTGGCAATATCACAGCGTTGTCAGGATTCAGAAAGGCTTTACGGCGAAAGCAGCACATTCATTTGTTTGAGGCTATCACCTCACATATTTTCCAATAGCCATGTATCGATTAGCCATCATGGCACACACATAACACATTTCACAGCAAAAACAAATCAATTACCTGTTGAAGAACTTCTGCTGAGGTCATCCTAAGTGTCCATCGAAGACAATCCATGGTTCTTTTGTTAGAAAAAGTAACGTCTTTTATCCATAAATCCTCCATTTGGTTCGCGCGTTATAATCAGAAACGACAGTCTCCACAGCGAAAATCTACAGTGCCAAATTTAAATTCCGAAAGTTGAATTATTAGACATCCAGCAATATACAAGTGTTCCATACTCATCAAAAGCTCTGTTTCTTGGCAATATCACAGCGTTGTCAGATTTCAAAAAGGCTTTACGGCGAAAGCAGCACATTCATTTGTTTGAGGATATCACCTCACATATTTTCCAATAGCCATGTATCGATTAGCCATCATGGCACACACATAACACATTTCACAGCAAAAACAAATCAATTACCTGTTGAAGAACTTCTGCTGAGGTCATCCTAAGTGTCCAACGAAGACAATCCATGGTTCTTTTGTTAGAAAAAGTAACGTCTTTTATCCATAAATCCTCCATTTGGTTTGCGGCGTTATAATCAGAAACGACAGCCTCCACTAGTCCATGAAACGCGGGCGCCAACTCGCTCAAATTATACCTATAAACTTGTCCAAAAACAATCAAACATAGTTTTAAATGTTTCCTTAGGAACACTTTTACGTATATTTACTATTATAAATCAGCCGGAATATAAACCGATCAATAACGACGATAAAACAGACGCTCCGTGACTTCTTGTGCACGCGCATTGTGAAGAGTTCCCATAAAGGACCCCATGAGGGGTCCTCGATTTCGTGGTTTTCTCTGGAATGACTCACCCAAAATGGAGGAAAACACCATCCAGAGGCTGGTGACATCACAAGGAAACTTCCTGCATTCCAAACATATGCCTATATATGGTCATTTTCAATAGGGAGGGGTTCCAAAATGAGCAATGTGTCAAAATGACTTTTTCCAGGACAGAAATTCCTCAGGGTTTTGCCTGCCCTATGCGTTCTGATTGACTCACAGACAACTGGATGACAGTTTTGGAAAATTCAGAGTGTTTCCTATCCAATGGTACTAAATATATGCATATCCCATTTTCTGAGCCTGAATGGGAGGCATTTTACTTTGGGCACGCCAGGCTCTCCAAAACAGTCACCTTTGCTGCCGGAGCTTAACTCTCTTACTAAAGAGATGGGACTGATAAATATCTGGAGAGAGACTAATATCTCAACTATGGACTATACATACCACTCCAATGTCCCTAACACCTACTCTCGTATAGATTATATTTTTATCCCAAAGATTTTCATAAATTCTGCCACTTAGCACTTTCAGATCACGCCTTTGTCTGCCTTCGCTTTGACCCCTGTAAAAACATCCTGTGGTCAAAGACTCCTGTTTCTCCGGCCACAATGTGGGACGCTGCCAAAGCCACACTAAGAGGTAATCTAATTGCATATGCTTCCTCTAAGAAAAAAGCAATGGAAGCACACAGGTTAGATCTTGAGAGGGAGCTGGAACACTGCGAAAAAGTACATAAACTCCCCAGACAGCGCCTCCTGGAGTCAACTTAAAGCAGCCAAACCTAAACTAAACTTGGACTATACTCGGGAGAGTATAGTTACTAAACAGAAATACCATGAGTATAGCAATAGGCCTAGCAGATTGCTTGCTTACCAATTAAAAAAAGAGCAGTCAGAGCGTACAATCATGGCCATCCAAACAGCAGATGACAAGGTCACATTTGATCCAAATCGGATACATTTAACTTTTCATGATTTTTACTGCAAATTATACTTCTGAGAGAACATACAGATGCAGAACTCCATTCCTTCCTAGAGGGAATCTCGCTACCATAACTCAGAGACCGACCAAGAAGATCTCAACTCCCCCTTCACTCCTGAGGAGGTCCTAGAGGCAATTATCTCCATGCCACCAAACAAGTCCAAAGGCCCAGACGTATTTCCCAGAGTTCTACAAAGCTTTTTGGCCCCAGCTTAGCCCTATTTTCATGCCAATGCTGGATGATTTTTGCAAAGACTGAGCTCTCCCGAACTCTATGTACAGTACACAGCCCGCATTACAGTGTTGCTATAAAAGAAAAATAATTACCAAATTGCTCGCCAAAAGACTAAACACTCTTCCCAAAATTATAAAAGCAGAACAAACTAGATTTATTAGAGACAGGTACTCTTCTGATAACATTCACCGTCTTTGATATTATAGATCAAGTAAACACACAGAAAACCCTTGCTGCTGGCTTCACTGGATGCTGAGAAGGCGTTCGACAGGATGGAGTGGAGCTTTCTGTTTTCAGTCTTAGAAATGTTCAATAAGGGCACAAACCTTATTAAATGGATTAAGTCCCTATATTCTCATACAAATGCCATGGGGACTACTAACGGTCTGAATTCTGACAGATTCCCTTAAGGGATGTAGCACAAGACAAGGATGCTCGCTTTCCCCCCTGCTTTACTTGTTGGGGCGGAGCCTTTGGCAGAGTTGATAAGGAGCAATACAAGTATTATGGGTGTTTCTGCAGGCTGCCTTGAGCACAAGATTTCGCTCTACGTGGATGATGTCTTGCTCTACATATCCAACTCTGAGAAATCCCTCCCATTTTAGACACAATTGTTCAGTATATAAGAATATATAAGATATATTTGAACAAATCCATTGTTTGCCCTCTCAATCTTACAGAGTGAAGACACTCTGCCCGTTCCAATGGAAGACACAGGGGTTTCAATACCTTGGGATCTTTGTAACTTCAGATTTTAATAGCATTTTCAAGGAAAATTATCTCCCACTCCTGGATCGAATCAAGAATGATTTCCGAACCTGGATCTTCCTCCCAATTAGCTTAGTCGGAAGAATCAATGTTATCTGTGTGAACATCCTCCCTAGATTGAACTATTTATTTCAGATGCTCCCATGCTATCTCCCAGTTTCTTTCTTCAAAACAACCAACCAAAGCATCTAAAATATCTAGGATCAAGTTCTCCACTCTATCGAAACCTGAATCTAAGGGTGGTCTTGCCCTTCCCTGGCTTCAATTGTACTATCAATCAATCAAATGTATTTATAAAGCCCTTCTTACATCAGCTGATGTCACAAAGTGCTGTACAGAAACTCAGCCTAAAACCCCAAACAGCAAGCAATGCAGGTGTAGAAGCATGGTGGCTAGGAAAAACTCCCTAGAAAGGCCAGAACCTAGGAAGAAACCTAGAGAGGAACCAGGCTATGAGGGGTGGCCAGTCGTCTTCTGGCTGTGCCGGGTGGAGATTATAACAGAACATGGCCAAGATGTTCAAATGTTCATAGATGACCAGCAGGGTCAAATAATAATAATCACAGTGGCTGTCAAGGGTGCAACAGGTCAGCACATCAGGAGTAAATGTCAGTTGGCTTTTCATAGCCGATCATTCAGAGTATCACTACCGCTCCTGCTGTCTCTAGAGAGTTGAAAACAGCAGGTCTGGGACGGGTAGCATGTCCGGTGAAAAGGTCAGGGTTCCATAGCCGCAGGCAGAACAGTTGAAACTGAAGCAGCAGCACGGCCAGGTGGACTGGGGACAGGAAGGAGTCATCAGGCCAGGTAGTCCTGAGGCATGGTCCTAGGGCTCAGGTCCTCCGAGAGAGAGAAAGAGAGAAAAAGAGAGAGAATTAGAGAGCATACTTAAATTCACACAAGACACCGGATAAGACAGGAGAAATACTCCAGATATAACAGACTGACCCTAGCCCCCCGACACATAAACAGGAGGGGTCGGGAGACACTGTGGCCCCGTCCGACGATACCCCCGGACAGGACCAAACAGGCAGGATATAACCCCACCCACTTTGCCAAAGCACAGCCCACACACCACTAGAGGGATATCTTCAACCACCAACTGACCATCCTGAGACAAGGCCGAGTATAGCCCACAAAGATCTTGGCACAACCCAAGGGGGGGCGCCAACCCGGACAGGAAAATCACGTCAGTGACTCAACCCACTCAAGCGACGCACCCCCTCCGCATGGAAGAGCACCAGTAAGCCAGTGACTCAGCCCCTGTAATAGGGTTAGAGGCAGAGAATCTCAGTGGAGAGAGGGGAACCAGCCAGGCAGAGACAGCAAGGGCAGTTCGTTGCTCCAGTGCTTTTCCGTTCACCTTTACACTCCTGGGCCAGACTAAACTCAATCATAGGACCTACTGAAGAGATGAGTCTTCAATAAAGACTTAACTACTTACGGAGTGGTGGGGCGCTCTGATTCTTGGCAATATCACAGCGTTGTCAATTTTCAAAAAGGCTTTACGGCGAAAGCACAACATTTGATTGTTTGAGGGTAGCACCTCTAATATTTTTGCATTAGCATAAATCCATAACCCAACACGGGTCTCAAAAAACGCATACAATCGCTAATATAAAATCCCTTACCTTTCGAAGAACTTCTGCTGAGGGCTTCCCAAGTGTCCAACGAAGACAATCCATGCTTCTTTTGTTAGAAAAAGTCATTTATTATATCCATAAATCTCAGTTTGGTTGGCGCGTTATGATCATAAAATCAACCGTTGAGTCGCCCATTGAACCGTGAAGAGAACGCGTTCAACCTATACCTATACACTTGTCCAAGAACAATCAAACATCATTGATAATGTATCCTTAGGAACACTTTTATGTATATTTACTATAATATTTCAACCGGATTATAAACTGGACGATAGGAAAGGAAAAAAAACACAGCACGCGCGAGCCCGTGAACGCGCATCCTCTTCTGTTTACATCTGATAACTAGTTCGAAATTCTTCTTCTATTACCATCCAGAGCAACCTAACATCACCAAACACTGTCTAGAGACTGTTGACATCCAGTGGAAGCAATAGGTACTGCAATCTTACTCCCATATATGGCTGTTTTCAATAGGGAGAGGTTCAAAATGAGGCAATGTGTCAAAAACACTTTTTCCAGGACAGAAATTCCTCTGATTTTCGCCTGCTATATCAGTTCTGTTATACTCACAGACAATATTTTAACACTCTTAGAAACTTCAGAGTGTTTCCTATCCAATAGTACTGATTATGTGCATATCCTAGTTTCTGGGCCTGAGTGGCAGGCCTTTTACTTTGGGCACGCCAGACTCTCCAAAACCGACACCTCAGCTGCCGCTCCCTAAGAAGTTAAGGTTGAGACCGAGTCTGCTTCTCTCACATGGATAGGGACCGTAAGGAGGCCTGCTTCTTGTGACCGTAGCATATGTGTTGGTATGTACGGCAGGACCAAATCAGAAAGATAGGTAGGAGCAAGCCCATGTAATGCTTTGTAGGTTAGCAGTAAAACCTTGAAATCAGCCATTGCCTTAACAGGAAGCCAGTGTAGAGAGGCTAGCACTGGAGTAATATGATAATCTTTTTTGGTTCTAGTCAAGATTCTAGCAGCCGTGTTTAGCACTAACTGAAGTTTATTTAGTGCTTTATCCGGGTAGCCGGAAAGTAGATCATTGCAGTAGTCTAACCTAGAAGTGACAAAATCGTGGATACATTTTTATGCATCATTTTTGGACAGAACGTTTTAGATTTTTGCAATGTTACGTAGATGGAAAAAAGCTGTCCTTGAAGTCTTGATATGTTCGCCAGAGTAACGCCGAGGTCCTTCACAGTTTTATTTGAGACGACTGTACAACCATCAAGATTCAACAGAAGATCTCTTTGTTTCTTGGGACCTAAAACAAGCATCTCTGTTTTGTCCGAGTTTAAAAGTAGAACATTTGCCGCCATCCACTTCTTTGTCTGAAACACAGGCTTCCAGGGAGGGCAATTTTGGGGCTTCACCATGTTTCATCGAAATGTACAGCTGTGTGTCATCCGCATAGCAGTGAAAGTTAACATTATGTTTCCGAATGACATCACCAAGAGGTAAAATATATAGTGAAAACAATAGTGGTCCTAAAACGGAGCCTTGAGGAACACCGAAATTTACAGTTGATTTGTCAGAGGACAAACCATCCACAGAGACAAACTGATATCTTTCCAACAGATCAGATCTAAACCAGGCCAGAACTTGTCAGTGTAGACCAATTAGGGTTTCCAATCTCTCCGAAAGAATGTGGTGATCGATGGTATCAAAAGCAGCACTAAAGTCTAGGAGCACGAGGAAAGATGCAGAGCCTCGGTCTGACGCCATTAAAAGGTCATGTACCACCTTCACAAGTGCAGTCTCAGTGCTATGATGGGGTCTAAAACCAGACTGAAGCGTTTCGTATACATTGTTTGTCTTCAGGAAGGCAGTGAGTTGCTGCGCAACAGGTTTTTAAAAAATATGTGAGAGGAATGGGAGATTCGATATAGGCCCATAGTTTTTTATATTTTCTGGGTCAAGGTTTGGCTTTTTCAAGAGAGGCTTTATTACTGCCAATTGTAGTGAGTTTGGTACACATCCGGTGGATAGAGAGACGTTTATTATGTTCAACATAGGAGTGCCAAGCACAGGAAGCAGCTCTTTCAGTAGTTTAGTTGGAATAGGGTCCAGTGTGCAGCTTGAAGGTTTAGAGGCTATGATTATTTTCATGAATGTGTCAAGAGATATAGTACTAAAAAACTTGAGTGTCTCCCTTGATCCTAGGTTCTGGAAGAGTTGTGCAGACTCAGGACAACTGGGCTTTGGAGGAATATGCAGATTTAAAGATGAGTCCGTAATTTGCTTTCTACTGATAATTATCTTTTCCTCAAAGAAGTTCATGAATTTATCACTGCTGAAGTGAAAGCCATCCTCTCTTGGGGAATGCTGATTTTTAGTTAGCTTTGCGACAGTATCAAAAATAAATGAACCACAGGATTGGTCTGCCCAAATCCGCAACATGCTAACATGGATCACAAACAGACAAGACTCAATGTAGATTCAGATAGACGCCCAATCCTGTGGTTCATTCCCCTAAGCTCAATTATATTAATTAATAACTTTAGTGAAGTGGGCAACATAGCCTAAACCTTTGATTTACAGCACCCTACTAACATGGAAGGACTGTAAGAAATACAGTGGCATTTCCTCCCAGATATGCTCTCATTCGCCTATAGTATGCAACCCAGACTTGCCAAAAGCCCTGAGTGATGCCAACTTTAATCTTTGGCATACTCTAGGGATCAGGACATTTTCTGACCTGTTTCATCAGAGCACAACTACACTGAAATCCTTTCAAGAGCTCTGCAATTTCAATTTTTATTTCACCTTTATTTAACCAGGTAGGCTAGTTGAGAACAAGTTCTCATTTACAACTGCGACCTGGCCAAGATAAAGCATAGCAATTAGACACATACAACAACACAGAATGAATTCAATGTGCCAAGATTTAAAAAAAATCTCTCAAATCTCTTTAAATTAGACACGTCATTTTCTCATTCACTTCCAAGGGGAGGTTTAGAGCTCAGCTGAATGAAGTTGAGACCCTTCTTGCTACAGCATAATCCATCAAAGGCAAAATATCCTGTATCTATAGATTGCTTTCTGAGAATGTGGGCTCCTCCTTTACTCCTTTGAAAATAATCTGTGAAAAAGACCTTTGTCTGACTATCAGTGATGAGTTATGGGCGGATGTTTGCGACAGGGTTTACTGCTCCTCTTCTAATGTAAAAATGAAAATCTAATTACAAATGTTTGTAAAAATGTTACTACACCCCAGTGAGACTCCAAATAATGAATACAGACATTTCTCCTGATTGTAAAAGATGTACCTCTGAAAATGGAACCTATATGCATGTGTTTTGGAGTTGTAGAGAGATTATCAGATTTTGGCAATCTATACTGCTACACAGAAAATATTAGATGTACAGTTTGATATGACCCCGTATCTCTATCTTCTTAAAGCCCAGCAAGACTTTGTTCTTGATCCAGACAGAGAAAATGTGTTTATGACGATCATGTACTTTGCTAAGAAATGTATTTTCCTATTGTGGGCTTCTAATTCTTCTCCTACATTTAAAATGTGTATTGACCAGATTGTTGACTTTCTTCCTCTTGAAAAGCTCACTTATGACTAGGGTTGCAAAGGGTCGGAAACTAGTAAATAGTTGCCAACAGCAAAGTGGGCTTAAATAATTTCTAACTTGTTAACAATTTCTGCTAGTTAGTTTTTGCTACCTTGTGGGTTTTAGCTTGCTTGAGCCTGCTAACTGAGGAGTGTTTATTCACCTGTTTCCATACATGTTTCATTTAAAACATTTATCTTACAAAGTAGTTGTTTAATCTAACTGCTTAACTATTTATCTGTACATGGAATTGTATTTGTTTGTTTTTTACAAAAAAAAATCTAATCTTTACAGGAAAATGACACGGGCACTATCTGAAAGACATTTCACTGTTAGGTATGGTTAGGTATGTGAAGGGTCATCAAGTTATAGCAGCAATCTACCTCACCAAGCAAAGTGAGAAGAATAAGAGCACCAGATTGAAGCTGCCCAGCAACACCCGTTGGGGTGGTGTTGTCATCATGTTTGACAGTCTCCTGGAGGGGAAGGAGCCTCTCCAAGAAATGGCCATATCACAGTCTGCCGATATGGACAGCCCCATCAAGAGGATCCTCCTGGATGATGTATTTTGGGAGAGAGTGGTAAGCAGCCTGGAACTCCTGAAACCTATAGCAGTAGCAATTGCACGGATTGAGGGAGACAATGCCATCCTGTCTGATGTTCAGATTCTGCTTGCAGATGTAAGAGAAGAAATCTGTACTTCCCTTCCCACTTCACTGTTGCTCCATGCAGAGGAAACTGCAGTTCTGAAATACATCAAAAAGCATGAAGACTTCTGCCTGAAGCAGCGAACATGTTGGACCCCAAATATGCTGGTAAGAGCATCCTGTCTGGTGCAGAGATCAACAAGGCTTATGGTGTCATCACTACTGTGTCTCGCCACCTTGGCCTGGATGAGGGAAAGGTTCTTGGCAGTCTGGCGAAGTACACTTCAAGCAAGGGCTTTGGGATGGAGATGCAATATGGCAGTCGTGCCAACATATCTCATCAGCCACCTGGTGGAAGGGACTTTGTGGATCTGAGGTTCTTTCCCCTGTTGCCTCCATCATCCTCCAAAACCCACCAACATCAGCCGCCTCAGAGCGCAACTGGTCCTTGTTTGGGAACACACACACCAAAACACGCAACAGGCTGACCAATACAAGGGTTGAACAATTGGTGGCCATCTGGGCAAGCTTTTTGATCCTGACAGCAAGCTGTCCTCAACAAGGTTGGAAAGTGACAGTGAAGATGAGGCCTCAGAGTCTAATGTTCAAGAGGTGGACATTGAGAAGGTCCAGGGAGAAGACATGGAAGCCTGAGAGGAAGACAACCAAAGCTTTAGTTTCTATACTAATTTTACAGATATATGTTGAAAATGTTTTTGGGAGATGCGATTGTCATGTCCTGGCCATAGAGATCCCTCGGGGTTCTCTATGGTGTTTTAGGTCAGGACGGGACTAAGGGGGGTTTTCTAGTTGTTTTGTTTCTATGTTGGTTTTGTGTATGGTTCCCAATTAGAGGCAGCTGTTTTTCGTTACCTCTAATTGGGGATCATACTCAGTGTGTTCTGTTCCCACCTGCATTTGTGGGATATTGTTTTTGTTAGTGCAGTTTGAGCGCTACGTATTGTCAAATCAGTTATTTCTTTGTTGTTTTTGTATGTTTCACATTTAATAAATATGTGGAACTCACACTGCGCCTTGGTTCTATCATTTAGAAGATGATCGTGACAGAATATCCCACCAATACAGGACCAAGCAGCGTGCCCAGGAGGTGAAGGAGAGTTGGACTTGGGAGGAGATACTAGGGGGATGCGAGACCCTTCCTTGGCGGGAGTCGCCGAGGAGTATAGGAGGACAGCGACACACAGCCCAAGGGCAATCCCAAGATTTTTGGGGGGGGGCACAAGGGGCGGTCGGCCGAGGAGAGAGCCAGAGCCCGTCTGGGAGTCGATCGAAGAGTTTAAGGAAGGATATTGGGGAGAGGTGTTGGCTAGGAGTATGTTGCAGCGCAGGCGTTTGGAAGAGCGTGTCACCAGTCCGGTGCAACCTGTGCTGGCTCCACGCACCAGGCCTCCAGTGCGCCTTCCTAGCCCGGTACGTCCTGTGCCGGCTACCCGCACTTGCCCTGAAGAGCGTGTCACCAGTCCGGCTCCACGCACCAGGCCTCCAGTGCGCCTTCCCAGCGATGGATCATTTGGGATCATTCAATATTCCCTTTTGTTGTTCAGTAAAATCATCCTATGTGAAGAGTCAACTAATTTAATTAAAGTTCAATTCGTAACTAAATTGTTTTTTAATTTCTATTGGAAGGATTTAATCATTTGCAATTATGTCTCCATATGATATGGTAAATATATCCAATGCAAAAAACATCTACATTTAAATGGTATTAATATTAATTTGCATATATTTCTGTTAATTCCCATATAGTCCCGTTAATTCCGACAAAGTTTCCACCTCTAAATATTCCCCAAAATGTGCAACCCTACTTATGACCTCCGCAAGAGATCCCAGGTTTGATAGACTCTGGTCTCCACTACTCAACTATATTTCAAATTGGACGGAGTGAATGGGGTGAACAGTGTATATACATGTTGTGTAAGGTTCTGTAAAAACTCATTATTTGCTCCTTGTCTCAGCTAAAGCTGGAAATAGCTAACATGATCACAGATAGTGCTGCTGCAAATCTGTTTGTTTTGTTTTATATTTTATTATATTATTTATGTCTGCCACATCTGTGAATGTGGAATGTGTTTTGTTTGTTGATTTAAAAACAAGAGAACGTAACTTTAAATTTAAAAAGACAAACTAATTTGGGATCGTTAACCTTTAGAAAAAAAAAACTAACCGTAAATTTTGTAAACAAAATTGTACAAAATACATATCAGTGTACTATCACAAAGCTACGAGTAACAGGTCCCTGTCCTCATCATAAAGACTAAAATATATATTTTTTTATAAATACGTACCGAAATAATGCTGTAAGTAGGAGAAGATATGCGTCTTTCAAATGATTTGCCATGGATATAGTGTTCCGCACGTCATCGTCGTTAACAATTGGAAAAATGGTCCGTGACTGAGACGAGGAAGCGATGGCTATACTTTGATAAGTAAAAGGAGAAGGTGATGAAATACAAACTTTGCAAGGTGGAATTGAGCTACAGCGGCAGTACAGTTGCATTGTTGAAAGAGTGTGATAATGGACGGAGTAAGCAAATCACATCGCTGATTAGAGAAATGGTCGCTGTTGATATTCAGCCATTGTCAACGGTAGAGGATGTCGCCTTCAATACTCTAATGGCATATCTAGAACCAGACTACAAGATGCCATGTCGAAGAACCGTGA
Source organism: Brachymystax lenok tsinlingensis (assembly GCA_030435695.1). NCBI lineage: Eukaryota > Metazoa > Chordata > Actinopteri > Salmoniformes > Salmonidae > Brachymystax > Brachymystax lenok. The sequence goes on along the minus strand of CM059802.1, from coordinate 34,909,593 downwards.
TGGCCCTGATGGAGAAATTGTACAGCGATTGCTGTGCAAGTACAAAGCACGAGCTCTCGAACCCCATACGTGGTGTTAACAACAGATTGTTGGACATTTATGAACACGCTATCATACATCACTGCAACGCCATCACATTGATGAGAAGTGGGACATGAAGTAGGTACTGACAACCACTGCCACAAAGTCAAAATTGACTATCATAAAAATTCAGTAAAATTATGTTTTTGGTCTTAATTTAAGGTTTGGGTTAGGTATAAGGTTAGCAGTGTGGTTAGAGTTAAAATCAATTTTTAAGAAGAGAAATGTAGAAATAGGCGGGGCTTTTAGACTGGCTGTGACAACTAGTGATGATCTGTATGTAGCCAGGACTACTGTAGATTGAACTGCATTTCCACTTAGCGGTCACACGCAGAACCATATCTAGATTATCTATTTTTTTTTTTTTTTACATTTGTCACATACCTACTCTGAATATGTTTCTAGGATATTTAGGCTACCTGTGGTACTATGTACACTATGAACCGCTCTCCCCTCTTTTTGTAGATCGTGGGACAGTCCAAAAGGTGATAGTACTTCCTAAAGACACTAGCACAACAGAAGAACTCACATTAGAGGAAGTGGAAATGTTCAGGGTAATGACAATCACTACTATTTCATGTAAATCACGGTCTAGTATGAATTAATACAAGAAGGGAGATGGGACAAGCCAAAAGCTTCATTCTGCAGTATAATCTTCTCCTAACCCCTACTTGTTGTTCTTTTTTGCAGACTCCAGCTCCTATTAAGACTATGAAGTTATCATCAAAAAGGGTAAGTTTCATCAATCATCACTTGTTCATCTATGATTACTGCTGTTGTTGTGTTGCTGTTGTTTGTATGCCTCTGATAGTCCTTCCTCTTCCCTTCTGACCCACAGCAACAGCTGTATGTGTCGTCAGAGAGGGGGCTTACCCAGTTGTCCCTGCACAGGTGTGGCGTCTATGGGAAGGCCTGTTCAGACTGCTGCCTGGCCAGAGACCCTTACTGTGCCTGGGACGGGGAGACCTGCACCGCTTTTAGCCCCTCCACCAAGAGGTGAGGCACCTTAGCACACATGGGGGGGTTACATAATAGAGTGCCTTCAGAAAGTATTCATACCCCTTGACTTATTCCACATTTTGTTATGTTACGGCCTGAATTCAAAATTGATCACCCGTCTACACTCAGTGAAAACATGTTTTTAGAAATTTTTGCTAATTTAGTGAAAATGAAATACAGAAATATCAAATTTACATAAGTATTCACAGCCCTGAGTCAATACTTTGGAGAAGCAACTTTGGGGACAATTACAGGTTTGAGTAATCTGTATCATCTTTGCACATCTGGATTTGGGGATTTTCTCCCGTTTGTCTTTGCAGATTTTCTCAAGCTCTGTTAAGTTTGATGGGGGGGTGGGGATGAACAGTAATCTTCAAGTCTTTCCATAGATTTTCAATGGGATTCAAGTCTGGGCTTTGCCTGGGCCACTCAAGGACTTTCACATTCTTGTTCTGAAGCCATTCCAGCATTGCATTTGCTGTATGCTTGGGGTCATTGTCCTGTTGGAATGTAAATCTTTGCCCCAGTCTAAGGTTGTTTGCTCTCTGAAGCAGGTTCTCATCAAGGATTTGCCTGTATTTGGTTTCATTCATTGTTCCCTCCATCCTTATCAGTCTCCCTGCCGCTGTAATTTTTATTTCATCTTTATTTTACTAGGCAAGTCAGTTAAGAACAAATTATTATTTTCAATGACTGCCTAGGAACAGTGGGTTAACTGCCTGTTCAGCGACAGAAGGACAGATTTGTACCTTGTTAGCTCGGGGATTTGAACTTGCAACCGATCGGTTACTAGTCCAACGCTCTAACCACTAGGCTACCCTGCCGCCCCAAATGCATCCCCATAGCATTATGCTGCCACCGCCATGCTTCATTGTGGGGTATGGATGGTATTAGATGGGTGATGGTTTTCTCCAGACATATCGCTTTGCATTCAGGCCAAAAAGATAAAATGTTGTCTCATCAGAACACTGAATCTTTTGCCTTATGCTCTCAGTCTTTCACTTGCCTTTTTGCAAACTCCAGGCGTGCTGTCATGTGCCTTTGTCTCGAGAGTTGCTTCCGTTTGGCCACTCTCCCATAAAGCCCAGATTAGTGAAGTGCTATAGAGACAGTTGTCCAACTCATCCCAAACCATCTCAATTGGGGTGAGGCCAGGTCATCTGATGCAGCACTCCATCACTCTCCTTCTTGGTCAAATAGCCCTTACACAGCCTGTTAGGTGTGCTTTGGGTCATTGTCCTGTTGAAAAACAAATGATAGTTCCACTAAGCACAAACCAGATGGGATGGCGTATCGCTGCAAAATGCTGTGGTAGCCATGCTGGTTAAGTGTGCCTTGAGTTCTAAAAAATAATCACTAACAGTGTCATCAGCAAAGCACCCCACACCATCACACCTCCTCCTCCATGCTTCACGGTGGGAACCACACATGCAGAGATCATCTGTTCACTTACTCTGCGTCTCCCAAAGACACGGCGGTTGGAACCAAAAATCTCAAATTTGGACTCATCAGAACAAAGGACAAATTTCCACCAGTCTAATGTCCATTGCTCGTGTTTCTTGGCCCAAGCAAGTCTCTTTTTCTTATTGGTGTCCTTTAGTAGTGGTTTCTTTGCAGTAATTCGACCATGAAGGCCTCATTCACGCAGTCTCCTCTGAACAGTTGATGTTGAGATGTGTCTGTTACTTTAACTCTGTGAAGCATTTATTTGGGCTGCAATCTGAGGTGCAGTTAACTCTGATGAACTTATCCTCTGCAGCAGAGGTACCTCTGGGTCTTCCTTTCCTGTGGCGGTCCTCATGAGAGACAGTTTCATCATAGTGCTTGATGGTTTTTGCAACTGCACATTTTCCGCATTGTCTGATCTTCATGTCTCTAAGTAATGATGGACTGTCATTTCTCTTTGCTTATTTGAGCTGTTCTTGCCATAATATGGGCTTGGTCTTTTACCAAATAGGGCTATCTTCTGTATACCACCCCTACCTTGTCGCAACACAACTGACTGGCTCAAACGCATTAAGAAGGAAAGATATGAATTGAAATGCATTCCAGGTGACTACCTCATGAAGCTGGTTGAGAGAATGCCAAGAGTGTGCAAAGGGTGGCTAAGAATCTCAAATATAAAATATATTTAGATGTTTTATTTTTTTTGGTTACTACATGATTCCATATGTGTTATTTCATAGTTTTGATGTCTTCACTATTAATCTATAATGTAGAAAATATAGAAAAACCCTTGAATGAGTAGGTGTGTCCAAACTTTTGACTGGTACTGTATGTAAATTAGATATTCTGTATTTAATTTCAATACATTTCTAAAAACATGTTTTCACTTAGTGATTATGGGATATTGTGTGTAGATGGGTGAGAAAAAAATATATTTAATACATTTTGAATTCAGGCTGTAACACAACAAAATGTGGAATAAGTCAAGGGGTATGATTACTTTCTGAAGGTATTTTATGTTCTTTATTAGTGTTGTGACTTTTCTTTAATTAATCTGATGACTGTTATTTATCTAATCAACTAACTATGTTTAATTGTTACCCGATTTAAATGAATCATGTAACAATTAACTCATTAGGAATATGGGGCACCACGAGAGTAGTTCTTTAAAGAGTTACCATCTTCCGAATTAAACTCTAAAGGTCTTTACCTATCACATCCATAAACAGTCAACTTATTAATCATAACCTCGTATCATATCATCATTCTGAACAGTCGTAACCTCATGCATTTTCAAAAACCCCAGCCTTACTTATGATTCAGTACTACACAAATTATTATTTATTTACTAGCTAACTAAATGGTAACTCAGGATAAACATACACACTTAATACATACGACAAGGTCCCTAGCGGACTGACACAATATGGCTGCTTGTTACAAAAGAGATGGGCAGAAGGACAGAGACATAATACTTTGGTACATTTAGAAACTACTCTCACAGTAATCATATACTTTGCACACGAACCGCCACCCTTTTGTAGTAAGAAATGTATGTATTTACGTGTAAATGTCATGGTTCGTCGTGTAGTCCTGAACAGAACTACAGAGTTGATTTCCCTTCCATTTGCTCCTGAAGATAGGCTAGCCAGCCGTGTCAATGGTTCCCATTGGGGTGATGAGAGTAGCGTTCTACAGTGATTTGAGAAGAGTAAGAGAATGGTCCCACTTAAGTTCACTTTTCTAGATATTTTACTTAGGACAGCTAATCAGCCATACCAGTGATTGTCGGGGAGGTGACGTTATCGCCTCTACCTCGTGTTGAGATTGAGTTCGAACCACTTTGGACATGAGCTGCAGCTACATGAATCTCTGGTCTGATATGTTAATACTTAACCCATCATTTTATACAGTTCTTCAAAAGAGGCGGTTCGTGAGGCTGACACGCTCTCCGACCTCACTCAAGGGGGTGGTGACAAACAATTTCCTCTTATAGTTTCTAAGATCACATCCCTCTCTTAACAAAAACACTTTAATAATTTTTCATATTTCATACACAACGTAGAGGATGGAAACTTTGTACATGTTGTGTATATACTTTTCAAGTTACAGTATTTCCTTTATAGCATTTTTAATGACATCACAAAATATCAACCAAAATGACATTATTATTCTTTAGATCGCCTCTGACCATTCCCCAAGTTCTATGTTAGAAATGTTGTTCCAGTATTCACTTTAGAATGTGTTAGAGTTTCGTCTAGGAAATGTCTGTGAAACAAAGGCACATTCCTGTGTGAATTTAGAGAGGGAGATAACTGAATATTCTAATCCTTGATTTACAACAGGGTGTGAACTGTCAACCTCCCACCAGCTCCCATCTCACCCCTCTGTGGGTGAGAGGGGTTCTGGTTGAAGTTATTTATTTCTAAGCTGATCTGACCTATTTGGATCCTCACAGGACAGTCATGACATTAGTTTAGCTGAAGTAATTCCATCCAAACTGGTTACCGGGTTTCAGGCATAAGTCAAAGTTGTGATAATGTATAGAGTGTAATTCACTGTTCCTATACTTGTTCACAGGCGAAGCAGAAGACAGGATATTAAGCATGGAAACCCCTTGCGTCAGTGCAGAGGGTTCAATGCAAAAGGTATGTGATCACGGTCAAAGCACTGAATAGTATCTCCCCTACATCTTATATAGAGTGTGTATCTGAAAGCCTGGTCTGGCTAATAGATTTTTGTAAAAGGAGTATAATTTTTTTCTGCATACTGCATACAATGGTCTCGCAACACAATCTCACGAAGGAGTTAACCCCTTTTAATGGGTCAAATGGGGTCAAAAAAACTTTTATTCAGATTATGCCATAATCTATACTTCACTTTATTTCTCTGATTCTGTCTCCTTCAGTGGAGAAGCGTCTCAGTGAAACGGTGCAGTTTGGGGTGAAGGGGAGCAGTACGTTCCTGGAGTGCCAATCTACATCTCCACAAGCGACAGTCAAATGGCTCTACCAGAAACCAGACGGCAGGAGGAAAGTGGTAAGACAAGGCCTAACGGACCGTTTAGTTTAGATAACTTTTGTATGATGGCTGTAGATAATGTTGTCTTCTCCTTTTCGCTGACGCTGATGTTCCTTATCCCTTCTCTCCCCTTCCCCCAGCTGAGCCGAGACGGAGAGGTGCTGAAGACGGCTCATGGCATCTTGCTCAAGTCTCTGAGCCACGCTGACAGGGGGCTGTACCACTGCCTGGCCACTGAGAACAACTTCAAGCACACGGTGGTCCGCGTCTCCCTCCGCATCCTTGACCGGGAGATAGTGGAGGCCCTCACCTCCTTGGATGCCCCCCCGGAGGACCAGAACCCCCATCACCACCCGCAACCCCACCACCCACCGCCCCCGCCTCAAACTCTGCCACCGCAGTTCTCCTCCCAGCCGGAGATCCGCCTCATCAACCAGTACTGTCAGTCCTACTGGCAGCAGTTCAACCCTAACCTTCCCACAAAACGCACCAACAGGAGGCATGTCAAGAGCCAGCCAGAGCCAGCCCCGGGTGGCCCTATCCCGTCCTAGACCCCTTCTCTCCCCTCTCCTTCACTGGTGCCCGGGCCATGTCCTGGAGGGTCACAGTGGCCCTCCACACTGGTAATGTGCAGAGTCACTCACTCGTTGTTGTGATGTTGATGTTGTTGTTATGTGTATTGTTCATCCCATTCCCATTCAGGGTTAGTCTCCATGGGCCCAATTATGACTTTAGATCGGTGCACATAGCTATGTACTTTCTTGTAAATCATCTATTGATGTCAGTGAGAGTTTAGGTCAAATTGGAGTTACACGCACAGAGGGTTTGGTCCTAGAAATCTTCAGATTATTTAGCAAATTAACTGCCCTATTCAGTCCAAACTAGTAACCTGTTTAGTAACTAATAACCTGAATATAATCCCTGATCCTATAAGCCTGGGTATTATCAATTGGACTGCTACTTATGTTATAGTATGTCTCATTCAGTGTAAGGAGTTTTAGAAACTGCAGAGGATTGTTAGTGTACACAAGAGTTGTCTAGCCAGCACCATGGTAGTTAGGCGATAGGGAGACCCTATCATATGAATCATTTTAAAATGTGTCATGATGTACAGTAAGCCTGCCTCAACCATACTTTTACAATCCATTTGTTCCCCTGAATCCAACATTTTCAAAAATCAGTGTTTCAAACATTCATTTTAACTAATTGATGAAACATGGGCAATTTTTGTATTATTATGTGTATTGTGTTTCCATTCTAAATATTGTTACAGTAGAATCCTGCCAATGTCAAATCAGAAAGAATATGGCTCAGTTTTACATGTTTTTCATCCGCCATTTCTTAAGATTCTGATATAACAATGAGGTGATCAGTTTTAGCAAATTTGCAATGTTTTGATTGTGTTTTTAAAATGACGTGTCACAGAAAATGTGGATAATCAGAAACTCCTGCTTAATTTGACCAAACGTATTTGTTAGCAGGAAGAAACTGACCAAATGAGTCTCTACTTCTTTTTATTTGTTGGACTCTTTGGGTTTATGCATATATATATATATATATTTTCCCAATACAACATTTACTGGATACAAAACCATTAGCGTCAGCTAAAAAGCTATCCAAGTCTCCGACCTTGTGCGTCTTTCTGCTCAACACTTCAACAGTGTGTTAGGCAGAGACAATATTTTGGACCAAACGCTGTTCCATTCTCCAGCCAAGACTATGGAGGGATTAAAAATGTACTATGTAAATAGAGCAAGTTTGGTTTGGAACGATTCATTCAGAAAAAGAGATTAATTAGTTGTTGATTATTGCAGTGAGAAAAGAAATGGAGACAGCACAGGAGTTTGCTATTGTATTGCTTCAAAATGACAATACATATTACCTCTTCTATGGGAGCTACATTACTTTTACACAGCCTGACACCTGATATGAACCTGATCCAACAACAGAAACTGGACTGCAAGCCTCTGACTATATGACATGGCCACACTGTATTTCTTGTCCTCTAGAGATGAGACATGATTATTATACTCACTAGCACTCGCCTGGCTCTATCAACAATGTTGCTTAGAGCTCCTTTTTCCTGATTCATAAGCTGTGGTCATCTTTCGACCTTATGTCATGTACTACGTGTGTACAGTGCATTCATATGGACTCTTAGATCTCACAGAGATCTATGTTAGGTTTGGACTTTTCATGAATCCACTGCACTCCCTCTCACCCACACCATGAAACATGTTTATTTTGAGACTGTAGATATTCCTGTTCTGCACTTTGGGGGTGTGAGGTCGGGGAAGGGGACATTATTATTATCATGTGATTTACAGGACCATTATTAACAGAAAGAGGCTTTGAGGAAAAAGAGGTAGACCTTTTTAGAGACAGGAACGGGCTAACAAATTACTCAACTCTGAAGCCAAAGAATACTCTTATTTGAATGAAAATGTGTTCTATTTAACATATTTTGCACTATATTCACATTGTTTGTGGCTTTACGTGGCTTCTTTGCCTTTTCTTAGCTATAGAGTTTGAATCCAGAAACGTCTACCTCTCTCTTTTCTGGAATATAATTTGTACCAAAGCAAAAATCACTCAAACAAAACAATGTAACACTCGATACCATATTCCTTCTAGAGCAGGTAAAAATGTTTATGTGAGCTGATTCACGACGCCACAAGAGTGACATGAGTAAATCAAAATATAGCTGCAAGCAGCCATGGTGGGGGTCAAGCTATGGCTCAACAGCGCCACCATACGGCCAAACAGAACCACTCTACAGGTTAGCTATACTTACGTCCCTGAGCATATGTGCCAATTCCATGACTCTGAGTCAAACAGATCAAGAGATATGCAGTTCCTTCAAAAAGTATTCATACCCCTTATTCCACATTTTGTTGTTACAGTCTGAATTCAAAATATATATATTTTCTCACCCATCTACACACAATACCCCATAATGACAAAGTGAAAACATGTTTTTAGAATTGTTTGAAATATCTCATTTACATAAGTATTCACACCCCTGAGTCAATACATTGTGGAAGCACCTTTGGCAGCGATTACAGCTGTGAGTCTTTCTGGGTAAATCTCTAAGAGCCTCTCACAACTGGATTGTGCAACATTTGCCCATTTATTCTTTTCAAAATTCTTCAAGCTCTGTAAAATTGTTTTTTGATCATTGCTAGACAACCATTTTCAGGTCTTGCCATAGATTTTAAAGTAGATTTAAGTCAAAACTGTAACTTGGTCCCTCAGGAACATTCACTGTGGTAGATTTGGCCTTCTGTTTTGTTATTGTCCTGATAAAAGGTGAATTCAGTCCCAGTGTCTGGTGAAAAGCAGACTGAACCAAGTTTTCCTCAAGGATTTTGCCTGTGCTTAGTTCTGTTCCATTTCTTTTTTTATCCTGAAAAACTCCCCAGTCCATAACGATTACAAGCATACCCATAACATGATGCAACCACCACTATGCTTGAAAATAAGGAGAGTGGTACTCAGTAATCAGCTGTATTGGATTTTTCCCAAACATGTATAACACTTTGTATTCAGTACAAAAAGTTAATTGCTTTGCCACATTGTTTGCAGTATTACTTTAATGCCCTGTTGCAAACAGGATGTAGGTTTTGGAATATTTATTAATATTTATTCTGTACAGGCGTCCTTTTCACTCTGTCAATTAGGTTAGTATTGTGGAGTAACTACAATGTTGTTGATCCATCCTTAGTGTTCTCCTATCACAGCCATTAAACTCTAACTGTTTTAAAGTCACCATTGGCCTCATGGTGAAATCCCTGAGCGGTTTCCTTCCTCTCTGGCAACTGAGTTGAGTTAGAAAGGACAACTGTATCTTTGTAGTGACTGGGTGTTTTGATACACCATCTATCCATCCTATTTTGTTAGTTTTTTCGCATTGTTTGTAACTTATTTTGAACATAATGTTGCTGCTACCATCTCTTATGACTGAAAAATCTTCTGGACAGCGATTACTCACCTTGAATTGGACAAATCATTTTTCTTTAATGAGTTGGACGAGAGGGATTTACAAACAGGCCCTCATCCCTGTCATTCGCAGGAGAAAAAGACAGAGATTTCGCATTAGGAGATCGGGGTGCCTTGTGAGGATCAGGCGACGAGTGGCTAATCTGCCTTTGCCATCCGTACTATTGGCCAATGTACAATCACTGGATAATAAATTGGACGAACTTAAAGCACATATATCCTACCAATTGGACATTAAAAACTGTAATATCTTACGTTTCACCGAGTCGTGGCTGACATGAATAACATACAGCTGGCAGGTTATACACTATCGGCAGGATAGAACCGCAGCCTCTGGTAAGACAAGGGGTGGTGATCTATGTATATTTGTAAACAACAGCTGGTGCACGATATCTAAGGAAGTCTCAAGGTTTTGCTCGCCTGAGGTAGAGTATCTCATGATAACCTGTAGACCACACTATTTACCAAGAGAGTTTATCTGTATTTTTCGTAGCTGTCTACATACCACCACAGACCAATGCTGGCACTAAGACCGCACTCAATGAGCTGTATGCCGCCATAAGCAAACAGGAAAATGCTCATTCAGAGGTGGCGCTCCTAGTGGCCAGGGACTTTAATGCAGGGAAACTTAAATCCGTTTTACGCCATTTCTATCAGCATGTTAAATGTGCAACCAGAGTGGAAAAAACTCGAGACCACCTTTACTCCACACACAGAGACGCGTACAAAGCTCTCCCTCGCCCCCCAATTGGCAAATCTGACCATAATTCTATCCTGATTCCTGCTTACAAGCAAAAATGAAAGCAGGAAGCACCAGTAAAAAAAAGTGGTCAGATGAAGCAAATGCTTAGCTACAGGACTGTTTTGCTAGCACAGACTAGAATATGTTCCGGGATGGCATTGATGAGTACACCACAAGAGAAAGGAGATGATTGTGGACTACAGGAAAAGGATAACCGAGCACGCCCCCATTCTCATCGACAGGGCTGTAGTGGAGCAAGTTGAGAGCTTCAAGTTCCTTGGCATTCACATCACCAACAAACTAACATGGTCCAAGCACACCAAGACAGTCGTGAAGAGGGTACAACAAAACCTATTCCCCATCAGGAGACTGAAAAGATTTGGCATGGGTCCTCAAATCCTCAAAAGGTTCTACAGCTGCACCATCGAGAGCATCCTGACGGGTTGCATCACTGCCTGGTATGGCAACTGCTCGGCCTCCAACCGTAAGGCACTACAGAGGGTAGTGCGTACGGCCCAGTACATCACCGGGGCCAAGCTTCCTGCCATCCGAGACCTCTATACCAGGCGGTGTCAGAGGAAGGCCCTAAAAATTGTCAAAGACTCCAGCCACCCTAGTCATAGACTGTTCTCTCTGCTACCGCACCGCAAGCAGTACCGGAGCGCCATGTCTAGGTCTAAGAGGCTTCGAAACAGCTTCTACCCCTAAGCCATAAGACTCCTGAACATCTTATCAAATGGCTACCCCAGACTATTTGCATTGCCCCCTCCGCCCGCGTTTTTACACTGCTGCTACTCTCTGTTATTATCTAGGCATAGTCACTTTAATAACTACCTACATGTACATATTACCTCAATTACCTCGACTATCCGGTGCCCAGCACATTGACTCTGTACAGGTACCCCCTGTATATAGCCCCGCTATTGTTTTACTGCTGCTCTTTAATTATTTGTTACTTTTATTTGTAACTTTTTTAGGTATTTTTATTAAAACTGCATTGCTGGTTAAGGGCTTATAAGTAAGCATTTCACTGTAAGGTCTACACCTCTTGTATTCAGCGCATGTGACAAATACAATTTGATTTGATTTTAACTAATAACTGTGTAGGGTACAGAGATGTGGTAGTCATTCAAAAATCATGTTAAGCACTATTAATGCACACAGAGTGAGCATGCAACTTATTATGTGACTGGTTAAGCAAATCTTCGCTCCTGAACTTATTTAGGCTTGCCATAATAAAGGGGTTGAATACTTATTGACTCAAGATATTTCAGCTTTTCATTTTTTATGAATTTGTAAACATTCAGAAAAACATAATTCCACTTTGACATTATGGGGTATTGTGTGGAGGCCAGTCACAGAAATGTTTTACTTAATACATTTTAAATTCAGGTTGTAACACAACAACAAAAGTCAAAGTGTGAATACTTTCTAAAGGCACTGTAAATATGTGCCCTTTATAGTGCCACCCTGTGGACAATCTAAATGTGCTTGCATACAGTTCATATTGTAACAAAACTTAATACACATGTTCAAAACGCTGTCAAGAACACTGTCAAGACTCAATATGTTGAGATTGACAGTGTTTTGAACATGTGTATTAAGTTTTGTTACAATTCGAATAACTCTGATTTAGTCAGGTCCCAAATTATTTGCACCCTTGATAAAGCTGAGGAAAAAAGACTGTATAAAATAAATAATGCAACTACTGATTTTCAATCGCCATCTCAGTATCCAGACCAGTGTTGCCAACTTAGCGACTTTGTTGCTATATTTTAAATTGACTAGCGACAAATCTAGCGACCTTTTCTGGTGTTTTCTGAGACTTTTGGAGACTCTGGCATGAAAGCACGTATCGTTCCTACTCTTCTCAACGAGCAGCAGGTGCTGCCGTGGGCCCCATCCCTAACTTCCGGCGCCGACAGAGATGGCAGCCTCGCTTCACGTTCTCAGGAAACTATGCAGTATTTTGTTTTTTTATGTATTACTTCTTACATTGTTACCCCGGGAAATATTAAGTTTTATTACATACAACCGGGAGGAACTATTGGATATAAGAGCAACGTCAACTTACCAACATTACGACCAGGAATACGACTTTCCCAAAGCGGATTCTCTGTTTGGTCCACCAACAAGGTATATAGACTGGATCCCAGCCGGCGACTCAAAACAACGGCGGCGCAGGAGAAGGGGGAAACGCGGCGGTCTTCTGGTAAAGCTACGTAGACGGGCGCATCGTGCACCTCTCCCGAGTATTTTAATCGCCAATGTCCAGTCTCTGGACAACAAAGTGGACGAAATCAGAGCTATGATTGCCTTCCAGAGAGACATCCGAGACTGCAACGTTCTTTGCTTCACGGAAACATGGCTCACTCAGGACACGTTACAGCCACCTGGTCGGTACAGCCACCTGGTTTCTACACGCATTGCGCAGACAGAAACAAACATCTATCTGGTAAGAAGAAGGGCGGGGGTGTGTGTCTTATGATTAACGAGACGTGGTGTGATCATAACAACATACAGGAACTCAAGTCCTTTTGTTCACCTGACATACAATTCCTTACAATCAAATGCCGACCGCATTATCTACCAAGAGAATTCTCGATTATAATCACAGCCGTGTACATCCCCCCCCTCAAGCTGACACATCGACGACACTGAAAGAAATTCATTGTACACTTCAACTATGACAGACAAAATGAGGAAAAGAAATCCAGAAAATCACATTGTAGGATTTTTTATGAATTTATTTGCAAATTATGGTGGAAAATAAGTATTTGGTCAATAACAAAAGTTTATCTCAATACTTTGTTATATACCCTTTGTTGGCAATGACAGAGGTCAAACGTTTTCTGTAAGTCTTCACAAGGTTTTCACACACTGTTGCTGGTATTTTGGCCCATTCCTCCATGCAGATCTCCTCTAGAGCAGTGATGTTTTGGGGCTGTCGCTGGGCAACACGGACTTTCAAAGATTTTCTATGGGGTTGAGATCTGGAGACTCGCTAGGCCACTCCAGGACCTTAAAATGCTTCTTCTGAAGCCACTCCTTCGTTGCCGGGCGGTGTGTTTGGGATCATTGTCATGCTGAAAGACCCAGCCACGTTTCATCTTCAATGCCCTTGCTGATGGAAGGAGGTTTTCACTCAAAATCTCACGATACATGGCCCCATTCATTCTTTCCTTTACACGGATCAGTCGTCCTGGTCCCTTTGCAGAAAAACAGCCCCAAAGCATGATGTTTCCACCCCCATGCTTCACAGTAGGTATGGTGTTCTTTGGATGCAACTCAGCATTCTTTGTCCTCCAAACACGACGAGTTGAGTTTTTACCAAAAAGTTATATTTTGGTTTCATCTGACATTCTCCCAATCCTCATCTGGATCATCCAAATGCTCTCTAGCAAACTTCAGACGGGCCTGAACATGTACTGGCTTAAGCAGGGGGACACGTCTGGCACTGCAGGATTTGAGTCCCTGGCGGCGTAGTGTGTTACTGATGGTAGGCTTTGTTACTTTGGTCCCAGCTCTCTGCAGGTCATTCACTAGGTCCCCGTGTTGTTCTGGGATTTTTGCTCACCGTTCTTGTGATCATTTTGACCCCACGGGTGAGATCTTGCGTGGAGCCCCAGATCGAGGAAGATTATCAATGGTCTTGTATGTCTTCCATTTCCTAATAATTGCTCCCACAGTTGATTTCTTCAAACCAAGCTGCTTACCTATTGCAGATTCAGTCTTCCCAACCTGGTGCAGGTCTACAATTTTGTTTCTGGTGTCCTTTGACAGCTCTTTGGTCTTGGCCATAGTGGAGTTTGGAGTGTGACTGTTTGAGGTTGTGGACAGGTGTCTTTTATACTGATAACAAGTTCAAACAGGTGCCATTAATACAGGTAATGAGTGGAGGACAGAGGAGCCTCTTAAAGAAGAAGTTACAGGTCTGTGAGAGCCAGAAATCTTGCTTGTTTGTATGTGACCAAATACTTATTTTCCACCATAATTTGCAAATAAATTCATTACAAATCCAACAATGTGATTTTCTGGATTTTTTTTCCTCATTTTGTCTGTCATAGTTGAAGTGTACCTATGATGAAAATTACAGGCCTCTCTCATCTTTTTAAGTGAGAGAACTTGCACAATTGGTGGCTGACTAAATACTTTTTTTCCCCACTGTAAATTGGAAACCACATATCCTGAGGCTGCATTTATTGTAGCTGGGGATTTTAATAAGGCTAATTTGAAAACAAGGCTCCCGAAATTTTATCAGCATATCGAATGTGCCAGCCAGGATGGTAAAATCCTGGATCATTGTTATTCTAACTTCTGTGATGCATACAAGGCTATTCTCCACCCTCCTTTCGGCAAGTCTGACCATGACTCCATTTTGTTGCTCCCAGCCTACAAACAGAAACTAAAACAGGAAACGCCCGTTCTCAGGTCAATTCAACGCTGGTCCGAACAATCTGATTCCACGCTGCAAGATTGCTTCGAGCACGTGGACTGGTATACAGTGGGGCAAAAAAGTATTTAGTCAGCCACCAATTATGCAAGTTCTCCAACTTAAAAAGATGAGAGAGGCCTGTAATTTTCATCATAGGTACACTTCAACTATGACAGACGAAATGAGAAAAAGAAATCCAGAAAATCACATTGTAGGATTTTTTTTAAATTTATTTGCAAATTATGGTGGAAAATAAGTATTTGGTCAATAACAAAAGTTTATCTCAATACTTTGTTATATACCCTTTGTTGGCAATGACAGAGGTCAAACGTTTTCTGTCTTCACAAGGTTTTCACACACTGTTGCTGGTATTTTGGCCCATTCCTCCATGCAGATCTCCTCTAGAGCAGTGATGTTTTGGGGCTGTCGCTGGGCAACACGGACTTTCAACTCCCTCCAAAGATTTTCTATGGGGTTGAGATCTGGAGACTGGCTAGGCCACTCCAGGACCTTGAAATGCTTCTTACGAAGCCACTCCTTCGTTGCTTCGTTGGTGTGTTTGGGATCATTGTCATGCTGAAAGACCCAGCCACGTTTCATCTTCAATGCCCTTGCTGATGGAAGGAGGTTTTCACTCAAAATCTCACGATACATGGCCCCATTCATTCTTTCCTTTACACGGATCAGTCGTCCTGGTCCCTTTGCAGAAAAACAGCCCCAAAGCATGATGTTTCCACCCCCATGCTTCACAGTAGGTATGGTGTTCTTTGGATGCAACTCAGCATTCTTTGTCCTCCAAACACGACGAGTTGAGTTTTTACCAAAAAGTTCTATTTTGGTTTCATCTGACCATATGACATTCTCCCAATGGAGTTTGGAGTGTGACTGTTTGAGGTTGTGGACAGGTGTCTTTTATACTGATAACAAGTTCAAACAGGTGCCATTAATACAGGTAACGAGTGGAGGACAGAGGAGCCTCTTAAAGAAGAAGTTACAGGTCTGTGAGAGCCAGAAATCTTGCTTGTTTGTATGTGACCAAAAACTTATTTTCCACCATAATTTGCAAATAAATTCATTAAAAATCCTACAATGTGATTTTCTGGATTTTTTTTCCTCATTTTGTCTGTCATAGTTGAAGTGTACCTATGATGAAAATTACAGGCCTCTCTCATCTTTTTAAGTGGGAGAACTTGCACAATTGGTGGCTGACTAAATACTTTTTTGCCCCACTGTATGTTTCGGGTAGCATCTGACAACAACGTTGATGTATACGCTGATTCGGTGAGCGAGTTTATTAGCAAGTGCATTGGTGATGTTGTACCCATAGCAACTATTAAAACCTTCCCCAACCAGAAACCGTGGATTGATGGCAGCATTCGCATAGAAACTGAAAGCGCGAACCACTGCTTTTAACCAGGGTAAGGCGACCGGAAACATGACTGAATACAAACAGTGTAGCTATTCCCTCCGCAAGGCAATCAAACAAGCTAAGCGTCAATATAGAGACAAAGTAGAGTCACAAGTCAACGGCTCAGACACGAGAGGAACAGTCAACAGTCAATCACGGACTACAAAAAGAAAACCAGCCCCGTCGAGGACCACGACGTCCTGCTACCAGACAAACTAAACAACTTCTTTGCTCGCTTTGAGGACAATACAGTGCCACCGACACGGCCCGCTACCAAAACCTGCGGGCTCTACTTCACCGCAGCCAACGTGAGGAAAACATTTAAATGTGTTAACCCTCGCAAGGCTGCTGGCCCAGATGGCATCCCTGGCCGTGTCCTCAGAGCATGCGCAGGCCAGCTGGCTGGTGTGTTTACAGACATATTCAATCAGTCCCTATCCCAGTCTGCTGTTCCCACATGCTTCAAGAGGGCCACCATTGTTCCTGTTCCCAAGAAAGCTAAGGTAACTGAGCTAAATGACTATCGCCCCGTAGCACTCACTTCCGTCATCATGAAGTGCTTTGAGAGACTAGTCAAGGATCATATAACCTCCATTCTGCCAGACACCCTGGACCCACTCCAATTTGCTTACCGTCCCAATAGGTCCACAGACGACGCAATCGCAATCACACTGCATACTGCCCTAACCCATCTGGACAAGAAAAATACCTACGTAAGAATGCTGTTCATCGACTACAGCTCAGCATTTAACACCATAGTTCCTTCCAAGCTCGTCATTAACTGCACAACGCATCACCGGGGGTAAACTACCTGCCCTTCAGGACACCTTCACCACCCGATGTCACAGGAAGGCCAAAAAGATCATCAAGGACAACAACCACCCGAGTCACTGCCTGTTCACCCCGCTATCATCCAGAAGGCGAGGTCAGTACAGGTGCATCAAAGCTGGGACCGAGAGACTGAAAAACAGCTTCTACCTCAAGGCCATCAGACTGTTAAACAGCCATCACTAACATTGAGTGGCTGCTGCCAACATACTGACTTAAAACTCTAGCCACTTTAAAAATAGGAATTGGATGTAACAAATGTATCACTAGCCACTTTAAACAATTTTGAATATAATGTTTACATATCCAACATTACTCATATCAAATGTATACACTGTACTCTAAACCATCTACTGAATCTTGCCTATGCCGTTCGGCCATCGACTCAAAATCTAGCACCTTTAATAATTATAATTGTTTGAAATAAATGTATCACTAGCCACTTTAAACGATGCCATTTATATAATGTTTACATATCCTACATTACTCATCTCATATGTATATACTATACTCCATACCATCTACTGCATCTTGCCTACGCCGGTCAGCCATCGCTCATCCATATATTTATATGTACATACTTGTATTCATTCCTTTACTCTTGTGTGTATAAGGTAGTTGTTGTGAATTTGTTAGATTACTTGTTAGTTAGTAACTTAGTAAACAAAAAGGGAGAAATTAATAAACATTTTGTCACACCCTGATCTGTTTCACCTGTCTTTGTGCTTGTCGCCACCCCTCCCCTGTGTATTTATCTGTTGCCAGTTCGTTTCGTTCGTCAAGCCTACCAGTGGTTTTCCCCTTGCTCCTGTCTGTTTCTAGTTCCTGTTTTCTAGTTTTGACCATTCTGCCTGCCCTGAGCCTGCCTGCTGTCCTGTACCTTGTCCCACCACACTGGATTATTGACCTCTGCCTGCCCTGACCCTGAGACTGCCGGCCGTTCTGTTTCGACTCTGATCTGGATTTCTGACCTCTGCCTGCCCTTGACTTGTCGTTTTGCCTTCCCCCTGTTCTAATAATAAACGTTTGTTACTTCAACACTGTCTGCATCTGGGTATTCCCTGAAACGTGATAACTTTCTGATAAAGGATGCAGTGATGAGTATTAAACCTGTTACCTGTGATAAAGTGAAGCACGCTATGTATGGTACACTGCATCCAAGAGTTTTAGAGTAGTGGCTGCTGCATTCTGATTAATGGTGTCACCATAATCAAGAGATGGCAGGAAGGCTGCATGTACAACCTGCTTCCTGTTGTTTTGGGAGAGCATGATATATTTCTATAAAAGAAGCCTACTTTAAATATCAGCTTCTTAACTAGCTCATCCGTATGTTATTTTAACAATTTCTTTGTCAATCCAGAAGCCCAGATATATGCGGGAACCTGCTCGATGAGAGGCCCATCTAATGCATAAACCATCTGAAATATTTATAAGAGAATTAGAAAACATACATTCAGCTTTTCACATATAAAGTACCAATTTTAAATCAAAAGGGCTTTCTGCAAGGCAACAAAATCAAATTGCAGCTCTAACATAGCCTGGTCAGCAGTAGGGGCAATAGCTTACATAAGTGTCATCTGCATACAGATGAATGTTACAGGTTTTTGCAGATAGTCAAATATCATTAATATAAATAGTAAAGAGGACAGGTCCAAAAATCGACCTCTGCGGGACACCTTCAGTAATATCGAGGTAACTTGACACCATCAGAAAGCACACATTGTGTCTTGTCTGACAGATAGTTCCCAAACCACTTGCAAGACGCCTGGTTGAGGCCCATTGCAGGCAACCTTTGAATGAGTAGGGAATCTTTGACAGTATGAAAGGCCTTGGATAGGTCTTTAAATATGGAAGCACAGTGATATAAACAATTTAACATAATTTAAGACAAGCGTATCTGTTGAAACTGCTACAGTGCCTTCAGAAAGTATTCACACCCCTTTACTTTTTCCACATTTTGTTGTGTTTCAGCCTGAATTTAAAATGGATTAAGAGATTTTGTGTCACTGGCCCACACAAAATACCGCATAATGTCAGTGTTTTTAGAAATGTTTACAAATTAATAAAAAATGTATACGAAAAAACGAAGAATTATTTACCCAAGCCCACCCCTTGCCGTTAGTGCCATCTCCTGCAACACCGGGTGGGTCTCTCTCTCACTCTGTCTTTCTGTCTCTCATTCTCTCTCTATCTCCGGAATGGCAACAGCAGATGCCATATAAAGTGCCTTCAGAGAGTATTCATACCCCTTGACTTATTCCACATTTTGTTGTCTTTGAATTCAAAGTTGATGAAATATATTTTTTCTCAAATATCTACACACAGTACCCCACAATACCCTATAAACACACAACACCCTTTTGCTGCTGTATGACACTCAAAATTGAGCTCAGATGCATCCAATGTCCTTTATCATCCTTGAGATGTCGCTACAACTTGATCGGAGTCCAATTCAATTGTTTGGACATGATTTAGAAATAAACACAATTGTCTATATAAGGTCCCACAGTTGACAGTACATTTCAGAGCAGAAACTAGGCTATACTATGTCCAAGTAGATCGCAGAGATAGAAAATATGGAACTACAAAGACTCTGCCTAGAGCTGGCCGGCCGACCAAACTGATCAACTTGACAAGAAGGACCTTGGTCAGGGAGGTGACCAAGAACCCAATGACCACTCTGACAGAACTACAGAGTTCCTTGGCTGAGATGGGAGAACCTGCCAGAAGGACAGCAGTCTCTACAGTACTTCACCAATCTGAGGTTCATGGGCGATTGGCTAGACGGATGCCACTCTTGAGAAAGAGGCACATGATAACACAAACTGGAGTTTGCAAATAGGCATGTGAAAGAGTAAAAAAAAAAGTACTCTTTGACCTGAATGCAAAGCGCTATGTCTGGAGAAACCAGGCACATCTCATCACCTGTCTAATTAATGCTTTCTGAAGACACTGTAAGTCCATGTCTAAAACCAAGATGATGCACTTTAAGAATATAATTCTTAGCTGAGTTTTCCAGTGATTCTAATATTTTTGCAAGGCAAGATATTTTAGAAATTTGGCAGTAGTTATGTATACTGTACAAATATATAAATGCAACAATTTCAAAGATTTTGCTGAGTTACAGTTCATATAAGGAAATCAGTCAATATAAATTCATTAGGCCCTAATCTATGGATATCACATGACTGGGCAGGGGCGCAGACATGGGTGAGCCTTGGAGGGCAACAGCTCTGGTGGATATTCCTGCAGCCAGTATGCCAATTGCATGCTCCCTTTAAAACTTGAGACATCTGTGGCATTGTGTTGTGTGACACATTTTAGAGTGGCCTTTTATTGTCCCCAGCACAAGGTGCACCTGTGTAATGTTCATGCTGTTTAATCAGCTTCTCGATATGCCACACCTGTCAGGTGGATGGATTATCTTGACGAAGGAGAAAATGCTCACCAACAGGGATGTAAACAAATTTATGCCCAGAATTTGAGAGAAATAATCTTTTTGTGTGTATGGAAAACTTCTGGGAGCTTTTATTTCAGCTCATGAAACATGGGACCAGCACTTTACATGTTGCGTTTATATTTTTCAGTTTAGTTTAGAAGAGACCCCGCCTTTGTGAATGGGGAGGATCTTAGGGATAGCACTAGAAGAAATTGTCTGGGTGAAAGGGTCTACAATGACGCGGTCAGAAAGTTGCAGTTTAAAGGGACCAAACGTATCAACTCCTGTGGATTTTTTTACATACATTTTTTGCAAGGCACTTAGTACGTCATTGACATGAAATGGTTAAAATGTAGGAAAAAAAGTGAGTGCCTGGAAGTGCATCATTCTCTACTATGTTTAGAGGTGAATAAAGGACTCCCTCTAGTGGAACTTGAGGTATTTTTGGAAACTATTCTTTCAAATAGGTGGCCAGCTGAGACAAAATGGTTATTAAAAGAACCACAAATGTCATTTTCTTCTCTTATGGGACCAGAGGCTGTCATAACCTGCTGGGGCAGTTAATGAGGGGGTGGAGTTTTGTTTAAAATATCTTACCACCAGAATTTAGCTGGAATTCCACCACTCTTATATACACAATTCAAGAAGTACTGTATGTTGACTTTGCTTTTCTAACCAGAGTAAGACATCTATTTCTCAAATGTCTGAAGGACTGCCAGTCAGAGCTAGAATCAGTCAATCTAGGCTTAGCCCAAGCTAAGTTTTTTTCATGAAATCTTTCAGACAATTCATGCGTGAACCATGGGTTACTTTACCCTTAATCCTTTATATGGGGCATGCTTATCTGCAACAGAGTTAAATAAAGAACACAAAAATGTAAGGGCCTGATCTGATTCAGAAATAAAGGAAGGACACACCCTCCCAATCATACAACGCCAGGTCATACATGAAATATTGCTAATTGAAAGTAAAAAAGATATATCTTTGTAATAATGGGCAGATGCAATTTAGGTAGGCTAGCATCTCTAATGCAGAAAATTTGGTCACTGAGCTTGTTAGCAAAGATTCCATTGGCTGTATACTTATCAGGGGCATTTGTCAGAATAATATCCAAAATAGTGGGGTGCATGCCAGCAAAGCCACAACACAACACAATGTGTTTGATGCCATTTCATTTGCTCCGTTCCAGCTATTATTATAAGCCGTCCTCCCCTCAGCAGCCAAGGGACTTGAAGGTCTCGACCCACTTCACAATAGCCTTTTCGATGTGGATGGGGGCGTGCTCTCACCTCTTCCTCTTATAGTCCACGATCAGCTCCTTAGTCTTACTGATGTTGAGAGAGAGGTTGTTGTCCTGGCACCACACTGCTACGTCTCTGACCTCCTCCCTGTAGGCTGTCTCATCGCCATCGGTGATCTGTCCTACCACCGTCGTGTCGTCAGCAAACTTGATGAGGGTGTTGGAGTCGTGCCTGGCCACGCAGTCGTGGGTGAACAGGGAGTACAGGAGGTGACTAAGCACATACCTCTGAGGGGATTGTGTTGAGGGTCAGCGTGGCGGATGAGCTTGTAGGGAACAATGGTGTTGAACACTGAGCTGTAGACTATGAACAGCATTCTCACATAGTTATTTCCCCTCTTGTCCAGGTGAGCGAGGGCAATGTGAAGTGCAATTGTGATTGCATCATCTGTGGATCTGTTGTATGCGTGGTATGCGAATTGGAGTGGGTCTAGGGTGTCTGGGATGATGTCGTATTTGAATGGGTATGTTTAATTTGATGTATTTTAAAGTATTTTGTAATAATACTACTTGAAATATTCAGACACTTGTTTCCAAATACATTTCAAATACCCCTAAGACCAAACAGACCTGGATTCAAATGCATTAAGTATTTAAATATTTGAAAATACACTTGTCTGTGTATTTGAGTATTTTCAATATTTGAATACTTTGAATACATTTGTTTACAACCTTGTCTCCTCATCTCCTCTTTGACGGCTTCTAGCCCCCAAGACTGATCGAAAACATAGATTAGTCTGGAGGTCTCTGCGTTGGTCAGCTGGTCTTCACTGATCCCATCGCTGGATAATAAGTTCTTCAGGTCAGGGTCCAGGTTGTGGGTCTACAATCAGTTAATTAGCAGTTAGCAACACATGTTCATGGCTTTAATGTATTCCTGTAAGACATAATGTATTTCTGTAGAATAAATGTGTTCATAACTTTGAGATGCAATTGAAGTGACCTATGAGTTAATATTGGTTA
This sequence comes from Brachymystax lenok tsinlingensis, assembly GCA_030435695.1. Classification (NCBI taxonomy): domain Eukaryota; kingdom Metazoa; phylum Chordata; class Actinopteri; order Salmoniformes; family Salmonidae; genus Brachymystax; species Brachymystax lenok. Next base: position 34,886,932 of record CM059802.1, on the reverse strand, counting down.
ACTTTACTTCTTGTTTTCAAGAGAAAGCAGGCATTGATGGCTATAGACTAGGGCTGGGCGATTTAGCCAATATATCATATACATTTTTGAAGGTATGGCGGTTTTTGACTGTATTTATTATTCAGTTTCTTTTCTCTCTACATGTACTTTAACCTTGAACTTAGGCATGAGAATAGCATGCTATTCACTCGCTATTCGTTTGGGATGTAGATCGAATAAATGAAGGTGTGGCAGAGGTGTGTCTACAGATACGCCATATTCTGACATTGACTTAATTCCCTAATAACTCCAAAAGCATCTACTTTTGTCACGCCTGCTCCCGCTCCCCTCCCTGGCCCTCGAAGGCTCCAGGGTCCCCAGCATTACGCACTCCTGCCACCATCATTACGCACACCTGCCTTTGTCAGCAACCATCACTCCTGTGTTCCAATGGCATGTTGTGTTAGCTAATCCAAGTTTATCGTTTTAAAAGGATAATTGATCATTAGAAAACCATTTTGCAATTATGTTAGCACAGCTGAAAACTGTTGTTCTGATTAAAGAAGCAATAAAACTACTAGCCTTCTTTAAACTAGTTGAGTATCTGGAGCATCAGCATTTGTGGGTTCGATTACAGGCTCAAAATGGCCAGAAACAAAGAACTTTCTTCTGAAACTCGTCATTCTATTCTTGTTCTGAGAAATGAAGGCTATTCCATGCGAGAAATTGCCAAAGAACTGAAGATCTCGTACAACGCTGTGTACTACTCCCTTTACAGAACAGCGCAAACTGGCTCTAACCAGAATAGAAAGAGAAGTGGGAGGCCCCGGTGCACAACTGAGCAAGAGGACAAGTACATTAGTGTCTAGTTTGAGAAACAGACGCCTCACAAGTCCTCAACTGGCAGCTTCATTAAATAGTACCCGTAAAGCACCAGTCTCAACGTCAACAGTGAAGAGGCGACTCCGGGATGCTGGCCTTCTAGGCAGAGCTCATCTGTCCAGTATCTGTGTTATTTTGCCCATCTTCATCTTTTATTTTTATTGGCCAGTCTGAGATATGGCTTTTTCTTTGCAAGTCTGCCTAGAAGGCCAGCATCCTGGAGTCGCCTCTTCGCTGTTGATTAGATGAGAAATAATGACAGGGCAAAAGATGTACATTTATTTATTTTGCAGTCAATTCATTATTACAAGCATGATCTGCCATTATTTTTGGTTTAGTCCAGTTACTATTGTAAGTGGATTTAAATTGAGAAAATAAAACAGTATTAAGAAGATGACATAAGGCTTCAAAACTACAGTTGATCTCATTGATTGAGCCCTAACAGTATGGCTGTATAGGTTACTGACTTAACTTCTTAGGGAGCGGCTCCCGAGGTGACGGTTTTGGAGAGTCTGGCGTGCCCAAAGTTAAATGCCTCCCACTCAATCCCAGAAAATAGGATATGCACATAATTAGTACTATTGGATAGGAAACACTGAAGTTTCTAAGAGTGTTAAAATATTGTCTGTGAGTATAACATATAGCAGGCGAAAACCCGAGGAATTTCTGTCCTGGAAAAAGTGTATTTGACACATTGCCTCATTTTGAACCCCTCCCTTTTGAAAATGACCATATATGCGCTTTTCTGTGACGGCGTGAGTCGGGAAGCAAGTAATGTACAGGGAGTGAATCATTTTATAAATAAATGAACATGGCCCAAGCAAGAAACACAAGCAGTGTACAGACATGAAATAGAAACAATAACGCTGTCACGTCCTGGCCATAGGTAGCCCTTTTGGCAGCTCATTTGTGTTTTGGTCAGGACGTCATCAGGAGTGTTTTGGTCTATGTTTTGTATTTCTATTAGAGGCAGCTGTTAGTCGTTGTCTCTAATTGGGAATCCTATTTAGGTTGTTTAGTCCCCCACCTTGTTGTGGGATATTATACTTAGGTTTGTAGTTGTGTGTACCATACTGGTGTTGCGGTCGTGCTTTTGTTTTGGTGAGTTGCATTTTAATAAATATGTTTCACTCAACCCTGCATGCTGCGCCTTGGTCCAATTCTGTACAAGATCGTGACAAACACCTGGGGAAGGAACCAAAGGGAGTGACAGATATAGGGAAGGTAATCAGGAATGTGATGAAGTCAAGGTGAGTCTGGTGCGATGGTGACCGGTGTGCGTAATAATGAGCAGCCTGGTGACCTAGAGCACCAGAGAGGGAGTATACGTGACACCCAGGATGTATTGCAGGGGCTGATGGCACACAAACAAGGTCTTATGGAAAGCTTATGCAGTGGCAACCTATTTAAAAAAAATAAATACAAATAAATCAGTTTTTTTGCCTCTACGATTTTACTCATTTTATGTGGAGATGGTAAAATGTAGTGGTTGGTGATGATGAGGACGTGTATATTGATTGTAACTTAATTGGTAGAACTCACTATTTTGTGGAGGTAATTGCGGTGGTCCTCTTCTATCTGCATGGACCACAGCATTCATTGAAGGTGCAGATATTAGTTAGATATAGAATTAGTTAGGCTTTAAACTAACTGACCTTGATGATTAGCCCTCTGGTTGATCTTGTCCTCCACAGTGACTCAAAATGTCTTGGCCTCTTGTTCACTGGCAAGATAGATACCCACCTGACAGTCCTGTGGCATAACATCTCCCATGATTGATTTCAAACTACAGGGGTGACCAGTGTAATACCTGCATATTGTATGATTGTCACTCAAACATTGCTTTTGGTTGGGGAAAAATACTTTTGAGAAAAGTTGTAGAAATTGATTCTTTGTCTGCCCCTGGACACTGAAGGCACTCTCAGGACAGGTAGACTTGAATGGGACCATATAAGAGATGGCATTGTACTGTAGATCCTTTTAATTTATCTGCATGTCCAGTGTTATGTATGGTACGACGTGCTGTTTGTCGTACTGTAGGTTGTGTGCTGCTTTACGGATGAATGGGTTGTCAGGATGAGTGGCACATGTCATTAAACGAGAGAGTGATGTGAAATTGTGCAGATGTGCGTTCTTTGACAGCTAAGCTAGATATAACATCCAGCACTTAGCCTCACCATGAAGTGTTTTACCATTTTATTTTCAGGACAACCAGGGCTACAAGTACAATACAAAACAATTTGACAAACACTTGCATTCATGAGTTTTAATGACACATTTCAAAAAACAAATAAGATCTGCCAAATCAAAAACCTGATAAAAATGAATTTATATGAATGCTTTAAGTACAGCTATTGTTTTCTCACTGGGAAATGAATATCCAACTAGTCAGTGACAACTGTGTGGAGTTTGGAGTTTGTGATAGCAATTACGTGAGCTTATTATAGACACGATGTCCTGGGATTTCATATAATCTTCTATGTAGAAGAACCCCTTACCTTCTAATGTAGCTTGTGAGAGTCATAAGTCTCAGCTTTTCATAAATGGCTTGTATCTCAAACCATTCAGACGTTTTTATAAAAATACCCGGCCCTGGCAGTGGAGGTTCCTAAGAGGAGAAAGGTGAAGACCATCCTCCTCAGTGAATTTCATGAAAATATAAATTGTGAAACATTAAGTTGTCCTTTTAGATAAAACTATACTAAATACATTCACATGCAACCAAATAATTGACTAAAACACACTGTTTTGAGGACTGCTAGTTTCCATCTTTCTCTGGGAACATTGACTTCAATACAAAACCTAGGATGCTCATTCTCACCACATTCCGTAGACTTACACAGTAATTATGAAAGGTTGGAGGATATCCTCCGAAAGTTATCAGAGCTCCTGCAGCATGAACCGGCATGTTGCCCACCCAATCAAAGGATAAGATAATGAATCTAGTACTGAAACCATAAGCTACAGCTAGCTAGCTAGCTAGCACTGCAGTGCATAAAATGTGGTGAGTAGTCGAAAAGAAAGACAACAGTTGAACAGTTTTGAACAAATTAATTTCTTTAAAAAAGGAGAAGCAAGAGAGAACGAAAGAGACAGCTAGCTATATTTCATTGTATTTTCTTTGACTTTCACTGAGCTTGCAAATGCAGCTACTGTAGTTAGTTTAGCCTCCTCAAACAACCAGCTCAAACAGAGGGATGCTATGTTAGCTGGCTGGCTATGGCTATCCAACACTGGAACTATTCCAAGCCCACCGGTGTAACTGCTAAAACTGCTTGCTGCCTGTTACACTGTACTGCATGATTGTAGCGGGTTGCTAACACGTTAGTTCTTGTAGTTATGTTGACTATAACGTTAGCTAATAACGGTGACAATGATGCAGGCAGTGTGTAGAGGTTAGCAGTTACGATATAAGGGTTTGGCTTGGAAAGGATTTTTCGCCATGTCCCAGACAGCTGATGTGTTGTCAATTGAAGTCCACAAGCGAAGGGAAACGGTGGGAGGAGAGCGCTTAGATGTGAGAAGGACTTATAGCTACAACTATCAGAGTGATCATACTGTTTGTTTCTGGCTGCTATGAAAGTGAACTGTGTTTGCGTGTGATCAGGGGTGTATTCTTTCCACCTATTCTGTTGAAAAACGTTCTTAAACAGAAGCAAACAAAACGGTATTTGAATACCTGAATTTGTCCAATACAAACTCTCGTTTGCAACTGTTGGACTAATGATTACACCCTAGATCAGCTAGATGCAGGTAAGAGTGTGCAAGCCGTATTGAATGTGTCACTGTCACCTTAATTACTCAAATTTCTCTCGATCTGTGCACCTACGTTGTAAACTTTCATTCATAGGCTAGGTTGTAGCAACCTCATGATGGGTATAGGAAAATTTGAGTATCATGTAGTAGCCTAAACCTATCGATGTTACATTGAGCTGGGTGAATGGATTATGAATAACAGTCATACGATAAGCTGTAATAGAAATAAGGCCATGCTCATAGTTTTTTTAATCATCCTCCCTCATTTTAAACTGCACCAACCACCACTGGACCCCGGGCCCCTTCGGGATCCGCCCCTTGTCTCACAAACACTGCTCTAGCTCAGTCAACGTTAATCACACAGACTAATGATATCTACGGATGCAAAAGAAATAGACAAATCCAATGGTGCAACAAAGTCTGTAGCTCAAACACACAATGTTTAAAAAAAATATATATTCCAAAACGAGCTGGCGTTACAATGGAACTCATTGGATTAAGTTCAGATACAGCTTATGAGGCCCCTGAAACTTCTGAATGCTAGAGACCTAAATCTATTGCGAGGACTTCCTTGTTCTGTTTTATGCTATGTGATGTAAGAGCAGCACAGCAGGAAAGAGATTGTTCTCTCTCTGAATCCGGAACCTCTCTGAACATTGTTGTGTGGGCAGCATGGGTGCTGTTGGTCAGCCTTTGTTTTGTTAGATCAATGGTTGTAGGGTAAGTCTTATAAGCATGTACTGATGGTGCACTCGTATAAAAAAGGTCAAGTGGTTCCCTGGTTAATGGAGGCTGTAGTAAGTGTCTGTATGCTATTTATCCTGGTTGGCTGCCTGGCTTATTCTTTGTACTTCATAGTTAATTGCATTGGCAAAAAATGTGAAACCATTGAGTAACTCCAGCCTCTGATTTTTGCTACACTTCCTGAGGAAATTCTGAAATATGGGGCTGGTTTGTGAGAAGTAGTCCTATTTTGAATATTTATTAAACGGGTATTTGTTATCTAGTGTGAATGATGTCATTCATGTTCTTTATCATTTAGCATTGACTTCATTATGTTACCCGCTTCCTTTCAGCCTAGTTCTAAAAGTTTTGTTTTACTGACCAGTAAATCTTAGGACCAAAACCAATCAACATGTCTATAACCAATAATCAAACTTTAAAAGCTTGATTGTGGTTGGAGTTCCTCTTCAATTATTATTGTCTGCATGCTGAAGGAGAATTACAGTTTCATTTGTCAATAATTGGTGAATGTTGTGAAAAGCAAAAGACATAGAGCATGCAGATCACAGTAAAGACATCTCAAATACTGACAACCATTCATCTTTATTGAAAATAGAATATAATTAACAATGTGCCATGTCAAACACAAAATGTGCTTAGCAACAGGCAGTAGGCTGGTGACATTACAAAAAGCTATCACCTTTTTGTAACGATGTCTCCAAGACACTCAGCCTTGTCCCTCCTAAACAAGCATTCAGCCACCCAAATGGGCTCCGAGATCCTCTTGATCCACATTATCTATTGCTTGTATGTCAATATTTGACCTTATTCAATAGTTTTACCTCAGTCTCCACTGTACAAATCATTATAAGCAGGGACTCAGCACATGCTGCATTACATGAACTGAAAATCTGCACAGACTGTACATGTCAAAAAAGACACCGCTGAATGTCATCAGTTTGTATGGCACTCGCTTCTTCATTATTGCCTCATTGCTTTGTTGGATGTCAAATATACAGAGACATTATTGCGGATTCCCTATTTGCATAACACCAGCATATAACTTTTTCACAAAAGGACAACGTATGATAATTATACTGTACAAAGTATTTTGGGTTCACAGTTGTTTTGTTCACTACTCTCATTATGTGTTTTGAAAAGTGTCTTTTCATTGTTCAGAATATTGTGGTGAAGACTAGATGTGATACCAAGACTAGATGTGATACCACAGTGTCCAACAGATTTAAAAGCCAAACTTGCAATATCTTGAAGAGACTTATTCTGCAGAATTATGAAATTAGATAGCTAAAAATATTAACTATATCTTTCTCATTCTAATAGAGATACAGAAAAGACTGGTTGCTCCATGATAACTGGAACATTTGAGTAAATACATGATTTGGCATGAAGCAACATGATAAAATATAAATAGGTAAACAATACAGAAAAGTGTTTAATTTATCATTCTTGGCTCATTTGGTTTATAATGGTCTGCAGCTTCTGAGAAAAAAACTGGACACTACCAGTCCCACAACTCGGTTAATTACCTCAACAAATGTTGCTGAAATGACGGTCAACAACCAAATCTAGAGGTTCACAGATAATGTCTTAAAAGTAAATCCCTTTTTGGAATAACATTTTCTTCTCTTCTCCTTAAAGCTGGTTGATTAAACCACAGCCGATATTTGATCGAGAAACGAACCTGGGGTGAATTTTTTGGCAGTTGGGTAGCTAAGGACTGACTGTTCAAGAGATCAAGTCCCCTTGCGTAGCGAAAATGAACCCCTCCTCTCTTCTATCTCTGTAACTTTTTTAATGGCTTTTGACACAGGCAGCAAGTGGTGGTTTAGGGGTTTCCACAGGCAACACCCTCGTCAGCTCCTCTGACACTGCCTAGAACTCCTACCACAAAGAAAGTGACATCACTGGGTTCCTCAAAGACTCACTTCCATTGAAATGTAGCATGTCCATTTGATTTGAATTGGTGGGGAAATGGTCTTACCATCGTGGTGGTATGGTAAGACTCATGATCATGTGGGTCCAGCCTTTCGACGGTGTTTGATCCTTCTCACAATCCAGACGGGATTGAGAAGTGGCACGGCGACAGGGCGTGCTGCTGTGTGGCGTTTGGACCCTTATCCTCAATGGATGTGCTCTAATGGCCACCTCCAGCTCGTTTCTCTCCGGTCGTCCAGTCGATGATGATGAACGTCAGGCTCATAGACATGAAGATAAAGCCCATGGCTGTGAAACAGGCAGCCTGAAACCAGCCAGACAAAGAATTGTTGGAATTCACCTTAAAGTCATTCATGTTGTAAAAAATCTCCACCCAAACCTGGGTTTAGGATGTGTTTACTAGCACCCATTGTGATACCACCCACCCACTCCAAACCGTGGCGAAAGGGTCATGATATATGGTGCCAAAACCTGGGGATTGTGTGGAGAGTTTTAACAAACGTGTCTAGACAATGGAAGGAACATTTATGAATGATGTGAAGACCTACCGTGATCTTTGGTCTTGACTTCATTGGTTCTTGTTCAGTGGGAACAATGCGGATGTAGAATAATCCTGGGAGGATGAAGATCAGGCTAGGTGCAGTGGTGGCCCCTGGGCAGATAAAGGAGACAATGAGTTGTTCCACTGGTAAGTACTCTTGTATGAGACATTTGTAATGTATAATATGAAGGTCTTCCTTCCCATAGTGTTAATAAGGATAATGATAATGATGATGATGATGAAACATGGTACAGTGTGTCTGGTTGGTTTGTGAGTATGGAGAGAATGAGCATCGGAGGCTGGACGGCAAGAACTGTAGTAGTCTATAGTCACAAATATATGTCTCACCAATGATGCCAAAGATGTCTCGGATGTTGGGCACAAGGATGACGAGCACGTTGACCACAAAGAGGAGACACAGGGCGATGGTGATGTGGCGTGCCCAGTGGAAGGGTTTCGCTGGGAACAGGAGCTGGAGAATGGCTCTACGAATCTGGAAACCATACACAACAGAGAAGACTCAGAGGAGTGTCTATGGTGAAACTTGAAACATGGCTGTCAAGTTATGAGGTATGTTTAAAGTCAATCTAAATTAACAGAATGTACAATGTACAATCCGGCATCAGCTATTCTGTGTGACACAGTAGGTTAACATTTAGAGTGAAAAGGATATAAAAGTAACTGCCAAAACAAAGGAAACAGTTGAGTAAATGAAGGATACAAATTATATTGAAAGCAGGTGCTTTCACACAGGTGTGGTTCCTGAGTTAATTAAGCATATTAACATCCCATCATGCTTAAGGTCATGTTCAAAAAATGCCAAGTTGCCCATTATTTTGGCTACCATAGCTAAAATAAGAGATCTCAGTGACTTTGAAAGAGGGGTCTCAAAGGAGCATAGGGAGTGTGCGTGCGTGCGTGCGTGCGTGTGTGCGTGTGTGTGTGTGTGTGTGTGTCATTCACCAGATCTCAATCCAATTGAACACTTATGGAAGATTCTGGAGCGGAGCCTGAGACAGCGTTTTTTCACCACCATCAACAAAACACCAAATTATGGAATTTCTCATGCAATAGAGTTCCAGGCAGTTGTAGAATCTATGCCAAGGCGCATTGAAGCTGTTCTGGTGGCTTGTGGTGGCCCAACACCCTACTAAGACAATGTATGTTGGTGTTTCCTTTATTTTGGCAGTTACCTGTATATCAAGGCTATGTCGGTTTTAAAATGCAAACAATGTTTGAAATGCAAACCACTTGAAGTGTCCTTAGAAATACAGTAACTTGAGTATGTAATTGGAGCTTATGAGAGGAGGCTCTTACAGGGAAGAGAACCACAGGGACAGTAAGGGTGACTGCCACCAGTACGGCCACACGCACACACAGGATCAGTGTGTCCAGAGGGTCCACTTTGCTGTAGGTGTGCAGGAGCTCAGATTCTGTGTTCACTACATAAACATATATACGCAAACACGCACACACACACCCACACACACATGCACACATGCACACACACATTGAGTATCATTTGAAATACTAAAATCATTCTTTTTTTCTGTAGATTGTATACAACTAAGGCCCTCTTGAAGCCCTGGTCTTACCATAGAAGGTGAGGTAACCAAAAATGGCGGTGAGGAGGTACATGACGAACATGCCCATGATGGACACATTAGCAATACCCTGCATACGCCTCTTGGTGGCACTTTGGTGGAAAAGAAAGCATTTTTTATTTTTTTATTAATGAGGTATAGTAATGATATTACATATATTACATAAAGAATGACCCTTGATTTAATCAAAAGCCAACAGGTGTAGGTACATGCACATGTATTGTACTGCAAATGAGTATCAGTAAAGAAAGATAAAGGCTGTCATCCCAACATGCTATGGTGGGAGTTTGGGGAGTTTTATCGACTTACTTTTTCAGTTCAGTGTAGATGGGAAGCACCTCGGGGTGGCAAACAAAGGCGAATGCTAAGATGGGGATGGTATACGCCGTCTGGAAACCATATAAAGGGTAACTAAAATTAGAGGCGTCACATGAGTAGTGTTTGAGGAAACTCACAAGACTGTGTGGATAATTGTGCCACACTGGTTCTGCTCCACCTCAAAACACATGGACAAGCACTTGTCCCGGCAGCAGGGTTGGGGAGTAATGGATTACCAAAAAACCTTAACTGTAATCCGTTACGTTACCATAAAACATATTGTAATCCGATTACAGATACTTTGAAAAACTAGATGATTACCTCAAGGATTACTTTTAAATTCAGGAAGGATGTTTGCGGAAAAGAATCTCAAATATAAAATATATTTTGATTTGTTTAACACTTTTTTGGTAACTACTTGATTCCATGTGTTATTTCATAGTTTTGATATCTTCACTATTATTCTACAATGTAGAAAATAGTAAAAATAAAGAAAAACCCTTCAATGAGTAGGTGTGTCCAAACATTTGACTGGTACTTTTGACTGTATATGTATCCATTGATTCTTGAAGAATATAACTTAGAAACGCCTCATGAGCTTAGTTCAACTGTCACACTCCATGAGAACCCAAAATATAAGCTTGTATTACTCCAATGTTTGTAAACGTTGTAAATGTAAACAAACACTGTATAGCCTCATAACATGGTTAAAAAAAATGATAGCATGGATGGTCAGTCCTTGCATTCATAGCTCTGTCTATTAATCTGAGAGTGGTTACATTTCTACAGGCCCATCCGTAAGCGTTTTACCAAAACAGAGGCGGGGAGATTGTTTTGTTATTGTTTCATCTGTGGATTTGCCATTTAAACAGCTGCATATGATCAAGATATCAAATTGTCACAAACAAAAAGGTCAACACTAGGCCTATAGCAAATGCAGCATATGGCATTCATTTTTCACATGTAAATAGCACTTTTCAGTAGTGCTCAAAGCATGCCATCCCAGCATTTATTTTTCAACTCGAATCAATGAGCCCAATCAGTCCTCCATGACAACAAAATCATAAGCAACAGAGTAGGGCTGGCTAATAAGTCCTTAGTTTTGGGGTCATGCTCAGGTAAAACCATTTTGGCTAATCTATACTTCCATATTTCCAAGTCCTATTCTTGAAGATCAAGGGGTATAACATCTATTGGAATGACAGGAATTCTTATACTTTGGTTTTTAATGTAAAGATATAATTTTATTGTATTATATGTAGTAGAAAGCGATGGGTTAGAAGAAGCCTATATAACCAACCCATAAAGTAACATTTAACATCCATATATGGCCAGCTTTGTAAACTTTATCATTGATTTATCCTGCAATAAATGTTGTTTAATTGGTAACATACATTTGTCTCTTCTTCTAAAGGGGAAAGTAATCTAAAAGTAACATGATGTAATCAGATTCCGTTACTGAGTTTGGGTAATGCAAAAGTTACGTTACTGATTACAATTTTGGACAGGTAACTAGTAACTGTAACGGATTACATTCAGAAAGTAACCTACCCAGCCCTGCCCAGCAGTAACATGATATCATGTCATTATAATATTGAATGACCTGTGCTCCAACTGCAAATAGCTCCTGACCTTATGTGGTCTTAGCACAGTAAGAACCTAAGAGCAGAGGTGATGTGGAATAAACACAAAAAATGATATTTGAACAGATATTTGTGTAACTGTGCCGTAAACACTTAATTTCCTAACCTCTTGGTTGATGGTGAACATTCTGCCTTCACACTGTCCCTCTTCCATGGTGGTGTTGATGATTGTTGTGTGATTTCTGCCATATGGAACCAGGGGGCAGGGGATGTTGAACTTTTTGTATATGACCTTTGAGAGAGAGAAATAGATAGAGGGAGAAAGAAAGAAGATGAGCTGTCAGAGTTAGCGGAAACAGTTTGACCCTCTATCGCTGACAACCATGATGACATACTGTATCTCTGGTTAATTTGTGAATTCCTGTCCCAAGCCTCATTCCTCCTTTTGGTTTTCTAATTGATCAAGTTCAAAGATAGAATTTGTTACATCATTAATGTACCTTTCTGCAGAAAGGCATTTTAAAAAGTACCTTGTAAATGCCCAGAACTGCATCAGCAACATGCACAATAGTGTAATCTAGGATTGTGTGCAATTATTCAAGCAACCTTGAATTGTAAAGGTTCTGTATTTATTTTCTTAGTCAACCTTGTGTTCTGTTTCTTTGTGTTCTTGAACGTTCAGAAAGTTAACATACAGATGTAGGATCTCAAGGAAGGAAATATAAAACTTGAGGTTTAAAAAGGCTTCTGACATTTTGTAATTTCCACTGAAATTTCAGACTAGATTTCCCCTTATGAAACTCCCACAAAAATGTTAATTCACTATAATCCACATAATACTTCACATTTCCTGTTGCTGCAGTATTTTCCTGCAGTAGAACACTTGCTCAAATTAAGATCCTAGACCTGTATCCATGTTAGCAACTATCACCAACAAGGCTGGCAGAGAGTATAGGAAACAGGAGCTCACATGAAATGTCATGTGAGGTAGAGTGGCACAAGATATAAATATCTCCTCATAAATTGTCAAGGGCACATTAGAATCAGTCTTTAGTCATGTCCTATGATAAGCTTTGAACACAAAAGCTATGAACACATCTAGCACATTCACAAGGTTAAAGAATCACTAAAAATAGACAATCATCAAGGAGGAATTTAATTTCCCGAAATGATGAAAAGGATATGCAGTATTAGTATATAACATTGAAATGTATGATTGTTGGTATGATATATAGTGTAATATAACAATACAAAATAGACATCTGTCGTCAGATGTCATCAAAAAGTCACTCACCGAGGAAAGGAAGAAGACCATGCAGGTGAGGGAGAAGCCACTGGTGTAACCCAAATACCCTGCAAGATGCAACCAAGGATTGTTACTACAACAAAAACAACAACAACCATCCCACAGCCCAGCTGACAACGTTTGGTTTCCAGAACACGTCTGCTCCTGGCCTAAAATAGGTCCTAAACAGATACACATCCAAATGTTTTGTTTTATGAATATATGAATCAAGAGGTGCTGATTGAATGATTGACAGACATTGAGGTCATTAGCGGCTATTATGGAAGGTCAAAGGTAATGATGAGATCAGTCACATACCCAATTGTCTCATCAGGGCAAGTGGGAGGATGATGCACACACTGACGATGATGATGAGGTAATTCCCGTTCAGGAACCACGCTCTAGTTTAAAACATAAAATTTCAACATTAAAACACAGGCAGACACAAGTAAGGCATACAATGTAGACTATGTAGAAAACATACTGTTTAGGTGCAATTGATTTAATCTAAGGGAAAAATAGATTGGCTTTTACTAACCTCTCAACATTACCAATAACAGGGGAGGTTTGCATTTTTTGGGGGGGATAATATTTATGCCTCTGTAACTTTCTCACTCATCATTATTCACGATTCATTCTAGATTATCCGTAATCATGGTAGCATCCACATTAATGTAGAAGTGTTCAGAAACATATTACATTCTTATTTACAATAAACGTGAATCCAAAAGGACACAATACATTATTTACCATTCATTTATATTGTGCACAACATAATCTGAAACACAACCAAAATAATACACGATTGATGTAGTCATTGTGTGCTAGGAATATGGGATCAAATGCTAAACTTTTGACTACTTTAATACCGGTACACATATAAGTGACTTTGTCCAAATACTTATGACACCTTCCGACTTGATTCATAAAGTGCTTTCATTACTAAACAGTAAAACAGATATGTATAAAAATACCCTCAAATAAAAGGTGACATTCTGTACATTTTAAACATTTGATCTCAATATTTACTATTTCATTGCGCTGCCGAACAGGAGACATTTTGAGGAACAAACCCCATTACGCTGCTTTCTAGAAGTCCAGTCAGCCCAAGAGGCAGCCGCAAAGTGGAAAGAGCTGGACGTCAAGATGGTCTTTGAAAGTTATGGACGGGAAGAGTTCCAGATCACAACGTTGAAATGTTTCTAAACAGGTACTTCACTGTTTTACAACCTTCATTGAAACCTGTGGATAAGTTTGGGATATGGTATGGAGTGCACAAGTACAAAGTGTGCGTGCGCGAAACAACAAGTAGGCAGTTGATCCGTAACTCAATCTCCCTAGGCCCATACAACGGGAAGGTCTCCTACCTTGGACAGGCCCCTCATTGTTACATCTGCCAGGGGCTAGACCATCAGGGCAAGGAATGCCCAGAGGTGAAGTCTTGGAGATGTGGAGATCTTGGACACAATTCCAGGGTATGTGAGTCTACAAGCAAGTGGACCCTGTGTGTAAAAGAGGGCCATGACTTCTTCAAGTGTCCCCAGTCTTATGCCTACAAAGTGAGGGTTGGTCCCCAATCCAGCCCAGAGGAAGAGCCAGGAAAGGAGACAGAGACAGAGCCACCGACCCCGACAATGAGTTCCATCGCTCGACAGGTCCGAGCGCAGCTGAGAGACAGGTGCAGGGGAATGAGAGAGAAGCCGAGGGAGCTGAATCCAAGAGTGAAGGCGACCAGATCTCAGAGGAAGGTGTCGACGAGAGTATCCAATCCTCCAAGTTCAGCCACAGAGAGAGTGAGGAAGTCCTTTGAGGACGCAAGCGAGTCAGACTTCAGTATTATTTACCCGACCCCTGAAAAGAGAGCAAGAAGAGGACGATTCCCCCCCACTATACCAAACGTAGCCCACAGTATCATACTAATTTCAGTGTCTTGGATTAACATTTACTATGTTACGTCTAGTCTATGAGACCAGGCTGAGAAACCAAGTCCCCAGTAGAAGGTAAGTAAATAATCTAAAATAATTTAGAAAAACAGACTTTGCAGACAATGATGATTTGATATTGGAGTGCTTCTTTAGAGGAACGAAAATAAGAGTGTTAAATGTATACGCAGCATCTGATGCAAATAAGAAATATAAATCATTTCTGAAACTAGGGCTTTTTTCAACATTTTGTTACGTTACAACCTTATTCTAAAATTGATTAAATCGTTTTTTCCCCTCATCAATCTACACACAATACCCCATAATGACAAAGCAAAAACGTGTTTTTAGAAATGTTAGCAAATTTATAAAAAAAAAAAAACGGAAATATTACATTTACATAAGGATTCACACCCTTTACTCAATACTTTGTTGAAGCACCTTTGGCAGCGACTACAGACTTGAGTCTTCTTGGGTATGACGCTACAAGCTTGGCACACCTGTATTTGGGGAGTTTCTCCCATTCTTCTCTGCAGATCCTCTCAAGCCCTGTCAGGTTGGATGGGGAGCTTCGCTGCACAGCTATTTTCAGGTCCCTCCAAAGATGTTCGATCGGGTTCAAGTCTGGGCTCTGGCTGGGCCACTCAAGGACATTCAGAGACTTGTCCCGAAACCACTTCTGCGTTGTCTTGGCTGTGTGCTTAGGGTCGTTGACCTGTTGGAAGGTGAACCTTCGCCCCAGTCTGAGATCCTGAGTGCTCTGGAGAAGGTTTTCATCAAGAATCTCTCTGTACTTTGCTCCGTTCATCATTCCCTCGATCCTGACAAGTCTCCCAGTCACTGCCGCTGAAAAACATCCCCACAGCATGATGCTGCCACCACCATGCTTCACCGTAGGGATGGTGCTAGGTTTCCTCCAGATGTGACAATTGGCATTCAGGCCAAAGACTTCAATCTTGGTTTCATCAGACCAGAGAATCTTGTTTCTCATGGTCTGAGAGTCCTTTAGAGCCTTTTGGCAAACTCCAAGCGGGCTGTTATGTGGCTTTTACTGAGGAGTGGCTTCCGTCTGGCCACTCAACCATAAAGGCCTGATTGGTGGAGTGCTCCAGAGATGGTTGTCCTTCTGGAAGGTTCTCCCATCTCCACAGAGAAACTCTGGAGCTCTGTCAGAGTGACCATTGGGTTCTTGTTCACCTCCCTGACCAAGGCCATTCTCCCCCGATTGCTCAGTTTGGCTCAAGGAAGAGTCTTGGTGGTTCCAAACTTGTTCCATTTAAGAATGATGGAGGCCACTGTGTTCATGGGGACCTTCAATGCTGCCGAAATGTTTTGGTACCCTTCCCCAGATCTGTGCCTCAAAACAATCATGTCTCGGAGCTCTATGGACAATTCCTTCATCCTCATGGCATCGTTTTTGCTCTGACATGCACTGTCAACTGTATAACCTTATTTTTCTGAATACTTATGTAAATAAGGTATTTCTGTTTTTTTGTTTTTAATACATTTGCAAACATTTCTAAAAACCTGTTTTTGCTTTGTCATTATGGGGTATTGTGTGTAGATTGATGAGGAAAACATTTAATTTAATCAATTTTAGAATAAGGCTGTAACATAACAAAATGTGGAAAAAACGGAAGGGGTCTGAAAACTTTCCGAATGCACTGTATGTACAGTATGAGATATTCAGTAATTATAGTATATGTGGTGATTTTAATACGGTGACAGAACTATTGATTGGGTATCTCAGACAATTTCAGACATTTAAATATTAACTTGAACTGTCTATTTACAAAGTGATATCTGTTCCCACCACCTAAAGAAGAAAATCTGACTAGGAGTTATGAGATAGCAAGTCATAATTATAAGATAGTAAGTCATTATTATGAGATAGTAACTCATAATAATTAGATACTAAGTCATAATTATGAGTTAGTAAGTCATAATTATGCAATAGTAACTCATAATAATTAGATACTAAGTCATAATAATGAGTTACTAAGTCATTATTATGAGACATGTTTGGCAATCTGTATCACATAAATAATGTGTGCGAGTGCGTATGCCTGTGTGTGAGAGAGACAGAGAGAGTTTGTGGTGATAATGTTCTATATTATGGATTGAATCGTTTTTTTTTGATGTGAGTTGGTGCCTGTTTGATAATATCTGGTTGACATCAGATTTAATTAATTCATTAATTCAATTCAATCCATTAAAGGGGCAATTTGGGACTGGTACATCCATTTTTGGACTGATATTTAGACATTGAAGAATGCAATTTAGAAATGCCTCATGAGCAATGGTCTTACTCCATCAGAATCCAAAATATAAGCTTGTTTTACTTAATTTCATGTATTTCTAAACAAACACTGTATAGCTTCAAAACATTGTTAAAACTATCATTTGGATCTCATGGAGGGTCAGTCCATGAAATCAATCTATATGAAAGAGTCCTTGCGTCTATGTATTTGAGAGTAGTTACATTTCTCCTGCCCCATTCCTCAGCTGTTTACCAAATAAAGTGCAGGGATAATGCTTTAATGATAATGCAGTTAATGTTTGAACCCCAGATTGCCCTGCAGTCGACCTACAGGACTATTCAATGTCCATAATAATGACTTGCTATCTCATAGTTATGGCTTACTATCTCATAATTATGACATATTATCTCATAATAATGACTCACTATCTCATAATTAGGACGTACTCTCTCATAACTCATAGTCAGATAAAAAAAATGTGGGTGGCGGGAACGGGCTTCCATGCAGATACAAAATAATGTCTTAAAAAATCTACCCTGTGCACAACTGCCAGAAAATGTCAGTGTCACAATCTCCTGAAGTGACGGACCAAGACGCAGCGAGGCATCCAGTATACATCTTTATTTAACACACGTAACTGGGCGAAACCGTAACGAAGATCGTGATGCTGACTATAACTACAAACAAAGCTATGCGCAAACAATAACCCACAAACCCCTAGTGAAAACTACAAACATATATATGGTTCCCAATTAGAGATAACGACACTCAGCTGCCTCTAATTGGGAACCATTACCCCAACATAGAAATAGAGAACCTAGAACAGAAAAAACCCTACACCAAAACAAAACAAAACACGCCAGCCTGTCTTCTCAGGCCTGGACGTGACAGTCAGAGATCCTGCCTGGAAGATTTCAGTACGACGTTTACCAGTGCGTGCTGTAGTAAAGTGGAGTTGTTTTGTCATGATGAAGAGAATTTAACACCTTTTAGTGAAATACTACAAAACTAAAGAAATATGGAATCTGATGAGAATTATGATGTAGGCCTATCTATAAATCCCAAGTCCGTCTTCGATATTCACATGGATGACATTACTAAAAAGGTATGGTGGACAATATTATGCATTGACTTTACTAAACAAATATTGTGGACAATAATTGTGGACAATGCATTGTGAAAAGTTCAATTTAGAAGACAAGATGCCTATAAGTCTATAAAACAACTTTTTTTGTTCAAACACATTATATATATATTTTTACAAATAAAAATGGAATAAAAAAATAAGAAATAATATGGACTCCAAAAAACTTCCATGGATACTATTAAATCTGTAAATCATGTTATGTAATTATGAACTCAAATGTATTGATGTGAATGTTTATTTGTCTTTGTGTGAATTATTTATGATTATAAACTGGGTGGTTCAAGCCCTGAATTCTGATTGGCTGACAGCCGTGGTAAATCAGACTGTATGCCACGGGTATGACAAAACATTTATTTTACTGCTCTATCATAAATGGTAACCCATTTATAATACCAATAAGGCACCTCGGGGGTTTGTGGTATATGGCCAATGCGTTGTGCCTAAGAACAGCCCTTAGCTGTGGTATATTGGCCATATACCACACGGGCCCTATTGCTTAATTGTAAAATGTGAAAAACTTAAATAAAGATTATTTTTAAACAAAAAAAGAAAGGTGCTGCTCCACTTACCCAGTGTTCGATGACAAGCCCAGGAAGGCTTGAATGACCAGAGGCAACTCATACTTCACAATGAAGAGGTAACTGGACATTGCTGGAGGGGATTAAACATATTTCAGAGTTGTTAACTTCTATTTTCAAAAGAAAACAGACATACAAAGCCCAATTACCTGTGTTTAAAACACAAACATTGGAGGAAAATGTTCTGTCCTGAACCACTAAAACTTTTATGAGCCATGAAATCCATGAGTGTTGCGAAGCCATGAGTGCATTTGTACGTGTCACTGTGGTTATTTTCAAAACAGATACCATGTGTTAGTGGAAGTACTGTACATGGATATACACTAAGTTTATTAGGTACACCCCGTTCACAAAAATGGTTCACTCCTACAGACATTTTCTATTAAGGTATCTTTACTTTTACTCAAGTATGACAATTGGGTACTTTTTCCAACACTGGACGACCATACCACGTTCCACTCCTATCAGCTAAAAACAAGAAGAAGCGGCTCCAGTGGGCACACGATCACCAACACTGGACAATTAAGGAGTGGAAAAACATTGCCTGATCCGACGAATCCCGGTACCTGTTGTGTCATGCTAATGGAAGAGTCAGGATTTGGCGTCAGCAGCATGAGTTCATGGCCCCCCTAGCCACTTACCGCCGATGTTGTGAAAGGTTATAATGACTCCCGCTGCTATTTTTCCTGGGTGTCCAAAAGCACGGTAACCCAGCTGTTCATACGCACGAATACCTGAACAGACAAAAGAGACATTAGTCTGTGAAAGAGTAGAAATGGAGTAGAAATGGAACAGAGTGTCAGTAGAATACACTTTTTAACTTACAACAGTGAGTGCATACATTTAAGTATATGTGACCCCAGCGGGAAATCAAACCCTACTAATTTACTACTAATTTACAGACACCTTGGTTCATATAGTAGATGCAAACTATAGTTTTGTCTATAAAAAAGCTAGGTATTTCTGTGAAGGGGTAAAACAACAGGTTTTTCAATGGTCCAGATGTGAAGGGAAAGTTTGTTCACATAAAGTTTACTTTTCTCATCTTGTTATGATACACTCTATGATTCGGCTACTAATTTGTCTTTGATTCCAAGGGCTGGTCCTTAGTGACACATACTCACCCACAACTCCAGCACTCTTAAGCAGAAGGTGAACCGAGTAGCTGGAGAGACAGGCGATACATATCAACAGGATTCTGCGGATCACAAACAACTGACTTAGACATTTAGGAAAGGTAAACAACATAATTGATTTCATGTGGTTTCATCCAATGTTAAAATAATGAGTTAGCCGACCTCTTCACAGATTAATCAAACAGTTTACTACAAAGTAAACACTGGAAGAAGAAACTGGCCTCCTGTGATAGCAACTTGATAACGACAATGCTCAAATTATTTATTAATAAGCATTCAAAAAAAATGTACTCCTGCCTGACCCTGACATGAATGTGAGCAACCCAAAGTGCAAAGCATGCTTGGGAGCCATATATGTGGTGTGCCCACACGCAAGCTATGATTCAACTGCCAACTCTTAGCTATATTTAACTCCTGTAATTTGATTTAAGAGTCGCATGTGTCTCAAATCTCACCATTAAAATTACATATGGACAAACCAACACACACCACTCTTCTCCACTGTTCTTTTAACCATTCAAGGAGCATCAATGTCAAATATTAGATTGACTATTTTTCATAACATTTTTGTCAGCTTTCCACTGTACTGTTTTGGTAACATTGTTGCAATGCATTATGCAGTAACAGTGTGTATCAAACCATATTGGGAGTAGCTGCATCTGTGACCTTTAGACAAAAAGAAACAAGAGATAAATAATCCTTCCCCCCCAAATCTTGACCTGGCAAGTTAATATTTAACTTGGTGCGTGTGTGTGTACTAATTTCCCACTGGGCACACACTGGTTGATTCAACGTTGTTTCCACGTCATTTCAACAAATTACGTTGAACCAACGTGGAATAATCGTTGAATTGACGTCTTTGCCCAATGAGTTGTCAGGGAATCACATGAATGTGCTGCTGTACTCACATAAAGAGAACGATGCCTGTGTTTGACATGGCGTATGACAATCCCAGAATTCCACTCCCCATGATGGCGTTACTGAGGTTAAAGACGGACATTCCGAAAGAGGTTTTTCCCTCAAACTGCCAAGGATACAAATACATGAATGTCAGTTGTTATAACTCCTCATAATGACATTTCATGACATGACATCTCAGCATAAAAACAATGACTGCCGGCTCCAAAGCTGTGGCCGTAGTTCTTCATACTCACATCTGTAAACTGGGGCTTCTTGGTCCCATCACTCTTACGTGGTAACATCTCTTCTTCCTCTTCTGCCTGCGGGATGCTATTATGTCAATCAAACCAAGGAAATAGAAAACACTGAGGTTAAACAACACAAATTTTCATCAATGCCCAACATCAGCCAAGCATCATTATAATCCATTGGGTGCTTGAAAATGCTGACCATGAGAGAGTACTGTATCCATTTAAATGTTTCAAATGCATAAATGTAAAAACTGTGAGATGTAAAAACTAGTATTTATAAAAAGCACGTGTTCACAGGCATTTTTCCAGGTATATATAATATACACTCAGTGGCCAGTTTATTAGGTACACCCAGATCGGACCCCCCTTTGTCTCCTGAACAATCTGAATCCTTTGAGGCATGGAAACTTTACTCAATTGAAATCAAGGGACCTAACGTGTGCCAGAAAACATTCTCCACACCATTACACCACCACCACCAGCCTGTACCATTGAAACCAGACAGGATGGAGCCATAGACTCGTGCTGCTTAAGCCAAATCCTGACTCTGTCATCAGCATGACGCAACAGGAACCGGGATTCAACCAGGCATTGTTTTTCCACTCCTCAATTGTCCAGTGTTGGTGATCGTGTGCCCACTGGACCCGCTTCTTCTTGTTTTTAGCTGATAGGAGTGGAACCCGGTGTGGTCGTCTGCTACAATAGCCCATCCGTGACAAGGACCGACGAGTTGTGCGTTCCGAGATGTCATTCTGCACACCGCTGTTGTACTACGTCGTTATTTGCCTGTTTGTGGCCCACCTGTTAGCTTGCATGATTCTCACCCAACCTCTCATCAACGAGCTGTTTCCGCCCACAGGACTGCTGCTGACTGGATGTTTTTTGTTTGTCGCACAATTCTTGTTAAACCCTAGACACTCTCATGCATGAAAAGCCCAGGAGGCCAGCTGTTTCTGAGATACTGGAACCGGCGCGCCTGGCACCGACCAGGCGCAAGGCACCATACCACGCTCAATGTTGCTTAGGTCACTTGTTTTACCCATTCTAATGTTCAATCGAACAGTAACTAAATGCCTTGATGCATGTCTGCCTGCTTTATATAGCAAGCCATGGCCATGTAAATCACACTCTGTAGGAGCGAACCATTTTCATGAATGGGTACCTAATAAACTAATAAACTGAGTGTAATTATAGGGTGGTAATAGTCTTCTTTGTCAGAAAACAAACACAAATACACAAAATACTATCACGCACACAACTGGGGGAAAGATATTATCATGCATGCCAGGTAGCAATATGTGCAGTCAAAGAGGACACATACCCATCTTCGAAAGGGACAAAGCCATGGTGGAGGCCATTTGACAGCTTTTGGAGTTCCATATTGTTTTAGCTGATACAAAGACGATTGGGTGTGACTGATGGTTCTTCACTGGCTAGAGTTCCAATCTGAAGCGAAGAAGATTGACCTTAGATACAGTAAATGAGCAAGTTGTTGTTTGCATGTCATTCAAGATGTTAGAAGAAAATGTACAGTCAGGTTTGACCTTTGCACGTCGCAAAGCCTAGACTCTAGGTCAGGGCTCTCCAACCCTGTTTCTGGAGAGCTACCCTCCAGTAGGTTTTCACTCCAACCCCAGTTGTAACTATTCTGATTCAGCTTATCAACCAGCTAATTAGGGTTGGAGCGAAAACCTACAGAACGGTAGCTCTCCAGGAAAAGGGTTGGAGAGCCCTGCTCTAGGGTAACTGTGGGAGTTGTCAAGGTGTCTGCTGTCACTATAGGACCACATGTCTGCTTCCCACCAGTGGAATCTATAGCACCACTCTCTCCTTGCACGTGTCATTTCATTTGACAGCTCAGGTTGCAATGCCAGTAATGAGACGCCTGACTACTTTTGAAATCATTCCAATAGAATTCCTTCCAATAGAAGAGGCTAATAAACGTAATAACAGTATCCATTACCAATACCTGGAAGCACTGTGTTGTGAACACAGACTCTGTTGTGAACACAGACTCTGTTGTGAACACAGACTTTGTTGTCCACTGTTATTTATCTATATTTTACTTATCCAGAGTGCCATTTGTCTCTTTTTTAATCGATCCCTGGTATTGTTGGTTTTGGATTTCACTCTTGTCCATCTCCACTGCAGGGCTCCTAAAGGGTAAGATACCAGCTCTATGCTAACTGAGGTGCCAGCTGTGATTTGATGTCAGTACAGACGAAATTGGCAAACAATAAATATTGCAATTTGCTGAACAAAATTGTGTCATATGAGGCCACTTACATAACGCCTTCTGATACATTGACAAAATAATTATACAAGAAGATAAGGCATGTGGCCCTTTATCAAGCCTAGTGAGTTGTGTTGGCCCACAGCTGAGGCAATGTTGTATTTTATCATTTTATAGCTAGGCTACTTTTGTTCTCAGTGTGCTGTATTACAGACAATAGTATTTTCATTCAGAAACATATGGTCTGACTAGCCAAAGAAAACTAAACTTTCAAAATGTAGTCCTATGATTAACTCATAACTAATGTTCTTTGCTACCCTCACACAACATTTCTGTCTATTTTATTACGGCATGAAAGTAAAACCTAAATATCTTGGATAGTGCTTTTGAAAGTAAGCTTTTCTGTTTGACCTTTACAATAGAAAACATTACTGCTTCTTACAAACTGCTGAATCCAATGACCCTAGGGAGGTGTGTTTTATAACACAAGTGATGTGGGACGTTGGAATTCACATTTATATGCACGCCAGAATTTTTCCTAACCCCTGAGATGGATACGTGGCTCACTGGCTCCCAAGTTGCAGTTTGGAGCAAGTCCAGGTTTTCACCAGCTGCAACTCCCCACCAGTTGCTGGAGATCTCAGCCCTGTAACCTATCATGTCAAACACGATTTTGATAAGGGTTCGACTCACTCTGACATCACATGATGTATCACACGCTTTTCAAAGGTGATTCAGGTAGCGGGCACCCTACATACCCTAATACATTGGATGATCCCTCAGAACGTGCCTTCTGATGATGACCCATACTAAGTGTACAATACTTTGATATGAGTAAATTGTACATAAATTCTACCCTTTTGGCCAACTCTAGTTTCTATATCAAAAATACCCAACAGCATTTATAAAAGCTACATGTGAAATCCCAACAGTTCAGTGGAAAGAAATAACTCCTAAACATAAATTCTGGTAGTGTTCAGCTCCCATTGGTTCCTGCAGACTAGAGTACATTAGGTGTTGGTCTGCTGTTCCTACACCCATTTCACCAACATTCCTTTCTCTGTCTCTCTTCCTTTTCACATTTCTACATTGCTACGTTACGTGTGGGATTTTTCTCCTTGCTAAATCTCTCCCTACTCCCTATTACTATTACAATACATTAAGAGCCCCTGGAAATACGTTTTTTTACGTAACCCAAATGCTTTTTTTATGACAGGCACCTTGTTGTGAGTGAACGTGAACTGTCGGGCAAGCCCATACTTGCATTGTGTTTTGGAAATCAAACTCCAGAATATCCCTTTCTGCTCGGTTCTCACTTCGCACCAACACAAAATGTCTCTGTTGAAATCAACACCCAACCACCACAACTACAAACACACACTTACATGCACTGGTGACCCATTCACACACATGCACACACACCTAGACACGCAAGCGCACAGAATCCATCTATTTTTGTATGCATTATTTACATTGCAAGGCTCTTGTTGAAATGTAGTCTTTTTCTGATGTTTATGTTGGATATTTTAGGAAGCCATAGTGGTCGGCAAACAATGCAGCCAGGAAATCCTCTCTGAGTGAAAATAAGATGTCCCATAGTGTAAATCAATTGTGCGATCTCAGGTAAAAAATGCAATGGTCTAAAATTAGAGTGGTATGGAAACCTTCTACCATTTCCGATAAAATGTCTGTTTTAAGATTTCGATAAAAAGAAAACTAGCTAGATTACTGATCTGATGTATTATTATTATTGACTGACCTATCAGAAAACGCATAGCCTAATCTGTAATGGGAAGAAAAAGTCCTGCATAGCCTGTTGAATCGTGCATTCGGCCAACAGAGGACACACAAATAAGTACCACCATGTGACGCTAGTTTGGAAAGGTGGATAGACATTGCCTTTCTATAACTTAGAAACAATAAGAGGGCTGTTTGTACAAATTAAAAACCTTGAGTGACATATTCATATGTTGACTATGGCTTGTGTGAATGTGAATCTATCTAGATAGCTCTGTCGCTTTTGATTCATCCAATTGCGATGGTGGCAACTTCCCTCTGTTAATGTATCTAGTATTAAACTATTTATATGATACTGTATCAAGGCTGAGTTTCTGAGTGAGTGAGGGAAACAAATGTGCCTGTAAAAAGGGAAAGTATATGGCAGCAGAGTGCAGCAGAGTGATCCCCCTTTTGTGTGCAATAAAGTGGTGTATACATTGCATATTATGTAATAACCTTAATATTTTTTCTTGCTTTCCATTGGCCGATTGAGAGGTTGTTATGCTTTAGCAATAGTCCTGGAGTTAGGTGTAGTTGTACACTTGACATCGAGGCTAGTGGATAAGAAAATTGACTGGGTAAATAAACAATGTATGATATTCTGTCAATTCTATTTGAGGAAGAGCTATATATTAAGGTCTCCAATGGTACAGTAGGATCAACTGATTCTTGTATTTATAGACAAAGGGGAAAAGGGAATTTTGTGCTCAAACAACTATATTCGAAGGCACTCCATTAGACACTAGTGTCCAGTAGACAGCTCTCCATTATAACAATAGAGTTTATTATAGATCCATAGATAAAATCGTACTGTGACGTTTCGGTCAAGGGGGTATTGCATTTACAGACAAAGATCCAAGATACTGTTGTGTTGGGATGTATGATTCACATTACAAAACAGTCAACTACTATTCTGAGCAATTTCTTGAATACAGTGTCAGTCACACAAAGAAAGAGACAGTGGCCACTGAATTCACTGTCAGTTGGTGTCCTTACTCTCATGAGCTCACTTGACCTATCACACAGTGTCTGTCTGTAACCTTTCCAAACCGGAATATTCAGACCAGTCTTCCAACAAGTCATTTGACACCCATCTACTCAATCCATATTGGTCGAAATAAAAGGGCTTTAGAAAGCTGCAAAAGCTGACAACCAAAAACAGTCAAAAATACACACATGAAACTGGTCAGGAAAACATTCCCAATCATGAATAATGAAAAAAAGACTTTAGTACTTCAATATGTTGTGGAAGTCAAGAAAATCAAGTAGTTCAACTGATAATGACAAATTCCACAAACTCTACCTCTCAACAAACCTCAGTGAAATTCCCATAGTATTTAACCCTTCTTGTAAAGTACTTCATATGACCCACACGTGGCATGGCAATACATAGAGTAGAAGAAAGGACTGGGTTCTCTTACCTTCTAATGCAGAAAATGTATAATTTCAATGAAGACAGAGATAGTGAAGGGTGTCCTGAGAAAGATATATGTTTTCTTGACCAAGGTGTTGTTTTGCTCAGTTGTAATTGGCCTGAGAAGTTTAGAGACAAGAAGAAAGAGCAGAGAGTGTCTGCTTAGGGGAAAGGGAGACGGTTAGGGTGGGAGCACATGTATAGGAAAAAGCACTAAAAGGGAGGGCTGTTCAAAATGATGGTCTCAAGTTTCTTGTGATGTCACACATGGCCACTCCTATCTCTGCTGTCAAAAACAGGCATGCAGGGGCATATTCTCACAACAACTCTGGTGAATTGCTCCATTGGGATTCCATCACACTTGGAAGAGACATTGACTTGTCTTATCAGAAGACTGTATTCTCACATGCCCTCGCCTGCAAAAATGTGCAATATTAGAAATAAATATGGTGAGGTGATCAATCTCAGGTTGCATAAGAGTCTGGTTCAGTGGAATGAGTTCAGGTCCCCATGAGAAATACACTGGAAGGGAAAGGTAAACCACAAGGCACTACTATGAGAGTAACAGTGCATTCGGGCAACAGAGGACAAATAAGTGCCACCATTTGACGCTAGTTTGGAAAGGTGGATAGACATTGCCTTTCTATAACTGAGAAACAATAAGAGGGCACTTTGTACAAATTAAAAACCTTGAGGGACATATTCATATGTTGACTATGGCTTGTGTGAATGTGAATCTATCTAGATAGCTCTGTCGTTTTTGATTCATCCAATTGCGATGGTGGCAACTTCCCGGAATGAACCTCATGTTCTTTGACACAGACCACATGAGACAGCATAAGAGAAGAATGTACACAACACAACAACAAGAGGGATGGATAGAGACAGTTCTTGAGGTAGTTCTACCCGATTGATAGTTGTAGTAGTTTACCTCCACCCCAATGGACATGTATTTTTTCATCACTGCCAAAGTTGTTATTATGTATAGAGTGCTATTTCTATGTATATTGTTGTTTTTTAATACCATTTTCATTATTTTATTTAACTTAGTCCTGCATGTTGGAGTTCGAAGCATGGGATTTTCACTGTACCCTGCATCACACCTGCAACCCGGTACATGTGACTATTAAACACTATGAATAGTAGTTGGTAATAAGCAAATCTTGAAAGTATGCTTGATCTACTTTGAAGAACTACTAGACTGATTTTGTCAGACGGCTCTGCAGCACAGGTATCTACTAGCTAGCTAATAGCCTAGCTAAATAGGATGACTCAATTGAGAGAAACAGAGATTACGTTACATGGTTATCTGGCTGGCTGCTACTGCCTGAGCAAAGATGAGATGATGACTTTAGGAAATGAAATAATAAAGTCATCAAATAAAAAAAAGTTATATACACAACTGAAATATTTTATTAAAGTAAGGTAATGTCAATAAATTATGGTTATTAAGTATGCAGTTGTGGACAGTCACTACCATCATTGGGCTCTTATTAATTGTTTTATTCTGTGTTGTTAGACAATGGAATGTTTTCAATGTTTTGGCAAATTAATATTCTCAATATTTGGGTTTGGAATTTCAATTAAATAGCACTAAAATCAGTTCAATGTCATATTTCATAATGCATTTATAGTTTTTTTTTAATTATTGAAACCGAAATCACATTTCTGATTATAATTTTTTACCAAAACAGAACCGACCTCAAAAAACACTAATCACATTTAGCACTATTAAGTTATATTCTTCAAGAATCAATGGGTATATATCACCAATTTAAAAGTCAAAGAACTGATGTAGCAATCACAGATTGCCCCCTTTAAGTGAAGCAGTTAAATATAGTCATAGTTAAATATATTAAAATAGCTTGTCTGATTACTTCGATAGACTACTTATCAACCTTTTTACTTAGGAGTGTGGGGCAGTTAGATCCCACATTTCATCACAAATAACTGTTCAGATTAGTAGACTTTTACTCACAAGGAATTAGAAAAGTTTTGGGCTATTATTTGGGGAGAGCAATATGATGTTGCATCTAGTGGAAGAAGTTTAGAAGTTTGTTAGTGTTGAAAAATGTTGACTTGTTTAGTAGTAAGTAGCCCAGAAGTACTTGTAGCAGTAATAGTGTAATAGTGAATAGGAATGTACGTTTTTATGTACGTTTTTGAGAAAGTTCAGTTGTTTGTAAAAGTTTAGATAAAATGTAGTTATAATAAATACAATTACAGGTGGCTTATATAGTCCTGTTTCACTGTATGTACAAATGGGTAACCTGTACAAGTGTGAGGTGTGAAATGGAAATGTGTTTTTGCATATCCCACTTCCCCTGTGGGGTCAGCCAGGGGATCAGCCATTATTGATGGTGACCATGGAGCAATTACGGTTATTTGCCTTGCTCAGGGATTTGACCCAGCAACCTTTCAGTTACTAGCCCAACGCTCCTAACCGCCATGTTACCTGACACCCCTATTTGATGTGGTTACAGAAACAGCTGCATCGTTTGATTGGTATACTGTTCTGATTTGAGATTTGAAAAGCAGGAAGTAGACCAAGATTTCATAAGTTGTTGGGAAAGTGGTCAAAGTAGCTGATTTGTGTCTAAAGTTATATTCTTTACAGTCAATAGAATGTTGGAATTCACAGGAGTTTTCAACAATGGGAGATTTAGAATGTTAAAGAAATCCCATTAATGTGGATGAAGGACAAAAAGTATGAATGTTATCAAAAAATTGTATACAAGCACACTGGTCCTGACCAGTCTACACATTTTAAAGTTTGAATTATGTTTCTACCTGAAAGGGGAAATCAGCAGCTGAAATAATATCAAACAAAGTGAGTTCCCCACCCCTGTTTCGGTAAAAGGCTGAGGGATGGGGCTGGAGAAATGTAACCACTCTCAAATTCATAGATAGAGCTATGGATGCAAGGACTGACTATCCATGATATCAACATTGTAGTTTTAACCATGTTTTGAGGATGTATAGTGTTTGTTTACATTTACTTTCTTTACAAAGTTTGTAGTAAAACAAGCTTATATTTTGGGTTATGATGGGTTTTGACAGTTGAACTAAGCTCATGAGGCATTTATAAGTTATATTCTTCATTGGTACATATCATTCGTTTATTAATAAAAAATTATGTAGAAAATGCAGATTGCCCCTTTAAACAGTGTACAAATTTTTTTTTACCAAATAATAATAAGTCCAAAATAAGTTGGACAATATTTAAAGTGTGATTAACAAGTCCTATTAACAAACATCCCCTTGAAAACAGGCACACGTCTAAAATAATACAATTTCCAAAATGCACGTGCCAGAACGCAGTAGCCAGTCATGGGTTGTCACTAAGCGACTAGTGAGGGCCTCCTGGGAATCAGAGTTGTCCATTATGGTTTGTCCAACACTGCAGGAGATTGTTGAAACTCAGCATCCCATAAAGCACTGCTACCATGTACTCCTCCCATACGACTTCCTGCCTTTAGTTTAGAGATGCACAAATTTAGATTACACGAATGTGTTAGCTATCTAGCTTTCATTAAATGAAAAGCAATTTGCAAGACATTTAGGGAAGCACACAGCATTTTTTAAATGGAACGGTTGCTGAAATAGCCAGTGCCTCTTGTTCATGTACTGTGGAGTGATAACGTTAGCTAGCTAGCTAGTTCGCCAGCTAACACAGGCTCTCTAGCTAACACAGGCTCGCTAGCTAGCTTTTTCCAATGGACAAGCCTGTGGAACCGCTTTCTAGCTAGCCAACAGAAACCTAATTATATGTAATTTAGGGGAAGCTTTTTTTCTAAAGGAATCGCAAGGCACTTCTTACAGTGATGGATGAAGTTGATAAGATTTTAATTCACTCGCTTAGACAGACTGGCACGTAAGTATCCAGCTAGCTAAAGTTACATTATCAATAACCTGTTGTTAGCTAGCAATTTAGTTAGCTAACGTTTGCTAGCTTATGTGTCTACTGTAGTGAGTTTGGCTAGCTCTCGTCTTTTATTTGATAGCTAACGTTACTGATACCCAGATCTACATTCAATCACTCACCAGAGCCAATACGCTATCAGCTAATATTTTCATTGTGACCGTTTGTTGTTGTTGAAGTGTAGAGCGCAAATCATAGCTACATTCATCCAAAATTTGCTTATTTTGTTCTAACAGCTAGTTGTTTGATTTTCACTCTGCCAATAATA
Source organism: Brachymystax lenok tsinlingensis (assembly GCA_030435695.1). Taxonomy (NCBI): domain Eukaryota; kingdom Metazoa; phylum Chordata; class Actinopteri; order Salmoniformes; family Salmonidae; genus Brachymystax; species Brachymystax lenok. The sequence continues at coordinate 34,856,494 of CM059802.1, read as the reverse complement.
AAATATGTTTGATAGTGTAATGAGAAGAATTCGTCCATATCTTTCTATCTAGCATGTTAATTACACCACAGAACTTTGAATGTCATTTGAAAGTGTGTTACCGGCTGATCACATGACTAGTGAGAAGTGTGTGTGTGTGACACAAGTGGGAAGTTAACCCTGTGCACCTGCACCTCATGCTGTGTCTGTTTGCACAGGGATGTGGGGAAGGATGTGCAGAGTGTGAAGCACTTCACCAGTGAGCTGATAGTGGAGGCGGTGGTGAGATGTCTGCGAGTGATCGACCCGGCCCTGGGAAGCGGACTGTCCCCCTCCTTACCCCCAGGCATGTCTGCCCGCTTCCGTGTGGGCATGAGCTTGGCACAGGCCTGTCAGGTGAGCGGTCGAAAGGGAAAGTCATAGTGCGCCCCCTCCTGTTGCGAAATGGGGCCCACTCCTCCTTTTGATCACATGAAGATTAAGATATTGTTGACTGTAAATGGATAACAATGCATGACTTATTGATGTACCCATATGACCTATACCCCCTTTGCATGACACTCAGTCCAGGGTTTTGTAGTATTCTAAAATGATTTTACTGTCATTAGATCAAGCTAAGTTTTTCATGGTCCCAACTACATTCATGCAGTCTGGACCACTGATGTCTGAATATAAGTAATTCAGCAACCAAATTGACCTCCTGCTACAATGTGAAGTCATGTCATATAGACTAATGCCATTCCATCTCATTGAGCATTGTTTTGAACTGTTTTTATTTCCTCGCTTGATTGACTGTATTAAATAGCCCAATTGCTTGCGTAACTTCCATTGAGTGATCTCCTGAGATTAACAGTTTACTTACAAGATTTAGAATCTGCCAAGTGTGAATACATTTGGTTCGATCATTTTGTGAAGTAGGCTACGTCATTGGACATGTTCATGGAAATCTCATAGACATTTCTGGTTCCATTTTTTTACTCGGAATGACCCTCATGTTCGTGAGGGTGAGGCATTACGCTAAGGTCAATGACCTGTGTATGAGCAGACTCCATAACGACGTTGACATGCGTTTATTTGCAGGACCTTGGCTACAAGGGAGAGATTGGCTACCAGACCTTTCTGTACAGCAATGAGCCAGAGATCCGCTCCCTGCTCATGTTCCTAGTGGAGAAGCTGCCCAGAGAAAGTGCTGAGGCCTCGGACCAACCAGCAGGTACAGACTCAATGTCCCACCATTGTACTTCTTGTCATTAATAAATACCATTCATCCCTTAGCTTTAGTTCTCCCCTTATAAATTGGTTTTATTTTTTGCTTTCTGAACTGTAATCTGTTCATTAAAAAGACAATGAATGTTTGTGAACTTCTAAAAATGACAATTATCTATAAGTATTTATTTCTCATACATTGTACCCCCTAACAGGTAAATCAGCCCTCCTCCAGAAATCCATAGCTGCCCAGATTAAAGCTCAGCTGGCCTTGCCCTGGCTCTCTCCATCCTGCAGACTACCCCTCCTCTGTAAAACACAGGTACGTCCTGTTAGCTATGCCACAAAACATTATCAATGACGTGGCCTGCTAAGATTAATATACATTGTCAAATAACTTTGGGTATCCTAGATCATGAAGGAAGCTAGATTTCAAGGCTGTTTAATGAAAGTAGTGAGGCGATAATGACTTTCATGTTCTCCTGTTTTTCATGGCTTCATGGATATTTACTCAAGTCAATATTCCCCAGAATGGTGCACTACAAACTTCCAATTTGAATCTATACACACTTCCTATTTGAATCTTTGTGTCAACAGTGTTCCCTCTTATTATATGTGTTCTCACTTGACGTTTCTTTTTAGAACCCAGGACCGTGCCACAGTTTCCACTCTCAGACCCTTAGTTTACCCCACTGCCTCAAAGTGCCTGGGAAAAAACAATTGAAAGGTAAACCCCAGAATACACAGGACCCTCTTAACTTACTGTCATTGCATATCATTCTGTAATCCAATTATTCCAATTGTGTAGGATTCTGAATGAGTAGCCTATGTAAAAGTTTGGACACACCTACTTATTCAAGGGTTTTTCTTTATTTTTACTATTTTCTACATTGTAGAATAATAGTGAAGACATCAAAACTATGAAATAACACATGGAATCATGTAGTAGTTGGGATGGCGTATCGCTGCAGAATGCTGTGGTAGCCATGCTGGTTGTGTGCCTTGAATTTTAAATAAATCGCTGACAGTGTCACCAGCAAAGCACCATCACACCACCACCTCCATGCTTCACGGTGGGAACCACTCATGCGTAGATCATCCGTTCACCTACTCTGCGTCTCACAAAGACATGGCGGTTGGAACCAAAAATCTCAAATTTTGACTCATCAGACCAAAGGACAGATTTCCATCGGTCTAATGTTCATTGCTTGTGTTTCTTGGCCCAAGCAAGTCTCTTCTTCTTATCGGTGTCCTTTAGTATTGGTTTCTTTGCAGCAGTTAGACCATGAAGGCCTGATTCACGCAGTCTCCTCTGAACAGTTGATGTCTGTTACTTGAACTCGGAAGCATTTATTTGGGCTGCAATTTCTGAGGCTGGTAACTCTAATGAACTTGTCCTCTGCAGCAGAGGTAACACTGGGTCTTCCTTTCCTGTGGCGGTCCTCATGAGAGCCAGTTGCATCATAGCACTTAATGTTTTTTTTTTTTTTACTGCATTTGAAGAAACTTTCAAAGTTCTTGACATTTTCCGGATTGGCTGACCTTCATGTCTTAAAATAATGATGGACTGTCATTTCTCTTTGCTTATTTGAGCTGTTCTTGCCATAATATGGACTTGGTCTTTTACCAAATAGGGCTATCTTCTATATATACCACCCCTACCGTGTTGCATTAAGAAGGAAAGAAATTCCACAAATTAACTTTTAACAAAGCACACCTGTTAATTGAAATGCATTCCAGGTGACTACCTCAAGAAGCTGGTTGAGAGAATTCCAAGAGTGTGCAAAGTGTTATTTCATAGTTTTGATGTCTTCACTATTCTACAATATAGTAAAAATAATAAAGAAAAACCTTGAATAAGTAGGTATGTCCAAACCTTTCACTGGTACTGTACATAAGCAGGTGTTACATTAGGCTTGGTACAAGATCTTCTTTGCCACTGAAATGAGAGCATATTGTGACAGTTCAATACCAGTATACCACGTCATTCTTTCTCCCCCTTCTTCAGAGGAAAATGACTACCACAGGGACTTCCTTCCCCCTGTAACTGCCCAGCCGTCGCAGCATGCCTCCGTGCCGGCCTCCCTGCTGCAGCAGCATGCAGGAGAGCTCAGTGCCGCCCAGGAGTGGGAGAACGAGTGGAACAGCCAAGGCCTCCTCTCCCGCCTCACCCCCGAGGTATGCTCTTAAAGGGATAGCTAAAGTTTTTGACTTGATTTTGAGAACAATAATAATTTTTCTGTGTTCAATGCAGTTCAATTTCATCTGTCAACTCCTGTCTCCTCATGTCCACCCAGGAATATCGCTCCAGGAAGCGTGCCCGTCTGCAGAAGCGGATCGAAGAGCAGCTGCGCACTGAGGCCCAGCCCCGCCCGGACACCCTCGGTGCCCACAGGTCGGGCTCTGACCTCACAGAGCTGCTGCAGTCCTTCGGGGGCTCTCCCCTCATTGGTGACATCCTCGCCAAGGGCACCCGCTTCACCCACACCGAGAAATTCACTTTCACAGAGGTGAATGATTGGTTAAACAAAGCCTGCTCCAAAGACATCGTGCATGATTTCCAAATGTTCCCCCTTTTGATTTCCAATCTGAATCCAGCCTTTGTTTCTCTCTAACCGGTCCATACCTCTCTCTGTGTCTGTGTGTGTTTGTCAGGAGCCTGAGAAAGCTGCCAAGCAGATGGCAGCAGCGGCCAACTCCCTCCCCAGCTCACATCAGTCGGAGGAGGACCTGCAGGCCCGACAGCAGGAGGAGCTGGCCTCCCTGCAGCAGCAGCTCCAGCAGCTCTCCCTCAGCCTAGAGGAGGTTGGTGGAGACTTGAGGCAGCTCACTGTGTCCATACATCAGGTAATTGGAGCCTCTCTTATTCAAAATAGACAAACTGTGTATTTGTGTAGACCTAGGACCAGAGTTACCACAGTGGAAGGAACTTTTACATGTAAGATGTCGTCACCCTGCGACTCTTGTCTGTGTGCAGGTGTCAGATGAGCTGAAGCAGAAAGAGCTGAGCAACACGGAGGAGGAGGACTCTGTGCGGGTAAAGAAGCAGACCATCAAACTGCTGCCGGACGGGGAGAACAACCTGGCCAAGCTGCAGGCCCTAGTGGAGGGAAGTGCAGAGCGAGTGGTCAACCTGGCCGCCCAGTGGGAGAAACACAGAGCTCCACTTATCGACGAGCACCGCAGGCTCAAGGAGCTCTGCAGCAACCAAGAGGTAGCGTTCATCTCCTTAGATATCCCCAAGTGTGTGTGACAGAAACACTTAATTCAACTTCCATTCTTTTCTCTAGATGGAGTCCTCCCGAAAGCTTTCTGAAATCAAAGAGCTTCACGAAAAAATCAGTCAATCTGCGGAGGAAGCCAAGAAGAAAGAGGGACTGTATAAACAACTGGTATTAGAACTAATTAAATGTATTTGGGATGATTTACTTCCACACTGTATTAATTTGGTTCCTGTCCAAGCATTATGTCTAACACCAGTTTTGGGAAATCGGATTTCTCCTTCAGATAACAGAGTTTGAGAATCTCCCCAAAGATATCTCCCGCTCAGCGTACACTGCGAGGATCCTGGAGATCGTTGGCAACATCAGGAAACAGAAGGAAGAAATTACAAAGGTACACTGTCTGAGACACCTCGCATCAATACAGTCCTGAGTATCTCCAGAAAAACAAAGTAATTAAAACTAAATTTGAATCTGAGTAGACTAATTTTAAGTATGGTATTTGTGTGTCCCCTTCTTTTTCTCTGTAGATTCTGTCTGACACTAAGGAGCTGCAGAAAGAGATTAACAGCCTGACTGGAAAACTGGACCGAACGTTCGCTGTGACTGATGAGCTGGTCTTCAAGGTAGAGCACCTAGCAAGAGAACTCATGATTTTACTTTTTGCAATTAGAGGTCAAAATAATTACTGATAATTTTATTTAAATTGTTCTCTATACCACAGTTTTCTTCAATTGCCTAATCAATACTTTTCCTCATACTGTGCAGGATGCGAAGAAAGACGAATCTGTCCGCAAATCCTACAAGTACCTGGCAGCCTTGCATGAGGTAAGAGCTTGTTGGCAGAATATAACCTTCTCTTAGAAACTGAAGAGCACTGTGGTAATTTTAGGGCCTTATAACTATATTGGTTAGTTGTGTGACTTGATTCTCTTTCCTGGTATAGAACTGCACTCAGTTGATCCAAACTATTGAGGACACTGGCACAATCATGAGAGAGATCAGAGACCTGGAGGAACAGGTATATATGGACCTCTTATTTTATAACTTGCACTGCTACTGTACAACATGAGTCATAGTTTGTGATTTTATTTGGCATAGTGATATAGGTCTGACTTGGTAGAGCAAACTTTTTTAAAGTTCCCTTCTCTCCATAGATTGAAACAGAGAATGGTAAAAAGACGGTAAGCAACCTGGAGAAGATCCTGGAGGACTACAAAGCCATTCGCCAGGAGAACTCTGCTCTGGCTGCCAAGATCAGAGAGGCCTGACGTGACCCTCCTCAGCATGACGCACCACAGTGGCCGCCTGACTTGTCTGCTGGTCAAACTGACCGGTAGGTAGCATGCCCTCGAGACTGCCTGTCCTGTGTGTGGAACCAAGAAAGCACACTCCATCTCGTCTCAAGACTTTCAACGCTTTCCTTTGTCCAACGTCACCTTGTTGCATTGCCTTCTTGGAGCGCTGACAGCATATGGGGGATGGGAGATTGAATTTTGTACTGAAATTACTTAATTTTTTATGCACAAACCTTGGCTGATCAAAAACCATGCAGGATATAGAAAAGAGATTTGTGATGCATAAAACAGTGATGAATTAATTATACTTGCCTTGCATCCCTGTTGTCCCATACACCGGTTCCATATTGATTCCACACAATCAAAAAATAGGTTCTGTACAAATGATGCTCTCATACTTTCTATTAGAAATGTGTAGTAGATCTTATCTCAATTGCAGTAGTTCTGATCGACCCATCAAGTGAATGTCTTGATGATCGAGGTACAATTACACAAGCACTGATTTACGTCCCTATGTATTTGAGTACATCAGTCATTACCTACATTCTTAGACCAGTCATTGGAAATTAATGATTGATTTAGAACTCACGAGGTCGTTTGTTTGAATGTCATCCAGTCCTAGACTAGTAAACCTAGTCATTGTAAGTGATTCTGCTGAATCTGGTGAGGTTAGTGTGCTTTGAAAATGTCAGGTCTAAGTACCCTCAAAGTGCACCGTGTTTCAGAAGTAACATGCACCGTCACAATCCCCCTGAGTAATGGTTGCTGTACAAATGACCAGCTTTAAGCTTTTTTTATGTACAATACTTCAAGTAATCTTGATACTACTTTGAAATGCAATGCAGTTCCATGTGTTAAGGTGAATTTCTTCATTTTGCCCTTCCCATTCCACAGACCAATGCAAGGGCTAGGTATGGCCTAAGATACCATTGACTTGTGCAGAAAGAAATCATGCCATATTTTGTCTTACAAACTGGAATCGATAAGGCGGTTACTAGGTTTGTCCTTTCTAGGTCATTCTCATGCCTTGAAATCAAATGCTGCTTTTGTCTCTCTTTTGCTGAGTATTATTTGGCTTAGGGTAAATTGCCTCGCCTTTTGGGCATTGATCTCCTGAAATGGCCTAGATTATATAACAAATAGATTGATTGACAATGATTCGTGCAAAACTTGTATAAAAATGTTAGTCAGCAGCAAATTAACATTTAAATGAAAGTCCTGTGCTATGTTGTGTTTTCTTTCACATGTTAAGGTTTAGTTCGTATTGAAATACTGAAAGGTTCTTTGCATCACTTTCGTATTCTGGCCTTTTTTTCCCTGATCCTGTGGGAATGCCTGTTGTACTGGCTCTTTAGCCCTGTTTATACCTGGTGCCAACATGCACCCTTTGTCCTGATCTTGTCAACGCTCTAATTGTGCCATGTTTTTTGACGGGTGTAGACGATTAAAAGACACATTGTGATCAGATCTTCCTGATCACCTCAGGAGGTGGTCAGGCACGCATTGGCTGCGTTCACACAGGCGGTCCTATTCTGATCTTTTGCCCATTTATTTACAAAAGAGCTTATCTGATTGGTCAAAAGACCAATTCGGGGAAAAAGTATTATGCTGCCTGTGTAAGCACCGCCATTGTGTCTGGATATCAGTCAAGTGTTAACAGATCCTGATGGTCAAACTAAATCATCATACTGGCCTCTAAGATCATTGACACTGAGCACCATTGACTTATGGCATCAGCAATTGTCTTAAAATAAATACATTCATATTGTTTTGAAAGAATATCTGTCAAAAATGTGCATGCAGGGAGACACCAGCTAATCTGGTCACAATGTGGACAGTGGCTGGGTAGATGCATCACCTGGATCAGATCACAAAACTCACATAACACAAGGTGTAAACAAGGCTTCTGAAGCAGTTATTATTTTTGGAACATTTGCATCTTGCACAAATATCTATTATCAATCATTAGTATATCCACACATGTACGTCTCTTGGACCCATCATGCTGTGTTATTTTCAATAATGTACTTGCAATATTGAGTTGCCTGTATTAATATATTTTCAATATTTTAATATAAATTGACGTGTTCCAAACTGTAGTCATGCAGTTACAATTGACACATGACATGGTTGATCTCGTAATTTTCAGTAGATGGGCTGCCAAACGTACAATGTGTAACTTGAATCTATTGAATCTATTGCCGTCAAATAACATGTAACCCTAATTTCTACCAAACTTTTTCACCACAAACAATTTGATTAATATATGATTATTAGAATAAAACCTAGATTTTATCAAATTATGGTTCCCAGGTTTTATTAATATTCAATCCATGAAATATAACATGAGATGCTTCTGCCAGCTGGAGGCTTAGATCAGTCACGTAGCAGGCGTAGGTCGAACTGCATGGCAACACATTTTGGGAAGACTGAATTCTTTCCCACCATAGGCTGAACGTGAAATCAGTCATCGTCTCACGGCGCGTGATTCGATGAGGATGTTGATACCACAGAGGAAGAGGCGAAGTGAGAGAGCTGACTCCGCCACAAAATCTGTCCGGCAATGGGAGTGTCGACGATGCACTGGATCTCGCTTGTGCATCAGACTCAGTGGCTATTGTAGGCTATCCACTACATTTTTTTTTGATTGCGATAACGTTCGAAATATACTCTGTTAAATTCCAGGTAGTAATGTCCTGTCAAAAAATAAGAACGTTTAGCCATTCGTTATGGCAGACAAGTAAGTCAACGTCGCTTTGTAAAGTTTATGTGGCTTCTTGTGGTAGCGTGGCATCTACAGGTCCGACCACCCAAATAGGAAAATGCTGCGAAAATGAACAAAGTTGTGGATCAGATTTAGGTATCCAGCCTGCACGGTCCACAGTCATTCCAACTTCTCCATCACCCGCAAATCACAGACACGTAGCGGGCAACAAACAGAAGTTGTCGCCTACCTTGTCTGAAAGGGCATTCACTACAGGACCCAAGACTGACTCCAAGACTTACCTTTGGTCAAGGTATAATGAAATGAAACGGCTTGTGCACGGTAAGGTGTTTTTATGTAAATGTTAGTTTGCCTAAAATATGTTAGTTTTTTTTGCCAACTGACACTGTATAATCACTAACCCATTTCCGCATTGTCAATGCAGTTTCCATCCATACCAGATAGATTGTTGATTGACAAAAGTTAGATTGCTGCCCTATCTTTATTATTGCTACAATCGGGAAACTTTTCAACCTCTCATTTGTCCTTTTTAGTAACAAAATTCCCCCCTTGATTAGAATGAGGTTACTAATAAACCTAGTCTTTTTATATTAACACCCCTCTCCCATTCCAATTATTATGTCTGTAATAAACTCTGAATGATGTGCTAACTGGGAGTGAAATGTTCATAACCTAATGAAATACATATTTGGCAATTTTTAACTAAAGGCCCCTACTGCCCAAAATTGTCCAGACTCAGTTTACCCACTCAATGCATTGAAGTTTATTCATGAAGACTGATCATGGTAAATTTGGTATTTTGTTTGTCTCCCCCTCCTTTTTCTGCAGATCTGATTCCCCCAGGTGTATGTAACTTACTGAACCCCTCCACCATCTATGCCAACAATGAGGTTGACTTGGATGAAGTGGACATCTATGGCTTTGATTATGACTACACACTCGCTCTGTACTCCAACACTCTTGATACAATGATCTACAATACAGCTCGAGACTTCCTTGTCAAACACTACAAGGTTTGTTTGATGGAAATGCGATGCTGTTTGCCTCATATTCTCATACAAATGTTAATGATGCACGTTGTTTGTTTGATTTGAATTAGTTAAATTGTGTCTTTTAACTCCCCTAACAGTATCCAGAGGGCATTAGCAAGTATGACTATATTCCCAACTTCGCTGCACGTGGTCTCCACTATGACATTCAGAAGGTAAGTGCTTTTATTGGTGTATAAAAGCTTATAGTATAAACATTCAACAGGAAAAGTTTGAAAATAGCTGCTATATATATATATATACTTTTATATATATACTTTTATATAGATATTATTTTTTTACTAGAATGAAATGGTAGTTGAGGTAATAAAATAGTTTTTCATGCAGGGACTGTTGATGAAAATAGATGCCTTCCATTACATCCAGCTGGGGACTGTATACAGGTAAGTTACTTGCTTATATGGAAAACAAAAGTGTTTTTCTAATAACAATACTCTTTGCTATTGCTATGTCATGGATTAAATACTGTAGTCAAGAGACCATAGTGAAAAATATGTTAATTCCCACAGGGGTCTGAAGCCTGTTCCCGATGATGAGGTTTTGGAGCTCTACGGTGGAACTCACCATGTCCCTCTTCAGGAAGTCAGTGGCTTCTATGGAAAGGTTACTACTTCACCACATTCTTCGACAACACTCGCCTGTGTCTTCCTGAACAGATGCGCTAGATGAAAGACAAGGATCAGAGATTGTGCATAAACATATTTGACCTAAAGGCCTAAATGTTAATAAAGCATGCAAAAGCGATGAGCTTTAAAGTAAAATAGTTTTTACTTTACACAATTGCAATTCATTCTAGTTGCAATGGCAGTAACTATAAGACAAGTTTTACCATGTCCGTGACCTGCTCTACACCACATTCTTTCTTTTAATCACAAAGAATCCTATGGAGACTTTAGGCCACCTACTGTAGAAATAGACATGGTCTGACTCCTTTATTGCTCTGTTTTCTCAGTGCTTTGGGAGAAGTTTAGTTTATTTGCCCACTTAATTAAATAACTTACTAAACAAATGGTCGGTGTTCTCATACTGTACTACGTGAATAAAAAATCTATTAACTGACTGGTGTGCATGAATATGTATAACTTGGTTTGTCTTCTATCCCGTTGAGCTAACGTTATCTTACAGGGTCCAATGATGAAGCAGTTCATGGATGTTTTCTCCATCCCAGAGATGACTCTCTTGGCAGCTGCCAATGACTACTTCAACTCCAATGACATTGAATATGACCCTGGTCATCTCTACAAAGATGTTTCGGTGAGTGCATTCAGCAACAAAACATACCCACATTCTGATGCACTTGAATCCAAAGATAATTCTTTATTTTAATTCAGACTTATCAGTGGGACCAGTTTTTAAAATGTTGGCAAATAGCTGGTTCTGAAAATGCAAGGCTTTTAACTAAAAAGTCTAACTTAGTTCATTGCTGCACCCTGACTCCTGAGTAGTTGCACCGAAGTCAATGTCTGTGAATTGTTCTTTTGTCTACCATTGTGCATGGAAGTTGAGAATGTGGGTTAACTTTGTTTTTCATGCTGTGTCGGTCAGTCAGTGTGCCAAAAGCTATTTTATTCCTCCTCTCCCTCCCTCCCCTTCAAGTGGAGCCGCTTACTAATGCTTAGTGTGTCTAAATGGAAAAGGTTGGGCAGAGCTAAAGAAAGACAAATCTATGTGTGGGAGGTAGCTTTTGGTGCCTGCCAAGTTACCAATGTTTTGGGCTCTTTTCAAATGCTGTCAAGACAGTGAAAAGTTCCCCATCTGTGTCCTGAGAACCCAAAAGTTGCATACCATTTTATCTTCTCATTGAGTTTAAATGGCAGCTGAACTCAATATTAGTAATGACCATTGATTTTAATGTAAAACATTTCAAAAACTGTAAATGGCATCAATTTGGGCATAGTCAGTATTTTCCAAAACAGAGATTTGCGAGATTTAGGGAAGCTGTTACATTCCTAGATTCATTGGATATTTGAGGGTTGTAATTTTGATTTCGATCATGCCATCTAACACAGGATGGTAAAACCTAGGGACAATTGTCATGCCTGGAGAAAAAACTGCGCTGATTGCGCTCTATCCAACTGTGTGGCAGAACCAACAGGCAGTGAGACAGACCTGCCCACATGACGCAGTGCCTCAGACTTGTTTACATATCGTTGCTGTCTGATAAAATTTTTGCCTTTTCATTTAATTTATTTTATTCAAAGCAGCAACACCTTAATGTATGCTGACTCAAGGAAGAAAATGTATTCAAAATAGCTTCTAAAGTTTAATGTATTTTCGTTAATGGGAAAATTTGGTAATTAAAAAAAAATTCCTGAAGAGATTATGTTTCGGACATGAGGTTTTCGTCAGACAGCGACGATAAGACAATACTTGGCCTATAAGCCCTTTATTGAGTGGCCTCTTGCTGATGTGTTTGATAGTGATCACTCAAGTCTTTCACAGTTTTGGGCAAAATGAGAATTGAGACGATGTGCACTTGCATCCCAACTGCCACTTGTCAACATTCCAAAATTCAAAAGACATTTGTGAGCATCATGGGGCCATACTTCCGAACATTAGAAAAAATTTAAGTTTAAACTTTTTGTCAGTCTCAAAATGCGCATCAGCCAATTAAAATCGTAGACGTAATTGCACGTGATCAAATACTTACCCATGAAGCGTCCTTAACAGAAGTCTAATAGTACATTCTGATAATCAAAGCAACTAGATCGTGTGTTTGACTGACTGGTCAAATAGCATTCTGTGTAGAGTGCTTAGCTCCACGTAATTGTTGCAGATTGTGGCAAGGGTTAGAATTTTACATGAGGAGTTTTCCCCGTCGAAATGTAGAATTATATTTGTGTTTGTGTGTTGAAATACAGCCAAAACCTTGTAGATTATGAATACATTTAATTAGGAGCTTCTTGTTGGAGTCCCTCTTGCAGGCTGACGCCACAGGCTACTGGCACTGCTAACTAAATGTATTTGTTTAGTATGGATCCCCATTAGCTGCTACCAAGGCAGCAGCTACTCTTCCTGGAGTCCGGCAAAATTAAGACAGTTATGAATGTATTGTAATGTTTTAAAAATTGTATAACAGATTTCACAACACACTATGTGCCCTCAGGCCACTACTCCACTACCACATATCTACAACACAAAATCCATGTGTGTATGTTATCATATGTTTGTATGCATGTGTCTGTGCCTATGTTTGGGTTGCTTCACAGTCCCTTAACTTCTTTAGGAGCGGTGGTGTGCTAGCGCCCCACTCCCGACACTACCCGGTGAAATGCAAGGCGCCAAATTCAAAATCCAAAAGTTGAATTATTAAACATTCATCAATATACAAGTGTTTCATAGTCATCAAAAGCTCTGCTTCTTGGCAATATCACAGTGTTGTCAGATTTCAAAAAGGCTTTACAGGGGAAAGCACCACATTTGATTGTTTGAGGATAGCACCTCACATATTTTTCCCATTACCATAAATTCATAAGCCTTCACGGTTCACAGAAAACACATTTCACAGCGAAAACAAATCAATTACCTTTTGAAGAATTTCTGCCCAGGGCTTCCTAAGTGTCCAACGAAGACAATCCATGGTTCTTTTGTTAGAAAAAGTAATGTATTATATCCATAAATCTCAGTTTGGTTGGCGCGTTATAATGAGAAAATACAGCGTCGACTCGTCCATTGAAGCGTGAAGAGAACTCGTTCAACTTATACCTATAAACTTGTCCAAGAACAATCAAACATCATTGTAAATGTATCCTTAGGAACACTTTTATGTATATATAGTATAATATTTCAACTGGAATATAAACTGGGCGATAAGAAAGGAAAAAACCACAGAGCGCGCCACCCGGGAACGCGCATTCTCTACTGTTTACATCTGTGTGGCCACTTCCTAAATCATCATCTTCTATCCTCTAAAGCAGCTAAAAAGAATCAAAACAATGTCTTGAGACTGTTGACATCCAGAGGAAGCAATAGGTACTGCATTCATATGCCCTTATGGGCATTTTCATAAGGGAGGGGTTCCAAATGAGGCAATGTGTCAAAACCACTTTTTCCAGGACAGAAATTCCTCGGGTTTTCACCTGCCATATCCATTTTGTTATACTCACAGACAAAATGTTAACACTTTTAGAAACTTCAGGGTGTTTCCTATCCAATGGTACTAAATATGTGCATATCCTATTTTCTGGGCCTGAATGGGAGGCATTTTACTTTGGGCACGCCAGGCTCTCCAAAACCGTCACCTCGTGCGCTGCTCCCAAAGAAGTTAAGTTCCATAAAGTGTATTTCTACTGTTTGCATTGGTTACCTGATGTGGAATAGTGTTCCATGTAGCAATGTGCGCCTCTCATAGTCTGTTGTGGACAGTGAAGAGACCTCTGGTGTCATGTCTTGTGGGGAATGCATGGGTGTCTGAGCTGTGTGCTAAGCGTTTAAACAGACAGCTCGGTGCTTTCAACATGTCAACACCGCTCACAAATACAAGTAGTGATGAAGTGAATCTCTCCTCCACTTTGAGCCAGGAGAGATTGACATGCATATTATTAATGTTTGCTCTCTGTGCACATCCAAGGGCCAGCCGTGCTGCCCTGTTCAGAGCCAATTGCAATTTTCCTAAGTCCCTCTTTGTGGCACCTGACCACACAACTGAACAGTAGTCCAGTTGTGACAAGTGTAGCAGTCATTTCAGTCGCTGTAGTAGCTGACGTGTATAGTGGTCATCCGCATACATAGACACACTGGCTTTACTCAAAGCCAGTGGCATGTCGTTACTCAAAGCCAGTGGCATGTCATTAGAAAAAAGTAAGGGGCCTAGACAGCTGCCCTGGGGAATTCCTGATTTCTACCTGGATTATGTTGGAGAGGCTTACATTAAATAACACCCCCTGTGTTCTGTTAGACAGGTAACTCCTTATCCACAATATAGTAGGGGATGTAAAGCCATAACACATGTTTTTCCAGCAGCAGACTGATCGATAATGTCAAGTCGACCTGAAGTCTGACAAAATAGCCCCCACAATCTTTCATCATCAATCTCTGCATCAGCCTATCAAATATCTTAGACTTTATATCCACCAAACAATGGCATTTCTTAAAATAGGTCAACGTGGCCACCAGAGGGCTATTTTAAACCTCCAAATTCAAGGTTGACTTTTATTCCGCTTGGTCCTTCTCAGGGGTTGAGTGCCAATATTGCATGATGCCTCGTTGACTAGACAAAATTCATAAAGGAAATTTTCGTATATATGACAAAATCCCGCACATCTGTTTCACTGTGGTTTTTGAGTCAAAGCGGTTGACTAAAACCAATGCACATTAACCGTGGGTTCGAGCCCCCTTCGCGTAAAGCATTTTTGTTAAAGAAAACATTGTTCACTGCTGGTAATCAATGCTCAATTCAAATAACACGTGACAAAGTGGATGATTTATAAAAATGCCTATAAAACATTGTACATGTAAAGTGTAGCCTACATGTCAATGCAATTTGGTGGCCAAATTGACTTATTTTAAGAAATGCCATTGGTTGGTGGATATAAGGTCTAAGATTTTTGATAGGCTGATGTAGAATTTGTTAAAAGAAAAGAATCACTGCCACCTGCTGAAGTTAGCATAGGGCTAAATGTGCCAGGTTATGTAATGGGAACAGCATTTAATCACATGCAACTACGTCAATGACTTTAATTGACTGATGCACATTTTGAGACTGAGAGAAAGCTTAAACAAACTTTTCTAATGTTTGCAAGTATGGCCCCTTGTGTCCCACTGCAACCTGTTTTGAAACATGATTTTCTATTAAACACAGCCAGACAGCCTCTCACTCTGGTAATAGATAGTGAGAAAGTTCAAAACAAAACGGCACCGAAGCTCTTTACCACTCGTCAATGACTTGATAAGCTGATTTAGCTAACGTGGCCTGCTGCTCAATGTGCCTTCTAGCTACTAGCTAGCTTCATTGACAAACACCGATGGAACTTAGCTAGCTAGTGGTTTTGGGCGCTGATAATGGTTTGATGGCAACGGAGAGGATGGCTGCCGTTTCATTGGCTCTTAACCAACCGTGCTATTTTGTTAGTTTTTTGCAACTTATTTTGTACATAGAGTTGCTGCTACCGTCTCTTATGGCTGAAAATAGCTTCTGGAAATCAGAACAACGATTACTCACCTTGAACTGGATGAAAAAATTATCTTTGAGTCTGATGAGAGGGATTTACTCCAGACACCCAAACAGGCCCTCATTCCTGTCATTTGCAGGAGAAAGAGACAGAAAAGATATCGCTGAAAGAGATCAGGGTGCCTTGTGAGGATCCGCTGACGAGTGGCTTATCTGCCCTAGCCATCCGTACTACTGGCCAACATACAATCGCTGGAAAATAAATTGGATGAACTAAAAGGATGTATATCTTACCAACGGGACAATAAAAACTGTAATATCTTATGTTTTACCGAGTTGTGGCTGAACGACAACATGAATAACATACAGCTGGCGGATTATACACTGTATCGGCAGGATAGAAAAGCAGCCTTTGCTTAGACAAGGGGTGGCGGTCTATGTATATTTGTAAACAACTGCTGGTACACAAGGTTTTGCTCGCCTGAGTATCTCATGATAAGCTGTAGACCACACTATCTACCTAGAGTTTTCGTAGCTGTCTACATACCACCACAGACCGATGCTGGCACTAAAACCGCACTCAATGAGTTGTATACTGCATAAGCAAACAGGAAAACGCTCATCCAGAGGTGGCGCTCGAAGTGGCCGGGGACTTTAATGCAGGGAAACTTAAATCCGTTTTACCTCATTTCTATCAGCATGTTAAATGTGCAACCAGAGAGGGCAAAACTCTAGACCACCTTTACTCCACACACAGAGACATGTACAAAGCTCTCCCTCGCCCTCCATTTGGCAAATCTGACCAAAATTCTATCCTCCTGATTCCTGCTTTCAAGCAGAAATGTAAGCAGGAAGCACCAGTGACTCGGTCAATAAAGAAGTGGTCAGATGAAGCAGATGCTAAACTACAGGACTGTTTTGCTAGCACAGACTGGAATATGTTCAGGGGATTCTTCTGATGGCATTGATGAGTACACCACATCAGTCACTGGCTTCATAAATAAGTGCATCGATGATGTCATCCCCACAGTGACTGTACGTACAAACCCAACCAGAAGCCATGGATTACAGGCAACATCCGCACTGAGCTAAAGGCTAGAGCTGCCGCTTTCAAGGAGCGGGACTTTAACTTCTTAGGGGAGCGGCTCCCGAGGTGACGGTTTTGGAGAGTCTGGCGTGCCCAAAGTAAAATGCCTCCCACTCAGGCCCAGAAAATAGGATATGCACACAATTAGTACTATTGGATAGGAAACACTCTGAAGTTTCTAAGAGTGTTAAAATATTGTCTGTGAGTATAACAGAAGTGATATAACAGGCGAAAACCCGAGGAATGTCTGTCCTGGAAAAAGTGTTTTTAACACATTGCCTCATTTTGAACCCCTTCCTATTGAAAACAGACATATATATATATATATATGAGTAAGATTGCAGTACCTATTGCTTCCACTGGATGTCAAGTCTCTAGACCGTGTTTGATGTTTAGTTGCTCTGGATGGTAATAGAAGAAGAATTTCGAAGTGGTCATCGGATGTAAACAGAAGACGAAGCACGTTCACGGGCTCGCGCGCGCTGTGGTTTTTTCCTTTCCTATCGTCCAGTTTATAATCCGGTTGAAATATTATAGTAAATATACATAAGTGTTCCTAAGGATACATTATCAATGATGTTTGATTGTTCTTGGACAAGTGTATAGGTTGAACGAGTTCTCTTCACGGTTCAATGGGCGAGTGGACGCTGTATTTTATGAACATAATGCGCCAACCAAACAGAGATTTATGGATATAATAAATGACTTTTTCTAACAAAAGAACCATTTGGATGTCTTCGTTGGACACTTGGGAAGCCCTCAGCAGAAGTTCTTCAAAAGGTAAGGGATTTGTTTTCGCTGTGAAATGTGTTTTTGTGTGAACTGCGATGGTTTATGAATTTATACTAATGGAAAATATTGGAGGTGCTACCCTCAAACAATCAAATGTTGTGCTTTCGCCGTAAAGCCTTTTTGAAATCAGACAACGCTGTGATATTGCCAAGAAGCAGAGCTTTTGATGACTATGAAACACTTGTATATTGATGAATGTTTAATAATTCAACTTTTGGATTTTGAATTTGGCGCCTTGCATTTCACCTAGCGCCCCACCAGAAATCCCGATATTCCCTCCGACGAACCATCAAACAGGCAAACCGTCAATACAGGACTAAGATCGAACCATACTACACTGGCTCCAACGCTCGTCGGATGTGGCAGGGCTTGCAAACTATTACAGACTACAAAGGGAAGCACAGCTGAGAGCTGCCCAGTGACACAAGCCTACCAGATGAGCTAAATTACTTCTATGCTCGCTTTGAGGCAAGTAACACTGAAACATGCATGAGAGCACCAACTGTTCCGGACGATTGTGTGATCACGCTCGCCGCAGCCGATATGAGTAAGACCTTTAGTCAGGTCAACATTCACAAGGCCGCAGGGCCAGATGGATTACCAGGACGTGTACTCTGTCCTCACTGACATTTTCAACCCCTCCCTGTCTGAGTCTATAATACCAACATGGGTCTATGGTGCAGACCACCATAGACCCTGTGCCCAAGAACACTAAGGTAACTTGCTTAAATGACACTTGACCAGTAGCACTCACGTCTGTAGCCATGAAGTGCTTTGAAAGGCCAGTCATGGCTCACATCAACACCATTTATCCCAGAAACCGTAGGCCCACTCCAATTTGCATACCACCCCAACAGATCCACAGATGATGCAATCTCTATTGCACTCCACACTGCCCTTTCACACCTGGACAAAAGGAACACCTATGTGAGAATGCCATTTTTTGACTACAGCTCAGCATTCAATACCATAGTGCCCTCAAAGCTCATCACAAAGATAAGGACCCTGGGACTAAACACCTCCCTCTGCAACTGGATCCTGGACTTCCTGACGGGCCGCCCCCAGGTGGTAAAGGTAGGTAACAATACATCCGCCATGCTGATCCTCAACACGGGGCCCCTCAGGGATGCGTGCTCAGTCCCATCCTGTACTCCCTGTACACTCATGACTGCATGGCCAGGCACAACTCCATCACCATCATTAAGTTTGCCAATGACACAACAGTGGTAGGCCTGATCACCAACAACGACGAGACAGCATATAGGGAGGTCAGAGGCCTGGTCGTGTGGTGCCAGGACAACAACCTCTCCCTCAACGTTATCAAGATAAAGGAGATGATTGTGGACTACAGGAAAAGGAGAACCAAGCACGGTTGAGAGCTTCAAGTTCCTTGGTGTCCACATCTAAAATGAACATGGTCCAAGCACGCCAAGACAGTCGTGAAGAGGGCACAACAAAATCTTTTCAGTCTCCTGAGGAGGAATAGGTTTGGCATGGGTCCTCAGATCTTCAAAAGGTTCTACAGCTGCACCACCGAGAGCATCCTGACTGGTTGCATCACTGCATGGTATGGCAACTGCTCGGCCTCCGACCGCAAGGCACTACAGAGGGTAGTGCGTACAGCCCAGTACATCACTGGGGCCAAGCTTCCTGCCATCCAGGACCTCTATACCAGGCGGTGGCAGAGGAAGGCCCAAAAATTGTCAGACTCCAGCCACCCTAGTCATAGACGCGCGGTACCGAAGCGCCATGTCTAGGTCCAAGAGGCTTCTAAACAGCTTCTACCCCCAAGCCATAAGACTCCTGAACATCTAATCAAATGGCTACCCAGACTACTTGCATCGACCCCCTCCTTTTACACTGCTGCTACTCTCTGTTATATTTATGCACAAGTCACTTTAACAACTCTACCCACGTGTATATATTACCTCAATTACCTCAAAAAACGGTGCCCCTGCACATTGACTCTGTATCGGTATCCCCTGTATATAGCCTCGCTGTTGTTATTTTACTGCTGCTCTTTAATTATTTGTTACTTTTTTTCTTAGGTATTTTTCTTAACTGCGTTGTTGGTTAAGGGCTTGTAAGCATTTCACTAAGGTCTACACCTGTTGTATTCGGCACGTGACAAATCAAATTTGATTTGATGAACAGCATGTAGCTTGTGCATTATTTACGATAGTTTTACAGCTTGTGATGAAGTTGTAGACATGTTCTCGGAAGTCAGCCGTGAGTGCAGCTACTTGAAAGTACTGCACCTAAGCAATATGTAAAATTGTGCGACTAAGACCACCTCTGCAAAAACATTTATATAAATTAATATAGTGAACATAGCACACCCACATCGAACCAGGCTTTGTTTTGTTAAATTGCAGATTCAAGATGTCTATGATTGGTTCTGAACAAACTGTACAACCCAGTTACAGAAGTGAGTCGAAAGATTCCAAGAATGCTAGGTCTTTAGCACACTCCGCAAACATTCAATGGATCTCTCCCAATAGAGGAGAACCATGTTGGAAAAAACGTGGCTGATTAAATGTCCTTTTAGATGGGAGTAGTAAGCCCTCAAAAGTGTTAAGTCAGAAATTTATTTTAGACCTTCAGCAAGACAACTGTATACAAACATTCTCAGTGAAAGTTGAGCTTATCCACACTCTTTTTTTATTTTCCTCAGGATGCCATTGGAATGGTGCATATCAAAGGCTACATGTACAAGTGGATAATGCAAGACTTGGGTGAGATGTACAATTTTATTTTTTAATCTTCGGTTTTAGACATTTACATCTCATATGTTTGTATTGGATGCTCCCCATCTCACCCATGCCCAGTTTGCAGGTTATTTTAAACGGAACATTGTTAAAATCCCCTAAATAAAAAGCAGTGTTGTCTTGATTCACTGTTCATTCCTCTGTATTTGAAAACTAGTAGAGCAATTTAACTGCCCTGCAGATAATAGTTTTGGGGTTATGATAAGATAAGAAATACACATCTTTTTCAAGTATTTTAAATCGGATTCTTCCAAAACCATGGCTAAGGGTAAGTCAAGATAATTTATCAAATGTTGCTAACATACTTTAAAGTGCAAAAATATGAACATAATTAACACTTTTAAGTGTATATAAAAATGACAGTACACTTGACAATTTATAATGTTAATAAGTTTTGTTTAAAGATGTGTTTACGGAGTTCAGGTTTGTCAGGAATTGATAGGAGAGGGCATTTCAAGACAGTAAAATATGTCTCTTTATACTCTGCTGTACCACAGTCTTACAATTACTTTAAATGCCTTTATCTTTTGCTTAAATGCTACATGACTGTTTCCCAATGGACAAAGCTATCAGTTTCTTCCAAGGGACAACATACGTTCTGACGGAAGTGGAATATTTACATACTTGAGAAATACTCAACGTTAGGGGATATTCCAGTCTGAATTGACCCTCTCATCTCCCTCCCACAGAGAAATATATTCTCAGAGGAGATGAGACATATGCAGTTCTGCACCATCTGGCCAGCCATGGCAAGAAGCTCTTCCTTATAACCAACAGCCCATTTAGCTTTGTGTAAGTGTCACCATCAACCAAATCAAACTGACAGTTAAATAAATCAGAGATATACAGTACCAGTCAAAAGTTTGGACACAGCTACTCAATCAAGGGTTTTTCTTTATTTTAACTATTTTCTACATTGTACAAAAATAGTGAAGACATTAGAACTAGGAAATAACACATGAAATCATGTAGTAACCAAAAAGTGTTAAGCAAAAATCTGTATTATTTTAGATTCTTCAAAGTAGCCACCCTTTGCATTGATGACAGCTTTGCTCTTGGCATTCTCTCAACCAGCTTCACCTGGAATGCTTTTCCAACAGTCTTGAAGGAGTTCCCACATATCCTGAGCACTTGTTGGCTGGTTTTCCTTCACTCTGTGGTCCAACTTATCCCAAACCATCTCAATTGGGTTGAGGTCGGGTGATTGTGGAGGTCAGGTCATCTGATGCAGCACTCATCACTCCTTCTTGGTCAAATAGCCCTTACACGGCCTGGAGGTGTGTTGGGTCATGGTCCTGTTGAAAAACAAAGCACAAACTAGATGGGATGGCATTATAAATAAATGGTGTTCTAAATTCGAAATAAATCACTGACAGTGTCACCAGCAAAGCACCATTACCATCTCCTCCATGCTTCACGGTGGGAACCACACATGCAGAGATCATCCGTTCACCTACTCTGCGTCTCACAAAGACAAGGCGGTTGGAACCAAAAATCTCAAATTTGGACTCATCAGGCCAAAGGACAGATTTCCATCGGTCTTATGTCCATTGCTTATGTTTCTTGGCCCAAGCAAGTCTCTTCTTATTATTGGTGTCCTTTAGTAGTGGTTTCTTTGCAGCAATTTGACCATGAAGGCCTGATTCACGCAGTTTTCAAAAATGTTATGGAGGATCAATATGATGTTGTCTTTGTTTTATATGTTTTGAAATGTTCTTGTCTGTATGCCTAGAACTGTACATGTCAACATGTTTACACAGGGCACAGCCGTAAAAGAGATCCAGGTCTCAGTCTGTTTTCACTGTTAAAATAAAGATTAAAAAAAAGTCTCCTCTGAACAGTTGATGTTGAGATGTGCCTGTTACCTGAACTTTGTGAAGCATTTATTTGGGCTGCAATTTCTGAGGCTGGTAACTCTAATGAACTTATCCTCTGCAGCAGAGGTAACTGGATCTTCCTTTCCTGTGGCGGTCCTCATGAGAGCCAGTTTCATCATAGCGCTTGATGGCTATCTTCTGTATACCACCCCTACCTTGTCACAACACAACTGATTGTCTCAAAAGCATTAAAAAGGAAAGAAATTCCACAAATTAAGGCACACCTGTTAATTGAAATGCATTCCAGGTGACTACCTCATGAAGCTGGTTGAGAGAATGCCAAGAGTGTGCAGCTGTCATCAAGGCAAAGGGTGGCTACTTTGAAGAATCTCAAATATATTTTGATTTGTTTAACACTTTTTTTTTTTGGTTACTACATGATTCCAAAAGTGTTAATTCATAGTTTGTCTTCACTATTATACAATGTAGAAAATAGTAAAAAATAAAGAAAAACCCTTGAATGAGTAGGTGTGTCCAAACTTTTGACTGGTGCTGTACATACAGGCAAAGGCGGCGGCATGCGCTTTCAAGTTGTTTGGGAAAGCTCATGTTCACCATAAAAATGCACCTTTATAATAAAGCATTCCATGCATCATTGCATTTGCAGACTTATGTAAGAGAGCCTACTATTCGTAATGTGATGATTAGATTGGATAGTCATAATTTAGGCTAATAATATAACTCACTTCGCAAAAAATACTGTTCAATGCAAGGCTGAGCAAGTTGTAGAGTAGGTCTATAGTAGATACATATATTATCCTTTCTTTGCAAGTGAAGAATTTGTTTTTTTTTATAAACACATTTCATGCAATTCTACTACACTTTATATGACTGGAGGCATTAGCAGAATGTTTTAATACATCAAAACTTACAGGGTAGCCTACTCTGCTGACAAACAGATCAATAAAAACAATGTTGCCTGATCCATATAATAGGCCTATGAGACGGGGAGACACAAATACAATATGATGTCCCTCTAACCTGGAGGAAATTATTGTCCAAAAACAAACTCATGTGGCACTGATCCAACAATGATAAAGAGTGAATATGCGCACTCACCGGGGATATGACCTATGCTCTCTGCTGGTGCCAATAAAATAGGCTATACTGGTCGCTCAATTAAGTTGAGAAGTTTGATAACTAAAAGACAGATTAGAGGATTTTATTGTCTTCTCTTTACAGCAATATAGCCATTTGCTTTCCAAACTATGTTTTCTCTCGATTGTATTTTGAAATATTGCGATATGCCTGGCTGGGGCTCTCTACCTCTCACTGACAGTTGTAACTCGACAATCATCTATTTGGTATTTGCCGCGTACGCTGCCCAAATTGCGGGCCCTTCCAACTTTAGGCAATACGATTTAAACAATCCGCAGCTTTTTAAAAAAAAAAGAAGCTAATGATCCTCTGTGGCCAAATCATGCTTTCTGGTATAGTAGCCTATTTTGAATGATTTAATTTATTTCTGTATACACAGGAGTAGGTTAATTAGGTTATATAATATTAATTAAATTGACTTTTGGGGAAGCTTTGCTTTAATTTGTAAAAATTGTTTACCTTATGGACATGCCATCTGTGGGCACTTTCAGTTCTCAACAGTAACTGTACATTTCGTGGTTGTTCACTAACCAGCTGTTTTCCTGATTATTTAGAGACAAAGGGATGAAATACATGGTAGGAAAGGACTGGAGGGACTTTTTTGACGTTGTCATTGTTCAAGCTGACAAACCACACTTCTTCAACAACTGTGGCAAGTAAGTCTGATACTCTGTATATCTTTATACTTCTTGGTTGGGAGTATAAAGATATACAGAGTGTCTAAATTCTATAACCTTGGTCTTTACACAAATGTACAGAAAATGAGAGCACTCTACATACTGTTCAGGTCATTGTGTGACCTGATCATATTTTCTACTTGCAGACCTTTCAGACGTTTGGATGGTAACGGGGACCTTCAGTGGGACAAGATCAAGAGCTTGGATAAGGGCCAGATCTACAAACAGGTAGGAGCGGAGATATTACCCAGAAATATTACTTTACAGTACATTCGGAAAGTATTCAGGCCCCTTGACCTTTTCCAAATTTTGTTACGTAACAGCCTTATTCTAAAATGAATTAAATCGATTTTTTTCCCCCTCAATCTACACACAATACCCCATAATTACAAAGCAAAAATTGATTTGAGCAAATTTATGAAGAAAACCCCCCTGAAATATCAGGTATGACGCTACAAGCTTGGTACATCTGTATTTGGGAAGTTTCTCCCATTTTTCTCTGCAGATCCTCTCAAGCTCTGTTAGGTTGGATGGGGAGCCTCGCTGCACAGCTGTTTTCACATCTGTCCAGAGATTTTTGATCAATTCTGGGCTCTGGCTGGGCCACTCAAGGACATTCAGAGACTTTACCCAAAGCCACTTCTGCGTTGTCTTGGCTGTGTGCTTAGGGTCGTTGTCCTGTTGGAAGGTGAACCTTGGCCCCAGTCTGAGGTCCTGAGCGCTCTGGAGCAGGTTTTCATCAAGGATCTCTCTGTACTTTGCTCCGTTCATCTTACCCTCAATCCTGACTAGTCTCCCCGGTCTCTGTTGCTGAAAAACCTCCCCACAGCATGATGCTGCTACCACCATGCTTCACCATAGGGATGGTGCAAGGTTTCCTCCAGATGTTACTGTCAGAGTGACCATCGGTGTCTTGGTCACCTCCCTGATCAAGGCCCTTCTCCCCCGATTGCTCAGTTTGGCCGGGCGCCAAGCTCTAGGAAGAGTCTTGGTGGTTCCAAACGTCTTCCATTTAATAATAATATAGGCAACTGTATTCTTGGGGACCTTCAATGCTGCAGAATTCTTTTGCTACCCTTCCCCCAGATCTGTGCCTCGACACAATCCTGTTTCGGAGCTTTACGGAGAATTCCTTCGACCTCATGGCTTGGTTTTTGCTCTGATATACACTGTCAACTGTGGGACCTTGTATAGACAGGTATGTGCCTTTCCAAATCATGTCCAATCAATTGAACTTACCACAGGTGGACTCCAAACAAGTTGTAGAAACATCTCAAAGATGATCAATGGAAACAGGATGCACCTGAGCTCAATTTCGAGTCTCATAGCAAAGAGTCTGAATAATTACTGCATGTAAATAAGGTATCTGTTTTTTTTCTTTTTATATATTTGCAAAAACTTCTAAAAACCTGTTTGCTTTGTCGTGGGGTATTGTGTGTAGGGGGAAAAAAATGATGAGGAAAAACAATTGCGACTTACAGTAGTGAGTGCATACATTTACGTACTTTTGCGCACTGGTCCCCCATGGGAATCGAACCCACAACCTTGGTGTTGCAAGACTATTGGACTAAAGATCCACACATCACAAGTTACTATTTAATAACCTGAATCAGATGTCCCTAGTCTGATTAATGATGGTCTTACAAAGATGGCCTTTGAAGTCTATGCAAAGATGTTAGTTCTCTGTTGTAGCTGAAAATAGATCAGGTTTAGTGAAAAGTGGATTATATTTTGATGCTGTGACATGTATTGCCTCTAGGGTTGCAAATGGAGGGTATATTCCTGGACAATTACAAAGTTTACCTGTAATCTACCAGAATTTTGGTGACTTTCAAGTTTTTATTTGTATTTGATCAGATTACATCTTCTGTGGCCTTTTTGAGTACTTCAGACTATCTGTAATTATCTCTGGCCCTCTGTATGGCCTTGTGACATGTAAACATAAAATAATAAATAAGATGATTTTAAACTAAACATTTGAATGTCAAAACTGTAAAGCATTATCCTAAATATAAACCATCAACTTAATGAATACCATTGGTGTTTTAATATGTGGGTTTCAGCATGAAATATCCTTTATTTTACTATGTCAATATGTCTTTGCTGTAAATGTTTTTGCACCTAAATGGTGGCAGTTGGGGAAAAAAGTAAATTAGTTGAAAGAGTTGCAGAGTTCATTGAAAAAAATGCCGTTGATGTTTTTTCCCCCCATGAATTAAGCTATTGAACCATATGGTCTATCCACTAGAAACACATGGCCACAGATATAAAAAATGTATACTATATATACTATAAAATGTATTCAAGTATAAATTACTGAAGTTACCATAGATTGACATAGATTACCTGTTAATTCTGTTAACTTTGGTAAATTACCAGTAGCTTTGCAACTCTAATTGCCACAGTAGGACATGGTAACCATGCAGTACTTTTCCTCTCACGCTAAGAGCACTGCCAACATCATTGGCAGATTGACCAATAGTCAAGGCCAATAGTTGTCTGCTGCTAAGGCCTCAGCAAAATTTGGTGGAAGACCACATCTTTATATTAATTCTCATTAGTCATGTTATAGTTCTGCCAATCCACAGTCATTTTTTTCCCCTTATTTCCTCCTCTGTTTTTACTTCAAGCATTAAAACTTAAAGGCCCAGTGCAGTCGAAAATGTGTGTTTCATATACACCGTGTACAAAACATTTAAGGACACTTTCCTAATATTGAGTTCCACCCCCCCACACCCTTTTTCCTTCAGAACAGCCTCAATTTGTCGGGGCAGGGACTCTACAAGGTGTTGAAAGCGTTCCACAGGGATGCTGGCCCATGTTGACTGCAATGCTTCCCACAGTTGTGTCAAGTTGGCTGGATGTCCTTTGGGTGGTGGACCATTCTTGATACACACGGGAAACTGTTAATTATGAATAACACAGCAGAAATCAGTGTACCCGGCACCAACTACCATACCCTATTCAAAGGCACTTCAATCTTTTGTCTTGCCCATTCACCCTCTGAATGGCACACATACACAATCCATGTTTCAATTGTCTCAAGGATTAACAATCCTTCTTTAACCTGATAGAAGTTGATTTAACAAGTGGCATCAATAAGGGATCATAGCTTTCAGCTGGATTCACCTGGTCAGTCTGTCATCGATAGAAAAGGTGTCCTTAATGTTTTTTGCACTCAGTGTATATGTCCATACTATGAGATTGGAATAATATTATGAACATGATGATAATGCCCTTTTAGTGTAAGAGCTGTCTGAAAAGACCACCTGAAATGTTTGCCTGTTTTTGGTTGGATGGAGTTTTGGCCTTCCTGGTAGGCCAAGCGATTTAAATTAGTTTATAGACCAATTAGAAAGTGTTCCAAACCTTTCTGCCAATACATACTTTTTTTCCCGTTTTCGGCTCCCCACTCAGGACTGTCTCGGAGTGGTCAATCTGAATTCTTGCTGGAGAAATTGCTCTTTGCTAAAAAGCTATTTTTGTTCATTTCTTTTACCATTTTTATTTTTAAACAATCACAAAGGTACTTCATTGTTACCCAGAAATGATTTGATATTGAGATCAAAACGGCTGCATTGGACCTTTAATCATCTTTCCTAGTGACATTCATTATGCTGTCTCCTTGTTGCAGGGCAACCTGTTTGACTTTCTTAGGCTCACAGGATGGAGGGGATCCAAGGTGCTCTACTTTGGAGATCATCTGTACAGTGACTTGGCAGTGAGTCATACTATATTATGTCAGAATTTTTGGTTACTGATACAGGCAGTGTAAATGTGATTTCAGAACACAAGAAATGCTCACATGAATTGATTTTGTTTTAAGGACTGTGCCTCGCATTGTTGTGCTTACAATGTAATAACTTGTTGCATGCTGTGGCTAATATTTGTACTGGGCTGACTACTCATGCTCTCCTGCAGGACCTGATGCTGCGTCACGGCTGGCGGACGGGGGCCATAGTACCAGAGCTGGAGATGGAGACCAGGGTGGTGAATACGGAGCAGTATGCACAAAGCCTCACCTGGCTGCAGGCACTCACCGGTCTGCTGGAACGCATGCAGGTACACTATAGGGCTATTGGGCATTTTACCACATAGAACTCAGCAAACTGTGAGATCAAAGCAATAGGTTAAGTTACACGTCTTGCATTTACCATGAGGGGTCTCTTGCCTGTATGGGATGTATTCCCAATCAATTGTACCCACACAAAAAACATGACTACAACAAGCTAATATTATGATTTTGCTACCCATCAGCCATGCAATTAAGAATGGAGACACTTGACACCATGTTTTTCTTGAATGTTGAGATGAAAGTATTCAAGTAAATAATTTTTTATTGAACCTGTGCAGATGCATCGAGATCCAAAGTCAAAGGAAGTTCTACAGGATTGGTTGAAGGAAAGAGAAGAGCTTCGGTGAGTCTAGTTATAGTAGATAAATTATACTTAATTTATCAAGACTGTCGGACAGCTAGTCAGACCTTAAGGATTCAGTGTAATTTTGACTTGGCAAGCTTCGTACAGACCTATAAACTTCCTTCAGCCCTTTCTTTTAACCCCCCCAGAGCTGTGACCAAGAACCTGTTCAACCCTCACTTTGGCAGCATTTTCCGCACATGCCACAACCCCACCTTCTTCTCCCGTCGCCTGTGTCGCTTCTCTGACCTCTACATGGCGTCCATCAGCTGTCTGCTCAACTACGACCTCTCCTACACCTTCTACCCTCGCCGCACCCCCCTGCAGCACGAGGCGCCCCTGTGGATGGACCAGCTTTGCACTGGCTGCATGAAGACTCCCTTTCTGGAGGAGATGGCTCACATCCGCTGAGGGCCGCTCCGAGGTTTCACAAACCTCAAACTGGATATAAAGAGGCAGGAACTGACGCTATGCCGGGAGTAAGGAGAATTGGGGCATGGTGCACAGATCATGAGTGCCACCTGCTGGGTTGTTGAATGCCAGTAGGGAAAGTGAAAAGGAAGGGAAATGTGGATACCTAGTCAGCCGCACAACTGAATGCATTCAACCGAAATGTGTCTTCCGTATTTAACCCAACCCATCTGAACCAGCCTACAGTAATAGTAAAATATCTGAATATCTGGCTATTCAAGTTACCCAATATCACTTGGTTGGCAAGGACATTTGATCGGTTAAGCCTTTAGTTACTTTTTAGGTTAGTTAAGTTGAGGTTGCAACTTGTAACTAAAAACCAAAACAATTTGAACAATAACTGTTTGTACATGGTGTGGATATCTGTTACTTGAGTACTCTTTTTTTTCCTTCTCATTTTAACCATGTGTCCTCTTCACTGTAACAGACTGATCTTATGACCTCATCAGTTTGAGTTATGAGTAATGGATCTTAAATGTATTGTTGTATAGTCTTGGCTGTTACTGTATTTGAGTATGACCATTCACATTGCAGTATGGTTCAGGGCAAGCTAAGTTGTTGTAGTTGCTAGAAATCTATTTTGGGTCATTCTTGAATCAGGGTAGCATTTTTTGCAACCATGAGTTAACACTTTAAAATGGCAAATAGTTACACATCATACAGGTTTTTGTTTATCAATAATACAGCATAGGCTCATGCAAGTTCTTTATACTGCAAACTATAAGTCCCAAATGAAATATCACATATTTTGTTGCTTAAAAGCTTAATTATCCATTTGTGTCACTTCAAAGTAATAAATGAGTTAAGAGTACTTAACCAGATATGACTGCCGAAACACAACAATGAAAATAGGGTATCTACCTCTCATAAAAGACACTCAAAAATGAGAGTTAAGTGATACAAAATAAAAGTGTAATTTAGCTGACAAATGTGTGGTAATGGTTTATATATTTGCTCCTGGCTGTCAATCCGTCTGTCTCTGTGGGACAGCCAGTGGCGACCTGTCATTCAGGGCAGGTGAGAGCCCCACCTGTTTAAGCCCCACCCCTTTTGCTTGTTTTGCATGTTATTTTGATATTAATACGTCACATATCAGTTTGCAAACATTATAATAAAAAAAAAGTATAATAATCATTGAGTTAATAAAGCTGCATACAAACATGCTCTATTTTTTGCTTTCTTGATTAAGGTAGCTCCAAAATGCAGGTGTTTCAGCATAGCTCAGTGCTTTCTGTGGTAGTGGGGCAGCCAGTGGAAAATACGGAGCGTAGGGGTTGGTAATGTTCTCGAGTTGCACCGTGATTGGGTAATGTTTTCACGTTGCGCCGTGATTGGCTCAGTGTTCTGCCATATCTAATGGTGGAGCTTGAAAATTCAAGCCCCTTGGGTGCTGCCATAGAGTTGCATTAGATGTGCCCATCCAAGAAGGCTCAAAGGCTCCCGAGTGGCGCAGCGGTCTAAGGCACTGCATCACTACAGACCATGGTTCGATTCCAGGAGTCGGCCATCATTGTAAATAAGAATTGGTTCTTAATTGACTTCCCTAGTTAAATAAAATAGGTCATTGGCCACAGATAAAATGACATCAAATCACATATCTACAGTAGCTTTGATTGGACTGATCATGTCAACATCATACTTTCAAAATCTTAGCTAGCAGTCATTATGAATCAAGTCAACAATCTAATGGCAAATGCTTTTTTATCCTTGTCATATATAGATAAATTATAGATCAAATGTATCGGTGCTCATCGGCCATTGGACATAAACATTACACAACAAGTTGGAAATCTCAAATTCAACAATGAGTGGTTTGGAAGGAATCAGTGGCTAACTGCACGCATTGCATATCAATCACTAGCCTGCTATTCAGTGGAGTGGGTGTGTGGTCACAAGTTTGGGTTTAAAACTGGGAAATCTGACTTTAGTGAGTACAAGACAACTGGGAACTCGAGCTCTGACTGGGAAAATACGTTTTGAACGGTCATCCAACTCGGAATTGGAAGTCGGGAATTGGGGCCTCTTTCTAGAGCTCCAACCTGAAGATCACTGACGTCATGATTTAACCTTGTTTTTTTCCCAAGTTCCCAGTTGTCTTGAAAGCACCATATATCCAAAGAATGCCAGACTTTGATGACAAAGTTTGATGTCTAAATTTCCCCACGGAGGACCGCTGCGCCACCTTCCTGTTCAAGTGAGCACAGCACAACAAGGTGAGTCCAAAAAAATATATGCTGCTGCATAAATTATGTAATAATAAGATGTGTATAAAGCTGTTCGTTGCACATGTGCCTCACCCTAATAATTTTACCTACTGTTCTGACTTGGTGGTATGAGAGTTGCACATTTGTGGAAACTTTCCATGGGAATTAATGGGAATATATGCAAATTAATATTAATACCATTTAAATGTAGATGTTTTTTTGCATTGGATATATTTACCATATCATATGGAGACAGAAACATAAACATTTTACCTTATCATAAGTACACAATTGCAAATGATTAAATCCTAACAATAGAAATAAAACAATTTAGGTACGAATTGAACTTTAATTAAAAGGAGTTGGCTCTTCACATGGGATAATTTCACTGAACAACAATAAGCCTTGTTGATCTCTGCACCAGACAGGATGCTCTTGCCAGCATACTTTGGGTCCAACGTACGCTGTGACGTGTATGGGCTTCAGGCAGAAGTCTTCACACTTTTTGATGTATTTCAGAACTGCAGTTTCCTCTGCTTGGAGCAACAGTGAAGTGGGCAGGGCAGTACGGATTTCTTCTCTTACATCTGCAAACAGAGTCTGAACATCAGACAGGATGGCATTGTCTCCCTCAATCCATGCAATGGCTACTGCTATAGGTTTCAGGAGTTTCAGGCTGCTTACCACTCTCTCCAAAAATACATCATCCAGGAGGATCCTCTTGATATGGCCATTTCTTGGAGAGACTCCTTCCCCTCCAGGAGACTGTCAAACACGATGACAGCACCACCCCAATGGGTGTTGCTGGGCAGCTTCAATGTGGTGGTCTTATTCTTCTCACTTTGCTTGGTGAGATAGATTGCTGCTATAACTTGATGACCCTTCACGAACCTAACCATTTCCTTGTCTCTCAGGTAGAATGTATCCATTGTTTTCAGTGCCATGATGTCCTTGAGGAGCAGATTCAATGCATGAGCCGCTGGGTAAAGAACATTCAGAAATCTCTTCCAATACACATTACCTGTGAGCATCAGAGGTGAACCAGTTGCATACACAGTTCGAGCAAGACATTCATCAGCATTTCTCTGACTACGTTCCTCCATTGAGTCAAAAAAACTTCTGGTTCCAGGAGGACCATGAGCTGCTGCTATCGATAAGGTGTCTGATTAATAATTTTCACCTCGAATAGAAGTAGAGGGACTTTTGTCAGAGGTTGCTTGTTGTGAGTGCTGAGGGAACTTTATGCACTTGGCCAGATGATTCTGCATCTTTGTTGCATTCTTCACATATGATTTGGCACAGTATTTGCACATTTACACAGCTTTTCCTTCTACATTAGCTGCAGCGAAATGTCTCCACACATCAGATAGTGCCTGTGGCATTTTCCTGTAAAGGTTAGAAAAAAATGAGCAAAAAAAACCCAAATACAATTCCATGTACAGATAAATAGTTAAGCAGTTAGATTAAACAACTCTTTTGTGAGATAAATGTTTTAAAATGAAACACGCAAGCTAAAACCCACATGAAAGCAAAAACTAGCTATCAGAAATTGTTAACAAGTTAGAAATTATTTAAACTTTGCTGTAGGCTACTATTTACTAGTTAACAAAAAATCATGTATGTGATAAAATATATTCACCCCACGCAGTATTGTAATCAAAACTTACCAGAAAGCATGCAGTCCTTAGCTCACACAGTGTAGTACTCTAACTCAGTTTAGCTGATCACTATTTGGATACTATTTTTTGAAACTTTTTTTTAATCAAGGGAGGCCAAATGCTTACAGGCTTCCCTTGCATGCTATGGGCGGCAACAATCGAATACTCTTTTGGACCAGACAGCATTAGATAGATGGCCAACACATACAGAGACGAGTAGAGCAGTTTTGCTCTCTTCGATGCTTTCTCCGGTGACATTCATTCAGCCTTTTGCGAATTGAAGGGAAATGTTGAAACAGACAATATATATATATATATATGTATGTGTGTGTGTGTGTGTGTGTATTTAGACCTCTTGACTTTTTCCATATTTTGTTAGGTTACAGCCTTATTCTAAAATTTATCCCCCAAAAATTCCCCTCATCAATCTATGCACAATACCCCATAATGACAAAGCAAAAACAGTTTGCTAATTTATTAAAAATAAAAAAAATGAAATATTACATTTACGTAAGTATTCAGACCTTTTACTCACTACCTTTTAGTCACTACTTGGGTATGACGCTACAAGCTTGGCACACCTTTATTTGGGAAGTTTCTCCCATTCTTCTCTGCAGATCCTCTCAAGCTCTGTCTGTCAGGTTGGATGGGGAGGGTCGCTGCACAGCTATTTTCAGGTCTCTCCAGAGATGTTCGATCAGGTTTAAGTCCGAGCTCTGGCTGGGCCACTCACAGACATTCAGAGACTTGTCCTGAAGCCACTCCTGCATGGTTTTGCCTGTGTGCTTAGGGTCGTTGTCCTATTGGAAGGTGAACCGTCACCCCAGTCTGAGGTCCTGAGAGCTCTGGAGCAGGTTTTCATCAAGGATCTCTCTCTACTTTGCTCCGTTTATCTTTCCCTCGATCCGGACTAGTCTCCCAATCCCTGCTGCTGAAAAACATCCCCACAGCATGATTCTGCCACCACCATGCTTCAACGTAGGGATGGTGCCAGGTTTCCTCCAGACGTGACGCTTGGCATTCAGGCCAAAGAGTTCAATCATGGTTTCATCAGACAAGAGAATCTTGTCTCTTATGGTCAGAGTCCTTTAGGTGCCTTTTGGAAAACTCATGTGCCTTTTACTGAGGAATGGCTTCCGTCTGGCCACTCTACCATAAAGGCCTGATTGTGGGGGGCTGGAGAGATGGTTGTTCTTCTGGAAGGTTCTCCCATCTCCACAGAGGAACTCTATAGCTCTGTCAGAGTGACCATCTGTGTCTTGGTCACCTCCCTGATCAAGGCCCTTCTCCCCCAATTGCTCAGTTTGGCCGGGCGACCAGCTCTAGGAAGGGTCTTGGTGGTTCCAAACCTCTTCCATTTAATGATGGAGGCCTCTGTGTTCATGGGGACCTTCAATGCTGCAGACATTTTTTGGTGCCCTTCCCCAGATCTGTGCCTCGACACAATCCTGTCTCGGTGCTCTACGAACAATTCCTTTGACCTCATGGCTTGGTTTTAGCTCTGACATGCACTGTCAACTGTGGAACCTTATATAGACAGGTATGTGCTTTTACAAATCATGTCCAAGCAATTGAATTTACCACAGGTGGACTCCAATCAAGTTGTATAAAGGATGATCAATGGAAACAAGATGCACCTAAGCTTAATTTCGAGACTCATAGCAAAGGGTCTGAATACTTATGTAAATAAGGTATTTGTTTTTACATTTTATGCATTTGCAAAAATGTCTAAAAACCTGTTTTTGCTTTGTCATTATATGGTATTGTGTGTAGATTCCTGAGTTTTTATTTTATTTAATCCATTTTAGAATAAGGCTGTAACGTAACAAAATGTGGAAAAAGTCAAGGGGTCTGAATACTTTCCGAAGGCACTGTATATATATATTTTTTCTTGGTATTTTTTTTTTATAGAAGCTTGGTTTCACTTAGCATCCATGAATACATGCCACTGTCCATCAACCATTCATATATGTTATGAATTATAATTCGTATTATATGTTATGAATTTGCTATATGTACAATATGTTACGAATTTGAAAGATTTACAAATTCTAGCTAGGTGGCTAACGTTAGCTCGGCTAGGGGTTAAGGTTAGAGTAAGGGGAAGGGTTAGCTGTTAGGGTTAGCTAACATGCGAAGCAGTTCCTAAGTAGCTAAAAAGTAGTAAGTAGTTGAAAAGTTTCTAATGAGTTAAAATGCTAAAGTTGTCAGTGATGAGATTCAAACTCACACCTCTTTGGACTGCTATACGTTCGTGTGATCCATCCACCCTGACCAACCACCCTACTCTTGTTTTTGCCTTAAGTAACCATACAAACATAACATATACTAAATGGAGTGGCTCGGATTTACGTACAGAATAATAAGAAATGCTTTGAAACCAGGTTGGTCCTGGCAAGTGCTGTCCCTGAAAATGTCCCTGATTAGCCCTCAGAAAAAATAATCTATGAAGTTAAAGTGAGGCTGATATTTCAATAATCAAAACGCTGTATGCAATCAGATCATGTCTATCCTTTCACGCTGACCTTTTTTAAGAGCGTTTGATAATTGTAACCGCTGCATGAGAGTGCATCCAATAGCATAGGCTACCAAATCCATTTGTTTTAAAAATTATTCGAAAGGAATATAGAAAAAATGTATCGTTAAATATAGTTCAATGGCAATAAAGTTGATTTTGCAAGCGATGTCAATTCGTCAGGTAAGAAAATCATATTTGAACTCACATGTTACAATCTGAGACAATAGTAGGCAACTTTTTATGCTTTATATCAGAAATGTACTATTTTCATGTTTTTTTCCCCATAAATGTTGATGCACTACTGAAAGAACAGCCGTGTGGGAGCCAAATGAACGTTCTCTTTTTAGGTGAACAGAGCAAAAGACCTCAGGAATGCCCATCGCCACTCCTACTTTATGACATAAGCAATATAGTCCACAGGCCAGAGGAAAAATGTGTCCTTTTGAGGTGGCAAAGGTTTGATGGTATTAAATTGTTCCCCACAAGCCCCAGATAGGAATCTGCTTTTTTTGGAGAGGCTATCTGTTCCACCCCTTTATATATCTTGTTGTATGTGAGTCTATGCAATATGATGTTCGCAGGTTTAGTTAAGGATGTTGAGAGAAGTTGGAATGTTCACATGCTCATTGAAAATGACTATCAAACAACAATGGAACATTCTGTTGGGTGGATCATTTGAAAAACCATGGAATTTGGTGGATTTTTGCCATCATATCTAATGATTTACAGTTGAAGTCGGAAGTTTACATACACCTTAGCTAAATACATTTACTCAGTTTTTTCACAATTCCTGACATTTAATCATAGTAAAAATTCCCTGTCTTAGGTCAGTTAGGATCACCATTTTATTTTAAGAATG
The DNA here is from genome assembly GCA_030435695.1 of Brachymystax lenok tsinlingensis. Taxonomy (NCBI): domain Eukaryota; kingdom Metazoa; phylum Chordata; class Actinopteri; order Salmoniformes; family Salmonidae; genus Brachymystax; species Brachymystax lenok. The sequence continues at coordinate 34,820,480 of CM059802.1, read as the reverse complement.
TGAAATGTCAGAATAATTGAATAAAGTAGAGAGAATGATTTATTTCAGCTTTTATTTCTTTCATCACATTCCCAGTGGGTCAGAAGTTTACATACACTCAATTAGTATTTGGTAGCATTTCCTTTAAATTGTTTAACTTGGGTCAAACGTTTCCGGGTAGCCTTCCACAAGCTTCCCACAATCATTTGGGTGAATTTTGCCGTGTTCCTCCTGACAGAGCTGGTGTAACTGAGTCAGGTTTGTAGGCCTCCTTGCTCGTACACGCTTTTTCAGTTCAGCCCACAAATGTTCTATAGGATTGAGGTCAGGGCTTTGTGATGGCCACTCCAATACCTTGACTTTGTTGTCCTTAAGCCATTTTGCCACAACTTTGGAAGTATGCTTGGGGTCATTGTCCATTTGGAAGACCCATTTGCGACCAAGCTTTAACTTCCTGACTGATGTCTTGAGATGTTGCTTCAATATATCCACATAATTTTCCATCCTCATGATGCCATCTATTTTGTGAAGTGCACCAGTCCCTCCTGTAGCAAAGCACCCCCACAACATGATGCTGCCACCCCCGTGCTTCACGGTTGGGATGGTGTTCTTCGGCTTGCAAGCCACCCCCTTTTTCCTCCAAACATAACGATGGTCATTATGGCCAAACAGTTCTATTTTTGTTTCATCAGACCAGAGGACATTTCTCCAAAAAGTACGATCTTTGTCCCCATGTGCAGTTGCAAACTGCAGTCTGGCTTTTTTTATGGCGGTTTTGGAGCAGTGGCTTCTTCCTTGCTGAGCGGTCTTTCGGGTTATGTCGATATAGGACTTGTTTTACTGTGGATATAGATACTTTTGTACCTGTTCCTCCAGCATCTTCACAAGGTCCTTTGATGTTGTTCTGGGGTTGATTTGCACTTTTCGCACCAAAGTACGTTAATCTCTAGGAGACAGAACGCGTCTCCTTCCTGAGTGGCATCACGGCTGCGTGGTCCCATGGTGTTTATACTTGCGTACTATTGTTTGTACATATGAACGTGGTACCTTCAGGCGTTTGGAAATTGCTCCCAAGGATGAACCAGACTTGTGGAAGGCAAAAAAAAAAAGATTCTGAGGTCTTGGCTGATTTCTTTTGATTTCCCCATGATGTCAAGCAAAGAGGCACTGAGTTTGAAGGTAGGCCTTGAAATACATCCACAGGTACACCTCCAATTGACTCAAATGATGTCAATTAGCTTATCAGAAGCTTCTAAAGCCATTACATAATTTACTGGAATTTTCCAAGCTGTTTAAAGGCACTGTCAACTTGGTGCATGTAAACTTCTGACCCACTGGAATTGTGATACAGTGAATTATAAGTGAAATAATCTGTCTGTAAACAATTGTTGGAAATTATTGTGTTTCATGCACAATGTAGATGTTCTAACTGACTTACCAAAACTTTAGTTTGTTAACAAGAAATTTGTGGAGTGGTTGAAAAATGAGTTTTAATTACCTAAGTGTATGTAAACTTCCGACTTCAACTGTACCTAGACTGACTCATCATTGAAACAAGAGTGTTCCAAATAGCAAAACTAAATATTTGTTTTACTGAAATTTGAGATTCTAATCTAGTAGCATATTGGTTTTATAGTTGCCACCTGTAATAGTCTGTTGTGTGGTAATACTCAGCATGCTAAGATGAAAGGTATGCTCTGTCTTGTTGAATTATCACAGCAAGTTAACATAAATATTTAGGTAAACCCAAACGATCTCTAAAAAGGAACATTGATGATTATAATCTACTCTGACCATGATTTAAAAATTATTTTATTTAACCTTTATTTTAACAGGGAGTCATACTGAGACCATGCTCACTGGGCACCAGTGTCAGTTCAATGTCTCGTTTGGATTTACATTAGGTTGAATTGTCAATTAGCATGAATTGTTCAACGTGAAATAAAATAAAAATTCACCCTGTCATTGGATTTAGGTTAAAATTCGGGGTGAAAAAAGACAACATGCTCTTGCATTGATTACTTTTTGCAAATACAATTAGTTTTCCCACGTTGATTCAACTTCATCATCACTTAGATTTTGGGGGTTGAAAGGATTTGGAAACAATGGTGATTCAACTATATCGTCTTTCACAGATGAGCCATACACATCAAACACATCAATATACACCATACACGTCAATATTCACAGCAATACATGAAAATCAAAACATATTCATAGAAAACAAACACATTCTTCAGTAAAAAAGGTCCTCAATCAGCCTTTTGAATTGCCCTAGAGGTACCAATTCATCAAACTTTATGCTCTCTAACCTTCAACCTTACAAGTTATTTAATATGTTATCTAATCATTTTGTAGCCATTAGTTCACTGGCTGGTTGACACATTTGATAGAAACTATGCAATTTGTGATTAGAAGAAATCTAGCCTTTTAGCAATATGACCAATGCAGATGACCACGACATCGACAACCCTCATAAAGTGTAACTAGCCATAATCTATAAAGGCTGTAAACGTAATGCTTTAATACTTAATTCGGCTTTGTAAATTGGTGCCATCATCAGGCAGTTTGTTAGAATGTTATGTTGGAATGCAGTGTATATGATAGGATTCAAGACAGCGATTTTATATTTAGTAGTATGGCAATATTGTATATCATTATAACCACTACAAGCCAGTGAACGATCCCTTTAGGGTTATTATAGAAAAAAATTTAATTGTTTGAAAATATTTATAGTATTTTTCTTTTTCTTTTTCTTTTGAACAATTTTGCTATATACTGTATTACAAAGATTATATTTTTATTTTGCAAACAATTTGATCTACATAACTATAATACTTTTTTCATTGTGATTGGGCATATTCCACCTATTACTGAAAGAGTCAGACCAATCCTTTTAATACCAATGGAGCAGGTTGGCGGGCATTTGGGAACATATGTAGCCTATGGTTAAATCAGCAATAGCTAGGCATCATTGTTTAGACTTTCCTAGCTTCATGTAAAGTTGTGTACTTATTATGAAGGCGTTTTGCAAAAATGGCTTACCTGTAGCTATTTGCTCGTTGTAACACGCTCCTATGGGATTTTAAATAGGGTGCAATGTACGGGGGCAGGTTTCCTTGTTCTGTATGAACTTTGAAGTAGCTATCATCTAGGGTACCATGTGGTAATATAGCACATCCCAATACTGTCCATTCTGGCTTGATATACCCCAAAATGCATACATGTATGACCTTTGACCGCCCCACCCGCAATAACATCTGCTAAACACGTGTATGTCACATCTAATTTACAGTGAAATGCTTACTTACAAGCCCTTAACCAACAATGCAGTTAAGAAAATACCAACAACAAAAAAAGTAACAGATAAGAATAACAAATAATTAAAGAGCAGACGTAAATAACAATAGCGGGGCTGTATACAGGGGGTAGCGGCACAGAGTCAATGTGCGGGGACACCGGTGTCCAGGTAATTGAGGTAATATGTACATGTAGGTAGAGTTATTAAAGTGGCTATGCATAGATAATAACAGAGAGTAGCAGCAGCGTAAAAGAGTCTGAGGGGTTCCGGTACCGCTTGCCGTACGGTAGCAGAGAGAGCAGTTTATGACTAGGGTGGCTGGAGTCTTTGACAATTTTTAGGGCCTTCCTCTGACACTGCCTGGTATAGAGGTCCTGGATGGCAGGAAGCTTTGCCCCGGTGATGTACTGGGCTGTACGCACGGCCCAGTGCGTGTAGTGCCTTGCGGTCGGAGGCCGAGCAGTTGCCATACCAGGCAGTGATGCAACCAGTCAGGATGCTCTCGATGGTGCAGCTGTAAAACCTTTTGAGGATTTGAGGACTGAGGGGGGAATAGGTTGTCGTGCCATCTTCACGACTGTCTTGGTGTGCTTGGACCATGTTAGTTTGTTGGTGATGTGGACACCAAGGAACTTGAAGCTCTCAACCTGCTCCACTACAGCCCCGTCGATGAGAATGGGGGTGTGCTCTGTCCTCCTTTTACTGTAGTCCACGATCATCGCCTTTGTCTTGATCACGTTGAGGGAGAGGTTGTTGTCCTTGCACCACACGGTCAGGTCTCTGACCTCCTCCCTTGTCGGTGATGAGGCCTACCACTGTTGTGTCATCAGCATACATGAGTGAACAGGGAGTACAGGAGGGGACTGAGGACGCACCCAAGGGGCCCCTGTGTTGAGGATCAGCGTGGCGGATGTGTTGTTACCTACCCTCACCGGCCCGTCAGGAAGTCCAGGATCCAGTTGCAGAGGGAGGTGTTTAGTCCCAGGGTCCTTAGCTTAGTGATGAGCTTTGGGGGCACTATGGTGTTGAACGCTGAGCTGTAGTCAATGAATAGTATTTTCACATAGGTGTTCCTTTTGTCCAGGTGTGAAAGGGCAGTGGATCTGTTGGTGTGGTATGCAAATTGGAGTGGGTCTAGGGTTTCTGGGATAATAGTGTTGATGTGAGCCATGACCAGCCTTTCAAAGCATTTCATGGCTACAGACTTGAGTGCTACGGGTCGGTAGTCATTTAGGCAGGTTACCTTAGTGTTCTTGGGCACAGGGACTATGCTGGTCTGCTTGAAACATGTTGGTATTAGACTCAGACAGGGAGAGGTTGAAAATGTCAGTGAAGACACTTGCCAGTTGGTCAAGCGCATGCTCGGAGTGCACGTCCTGGTAATTCGTCTGTCTCTGCGACCTTGTGAATGTTGACCTGTTTAAAGGTCTTACTCACATCCGCTGCGATGAGCATCATCACAGAGTCGTCCGGAACAGCTGATGCTCTCATGCATGTTTCTGTGTTACTTGCCTCGAAGTGAGCATAGAAGTTATTTAGCTTGTCTGGTAGGCTCGTGTCGCTGGGCAGCTCTCGGCTGTGCTTCCCTTTGTAGTCTGTAATATTTGCAAGCCCTGCCACATCCGACTAGCGTCGGAGCCGGTGTAGTATGATTCAATCTTAGTCCTGTATTGACGCTTTTCCTGTTTGATGGTTCGTCGGAGGGCATAGCGGGATTTCTTCTAAGCTTCCAGGTTAGAGTCCCACTCCTTGAAAGCGGCAGCTCAGTGCGAACGTTGCCTGTAATCCATGGCTTCTGGTTGGGGTATGTACGTACAGTCACTGTGGGGACAACGTCCTCGATGCACTTATTGATAAAGCCAGTGACTGATGTGGTGTACTCATCAATGCCATTGGAAGAATCCCAGAACATATTCCAGTCTCTGTTAGCAAAACAGTCCTGTAGATTAGCATCTGCTTCACTTGACCACTTTTTTATTATAAGGGCACAGGGCAAGACCCAGATGCAGATACGGGAGGCAGATGGTTTGAGTTGCTGATATTTATTATAATCCAAAGGGCAGGCAAGAGAATGGTCTTGGACAGGCAAAAGATCATAAACAATGTCAGAGTCCCGGAGGTACAGAGTGGCAGGCAGGCTCGAGGTCAGGGCAGGCAGTATGGTCAGGCAGGCTGGTTCAGAGTCAAGGCAGGCAGGTTCAAAACCGGGAGGATGAGCAAAAGAGAGATAAGAAAAAGCAGGAGCACGGAAAAACACGCTGGTTGACTTGACAAGACAAGACAAACTGGAAACAGACAAACAGGGAACACCGGAATAAATACCCAGGGACGAATGGGGAAAGCGGGTGACACCTGGAGGTGGGTGGAGACAATCACAAAGACAGGTGAAACAGATCAGGGCGTGACATTTATAGACCGCGTCATTGGTGCTTCCTGCTTAAATTTTAGCTTGTAAGCAGGAATCAGGAGGATAGAATTATGGTCAGATTTGCCAAATGGAGGGCGAGGGAGAGCTTTGTATGTGGAGTAAAGGTGGTATAGAGTTTTTTTCCCTCTGGCTGCACATTTAACATGCTGATGGAAATGAGGTAAAACTGATTTAAGTTACCCTGCATTAAAGTCCCTGGCCACTAGGAGCGCCACCTCTGGGTGAGCGTTTTCCTGTTTGCTTATGGCGGTATACAGCTCATTGAGTGCGGTTTTAGTGCCAGCATTGGTCTGTGGTGGTATGTGGACAGCTTTGAAAAATACAGATGAAATCTCTCTAGGTAGATAGTTCGGTCTACAGATACTCTACCTCAGGCGAGCAAAACCTCGAGACTTCCTTAGATATATATCGTGCACCAGCTGTTGTTTACATATATGCATAGGCCCCCATGTCTTACCAGAGGCTGCTGTTCTTTCCTGCCATGTATAACCTGCCAGCTGTATGTTCCTCATGTCGTTGTTCAGCCACGACTCGGTGAAACATAAGATATTACAGTTTTTAATGTCCCGTTGGTAGTATATACGTGCTTTCAGTTTGTCCCATTTATTTTTCAGCGATTGAACATTAGCTAGCAGGATGGAAGGCAGATTAGCCACTTGTCGCCTGATCCTCACAATGCACATTGATCTTTTTCCACATATTCTCAGTTTCCTTCTCCAGTGAATGACGGGTATCTGGGCCTGGTCGGGCATCTGTAGTATATCCCTTCCGTCCAACTCATTGATGAAAAACTCTTTGTCTAATCTGAGGTGAGTAATCACAGTTCTGATGTCCAAAAGCTCTTTTCGGTCATAAAAGACGGTAGCAGCAACAAAATAGCAGGTTAAGGTTGGTTAAGAGCCGATAGGTTGGTTAAGAGCCGATAACACGGCAGTCATCCCCTCCAGCGCCATAGAGATAACTATTTATTATTTTTAATTCTAGAAGGTAAACAAAAGTATTTAATATATTGTATAGATAAATAAAAACAAAGAAGGCTATTAAAATACCGTTTTTATTTTTTTACAAACATAATTTATGTTCCCATGTTTTTTGTCGTTGTTACCGCCTTGAAATTCACTAATACAAAGATATACATGGATCTTGAACATTCACAAACTGTTATCGGGGAAGGGTCTATATTAAAGAAAATGATTGTATGTGACCAATAAAATTTGATTTGAGAGGTCATTACCATTCCCATTGTTTCAAACCTTAAAGTGTTATATTATGAAGTTAATAATATATCAAATTGCCTTAGTTTGAGAAGATTGTTCCCTGATAATACAACATTACATTTCATACACTCAATCCTGTTAGCCCAACTAACCCCATAGAGGTCATAACATATAATGCAGTAATAACCACATTTATCCAACTCCGATACGTGGCAATCATACCAAAATATAACTCCGACATGGAGCTTAGTGAAAATCATGTAATTAAACTTTCAAATAAAATAAAATGTTATTGGTCACATACACATGGTTAGCAGATGTTAATGTGAGTGTAGCGAAATGCTTGCCACCCCAAAGGGGACAAATTATGTGAAATTTGGCCTGCTGGCCCAAGGACTAATATAGCCTATTTAGACTTCAGCTGGAATGCTAGTTGCTAGCCAGCTAACATCCTTCGGTGGATCATTGCAACCTGGGAGGTGAAATGCTCTGGGAGTCTTACACGGAACCCAAACCGGCTTGCGCGCGTTCCCCATCGTGTGCCATCGTGCATAAATTTATTTTGTCCCCCCCCACACCAAACGTGATCAAGACACCCAGGTTAAAATATCAAAACAAACTCCGAACCAATTACATTAATTTGGGGACAGGTCAAAAAGCATTAAACATTTATGGCAATTTAGCTAGCTAGCTTGCACTTGCTAGCTAATTTGTCCCATTTAGCTAGCCTGCTGTTGCTAGCAAGATTTTCATGGGATATAAACATTGAGTTGTTATTTTACCTGAAATGCACAAGGTCCTCTACTCCGACAATTAATCCACACATAAAACGGTCAACCGAATCGTTTCTAGTCATCTCTCCTCCTTCCAGGCTTTTTCTTCTTTGAACTTAAATGGTGATTGGCATCTAAACTTTCATAGTATTACCTCGACGACCGGCAACACAATTAGTATTTCAATCACCCACGTTGGTATAACCAATGAGGAGATGGCACGTGGGTACTTGCTTCTATAAACCAATGAGGAGATGGGAGAGGCAGGACTTGCAGCGCGATCTGTGTCAGAAATAGAACTCACTTCTATTTTATCCCTTGGCAAAGCAGACGCGCGCGTGCAGTGTGGGTGCAATAACTGAATAACATAGATTTCAAAATGTATTTCGCGACGCTCGCGCACGCGACGCAAGCGGTGTAGTCAGGGTATTAAATGAAAAGCACTCTTTTGATATAAGGTGGTTTTTGACAAAAATGAAAACGCGTCAGTTTCAGGTTCAGCTGCTTAAGACATTGGCTCGAATCTATGTTTTTCCTTTAGAATTCGTGAAAATAAACAACTAAGGATGAAGGATTTCTCCCATTGTCTTGCCAAAGCCCGGTCTGTCGAGTTTGCTTCGCGAAGTGACAAAGAATTTGAACCGTGAAGTATGACTAACAAAAAACGATAAAACATCAAAATGTGTATCAAATCGTACTGTAGTGAATATATACTAACAGCATAATAACTGGTTTTTAGTGGTTGAATTTTCCTAGCCGTACGGCACAGTCGATGACGTGTCACACAACCATTGGTTGATGCATACAATGTCTGAGCAGGGCAAAAGCGACTTGGCTTTAAAGTACTTAATTAAGACAAGCCAATTGCCTTGTCCCAGTAGTGGTGAGTAGAGATGTCGTGACATGTTTTAGAGATATCTATTTATTATTTTGAATTCTAGAAGGTAAACAAAAGTATAATATATTATATAGATCAATAAAAACAAAGAAGGCTATTAAAATACCATATATTTATTTATTTATTTACAAACATAATTTTTGTCCTTAAGTTTTATGTCATTGGTTTTACCGCCTTGAAATTCACTAATTACAAGGATATACACGGATCTTAAACATTCCCTCTAGTGGCAAACTGTTTATAGGAAGGGTATATATTAAAGAAAATGATTAGCTAATCACACCCTTTTACTATATGATACATTTGATGATTGATAACATTTTAAATTAGGGGAATTACATTGTAAACAAAATTAGTAATCATATCACTTTAGTAACTGTTTTTTAAAGGGTTGATGACCTTTAGATTTGACCATTTGATCTCTGGCCTCCATTTATGAAAATCCTCAAGTATCAAAAATGTGGCATTGGTGTTACCATCAGTGATCTTACTACTCCTACTCGCAGCACAATGTTATTATAATGGTAAAAATTATTTTATTTCATTAAGCTGCCATATTATACTGAACTAAAATATAAACGCAACAAGTTCAAATATTTTACTGAGTTACAGTTCACATAATTTAAATAAATGCATTAGGCCATAATCTATGGATTTCACATGACTGGGAATACAGCTATACATCTGTTGGTCACAGACACCTTAAAAAATGTAGGAGCGTGGATCAGAAAAACAGTCCGTTTCTGGTGTGACCACCATTTGCCTCATGCAGCGCAACACATCTCCTTTGCATAGAGTTGATCAGGCGGTTTGATTGTGGCCTGCGGAATGTTGTCCCACTCCTCTTCAATGGCTGTGCGAAGTTGCTGGATATGGGCGGGAACTGGAACACGCTGTCGTACACCTAATTCCAGAGCATACCAAACATGCTTAATGGGTGACATGTCTGGTGAGTATGCAGGAAATGGAAAAACTGGGACATTTTCAGCTTCCAGGAATTGTGTACAGATCCTTGCGACATGGGGCCGTGCATTATCATGCTGAAACATGAGGTGATGGCGGTGGATGAATGGAATGACATGGCCTCAGGATTTCATCACGGTATCTCTGTGCATTAACATTGCCATCAATAAAATGCAATTGTGTTCGCTGTCCATAGCTTATTCCTGCCCATGCCATAACATCACCACCACCATGGCACTCTGTTCACAATGATGACATCAGCAAACCACTCGCCCACACAACACCAGGCACGTAGTCTGCGGTTGTGAGGCCGGTTGGACATACTGTCAAATTCTCTAAAACGATGTTGGCGGCAGCTTATGGTAGAGATATTAACATTCAATTCTCAGGCAACAACTCTGGTGGACATTGCTGCAGTCAGCATGCCAATTGCATGCTCCCTCAACTTGAGACAACTGTGGCATTGTGTTGTGTGACAAAACTTCACATTTTAGAGTGGCCTTTTATTGTCCCCAGCACAAGGTGCACCTGTGTAATGATCATGTCATTTAATCAGCCTCTTGATATGCCACAATTGTCAGGTGGATGGATTATCTTGGCACAGGATAAATGCTCACTAACAGGGATGTAAACAGATTTGTGCACACAATTTGAGAGAAATAAGCTTTTTGTGCGTATGAAAAATTGTGGGATAGGAAGCCTATCAAACTGAGGAAATGTCAACTAAAACAATTCTGGACAGAAATTCCTTGGGTTTTCGCATGCTATATCAGTTCTGTTATACTCACAGACATTATTTTAACAGTTTTAGAAACTTCAGAGTGTACATTATCCAATAGTACTAATTATGTGCATATCCTAGTTTCTGGGCCTGAGTGGCAGGCATTTTACTTTGGGCACGCCAGACTCTCCAAAACCGACACCACTGCTGCTGATCCCTAAGAGATTTAACAGAAGGTGTTGTTTTGTAGTGACTCAGAGCTTTTGTTAAAGTCTATGGATAGAACACTCACCACTCCCTATGGAAGGGGGGAAGTGGGTATGCAAGGTGAATTCAAGAATTGGAAAACCCTCATTAAAAATAAATGGTTGTTTTCAATTATTGTTTTCCAATCTCCTAATTTAAAATGGATTTGATCGCAACCATGTCACACTAAACGTGACCATATAACAATGATACTTTGTAGATTCCAGCTAATTGTCATACCGAAGTAAAATACTGGTGATTTAACATTCCTCTGCATGCAACAACCACAAAAAAAGATTCAGGAGCATCACTAAATGATGTAATATGTATGAGCGTCATATCCTGATTTCCATTCATAAAAGCTGAAACTTCAATACTTTTTGACAATATTAAAAGTCCCCATTTGTGACCAAGAAAGGTATTTTGACAAATGCTTTAGTAAATATGTACATTATATCTGTTTTCTGTTACTCAGAACATGTTAACGGAAATAAGCATTGATCATTTGACAAATTAGCTTATGTGAAGTTCTGCAAATGTTTGAGAAGCGCTTTTATTTTGAAAGCTCATTCCAGTCAAACAGGAAATAGATTGCTCTTATTCTCGCAGATTTACAGGTCTGGACAAAGCGGCAACGGAAAAACACGGGTCGCCGCGATAGTTCTCTTCTCGTTTTACAAATGGCTATAATATAAGAAAAATAGAATTGATTAAAACTGTCGTGTGTCCAGTGAACTCCTAAACATGACAACTGAGGAGGAGAGGGGCGTAGTGCGTGTCAAAGTCAAGGTGAGTAATATGTGAATGATGGAATAGCAGCGGCTAGCTAGTTGGTCTACCCTTGTGTATTTTCACAGGTATCACATTTCCAGATAGCAAGCTAGCTATTGTCATCACTGTGGCCGACCTATTTGAGCCATTTCACATGACATTTGCGGTAACTTGTAGCTAGCCTGCTTTGATGTTGGAATTGTTCAACTATCCACTTCATCTGCCTAGTCCAGACCAGTGTTTTGTTGTTTTTAGCATTGAGCCTACAGTTGCTAACGTCTATAGTAATGAACAAAGTGTATACAGTATGGTGTTTTGAAGACAAGAAGGAACTGGGGGGGTCAAATCTTGACGTCAGTGATCTTCAGGTCGGAAAGTCGGAGCTGAGTGTTCAATGCACGAGTTTCCGACTTAGACTTCCGAATTGTATGAATGTTCCAAATATTTTTCTTGTCGAGCTCGTTTTTTCCCCGAGTTCCCGGTTGTCTTGAACGCGTTGAAGTCGGAATTCAGAGATTTCCGAGTTCCCAGTTGTTTTGAACGCGGCATCATTCTAACGTAACCAACCCTCTTGGGTCTTTTGACTACAAAAAGTAAATAATTGATTTAAGAAAAATAAAGCTAGCTACTAGATTAGGAATATTCGGTGATTTGACAGTGGTCTTACTTGCTGATGTGATGCGTTGTGGTCATGTACTCGGAAAATAATAGAAAGCAGAATTGTGAGTCAACCGAGTTTAGCAAGTCTTGACAGTTAGCTAGTAGGTTAATTGTGTTATTCCAAATAATGAATTCAGTGATTCACAGACAGAACCCCACAGTGACGTGGCAGGATGATATAACTAGCTAGATGGTTTTTGGTACAAGTGAGTAATTTAGTAAACATCACCACTCCAGGGGTGTATTCATTACGCCGATGCTGTTTTCAAAAAAGTTTAGTCTGTTGCGAAAGTTTTGCAACAACCCGTTTACTCAACGGAAAACGCAAACGAGAGCTGGGTTTTGCAACAGATGGCTTAATGATTACACCCCAGGGGGTGTATTCGTTATTCTGTTTCCGTTGCAAAACGTTTTGTCAGTTATGTGTTGCAAGACGTTTTGCAACGGAAGCCTTACTCCAAACTGAAACCGTTTTGCAACGAAAACGAGTTACTTTTATTAGACAAATTGTTCCTTTTGTCCGGGAGGGAAAGGGCAGTGTGGAGCGCGATTCATCAGACCAGAGTGTCTTGTTTCTCACTCCATTTTCGCATAGGAGATTTTAGAAACACTTAAAATAAGGGCTGTGTTTCGTGTAGGCTTACCCCAGTGTCTCTCGGAGAAGGTCACTTTTATCAATATGTTTGGCTTTATTTACTGTCAGATTCGAATGCTAATTAGCATCAAAGTAGACATCATGCAAAACTAAAAATCCCTGAAAGCTCCTGCACGTCATTTCTAGCTGACACCTTTGTTAACAGGTATTGTCAATTTAAAACTGGCATAAGACAGTTCACAGAATTGTCCATTTTAAAGAAATGTAGCCAATTTATTCATTACTACATTAAGCTAACATTAGATAGTTAATTGAGAGATTCTTACCTTTGTCTCGATTCGTCAGTCTCGTCCAGATCACCATGGCATTTGTAGTTCTTTATGATAGCCACATTAGCAGCTAATTAGCGTTTAAGCTTTGGTGGGTAAAACTGGTGAATACAGTGCATTGGGAAAGTATTCAGACCTCTTGAGTTTTTCCACATTTTGTTACGTTACAGCCTTATTGTAAAATGTATTCAATTTATTTTATTCCTCTTCAATCTACACAATACCCCATAATGACAAAGCAAAAACATGTTTGGGGTCACTTAAATGTCCTTGTTTTTGGAAGAAATCAAAAGAAAAATGTGCATTAAAGTAACATCAAATTGATCAGAAATACAGTGGACATTGTTAATGTTGTAAATGACTATTGTAGCGGGAAACGGCAGATTTTTTTTTATGGAATATCTACATAGGCGTACAGAGGCCCATTATCAGCAACCGTCATTCCTGTGTTCCAATGGCACGTTGTTAGCTAATCCAAGTTTATCATTTTAAAAGGCTAATTGATCAGTCGAAAATCCTTTTGCAATTATGTTAGCACAGCTGAAAACTGTTGTTCTGATTTTAAATAAGCAATACAACTGGGCTTTAGACTAGTTGAGAATCTGGAGCATCAGCATTTGTGGGTTCGATTACAGGCTCAACATTTCCAGAAACAAAGAACTTTCTTATGAAACTCTTCAGTCTATTCTTGCTCTGAGAAATTAAGGCTATTCCATGTGCAAATTGGCTCTAACCAGAATAGAAAGAGTGGCAGGCCCCGGTGCACAACTGAGCAAGAGGACAAGTACATTAGTTTCTATTTTGAGAAACAGACACCTTACAAGCCCTCAACTGGCAGCTTCATTAAATAGTACCTGCAAAACACCAGTCTCAACAGTGAAGAGGCGACTCTGGGATGCTGGCCTTCTAGGCAGTCCCTCTGTCCAGTGTCTGTGTTCTTTTGCCCATCTTAATCTTTATTGGCCAGTCTGAGATTTTTTTAATTTTTTTTATTTAACCCTTATTTAACCAGGTAGGCAAGTTGAGAACAAGTTCTCATTTACAACTGCGACCTGGCCAAGATAAAGCAAAGCAGTTCGACCCATACAACAACAGAGTTACACATGAAGTAAAACAAACATACAGTCAATAATGCAGTAGAAAAAAAACAAATCTAAATACAAAGAGTGCAAATGAGGTAAGATAAGGAAGGTAAGGCAATAAATAGGGCCATGGTGGCAAAGTAATTACAATATAGCATTTAAACACTGTAATGGTAGATGTGCAGTAGATGCATGTGCAAAGTAGAAATACTGGTGTGCAAAGGAGCAAGATAAATAAATACGGTAGGGGATGAGGTAGTTGGTTGGGCTATTTACAGATGGGCTATATGCAGGGGTCTGTGAGCTGATCTGACAGCTGGTGCTTGAAGCTGGTGAGGGAGATGTCTCCAGTTTCAGAGATTTTTGTAGTTCGTTCCAGTCATTGGCAGCAGAGAACTGGAAGGAAAGTCGGCCAAAGGAGGAATTGGCTTTGGGGGGTATGGCTTTTTCTTTGCAACTCTGCCTAGAAGGCCAGCATCCGGAGTCACCTCTTCACAGTTGATGTTGAGACTGGTGTTTTGTGGGTACTATTTAGCCTTTAAATTCTCAGAACAAGAATAGACTGAGCTACAGAAGAACATTATTTGTTTCTTTCCATTTTGAGCCTGTAAACCAACCCACAAATGCTGATGCTCCAGATACTCAACTAGTCTTAAGAAGGACCGTTTTATTGCTTCTTTAATCAGAACAACAGTTTTCAGCTGTGTTAACATAGTTGAAGTCAGAAGTTTACATACACTTAGGTTGGAGTCATTAAAACTTGTTTCAACCACTCAACAAATTTCTTGTTAACAAACTATAGTTTTGGCAAGTCTGTTAGGACATCTACTTTAAGTCATTTTTCCAACAATTGTTTACAGACAAATTATTTCACTTATTCACTGTATCACAATTCCAGTGGGTCAGAAGTTTACATACACTACGTTGACTGTGCCTTTTAAACAGTTTGGAAATTCCAGAAAATGTCATGGCTTTAGAAGCTTCTGATGATAGGTTAATTTACATCATTTTAGTCAATTGGAGGTGTACCTGTGACTATATTTCAAGGCCTACCTTCAAACTCAGTGCCGCTTTGCTTGACATCATGGGAAAATCAAAAGAAATCAGCCAAGAACTCAGTTTTTATTTTTTTTTAGACCTCCACAAGTCTGGTTCATCCTTGGGAGCAATTTCCAAATGCCTGAAGGTACCACGTTAATCTGTGTACGCAAGTATAAACACCATGGGACCACGCAGCCGTCATACCGCTCAGGAAGGAGATGCGTTCTTGTCTCCTAGAGATGAACGTACTTTGGTGCAAAAAGTGCAAATTAATCCCAGAACAACAGCAAAGGACCTTGTGAAGATGCTGGAGGAAACGGTTACAAAAGTATCTATATCCACAGTAAAACGAGTCCTATATCGACATAACCTGAAAGGCCGCTCAGCAAGGAAGAAGCCACTGCTCTAAAACCACCATTAAAAAAAGCCAGACTCTATTTTTCAAGGTAAACTCTTGAAACCTTGTCTAAAGACGGTTGATATCTATTGGAAGCCATAGGTACTGCAACCTCGGTCCTGGATTAAAGCATTTTCAATAGCAACCCATTGGAAAAGGAGGCATGTCACAAAGTCAGATTTTCTTGGATGGATTTTGCTCGGGGTTTTCGCCTGCCATATCAGTTCTGTTATACTCACAGACATTATTTTAACAGTTTTTCAGAGTGTTTTCTATCCAATACTACTAATTATATGCATATCCTAGTTTCTGGACCTGAGTACCAGGCATTTTACTTTTGCATGCCAGACTCTCAAACTCTGAACACTGCCCCCTAGCCCGTAGAGGTTAAATAAAAAAACTATGCATTCCAACTCCCACTGACAACTCTATGACAAGGACAGGTACACAGTAAGTGGTAAATAATTGATATTTATAAATGTATCGAGTGGTAATGCATGTTTTGAAGTCGTTAACTTTGTACTCTATAGGAAAACAGTGGATTAGCCGGTGCAATTTGACAGAGATCACATAGAATAACATTTTTAACAAAAACTACGGATTGCAGCACCCAAAGAAAACAACAGGTTACCGACTCGATGTGGGCCTAGCCGGAGGTACACTCCGCCAAAACTCAGTGCAACTTGACGCCATTGAGATAGTGACACGTAAGTTAAAAGTGGGTGTTTCTGCTGTCTTGTGGCACACACAGCCTACACCTTATTTGGTATACAACTCATTCATTGTACAAAATAAAAAGATTGTAAAAGGTCAGTCTGCCATGCATTTCATTCACACTTTGTTGTTGCCTTTTGGTTCTAGACTGGTAGCCTGGGTTCGAAACTGAGAATTTAGTTCCACAAAATGTCTAAACTATCAGTCTGAAACCCAGGCTAGCCTTTTGATTGGAAAGGAAGAATGACATTGAATCAGTCACATGATTTTGGAGATGTTTGTGGACTACAGGAAAAAGAGGACAGAGCACGCCCCCATTCTCATCGACGGGCTGCAGTGGAGCAGGTTGAGAGCTTCAAGTTCTATGGTGTCCACATCACCAACAAACTAACATGGTCCAAGCACACCAAGACAGTCGAAGACGGCACAACAAAACCTATTCCGCCTCAGGAGACTGAAAAGATTTGGCATGGGTCCTCAAATCCTCAAAGTTCTACAGCTGCACCATCAAGAGCATCCTGACTGGTCACATCACTGCCTTGTATGGCAACTGCTCGGCCTCCGACCGCAAGGCACTACAGAGGGTAGTGTGTACAGCCCAGTACATCACTGGGGCCAAGCTTTCTGTTCTCTCTGTTACCGCATGGCAAGCGGTACCGGAGCACTCAGTCTAGGTCCAAGAGGCTTCTAAACAGCTTCTACCCCAAAACCATAAGACTCCTGAACATATAGTCAAATGGCTACTCTACTCTCTGTCATCTATGCATAGTCACTTTAATAACTCTACCTACATGTACATACTACCTCAACTAACCGGTGCCCCCGCACATTGACTCTGTATCGGTACCCCCCTGTATATAGTCTCGCTATTGTTTTTTACTGCTGCTCTTTAATTACTTGTTACTTTTATCTCTTACTCTTATCCATATTTTTTTTTTTTAAACTGCGTTGTTGATTAGGTGCTCATAAGTAAGCATTTCACTGTAAGGTCAACACCTGTTGTATTTTGCGCATGTGAATTTGATGATTTACAGATGTTATAAAATAGGCCTACAATGAATGGTTACAATTACATGATTGTTTCTCACCTTCCTCAGAAGTGGGAGGGGATGCTGCCAGTGGAGCTCCGCTCGTTTGCTGTGGATCCTCAGATAACATCACTAGAGGTGCTACAGCACATCCTCATCCGAGCCTTTGAGTTAAATGGGTGAGGAGCATCAACATCATAATGTCTACAGTGTTGTTGATTGACATGGAAAGCAGAATTGCGGAGGTGCATAAAAGTGGGCAGCCCCGGGTATCGCAGTGCTAGCTGCGTTACTACAGATCCTGATTCAATACCGGGCTGTGTCGCAGCCGGCCGCGACCAGGAGACACATGAGGCGACGCACAATTGGCCCAGCGCCATCCGGGTTAGGGGAGGGTTTGGCCGGCCGGGATGTCCTTGGGCTGGGCGATATGGTCAAAATATTTTATCACAGTATTTTAAAATAAATAATTGGACGGTATGATTGTATTTTTAGTTTTTGAATAATAAAAGTTCTATGTTTGCTTTGAGTAGTGAGTGAACCTAGGGTGGCAACACATACATTCTAAGTGATTTCAATTAGTCTTTCTCCATTCTGAATGTTTTATACTGTTCAAAACAAATTTCAGCACTTATCATTTCTGCATTTCCTGCACTCAATTGCCGTGGTGGAAAAAGTACCCAATTGTCATACTTGAGTCATTTTCTATTATGATATGTTTACTTTTACTCAAGTAAAAATGAAAGTCACCCAGTAAAATTCTACTTGAGTAAAAGTCTAAAAGTATTTGGTTTTACATTTACTTTTGATCCTTAAGTATATTTAAGTGATAAAATGTTTGATAAAAGTACATTTTAAGACATTTTCGGCTAGCCAGGGGCACACTCCAACACTCAGACATAATTTACAAACAAAGCATTTGTGTTTAGTGAGTTCTCCAGATCAGAGGCAGTAGATGACCAGGGATGTTCTCTTGTCAAGTGTGTGAATTGGACCACTTTCCTGTCCTGCGAAGCATTCAAAACTTAACGAGTACTTTTAGGTATCAGGGAAAATGTATGGAGTAAAAAGTGTTTTATTTTTTTTTGGAATGTAGTGAAGTAAAAGTTGTCAAAAATAAAGTACAGATACCCCAAAAAACTTAGGTAGAAATACTTTCAAGTACTACTTAAGTACTTTACACCACTGCTCAATTAAGATAATTTCCACACTGCCATGTAGGGCTGCACAATATGGGCAAATAATACAGGACTTATTTTTAACCAAATGTTGTAATTACGATTTGACTTGCGAATTAGAGAGAAACTGTTGGAATCATGGAAATAGAATGACTATTCTATAGTTAGAATATAATAGTGGGCACTTTGAATAAAGTGTTTGAGATGACAACAAATTAAAATGCCAGGGAGGAGTGAGTTATTGTGACCGGGTAGGAACTTAAGTGTTTCCTAGGGGACCCTATAAGCTTTGGCTATATTGCATGTTTTCTCTTTGCTACTTCATAAAGCTAACATGTTCTTGCTTTGCATATTCCTCTTTGATTTAGAAGATACTGTTGCACAAACATGCTGATTTAGTTCTACACCATCACTGGTATTATCAGGCTGTATTAGCTAGCTACGTTTGCTCTTACTCAGTACATTTATTAGCATTAGCGGCTAACAATTAGCGTCTAATTAGCGCTAGTGGATTTATATTAAGATGCCAAGTGAAAACAGAATTGTTGTCATCAACATTGTTGCATGTGCTGCATTGACCATGCAGACTGAACGCAAGTGTGACTTCCGGCGCCGACAGAGATGGCAGCCTCGCTTCAAGTTCTCAGGAAACCATGCAGTATTTTGTTTTTTTATGTATTACTTACATTGTTACCCCCGGGAAATATTAAGTTTTATTACATACAACCGGGAGGAACTATTGGATATAAGAGCAACGTCAACTTACCAACATTACGACCAGGAATACGACTTTCCCAAAGAGGATTCTCGGTTTGCTAACCCAAACACAACAACAGACTGGATAGCACGTGGCTACTCAAAACAACGGCGGCGCCAGAGAAGAGGGAAGCGCGCGGTCTTTTGGTCAAGCTTACGCCGACGGCGCATCGTGCACCTCTCCGAGTATTTTAATCGCCAATGTAAAGTCTCTTGACAACAAAGTAGACGAAATCCGATCGAGTTGCCTTTCAGAGAGACATCCGAGACTGCAACGTTCTTTGCTTCACGGAAACATGGCTCACTCAGGACACGTTATCAGAGTCGGTACAGCCACCTGGTTTCTCCACGTATCGCGCCGACAGAAACAAACTTCTATCTGGTAAGAAGAAGGGTGGGGTGTGTGTCTTATGATTAACGAGGCGTGGTGTGATCATAACAACATACAGGAACTCAAGTCCTTTTGTTCACCTGACATAGAATTCATTACAATCAAATGCAGACCGCATTATCTACCAAGAGAATTCTCCTCGATTATAATCACAGCCGTATACATCCCCCCTCAAGCTGATACATCAACGGCACTGAAAGAAATTCATCGGACTCTATGTAAACTGGAAACCACATATCCTGAGGCTGCATTTATTGTGGCTGGGGATTTTAATAAGGCTAATTTAAGAACAAGGCTCCGAAATTTTACCAGCATATCGAATGTGCCACCCGGGCTGGTAAAATCCTGGATCACTGTTATTCCAACTTCCGTGATGCATACAAGGCTATTCTCCGCCCTCCTTTCGGCAAGTCTGACCATGACTCCATTTTGTTGCTCCCAGCCTACAAACAGAAACTAAAACAGGAAACGCCCGTTCTCAGGTCTGTTCAACGCTGGTCCGACCAATCTGATTCCATGCTGCAAGATTGCTTGAGCACGTGGACTGGGATATGTTCGGATAGCATCTGACAACAACATTGATGTATACGCTGATTCGGTGAGCGAGTTTATTAGCAAGTGCATTGGTGATGTTGTACCCATAGCAAATATTAAAACCTTCCCCAACCAGAAACCGTGGATTGATGGCAGCATTCGCAAAACTGAAAGCGCGAACCACTGCTTTTAACCAGGGTAAGGCTACCGGAAACATGACTGAATACAAACAGTGTAGCTATTCCCTCTCAAGGCAATCAAACAAGCTAAGCGTCAATATAGAGACAAAGTAGAGTCACAATTCAACGGCTCAGACACGAGGAATGTGGCAGGGTCTACAGTCAATCACGGACTACAAAAGAAAACCAGCCCCGTCGCGGACCATGACGTCCTGCTCCCAGACCAACTAAACAACTTCTTTGCTCGCTTTGAGGACAATGCAGTGCCACCGACACGACCGCTACCAAAACCTGCGGGCTCACCTTCACCGCAGCCAATGTGAGAAAAACATTTAAATGTGTTAACCCTCGCAAGGCTGCCGGCCCAGATGGCATCCCTGGCCGTGTCCTCAGAGCATGCGCAGACCAGCTGGCTGGTGTGTTCACGGACATGTTCAATCAGTCCCTATCCCAGTCTGCTGTTCCCACATGCTTCAAGAGGGCCACCATTGTTCCTGTTCCCAAGAAAGCTAAGGTGACTGAGCTAAATGACTATCGCCCTGTAGCACTCACTTCCGTCATCATGAAGTGCTTTGAGAGATTAGTCAAGGATCATATCACCTCCATCCTGCCAGACACCCTGGACCCACTCCAATTTGCTTACCGTCCCAATAGGTCCACAGGCAGCCTTAATCGCAATCACACTGCATACTGCCCTAACCCATCTGGACAAGAGGAATACTTATGTAAGAATGCTGTTCATCGACTACAGCTCAGCATTTAACACCATAGTTCCCTCCAAGCTCGTCTTTAAGCTCGAGACCCTGGGTCTCGACCCAGCCCTGTGCAACTGGGTCCTGGACTTCCTGACGGGCCGGTCCCAGGTGGTGAGGGTAGGAAACATCTCCACTCCGCTGATCCTCAACACTGGGGCCCCACAAGGGTGCGTTCTCAGCCCTCTCCTGTACTCCCTGTTTACCCATGACTGCGTGGCCAAGCACGCATCCAACTCAATCATCAAGTTTGCTGGCGACACTACAGTGGTAGGCTTGATTACCAACAACGACGAGACGGCCTACAGAGAAGAGGTGAGGGCCCTCGGAGTGTGGTGTCAGGAAAATAACCTCTCACTCAATGTCAGCAAAACAAAGGAGATGATCGTGGACTTCAGGAAACAGGAGAGGGAGCACCCCCCTATCCACATCGAGGGGACAGTAGTGGAAAGTTTTAAGTTCCTCGGTGTACACATCACGGACAAACTGAATTGGTCCACCCACACAGACAGCGTGGTGAAGAAGGCGCAACAGCGCCTCTTCAACCTCAGGAGGCTGAAGAAATTCGGCTTGTCACCAAAATCACTCACAAACCTTTACAGATGCACAATTGAGAGCATCCTGTCGGGCTGTATCACCGCCTGGTACGGCAACTGCTCCGCCCACAACCGTAAGGCTCTCCAGAGGGTAGTGAGGACTGCACAGCGCATCACCGGGGGAAACCTACCTGCCCTCCAGGACACCTACACCACCCGATATCACAGGAAGGCCAAAAAGATCATCAAGGACAACAACCACCCGAGCCACTGCCTGTTCACCCCGCTTATCATCCAGAAAGCGAGGTCAGTACAGGTGCATCAAAGCTGGGACCGAGAGACTGAAAAACAGCTTCTACCTCAAGGCCATCAGACTGTTAAACAGCCATCACTAACATTGAGTGGCTGCTGCCAACATACTGACTTAAATCTCTAGCCACTTTAAACATAGGAATTGGATGTAACAAATGTATCACTAGCCACTTTAAACAATTTTGTATATAAGATTTACGTATCCAACATGCTCATATCAAATGTATACACTGTACTCTAAACCATCTACTGTATCTTGCCTATGCCGTTCTACCATCGAACCAAATCTCTAGCCACTTTAATAATTATAACTGGATGAAATAATGTATCACTAGCCACTTTAAACAATGCCATTTATGTAATGTTTACTTATCCTACATTACTCATCTCATATATATATATATATATATATATATATATATATATATATATATATATATATATATATATATATATATATACTGTACTCCATACCATCTACTGCATCTTGCCTATGCCTGTCAGCCATCGCTCATCCATATATTTATATGTACATACTCGTATTCATTCCTTTACTCTTGTGTGTGTATAAGGTAGTTGTTGTGAATTTGTTAGATTACTTGTTAGATACTACTGCATGGTCGGAACTAGAAGCACAAGCATTTCGCTACACTCGCATTAACATCTGCTAACCATGTGTATGTGACAAATAAAATTTGATTTGATTTAGTGGTTGAAGAACATCAAATGTGCTCCTTGAGTGACGGGGCATGGCTAGGTCTGTGTAGAAAGTGGCACTGAGATGGAGCGGAGAGAGATGACTCAAGTAGCGAAGTAAACTATACAAATTTACATTACACATGGCGTATCACATGTAACAAACCAAACATTCACATACCGGTATAGAAGGTAAAGTAAAAACCCAAACCGGCCCCTGCATCAATACCGGTATATCATAAAATACGGAATACCGCCCAGCCCTATTTGTCCCATCGCGCTCTAGTGACTCCTGTGGCGGGCTGGGCGCATGCACGCTGACACGGTCGCCAGGTGTAGAATGTTTTCTCAGACACATTGGTGTGCCTGGCTTCCGGGTTAAGCGTGCATTGTGTCAAGAAGCAGTGCGGTTTGGCGGGGTTGTGTTTCGGAGGACGCACGGCTCTCGACCTTCGCCTCTCCCGAGTCCGTACGGGAGTTGCAGCGATGGGACAAGACACTAACTACTAATTGGATATGACGAGGGGGGACACATGCACTAAGTTTGCCCTTTTGTATGTTGTTCTCAGTTACTCTTTTTTTGTGTTGGCATTAGTTAGGGCTGTGACGGTCATGGAATTTTGGATGACGGTATTTGGCCAGCCACATTTTATTTATAGTTTTGACGCACAATTTCTCCTTTCCTCCGCCCCTGACTGCATGTGCTGCCATAGAAATAGAATTGGCGTCCCCGTTCAAGTCAATGATGGCATAATGGGTGGACTGGCGGCCATTGCAGAGTGTACCCATAGGAACAAGACAGGAAGTAAAAACCATCAATATGTGCTGTGATTTGTTGATTCAACTCAACTGACATTACAAAGAGTATATCCCATTGTATCAGTCATTTGAATCATAGAGGTCCTCTTAACTTACAGTATTCTAATTCCTTATTTGAATTAACATTCTATATTACCACTGTTAGGTTCTAAATGAACTAGGGATGCACGATATTTCGGTGAACATATTGAAGTCGGCTGATATTAGCTAAAAATGCCAACATCGGTATCGGCCCGATGTCTAGTTTAACGCCCATGTGCAAAACCGATGTCAAAGCTGACGTGCATACCTATATAACGTAGGTACATGACGTAATGACGGCACGTAAAATGTTGCGGTACATATGCAACACAGCATTCCTAACCTAGCCTACAATGTCTGCTGTGTGGCTCGAGCAGTCCACAAGTCGAGCAGTCATTTGAAAGAGTAAGACAATTTCAGCGAGACGACAACTCAAAGGCAAAATCCATTAATGCCAAGATAATGGTATTTATTGCCCTTGACAATCAACCGTTCTCTGTCGTGGGTGATGCTGGCTTTCGCCGACTGGTCGAGCAACGGTACACATGTTGCCCTATCGGAGTTACACAGTAATAGCGTCAGTGCTATTAGCTTCACGACATACTATGGAACGTTTGGGTCTTTGCACGTCAAATAAGCTTTTAATTTGACACATCAAATAACACCGTTCTATTATAGAATGTTGTGTGTTCTGAATTTGCATGTGCAAGCCAAGCGCCACAACTATAAGTAGCACTGTCAAAGCTGTACAAAGAAGTCTGCAAACACAGGCCACGAACAATGTGTTTTACAGTACCGCGTTGGTAATAAAGCGGGGGCGGCAGGTAGCCTAGTGGTTAGAGTGTTGGACTTGTAACCGGAGGGTTGCAAGTTCGAATCCCCGAGCTGACAAGGAAAAAATATGTCGTTCTGCCCCTGAACAAGGCAGTTAACCCACTGTTCCCGGGCGCCAAGACGTGGATGTCGATTAAGGCAGCCCCCCGCACCTCTCTGATTCAGAGGGGTTGGGTTAAATGCGGAAGACACATTTCGGTTGAAGGCATTCGGTTGTACAACTGACTAATAATGGTGACTTTGACTTTGATTATTTGTTTGACCGCAACTTTTGGGGTAGCTAGCTTTAGCTGGGTACCTAGCTAGCACCAATACAACCAGCCTGAAAACAATGACCAGTAGAAACTGCAGTCATTTTCATTATTCTTAGCAATGATTTAGGAATCCTTGAGTACTTATTGTTGTCCGCCTATTGAAATTGAACTTTAGTAAATGAAAATAAATAGCTAGCCAATAAATAGCTAGCAATGAAATGGGGTATCAGTCTACTCTGTGACACCCACAGAACACAACTGAAGAGTTTACGCAAATATTAGCGTTGTAGCTCTTATCTCGTGACTGTGTGATCACCTCCCCAGTCAGCCTATTGTGTGTGTTAACATTCATATTGCACTGTACAGCTTTACGTAAGGATTGGGATCAATGAAATGGGGTATCCGTCTACTCAATACCCAAGATATTTTTTCCCAACATCCTCCTCCGAGTTATCAGACACAAACATCCACGCAGTATTGTTTTTCCTTGGGAATAGTGTTCAATACACATAGGTTGACAATAAATGTGGCTCAATTTAGTTGTTTCAGAGTCCCACAATAAGAGCTACTAATGTTCTCTGGGTGTCACTGAGTAGACTGATACCCCATGTCATTGATCCACAATCCATAGGTAAGGCTGTACAGTGAAATAAGTATGCCCCCAATGCAATTCTAAAGTAGAATACATCCAGTATGATTTCAATAGTTTTGTCAAATTAACACTTTTTTTTTTTTTTAGTTTAGCATGATCTATTCAATTATGGCATAATTCTGCTATTTGAATTCATTTGCATCACTGTCAATGACACTTTTTTTTATTTTGAAGGCTAAGCGCAACCTCTATTCTACTCTATTCCTTATTGTGGCTAGCTTGACATAAATGGGTCCGACCACCATTAATCAGATAAGAACAGTCTTATAAATTAGGGTTATGTTAGATGATCACACCTAGCTTATATAGTTAGCTACTGAAACAGATAGTAAAATGACAATGTTTTTCGGGAGAACATTGTTTGCAGCCAGCTTTTAATTTGTTTATTTTTTTATGACCAGCGCTGTAGGTGGGTGAGACAACTTTACCAGCATCATAGCATGCGTATCGATGAATCGTTGTGACATATGAAATACGAGTGATAGTGTAATCAATGTGTAATAGCTACGTAGAAAATGAATGAACGCTCTAAATTATTATGTGACGTGCCGTCATATTCAGGTCCTGATTGGTCAACAAGCTTATTTGACATGTCAAATAGTATTATTTGACACTCAAAAGCCCAAACAGCGTTCCATAGAATCAGAAATCCTGGTTGAGAATGAAACGACTGAACAAATGAACAGCACAGCAAGTAAGTGAAAGAGGTTTTGAAATGTTTTACTCTTAATGGGGACATACAGTACTGTGCAAGGCAGGTGTGAACAAATGCTGTAAAGTAAGAATGCATTTAGATCATTGATAAATATAATTTATTAACATGTCTATTTTTGAAAGCAAAGTGAGTGAACAGAAGAAAAATCTACATCAAATCAATATTTGGTGTGACCACCCTTTGCCTTCAAAACAGCATCAAATTCTTCTAGGTACACTTGCACACAGTTTTTGAAGGAACTCTGCAGGTAGGTAGGCCCAAACATCTTGGAGAACTAACCAGTTCTTCTGTGGATTTAGGCAGCCTCAGGTGCTTCTCTCTCTTCATGTAATCCCAGACAGACTCGATTATGTTGAGATCAGGGCTCTGTGGGGGCCATACCTTCACTTCCAGGACTCTTCCGTTGTATGTTTTGGGGTCGTTGTCAATTCAATTCTTGTAGGTACACTTGCACGAAGTCTGAGATTTTGTAGGCATATAGTCAGGTGTATGATTAAACAATTATACTAAACAGGTGCTAATGATCATCAATATGTAGGATGACACAAAATCATTAACTGAAACAGAAACAGCTGTGTAGGAGGAATAAAACTGGGTGAGGAACAGCCAAACTCCGATAACAAGGTGAGGTTGCTGAAGACAGTTTACTGTCAAAAGTCATACACCATGGCAAGACTGAGCACAGCAACAAGACACAAGGTAGTTATACTGCATCAGTAAGGTCTCTCCCAGGCAGAAATTAAGGCAGACAGGGGTTTCCAGATGTGCTGTCCAAACTCTTGAAGAAGCACAAAGAAACGGGCAACGTTGAGGACTGTAGACGCAGTGGTCGGCCAAGACAACATACTGCAGCAGATGAAAGACACATCATGCTTGCTTCCCCTCGCAATCGGAAGATGTCCAGCAGTGCCATCAGCTCAGAATTGGCAGAAAACAGTGGGACCCTGGTACACCCATCTACTGTCTGGAGAAGTCTGGTCAGAAGTGGCCGTCATGCAAGACTTGCAGCCAAAAATCCATACCTGCCTACAAAATCTCAGACTTCGTGCAAGTGTACCTACAAGAATTGAATTGACAACGACCCCAAAACACAGTTCTTAATGACTTTCGTTGTATCTTCAGCAGCCAAAAAGCCATACCTCCAACGTGGAAACAAGGCCAAACGACTCAACTATGCACGAAAACACAGGAACTGGGGTGCAGAAAATTTTCAGCAGGTGCTCTGGACTGATGAGTCAAAATATATTTTGCTGTAGCAGAAGGCTGTTTCTTCACCAAAGGGCTGGAGAGCAGTACACGAATGAGTGTCTGCAGGCAACAGTGAAGCATGGTGGAGGTTCCTTGAAAGTTTGGGCCTGCATTTCTGCAAATGGAGTTGGGGATTTGGTCAGAATTAATGGTCTCCTCAATGCTGAGAAGTACAGGCAGATACTTATCCATCATGCAATACAATCAGGGAGGCATCTGATTGGCCCCAAATTTATTCTGCTACATGACAACGACCCCAAACATACAGTTAATGACTTTTGCTATCTTCAGCTTAAAGAAGAACAAGGAGTCCTGGAAGTGATGATATGGCCCCCGCAGAGCCCTGATCTCAACATCATCGAGTCTGTCTGGGATTACATGAAGAGAGAGAAGCACCTGAGGCTGCCTAAATCCACAGAAGAACGGTGGTTAGTTCTCCAAGATGTGGGCGAACCTACCTGCCGAGTTCCTTCAAAAACTGTGTGCAAGTGTACCTAGAAGAATAAATTCTTATTAACAGTGACGGCCTACCCCTGCCAAACCCAGACGACGCTGGGCCAATTGCGCGCCGTCCTATGGGACTCCCAATCACGGCCGATGTGATACAGCCTGGATTCTAACCAGGGACTGTAGTGACGCCTCTTGCACTGAGATTGAGTGCCTTAGACCGCTGTGTGTGATAACTATTTAACTGTACTAGAATGCTTAAGGCTGCTAAAATGTTAAATATAGTTTTATTGGGCAAGGAAAATATTGGATATCGGTGCATCGCTAAAATTAACCTTTATAAAATTTCACGGACGATTAGCTTAGACCAAGTTTATTCACCCATTGGGTCAATACAGCTGCATAAGACAAGACCTATTCACACAAGCACTGATATTTAACCCTTTCTTCTATGCTGAGTCTCCTACACATCTGAATAGCCAATGCATCTCTGTTGCTAGACAGAACCTTAGTGATATCTGTTCTTCATCTGATCTGACCTCTGCCCCAAAGTGTTCTCTCCTCCCCAACTCACGGCTGTCATGTTAACCAGACTGTCTCTTTTCCTCCCATAGGATCCCTGATAGCTAACGATAAGATATCCGGACACAATGTAAACGTTATACATTCCCCTCTCTCCCTCAGTGACATGAATAAGTATATTTAATGTTTTCAGAACCCAAGACCATAGAAATTATTGCATCACAATACCAGGCCGCCATTGCGAGTGTACCCATGAGTTGACCTGTCAAATTGCCAGGGTTAGAGGTTACAAGCCCATTCTATTCATTGTTTGCCTCAACACCTTGCTTGTTTCAGCAAGAAGCAACAGAGTTAAAAGTTAAGTGCAAATTCTGGGCGTTTTTTGTTGTAAAACTGTACTGATGGTTATTTTATGGTCTTCATCCATAACCTTTGGTTAAACGGTAATTAGGCCAGCCCTAACGTTAGCACAGTATACATGATCCCAATTGTAGCTCCAAGATGCCGGCTTTTTGAAATGCCGCAATAGTAGATTGTGCTTATTTTATTGGTGCATTGAACCATGTTGCGTGCCGTAGTTTAAAAACTTAATGGATAATGCTAAAACGATGACCGCATATCTGAATTCCACCATCTTTATGCAACTTCGCCATTCTGCAGACAATATTATAAAGTTTAAAGAAATGAAGGTTATACACAGCACTCGGAAAGTATTCAGACCCCTTTTTCCACATTTTGTTACGTTACAGCCTTATTCTAAAATGGATTAAATACACATTTTTCCTCATCATTCTAAACACAATACCCCATAATGACAAAGCGAAAACAGATTTATTAAAAATAAAGAAAACAGATACATAAAATAAGGTAAGTATTCAGACCCTTGGCTATGAGACTCTTAATTGAGCTCTGGTGCATCCTGATTCCATTGATCATCCTTGATGTTTCTACAACTTGATTATCATTCATAAATGGAAGAAATTTGGAACCACCATGACTCTTCCTAGAGCTGGCCACTCGGCCAAACTGAGCAGTCGGGGAGAAGGGCCTTGGTAAGTGAGGTGACCAAGAACCCGATGGTCACTGACAGAGCTCCAGAGTTCCTCTGTGGAGATGGGAGAACCTTCCAGAAGGACAACCAGCTCTGCAACACCCCAACAATCAGGCCTTTATGGTAGAGTGGCCAGACGGAAGACACTCCTCAGTACAAGATTCTCTGGTCTGAGGAAATAAAGGTTGAACTCTTTGACCTGAATGCCTAGGGTTATGTCTTAAGGAAACCTGGTACCATCCCTACAGTGAAACATGGTAGTGGCAGCATCATGCTGTGGGGATATTTTTCAGCGGCAGGGACTGGGAGACTAGTCAGGAATGAGGGAAAGATGAACGGAGCAAAGTACAGAGAGATCCTTGATGAAAACCTGCTCCAGAGCTCTCAGGACCTCAGACTGGGGTGATGGTTCACCTTCCAACAGGACAACGACCCTAAGCACACAGGCAAGACAACGCAGGAGTGGCTTCGGGACAAGTCTCTGAATGTCCTTGAGTGGCCCAGCCAGAGCCCGGACTTGAACCAGATCGAACATCTCTGGAGAGACCTGAAAATAGCTGTGCAGCGACGCTCACCATCCAACCTGACAGAGCTTGAGAGGATCTGCAGAGAAGAATGGGAGAGACTCTCCAAATACAGGTGTGCCAAGCTTGTAGCGTCATACCCAAGAAGACTCAAGGCTGTAATTGCTGCCAAAGGTGCTTCCACAAAGTACTGAGTAAAGGGTCTGAATACTTTTTAATTTGTTTTATACATTTGCTAAAATGTCAACTTGTTTTTGCTTTGTCATTATGGGGTATTCTATTTTAGAATAAGGCTTTAATGTAACAAAATGTGGAAAGTCAAGGAGTCTGTATATGGAATGCCTTGGATTGGCATGCTTTCTAGAATAGATATTTTATACACTGCTCAAAAAAATAAAGGGAACACTTAAACAACACAATCTCTAAGTCAATCACACTTCTGTGAAATCAAACTGTCCACTTAGGAAGCAACACTGATTGACAATAAATTTCACATGCTGTTGTGCAAATGGAATAGACAACAGGTGGAAATTATAGGCAATTAGCAAGACACCCCCAATAAAGGAGTGGTTCTGAAGGTGGTGACCACAGACCACTTCTCAGTTCCTATGCTTCCTGGCTGATGTTTTGGTCACTTTTGAATGCTGGCGGTGCTTTCACTCTAGTGGTAGCATGAGACGGAGTCTACAACCCACACAAGTGGCTCAGGTAGTGCAGCTCATCCAGGATGGCACATCAATGCGAGCTGTGGCAAGAAGGTTTGCTGTGTCTGTCAGCGTAGTGTCCAGAGCATGGAGGCGCTACCAGGAGACAGGCCAGTACATCAGGAGACGTGGAGGAGGCCGTAGGAGGGCAACAACCCAGCAGCAGGACCACTACCTCCGCCTTTGTGCAAGGAGGAGAACTGCCAGAGCCCTGCAAAATGACCTCCAGCAGGCCACAAATGTGCATGTGTCTGCTCAAACGGTCAGAAACAGACTCCATGAGGGTGGTATGAGGGCCCAACGCCCACAGGTGGGGTTGCGCTTACAGCCCAACACCGTGCAGGACGTTTGGCATTTGCCAGAGAACACCAAGATTGGCAGTCGCCACTGGCGCCTGTGCTCTTCACAGATGAAAGCAGGTTCACACTGAGCACATGACAGACGTGACAGAGTCTGGAGACGCCGTGGAGAACGTTCTGCTGCCTGCAACATCCTCCAGCATGACCGGTTTGGCAGTGGGTCAGTCATGGTGTGGGGTGGCATTTCTTTGGGGGGCCACACAGCCCTCCATCGCCAGAGGTAGCCTGACTGCCATTAGGTACCGAGATGAGATCCTCAGACCCCTTGTGAGACCATATGCTGGTGCGGTTGGCCCTGGGTTCCTCCTAATGCAAGACAATGCTAGACCTCATGTGGCTGGAGTGTGTCAGCAGTTCCTGCAAGAGGAAGGCATTGATGCTAAGGACTGGCCCGCCGGTCCCCAGACCTGAATCCAATTGAGCACATCTGGGACATCATGTCTCGCTCCATCCACCAACGCCACGTTGCACCACAGACTGTCCAGGAGTTGGCGGATGCTTTAGTCCAGGTCTGGGAGGAGATCCCTCAGGAGACCATCCGCCACCTCATCAGGAGCATGCCCAGGCGTTGTAGGGAGGTCATTCAGGCACGTGGAGGCCACACACACTACTGAGCCTTATTTTGACTTGTTTTAAGGACATTGCATCAAAGTTGGATCAGCCTGTAGTGTGGTTTTCCACTTTAATTTTGAGTGTGACTCCAAATCCAGACCTCCATGGGTTGATAAATTTGATTTCCATTGATAATTTTTGTGATTTTGTTGTCAGCACATTCAACTATGTAAAGAAAAAAGTATTTAATAAGATTATTTCATTCATTCAGATCTATGATGTGTTATTTTAGTGTTCCCTTTATTTTTTTGAGCAGTGTATATATTTTTTTATCTATTTTTATTTCTTGTTTCCTAATTAGCAAACGCAACTTTGGGATAAGTTACCTGTCCCGGGACCGTGGAGGTGTGGAAGTGTATCTCTCTCTCCTTTCTGACTGGGATTTAGAAGCTGCTTTTGTCAGTGCAGCTAAACCTTATCTACAGCTCAAGATGGACATTAATCTCTCCGAAGACAGTAAGTAGACGTTAACTTGTATAACCATTTTATGTAATTTAGTGAAAGCCAATCTGTTTATTTCTATGTCTGTTTGTGTTCCTTTGGGTCACCACTTGAAGAACTGGTTCAGTTGTTGATTTGGTGTGTGTGATTCAGTATTAGCCTTATTGCTCTGTATATTTTTGGGGGATATGTGTTAAATTATGCTGAACAAAAATATAAAGACAACATGGTCCCATGTTTCATGAGCTGAAATAAAATATCTTATTGCTCTCAAAAAAAGGACACAAAAAAATTAGCTGTTTCGTCACACAACACAATGCTACAGATATCTCAAGTTTTGAGTGAGCATGCATTTGGCATGCTGATTGCAGTAATGTCCACCAGAGCTGTTGCCAGAACATTCAACGTTAATAAGCAGTCTCCAATGTTTTCAAGAATTTGGCAGTACGTCCATCCGGCCTCCCAACCGTAGACCACGTGTAACCACGCCAGCCCAGGACCTCCACATCCGGCTTCTTCACCTGCATGATCGTCTGAGACCAGCCACCCAGACAGCTGATGAAACTGAGTTTGCACAACCAAAGTATTTCTGCACATACTGTCAGAAACTGTCTCGGGGAAGCTCATCCGTCTGTCTGCCATCTGCCTGATACAGTTGTAACCGGGATTCATCAGTGAAGAGCACACTTCTCCAGCAAGCCAGTGGCCATCGAAGGAGAGCATTTGCCCACAAGTCGGTTACAACGCCGAATTGCAGTCAGGTCAGGACCCTGGTGAGGATGAGGTTGTGTTGGTGACCGGTTTGCTGATTTGAACACAACGAACACTTGCATTTTTATCAATAGCAATTTGAATGCACAGAGATACCGCGACCAGATCCTGAGGCCCATTTTGGTGCCATGCGTCCACTACCATCACCTCGTGTTTCAGCATGATAATGCACGACCCCATGCCGCAATGAACTGTACATAATTCCTGGAAGCTGAAAATGTCCCCATGTCCTGCATGCTCACCAGACATGTCACCCATTGACATGTTTGGGATGCTCTGGATCGACGTGTGCAACGGCGTGTTCCAGAGCACGCCAATATCCAGCAACTTCGCATAGCCATTGAAGATGAGTGGGACAACATTCCAGAGGCCACAATCAACAGCCTGATCAACTCTATGCGAAGGAGATGTTGTGCTTCATGAGGCAAATGGTGGTCACACCAGATACTGACTGGTTTTCTGATCCACACCCCTACTTTTTTTATAAATGTGTCTGTGACCAACAAATACCTATGTATTCCCAGTCATGTGAAATCCATAGATTAGGGACAAATTTATTTAAATTGACTGATTTTTATGTATGAACTGTAACTCAGTAAAATCTTTGCAATTGTAGTTTGTACAAAGCATCTGTTCCCCGTTTTTTTTTACTTTTTTTGTAATATAATTGTGGGCCTCTCCTTCATACAGTCTCATTGATCTATCACCTCGTTTTTTCCACTTTCTTATACCCTTAAGGTCCCGTTATGGAAGACTGGGACATAATAAGCCCCAAAGATGTGATTGGTTCTGACCAGCTTCCTGGGGATAGGAGGTCCTTGGCTGCTGCCGCCCTTCCCTTCACCCAGTCCCTGCTCTCCCAGGTTACTGATGACGCTCTCGCTCTTCACCCTGTCAGACATATTTTTTACCAGCCAGTTCTGCCTTGAGTCAGGTCCTTCTGCTAATGCTAAATATGTCCACTAGGTTAGTGTTGCTTCCAATGACCCACTTGGGATTCAATCTCTCTCTCTGTCTCTGTGTTCAGATGATGGGTCGAACGCTGTCTAGAGTACAGCAGGCCTTGAGCTGGTCGTACGGGGAGGAGGTGAAGCCTTTCAAGCCCCCTCTGACCGATGCCGAGTTCCACAGTTACCTCAACGGCCAGGGCCAGCTGTCCCGGCCAGAGGAACTGAGGCTACGTATCTATCATGGTGGAGTGGAGCCCTCTCTACGCAAGGTAATTGTACATTCACTGAGATTTCAACAGCAAGTCTGCTACCGGACAGCTCTTTTAAACCTCAATACCAGACAGTTTCACAAATATAATTGAAATTGCTTAAATATCAAATCACATAGGGCCGAATCCTAACTTGAGTGTGTGTAACTTAGACTTTCCCCTATCCTTGCAATGATGTCAATGGGAGATTTGCGCCAACATTTGAGTTGCTATTGAGAAGGGCTTATGGTCTCCAAAACATTGACGGGAAGTGTTTACTTGTGTTCTTTGGATGTTAATAATTTCCCAAAATGTGGATTAGATGTGGGAATAGAGCATTTGGGTGTATCCTTGTTGTACTTTGGAGTCTAAACACACTATCTATGTAGGTCATTCAATGTGGAACAAGAAAAAATAGCACTAAGAAATGCCATTTGGCGGTAGGAGAGCTATATTTTTTATATTATTGTGTTGTATGAACGCAGAGATTTTAGAGAGATCCTGTATGTCAAAAAACTCTTTCCTCTGTGCCCAGGTTGTCTGGCGATACCTCCTGAACGTGTACCCCGATGGGCTGACCGGTCAGGAGAGAATGGACTACATGAAGAGCAAGACTAGGGAGTATGACCAGCTGAAGGGGGAGTGGTCAGCGAGGGCCAGTCCAGAAGACCTGGAGTTCATCAGGGGCAACGTACTGAAGGACGTCCTGAGGACCGACAGGGCCCATCCTTATTACGCCGGCTCCGAGGACAGCCCCCACCTCACTGCTCTCACCGACCTGCTCACCACCTTTGCCATTACACATCCACAGGTGTGGGATATATATATATATATATAAAATTTTTTTTACTTTTTAAGTTCCTTGACATGCAGACATGTTAATGGATGTGGTGTTAAGTTCAGTGAACAAATTATATGCTCAACACTGGTTTGGCATCTTAGATTCTGTGTATTTGCTATTGAGTGAGTTATGATTAGTAAACTCTGTCTGCTTGCAGTGATATGTAAGCCCAGTTGTGATACGTAGCGTGCTAAATGAGCATCGGCCATTGTGAGCGCAGGCCTAATTGCAATGTTTTTTTAGGACATTGCATTTACTATTAGTTTAGGGATTGTTCAAGGGGGAAGGGGGGGATTCAGCATGCTTTTGTGGCACAGTCGATGCCATGCAGGGCTATGGGCCAGAAGGTTGAGGGTTTGCCGACCACCACGGACGAGCTCACTATCCCTGCCCGTTTCATTATACTACGGTCAGAGCCGGCTGCAGACCATAATCAGCTAGGGGGGGCATCAGATTCAACATTTACATGATATATTTATGATATGAAATATATTCAACATCTTCCACCAACCGTTTTCTCTGCCACTGCTCCTGCACCACACAACCAATAAGCAAAGAATAGGGTGCTTCAACATCATGGTTTGCGTTTTTAACACCACAATTAAATACTGTCGTGCTCGACAAAGAGTAAATACATCCCTCCTTACCTTGTATCGAAGGCTTAGCTTGACAATCTCCTAATGTCATGAAACCTTTTGATATTTTTTTCCATTCATCAAATGGACGTTGCCCATTGCGCTGTTGGGATGCTGGAATTCTATTAAGAGTGGACGAATGTGCGCAAGTATCCTACAGGAGACTTTTGAATTCTAATCAGATGAAAACATTGACTGGTTGTGTTTTATGTTGCATATAAAAGGCCATGCAGTTTAAAAGTTAAATGACAAATATTTAGGCAATATTGAAGCGTCAGGTTCTAAGTGCACGAGGAGTAGTCGCTCGGATCGTAGAGGAAGCAGAGCGTGCATTAAGCTGTCCTGAATAACTGGGCCTGCTGGAAGCATATGTGGACACATTATTATAGGACGACTTGGGAGAATTATGAACCACAACAGACAGCACGTTTCAGTATCAGAAGCAAAAATACAGCCTGACTGGCCTGCTACGGTGCCTGCCTTGTCCTTTAAGGCTTTGGCTTGTGAGACTGCTTTGAAATAAATCTTAATCACCAAAGCGTTGTTAAAAGATCAAGTTTGGCAGCAGCAAAACAGTGAGCGGACATCCCTTTTTTGATCTATGTATTGTGCATTATTTTAGCCAGCTCATTATTATAATTTTGGACGTGCCTAAATCCCCCGCCATATATGCCCATCATGAAACGAGAAATTAGATAACACATTTAATTTACTTTACTGTAACAGCTGCTCGTTTTCCGTTTCACTTGATTAATAACCAAGCCCTCAGTAGACTAACGTTACCCTACTATAGCAGAGTCTGGTTCAACAGCAATATGTCGTTGGGTGTCTTTCTTTTATCCTGGCATTGCAGCCAAGTTGCCTATCCATAAAAGCTGTTTAAATGGTCAATTCCTGAGAGTGCCTTGAATTGAAAATATTCTACAACATACACACACGCCTACCTGCATACTTCATTTTGCTTAGTGTCCATCCTCATTTCCAAAGAGTGCCTCTCATCCGGTTACCAAAGACTCGCTCCTCCAAAAGTATTTTAAACTATTCAGTCCTATAACCTGTCGAGTAGACCCACAACTGATCCAAATGGTTGCCTTTGATAGATGCAGTTAATTTGGAATGAAACATTCAAATCACAGGGCTATAGAACCATTATTCAAATGACATTCACTGCATTTTACAGCCTACAGTAGAATTTTGTACTCATTCTTAAACAATAATGCAATTATTCAATGCATTGTGCTGTTGTAGGCTAGTCTCTGTAGGATAATAATTGTATTGTCCCTAAACAAGTTCAATAGGGGAGCTTTTTGAGCAGCGTATCTCATGTTCTTTCATGCACATTGACGCACCTGGCCTCTCCACTGCTTATCAGCTATTCCTCTTTGTTCTTGTGGATTTATATTGAAAATTGGTTCAGCTTTGAATGATTTTGTGTGGTATGATTACTGGTTAGCCGATTGCAGATCTGGACAAACAACCCACCTACCACTAATGTCGTGGGTATTATGTTTAGCGTTAGCGATCTAGCTAATGTGTTTTGAGTTTCCACTTACTCAGGTGGTGAATTAGCCACAAATAAATTAGCATATGATATTAATGCACATAAAGATGTTGGCAAATTAATCTCTATTGAACAAAATAAAATTCTGGAGACTTATTTTAACAGTAAAATATAAGAAAAATTGCCTAATTGTCAACAGAATTTATGACAATCACTGGATTAGGTTGCACATGGACATGTTTAGATGAAACAACTTATTTCTTGAATATCATCTCAGAAGTCTATTACACCTCTTAATAAAGTACTGTGAATGATTACAACTGGGCTGGTGCCATCAACTGAAAAAGTTAGTGGCACCAGGGAGAAATGTTAGTCTGTAGCCCTGTATATTTTTGCTGGGTTAATTTATTTTAAATTCTTTGTTTCGTAGGTGTCGTACTGCCAAGGCATGAGTGATATTGCTTCTCCGATACTTGCCGTCATGGACAATGAGGCACATGCATTCATCTGTTTCTGTGGCATCATGAAACGCCTAGAGGGCAACTTCCGCCCGGATGGACAATTCATGTCCGTCAAGTTCCAGCATCTGAAGCTGCTACTCCATTACTCAGACCCCGAGTTCTACTGTTATTTGGTGTCCCGTGGAGCTGATGACCTGTTCTTCTGTTACCGCTGGCTGCTCTTGGAACTCAAACGGGAGTTTGCTTTCGACGATGCCCTGAGGATGCTGGAGGTCACCTGGAGCTCCCTGCCCCCTGACCCCCCCGAAACAGAAGTGGAGCTTCTTGGGCCGCCGCTAGAAACAGACCAAACCATAGTGACATGTGAGAGTGGTGTTGAAAAGAGGCCCGCCATTACAGGGGATGCTGGAAATGAGGGGGAGCAGAAAGAGAAGCAGTGGAGACGACACATGTTGAGGCCCTCAAGAGAGGAGGCAGATGGGGGGAGAAAGATCAAAATGGAAGAAGGAGAGCGGGAGGACAGAGGAGCCAGAAGAGAGGGTGAGGGTAACTTTGACATGCCTTACGTGGGAAAGGAGAAGGCTTGCAACAACGTGC
This sequence comes from Brachymystax lenok tsinlingensis, assembly GCA_030435695.1. Taxonomy (NCBI): domain Eukaryota; kingdom Metazoa; phylum Chordata; class Actinopteri; order Salmoniformes; family Salmonidae; genus Brachymystax; species Brachymystax lenok. Next base: position 34,782,796 of record CM059802.1, on the reverse strand, counting down.
CTGTTCCGTCCTTCGAGAAGCAGACCAGCTTTGGCGAGTTCAAATACTACAGTGCACGGAACAAGGACAGCTTTGATTTCGAGGAGAGAGACCCACCAGTGGGTCCTGTTGAGATGGAAGCCGCCTCACACCCAGGGGAGAGAGTGCCTCTTATAACGGACATTGACAAGTCTTCCAGCCCAGATACAGAGGAGAGGAGCTCCCCAAATGGACAAATAGCCTCTCCGGCCTCCTCGTTTCCTCCTGGTCTGCCAAACTGGAAAAACGTTTCCTCTCTGTCTCCAGGCTCCACTCCCTCCCCCTCAAGTTGGAGAGGTGCCTCCCCGGACACCCTGTCACCAAAGTTCACCTCTCCCATTTTACCCAATGGAAGGATGGCGGTGCCGAATGGAACCGGAGCCAACTCACCCGCTACCCCCACAGGGAGGTCCTTAGTTTCCTCTCCGCTTTTGTCTCGAGCGTTGCTCTCCTCGCCTATTTTGTCCTTTGGGAGAGCTCTTCCTTCGCTGCCCATCGGACCGGTGAACAAGTCCTTTTCTAGTAACCTTCAATCTCCTTGCAGCAGAGCTTTCAGCACTGCGCCCCACACTCCAAATTCAACCAAACCAGAGAATACCACCATCAAACCTTGTTCCCTGCCACCGCCTCAAGAGTTTGGCAAAGGAAATCCTTTCATGTTGTTCCTGTGCCTGTCGATCCTGCTGGAGCATCGAGACCACATTATAAAGAACGGCTTTGATTACAACGAGCTGGCTATGCACTTTGACCGCCTTGTTGGTAGACACAATCTGGGCAGAGTGCTGCAGCGTGCCAAGGCCTTGTTTGCGGACTACCTGCAGAGTGAGGTATGGGACTCAGAGGAAGGGGATGAGGTCAGCTCAGATTCGCCCACCACAGTCACAGCTGCTCTGTACTCCCGGCCCCCCTCTGCCACCAGGCTTCTTTTTACCCCTTTGTCATCCCCACAACCATCCTCCCCAAACTCCACCTATAACCTGGCTGATACCATACCTTCCCCTTCATCTGTCTCCCTCTCTCCATCCTCTTGACTTCTGTCACTATATCCCCAACACACTTGCATTACGCAGATTTCAAATGTGTATTTTTTTATTTCACCTTTATTTAACCAGTTGAGAACAAGTTCTCATTTACAACTGCGACCTGGCCAAGATGAAGCAAAGCAGTGCGACACAAACAACACACAGTTACACATGGAATAAACAAACGTACAGTCAATAACACAATAGTAAAGTCTATATAGTGTCTGCAAATTAAGTAAGATTAGGGAGGTAAGGCAATAAATAGGCCATAGTGGCGAAATAATTACAATTTAGCAATTAAACACTGGAGTGATAGATGTGCAGTAGATGAATGTGCAAGTAGAGATACTGGGGTGCAAAGGAGCAACAACAAAAAAAGAACAATATGGGGATGAGGTAGTTGGGTGGGATATTTACAGATGGGCTGTGTACAGGTGCAATGATCTGTAAGCTGCTCTGACAGCTGATGCTTAAAGTTAGTGAAGATATGAGTCTCCAGCTTCAGTGATTTTTGCAATTCGTTCCAGTCATTGGCAGCAGAGAACTGGAAGGAAAGGCGGCCAAAGTAGGAATTGGCTTTGGGGGTGACCAGTGAAATATACCTGCTGGAGCGCGTGCTACGGGTGGGTGCTGCTATGGTGACCAGTGAGCTGTGATAAGGCGGGGCTTTACCTAGCAAAGACTTATAGATGACCTGGAGCCAGTGTGTTTGGCGACGAATATGAAGCGAGGGCCAGCCAACGAGAGCATACAGGTCGCAGTGGTGGGTAGTATATGGTGACAAAACAGATGGCACTGTGATAGACTGCATCCAATTTGTTGAGTAGAGTGTTGACACACTGAACTCTGTCTGAGAAGTAGAATTATGAATGAATTGACCAGATAGTCAAATCAATTTATGAAGAATTGACCAGATAGTACTGGCGTACTCTAGCCATTTGTCCCATTTATCGTTGCTCATCTCATTTAGTTCTGCACCCTTACCAGACTTGACTGGAAAGTTACTACTGTTTTCCTTGCTGTCAGTATTGCTCATCTCTCCATTTTCTCTAATCCACAAGTCCTCACACTTCCAAGTTTTCACTGTTTCACAATGTTATATTTTTGCACATTTATCACGTTGCCCACAGGAGACTTTGTTTAGAACCTTGTATTGGATAAGCCAGAATTGTGTCTTCTTGACCAAAGAGCTGTAGTTGTGTGATCACACTGCTAAGAACCAACATTGCCACTTTGCTAGTCTTGACTTCATTAACGGCAGTGTGTGTGGTTACTGGTTCAAGCCCATCTATTTCCTGACTTGGCTACAGTTGGAGGGGGGCAGTGGGCACTGGCCATTGGAACTATATAAAAATATGAATGAGTCATGTGATTCCCTTAAATGCCCTCTTGAGAATATGTAAAATATGCCTGTATTTTACCGTACACATCCCATCAGTGATTATGAGAACATAACGACTCAGTTTTGTAAATGTTATATTCGTGAGTCATAATTGCATACTGTTGATCACCTCGGGTATCATTACCTTTTCTATCAAAATCATTTCAGTACTGTATATCATTTTGTGTTGCAAGGTCACATTCAGTATCAAGGTGAGATTAAGTTCTTTCCAAATAAACTATGAAGTATGGTGTGCTGTATAGGGATCTGAACGGCAAAGAAAAGTTATATGGGGAGAGGCCTTAGGAAATTAATGGGATTCAGTACTTAGTTTCATGCCCAGTTTCTGCATTTGCTTTCTCAATGCTTTTAGATTGCATATACAGTGGGGCAAAAAAGTATTTAGTCAGCCACCAATTGTGCAAGTTCTCCAACTTAAAAAGATGAGAGAGGCCTGTAATTTTCATCATAGGTACACTTCAACTATGACAGACGAAATGAGAAAAAGAAATCCAGAAAATCACATTGTAGGATTTTTTATTTATTTATTTGCAAATTATGGTGGAAAATAAACTTTTGTTATTGACCAAATACTTATCTCAATACTTTGTTATATACCCTTTGTTGGCAATGACAGAGGTCAAACGTTTTCTGTAAGTCTTCACAAGGTTTTCACACACTGTTGCTGGTATTTTGGCCCATTCCTCCATGCAGATCTCCTCTAGAGCAGTGACGTTTTGGGGCTGTCGCTGGGCCACACGGACTTTCAACTCCCTCCAAAGATTTTCTATGGGGTTGAGATCTGGAGACTGGCTAGGCCACTCCAGGACCTTGAAATGCTTCTTACAAAGCCACTCCGTTGCCTGGGCGGTGTGTTTGGGATCATTGTCATGCTGAAAGACCCAGCCACGTTTCATCTTCAATGCCCTTGCTGATGGAAGGAGGTTTTCACTCAAAATCATCTCACGATACATGGCCCCATTCATTCTTTCCTTTACACGGATCAGTCGTCCTGGTCCCTTTGCAGAAAAACAGCCTCAAAGCATGATGTTTCCACCCCCATGCTTCACAGTAGGTATGGTGTTCTTTGGATGCAACTCAGCATTCTTTGTCCTCCAAACACGCATTTAGTTGAGTTTTTACCAAAAAGTTATATTTTGGTTTCATCTGACCATATGACATTCTCCCAATCCTCATCTGGATCATCCAAATGCTCTCTAGCAAACTTCAGACGGGCCTGAACATGTACTGGCTTAAGCAGGGGGACACGCCTGGCACTGCAGGATTTGGAGTCCCTGGCGGCGTAGTGTGTTACTGATGGTAGGCTTTGTTACTTTGGTCCCAGCTCTCTGCAGGTCATTCACTAGGTCCCCGTGTGGTTCTGGGATTTTTGCTCACTGTTCTTGTGATCATTTTGACCCCACGGGTGAGATCTTGCGTGGAGCCCCAGATCGAGGAAGATTATCAGTGGTCTTGTATGTCTTCCATTTCCTAATAATTGCTCCCACAGTTGATTTCTTCAAACCAAGCTGCTTACCTATTGCAGATTCAGTCTTCCCAACCTGGTGCAGGTCTACAATTTTGTTTCTGGTGTCCTTTGACAGCTCTTTGGTCTTGGCCATAGTGGAGTTTGGAGTGTGACTGTTTGAGGTTGTGGACAGGTGTCTTTTATACTGATAACAAGTTCAAACAGGTGCCATTAATACAGGTAACGAGTGGAGGACAGAGGAGCCTCTTAAAGAAGAAGTTACAGGTCTGTGAGAGCCAGAAATCTTGCTTGTTTGTATGTGACCAAATACTTATTTTCCACCATAATTTGCAAATAAATTCATTACAAATCCTACAATGTGATTTTCTGGATTTTCTTTCCTCATTTTGTCTGTCATAGTTGAAGTGTACCTATGATGAAAATTACAGGCCTCTCTCATCTTTTTAAGTGAGAGAACTAGCACAATTGGTGGCTGACTAAATACTTTTTTGCCCCACTGTAACTGCTATGAACTGAACTTTATATTAAGGGAAATGTTTTAATATTCAGGGGTCTTATCAATGGATCATTCAGTCGATCAAACTGTTTAATATGTCACATTGCACAAATTATGCATTTGTCCTGATCATGTATGGCCCTATGATCGTAGGGGATGGATACATTGTACATAGCTACTATATGGTGCTACAATATTTAATTAGAGTAGGATTTATTATGGCTGTAAGAGAATGGTTATAAATATGTATAAACATGAATAATAAGGATTCTGTTAGTAAGTCTAGAATTGATTGATTGGTCGAGCTGTACTCTGAAGTGAAACATTTAGCTGTGAATATTGCTCGCTTTCAGCTGGGCACAACATTGGAATGTCCAGATATAAATATATTATGTAAAACAAAAATGCCTCTGACATGTAGAATAATGTTGGATTCATGGAAAAGCCTCATCTTCAAAAAGTACACTTCAGGAATAGATTGTAGAAAAAAAAATGTATATTTAGAGCTCTTTCGAAGTCTTGAGTCACGTCAGCTCTTTTCATTACATTTCTGTCTGCAATGTTCCACAACGTGTGCCCATGTGCAGTAGCAATGGAAATGGGGTGAAAGTGCCTCTTTTCAAAAGTTATTGTGCACCAGTAGCATTGATTTGATGTTTGTTTTTGTGTGAGCTTGATGCTAATCTTAATTTAGCCTTTTTGGCAGAGTAAATAATCTTCATATTGAACAGCTTGTACATAGCCATTAAGGTTGGTTTTCACCCGGCAAATGTATGCCTTTGTGCGACCTACCAAAACCACAGGGTCCTTTTGAAACATTTTGTAGGAGTACTTTTTATTTAACCCTTATTTTACCAGGTTTAAGGGCAATGAGAAGGGGGGTTGATATCAGTTTAAATGCCAATACCCAGCACAAAAAATGCCTTCATCAGGTGAAGTAGTACATCTAGCTGTAGTTGTAGAGAAGACATGTAGAAGACAGGCCAGAAAATGGGTTGAGTTGGTGTCTAAGTATATTTAAGCAATAAGGCCACAGGATGTGTGGTATATTAGCCATATTCCACAAACCCCTGAGGTGCCTTTTATTGCTATTATAAACTGGTTACCTTCATAAATAGAACAGTAAACAAGTATTTTTTGCATCATACTATGGTATATTGTCTGATGTACACAGGGCTGAAATGCTGTTTCAGCCAACCAGCATCCAGGACCAAAACTACCCAGTTTATAATGTCTATTTCAGTGTGAAATCCAATGTTGGAGTGGACTTGTTGCTGGCATGCTGGACACATTTTGAAATGGATCATAATCTCGTAATACCCCATGCCTAATGTGAATGATCACATGTTGAAGACATTTTCATAAACACTAAGTGATTGTATTGTCTGTCATTTGGATTTTAAATCTTATTAATATACCAGGTGTAGATGGTGTCATGGATGATGATAGTAATGCCCAAACTGAATATTTTTAACAACCCAGAAAACTTAATCATGATGCCCATCTGCATTAGTCCTATGTGGGAGAAAGCATCTTCTTTTATGATGAAAATGTAATTGCTTTGCATTTTCTCTCAAGTGTTCTATTTTCCTGCCTTTTGATTCTGTGCAATATCTGTTGCAATGTGCTGAAGGCCTGCATTTGCATGGTAAAAAATTTTCCCCCATCACCATTGACCATATTTCTAACACTTTTGGTATTGTTAATTTCATCTGAGGTTGTAGAAAGATGATATGAAAATCCAGATTTTTAACTGGACCAGGCCTTTATTAACAAGGATCAGAAGTTGTTGTCCTGGATTTGGTGTCCTTATGATTTCAAGTGATGATTATTTGTTTTCTTTGTTTCTGTATGATAGTGTTATAAAGCCTGTTTAAACATTTACCCCTTGAAAAAAATTGCTGGTACTAAAATGCTAGCAATATGCGTATTTGTACAATAAACAAACACAATATTTGACTTGTTTATTTCTTACTTGATATGCACAAAACAGTCATGACTGACTAATGCATAATTAACCCCAACAAATATTACATTTGGAAAGAGCTTGCACTAGATTACACATACTAACAGAGAGAAAGGGTCAGACAATTTTTTTTCCAGAACCATAGGACTATATTTTCTTCCACTATAAGAAGACAATAGCTAGATTTTCATCCACTTGTAAATCGATTTTCAAGTGAATTATATGATATGCACGTTTTACCGGTAGAGGTGTGTATCTGTCAGAGTTTCCATCCATGTACAGGGGCGTGATTAAGTATTTATCAGTGGACAATACAATGAAAAACAAAGCACATACATATTTTTCAATCTATAAACATTAAATAAATTAACAAAATTAACCTCACTACACACAAGTTTTACATTCCATTTGCAGATAAAAATGTAAAAGCATTACATTTGATTTAAAAAAAAAACACGTAAGAATATATTGTAATTTACCTATTGTAGATATTTTTATAAATATTCAAGTTGAAGTAGAAAAATATTGCATTTAGGCACAGATTTCAAATATTTGTGTGTATGAAGAATTTACCAGATACTACTGTATATAGAAGTTAACATATTTCATAGTAAATACATAGGTCTTATTCAGTGGCAAATTTAGCATGTAAATCTTAGTGGGGCAAAAGAAAATAAGTGGGATGCATGCCAGCAAAGCCACTACACAACACTGAACAATACATTAATTGCACTATAACGGTGACAATCAGTGCCCACAAACTGTTTGGTATTTTGGTATTTTATTAGGATCCCCATTAGCTGTTGCAAAAAAACAGCAGCTACTCTTCATGGGGTCCACACAAAACATGAAACATTACAGAATTACAAAATACAGAACATCAATAGACAAGAACAGCTCAAGGACAGAACTACATACATTTTTAGGGCACACGTAGCCTACATATCAATGCATACACATAAACTATCTAGGTCAAATAGGGGAGAGGCGTTGTGCCGTGAGGTGTTGCTTTATCTGTTTTTTTGAAACCAGGTTTGCTGTTTATTTTAGCAATATGAGATGGAAAGAAGTTCCATGCAATAAGGGCTCTATATAACACTGTATGCTTTCCTGAATTTGTTCTCGATTTGGGGACTGTGAAAAGACCCCTGGTGTGTGTAAGTTGACTATGCAAACAATTTGGGATTTTCAACACATTGTTTCTTATAAAAAGATGTGATGCAGTCAGTCTCACCTCAACTCTTAGCCAAGAGAGACTGGCATGCATAGTATTTATATCAGCCCTCTGATTACAATGAAGAGCAAAATGTGCCACTGTTCTGGGCCAGCTGCAGCTTAACTAGGTCTTTCCTTGCATCACTGGACCACACGACTGGACAAAAATCAAGATTAGACAAAACTAGAGCCTACATAACTTGCTGTTTGGAGTGTGGTGTCAAAAAAGCAGAGATTCTCTTTATTACGGCCAGACCTCTCCCCATCTTTACAACCATTGGATCTATATGTTTTGACCATGACAGTTTACAATCGAAGGTAACGCCAAGTAATTTAGTCTCCTCAACTTGTTCAACAGCCACACCATTCATTACCAGATTCAGCCGAGGTCTAGAACTTAAGGAATGATTTGTACCAAATACAATGCTCTTAGTTTTAGAGATGTTCAAGACCAGTTTATTACTTGCCACCCATTCCAAAACAGACTGCAACTTTAAGGGTTTCAGTGACTTCATTAACTGTGGTTGCTGATGTGTAAATGGTTGAGTCATCAGCATACATTTACACACATGCTTTGTTTAATGCCAGTTGCAGGTCATTGGTAGCAGTTATATGCAATCTAAAAGCAAACAAAGTCAATTGAGAAAGCAGATGCAGAAACTGGCCATGAAACTAAGTACTGAATCACATTAATTTCCTAGAGAGCTGCCCTGCGGTACACCACACTTTACATGTTTGACATTAGAGAAGCTTCCATTAAAGAAAACCCTTTGAGTTCTATTAGATAGATAGCTCTGAATCCACGATATGGCAGAGGTTAAAAAGCCATAACACATATGTTTTTTCAACAGCAGGTTATGGTCAATAATATCAAAAGCTGTACTGAAATGTAACAGCACAGCTCCCACAATCTTCTTATTATAAATTTCTTTCAACCAATTATCAGACATTTGTGTCAGTGCAGTACATGTTGAGTGCCCTTCTCTAAGCATGCTGAAAGTCTGTTGTTAATTTGTTTACAGAGAAATCGCGTTGTATTTGATCAAACACAATTTTTTCCAACAGTTTGCTAAGAGCTGGCAGCAAGCTTATAGGTCTGCTGTTAGAACCAATAAAGATCTCTCTACCACTCTTGGATAGCGGAATTACTTTGGCTTCCCTCCGGGCCTGAGGACAAAGACTTTCCCCTAGGCTCAGATAAAAAATATGACAGATAGGAGTGGCTATAGAGTCAGCTACCATCCTAAGTAGCTTTCCATCTAAGATGTCAATGCCAGGAGGTTTGTCATTATTGATCGATAACAATAGTTTTTCCACCTCTCCCACACTAACTTTACAAAATTCTAACTTGCAATGCTTTTCTTTCATTATTTGTTTTTTATGCATGAATACAATTTCTCACTGTTCGTTGTTGGCATTTCCTGCCTAAGTTTGCCCACTTTGCCAATAAAATAATAATTAAAATAATTGGCAACACCAAATGGTGCACATCTGACAGCCAGTCAGATGTGCAGCCAGACTTATTATCCACTCCTTTTGCCCCATCTCTTTCAACCATACAGTTTTTCAATTCCTCATCAATCTATGGAGCCTTAACAGTTCTAACAGTCTGTTTCTTAACAGGTACATGTTTATCAATAATTGGAAGAAGCAATTTCATAAATTCATCAAGTCTTGCAACTCATTAATCACATCAGACTAATAAATATTTTTAACATTATCCACATAAGAGTCACAGCAAAATCTTTTGTATGGTCTCTTATACACTATTTTAGGCCCAGCTGTTGGAACTTTGGCGTTCCTGGAACTTTAGCGTTCCTATAGCCACTATATTGTGATCACTGCATCCAATGGGTACGGATACAGCTTTAGAACAAAGTTCTTCATTATTAGTAAAAATGTGATTGATACATGTGGATGATCTTGTTCCTGTAGTATTTGTAAACACCCTAGTAGGTTGAGTAATAACCTGAACCAGATTACAGGCACTGGTTACAGTAAGAAGCTTCCTCTTGAGGGGATGAAAACCAGTCAATATTCAGGTCCCCAAAAAAGTAGACCTCTCTGTTTACATCACATACACTATAAAACATTTGACACATATTATTTAGATACTGACTGTTGGCACTTGGTGGCCTATAGCAACACCGCAAAAGAAACGGCTTTAGATGTGCTAAGTGAACCTGCAACCACAACACTTCAAAATAACTTGACATAAGATCTTCTCAAAGCATTACAGGGGTATGGCTCTGAATATATACAGCAACACCTCCCCCATAAGCATTTCTGTCTCCTCTATAGATGTTATATCCTTGTATTGCTACTGCTGTATCATCAAATTAATTATCTAAGTGAGTCTCAGAAATGCCTAATATATGAATGTTATCTGATGTTAGCAAGTTATTGATTTCATTAACCTTATTTCTAAGGCTACATACAGTTGAAGTCGGAAGTTTACATACACCTTAGCCAAATACATTTAAAATCAGTTTTTCACAATTCCTGACATTTAATCCTAGTAGAAATTCCCTGTTTTGGGTTAGTTAGGATCACCACTTTATTTTAAGAATGTGAAATGTCAGAATAATAGTAGAGAAAATGATTTAATTCAGCTTTTATTGCTTGCATGACATTCCCAGTGGGTCATAAGTTTACATACACTCAATTAGTATTTGGTAGCATTGCCTTTAAATTGTTTAACTTGGGTCAAATGTTTCAGGTAGCCTTCCACAAGCTTCCCACAATAAGTTGGGTGAATTTTGGTCCATTCCTCCTGACATAGCTGGTGTAACTGAGTCAGGTTTGTAGGCCTCCTTGCTCGCACACGCTTTTTCAGTTCTGCCCACAAATGTTCTATGGGATTGAGGTCAGGGCTTTGTGATGGCCACTCCAATACCTTGACTTTGTTGTCCTTTGGAAGTATGCTTGGGCTCATTGTCCATTTGGAATACCAATTTGCGACCAAGCTTTAACTTCCTGACTGATGTCTTGAGATATTGTTTCAATATATCCACATAATTTTCCTTCCTGATGATGCCATCTATTTTGTGAAGAGCACCAGTCCCTCCTGCAGCAAAGCACCCCCACAACATGATGCTGCCGCCCCCGTGCTTCACGGCTGGGATGGTGTTCTTCAGCTTGCAAGTCTCACCCTTTTTCCTCCAAACATAACGATGGTCATTATGGCCAAACAGTTCTATTTTTGTTTCATCAGACCAGAGGACATTTCTCCAAAAAGTACGATCTTTGTACCCCCTGCAGTTGCAAACTGTAGTCTGGCTTTTTTATGGTGATTTTGGAGCAGTGGCTTCTTCCTTGCTGAGCGGCCTTTCAGGTTATGTCGACAAGGTCCTTTGCTGTTGTTCTGGGATTGATTCGCATCAAAGTACATTAATCTCTAGGAGACAGAACGCGTCTCCTTCCTGAGCTGCGTCACGGCTGCGTGGTCCCATAGTGTTTATACTTGCGTACTATTGTTTGTACATATGAACGTGGTACCTTCAGGCGTTTGGAAATTGCTCCCAAGGATGAACCAGACTTGTGGAGGTCCCAAAAAAATTCTTGGCTGATTTCTTCTGATTTCCCCATGATGTCAAGCAAAGAGGCACTGAGTTTGAAGGTAGGCCTTGTAATACATCCACAGGTACACCTCCAATTGACTCAAATTATGTCAATTAGCTTCTAAAGCTTCTAAAGCCATGACATCATTTTCTGGAATTTTCCAAGCTGTTTAAAGGCACTGTCAACTTAGTGTATGTAAACTTCTAACCCACTGGAATTGTGATACAGTGAATTATAAGTGAAATAATCTGTCTGTACATTTTTTTTGAAAAATTACTTGTGTCATGCACAAAGTGGATGTCCTAACCGACTTGCCAAAACTATAGTTTGTTAACAAGAAATGTGTGGAGTGATTGAAAAACAAGTTTTAATGACTCCAACCTAAGTGTATGTAAACTTCCGAATTCAACTGTAAATGTGATATACATTTTTTTTTTTACCTGTTTTTGCTTTGTCTTTATTGGGTATTGTGTGTAGATTGATGAGAGAGAGAATAAAGTAGACGGCATCGGTCAAACGCGTGATTTATGACCCCTTTTATGGCCCCCGGGGGTCATATCTGTACATCCTGTCCGGAAGTTCCCACGGTAGGGGGAGGGTGTTTATGGTCCTATATGTACATCTGTCCCTTTGATGCCTTTGTAGTTTATGGTCCTATATGTAGATATGTCCCTTTGAAGTGATGCCTTTGTAGTTTATGGTCCTATATGTAGATATGTCCCTTTGAAGTGATGCCTTTGAATTTTATGGTCCTATATGTAGATATGTACCTTTGAAGCCTTGTAGTTTATAGCCTTATAGTTAGAACTGTGCTACCGTTCTCACGGTAGGGGGGAGGGTGTTTATTTAACCAGATAGTGCATTGGTTTAGGGTAAAGCCTGTGTTTACATTAAAGCTGTCAAGGTGATTGAAGTGACCTCTTTGAACTGGGGAATGTGTTTGAACATTTCAAAGATGTTCATGGTGTATATGAAACAGTAATTGTCCAGGATATTGGACCGCCGCAGTATAAATAAGGGTTGTCAACACTACCAGCGACCTCAGAGATAAACCCCAGAACATGAAAGAAATTAAAATAATCCCAGAACACTAAAGAAGAAATTAAACGTCTCCAAGACCAATTGTAGGTGTATTGTGTTCAGCGTGTCAAGAACACAATTACAAAACCATCGAAGCCATTCTTTGTGATGCCCCTGATTGTTTTAAGGGATTGCTGGATATGAGTGAAGGCCATATGGGTTACATTTTCCACCTGGAGGATTCAACCGTGAAGATTTTCACAAACACTGGCCACAGCACACCTTTTCAAACAAAAGCCAGGAGTTTTTATCCTGTGCTGCAGGTGAGAGAATGGCTTAAGATATGGCTAGCGCTATGCCAGATGGAACAGGCCCTGAGGGGGACAGCACTGCCGGGCTATGTGTTGGAAGAAGAAGTCTGCGTGCGCGATGATTTGAAGCCATAAGAATCTCTTCAATGGCGTATACTCCAGACTACAGAGTGACAATTTTAGCTTGTGCCCAATTCGATAGTTCAAATGCAACCAAATCAGTTAGTTCGTATGTATTTTCAAAAGCATGCACGGAGGTCAACTATTTTGTGCCTGTCTTCAGCTTCAGGTGGGGTGATTATCATACATTCCTTGACCTTATGAAAGAGGTGGAAAATCTTTTCCAACATCGTGAACAGTTACGGCGATGGTTGCTTCTATCCCCAAGACACAGCCTAGGTCTAAAAACACGCATGCTGATCTATCCTGGGAATTAAAATATACGGCACCTGGATGGCAGCATCAAAAGGCAACGTCTGATACGTTCACAGTCTGAAGATGTTGATTTAGAAACGGACGGCCGTGTTGGTTAAAGATAGAGCCTCCCCCACAGGCCTTTTTCTGCAAGAAAGGAATAGTAAAATTGTTGAAATAATTATAATGTGTTTAAAAATGTCTGTACTAAAGATTTATAATTGAATAAAAGGGTTTTAAATGTAACTTACCTTCTTAACGAAAGGAAGCGGTCTTTTTCTCTCTCCCCCACTTTCCGTCTCAGCCGGTGACTGTATTATCTCCCCACAGGCCTTTTTCTGCAAGATAGGCAGAGTAAAATTGTTTAAATAATTATAACGTGTTTAAAAATGCCTGTACTAAAGATTTAGAATTATATAAAGGTTTTAAAATGTAACTTACCTTTTTTAATGAATGGAATCTCAGTCTTTTCTCTAGCCCTTGGTATCGTTGCGTCTGTTTCAACACAAAAAGAATGAATCCCCTCCGAAAGATGTGTGTGTGCGTGCACGTATGTGCGTGTGTGTGTGTGCGTGTGCTTGCGTGTCTGCAAAGGCGCCTGAAACACTTGGTTTTCTCCGGGGGGGTGTCTAGACAATTAGGTGTGTAGGGGGGGTCATTTGCACACCAGTGCTATTTCCCGAGGATGGCGGGGTGGGGGCCATAAACTCAAGCCCGAAATTAACTCATCAGCCAAAAGCCATACCCTGTCTCAGTTACGAGACACCGGTCTCTTCTGAAAAAACTCTACATATGAAGAGAAGCCTCTCAAGCGACTACGGCCCGTTTTTACACATGGACAATTTTGAAGGTGAGGAATTTTGGTTGTTGTGGAAATAATATATTATATTAGATTTTGTGTGCGTTAGGTAGTTTATAGGTATGAAATTACGGCACATTTGGAAGCATATAAACAGCAAATATTAAACAGTTGTTACATATGGTTTTTGCAGATATTTTAAAAGTGGAGGACATCGTATTCTGTATTTGAATTATGTATTTTTTATGTTAAAATGTGAAATGTATAAATATATTTGTATATAATATATAAAACGTCTATAGGAGACCCGACATTTACACAGCTGTTATTGGGAATAAGCGGTCTGAACCATCAAACATCCGAAATTATAACTATTGAAGATTCTGAGGAACAAACAGAGGCCAGTTCTTCGTTAGGAAGTCAAGCTATTTTCGACGTAAGTCAAAAAATAAAAAACTTTATAATCTTTATATATTAAGCATGAAACAAAGTGTGTACACTGTTTTAAAAAAGCTAACCTTGTGTTTACAGCGGACAGTCCGCAAACAAGAAGACATCAGGCCTTATGGACGCTTCCCATGAACCACTACAGGTGTGATGAAAACGGCGATATTCTACCTGTCTGCACACCCCCAGGAAGCCCCAGCCAATCGCTATATAATCTAGCACCTACGGAGCATCCCAGTACTTCACGGTTCCACAGAACCGTCGCTCAAGTACACAGAACAGCCGCAGCATTGCCAGAGAAGGCCCTCGGTTCTGAAAATGTTTGGATTCAAGAGCATGCTCTCTATGGATGCAGTATGACCCGTTTTTATTAGTTATACATATTTTGAAAGAATATGTCAAATAATGTTTGTTATTTTCAGACTCCGACGATAGCTATACAAACCATGCAGAATATACACGGCCAGAGGACATCGTGATAGGAATCCCGTTATCGAGGATTCCTCAGAAAAGCACACAAACAATCGGAGGTAATTTAACTAAAACCCCAAGGCCTAACAGTGAGAACTGTGTTAATATATTAATTTGAAATGTATTTGAAATTGAATTTTTTATATAATATATATATTTTATTTTTAATACACTATTTTATATTTTTCTTTCACACTCCTCCCAGGCGTATACAGTCACAGAAGACACAATATATCGAGAGAAAGAGTCCGAAGACGCTGAAAAGGACGCCGATGTCATACATAGTAAAATATCTAAGCCTGCTGATAACTTCAACGCCTATAATGCCAAAGCTGTTAACTACTTAGGGAGTAGCGACGCGCTAGCTCACAATCTCGCACCCATCAAACGTTGTTGACAAAAGTGGTCCTTTCACTACTTCCTCTTCCTATCCGTTCTGCTATCCCGTGTTTGTTCATAGTCCTCGGCTCAAGGGCTCATAGGAGGTGTACATGTGCGTATTGAAGATGCTGTGCTCTCATTAATTTGGTTAATTAAGGAGATGAGTTCAGGGGGGACCTGTGATGATTGTTGTTCATGTGTCTGAGCTATTGCTGTTGAGGACGTATGTGGGGAGGTGGGACCACTCTCGTTAATTTGGTTAATTAAGTCGATCAGTTCTGGGGGTATTCTAGAATCCTCCATGTTGCGTACCGTTCTTTATGAGATTGCTGTCTAACAAGCGGGGCAATTTTCTATTCCAGAAAGCTAAATCTTGACGATGTAGGCGCTGAATTAAAGCAACCATACATTTGTTTCACTGAACCTCTCTGTTTGTTAGAGCCCTGTAAAAGGCAGTGAGAAATGTGTGTTTCGAATCTGTGCCCTCAGCGCTGCCATCTTCAACGAATGTAGCGTCTACCTCAGAATTGACTATATCAAGCTGTTTGGCCGCTTCATACTTCAACGCATCATCTTCATTGACATTAACTTCTTAGGGAGCGGCAGCAGAGGTGACGGTTTTGGAGAGTCTGGCGTGCCCAAAGTAAAATGCCTGCCACTCAGGCCAAGAAAATAGGATATGCACATAATTAGTACTATTGGATAGGAAACACTCTGAAGTATGTGAGTATAACAGAACTGATAAAGCAGAAGAAAACCCGAGGTAAATCCATCCGGATTTGCAGTTTTTTTTGTAAATGACCTTCTTCTCCAGGCTGCCTATTCATTTGTGTTTTAACTAGGACTGAGACTGCAGTACCTATGGCTTCCACTAGATGTCAACAGTCTTTATACAGAGTCTGGAGGCTGTAGCAGTAAGCAGAACAGATAGGAAGAGGAAGTAGTCAGGGGACCACTTTTGTTTACAACGTTTGACGGGCGCGAGATTGTGAACGCGCACCACTTTATTTTCCTTTCCTATTGTTCATGTTATCGTCCGGTTGAAATATTACAGTAAATATACATAAAAGGATACATAAGGATACATTAACTTCTTAAGGAGCAGCAAGGTGCGCTGGGGTGCTAGCGCCCCACTCCCGACACTACCAGGTGAAATGCAAGGCGCCAAATTCAAAATCCAAAAGTTGAATTATTAAACATGCATCAATATACAAGTGTTTCATAGTCATCAAAAGCTCTGCTTTTTGGCAATATCACAGCGTTGTCAGATTTCAAAAAGGCTTTATGGCGAAAGCACCACATTTGATTGTTTGAGGATAGCACCCCACATATTTTTGCATTTGCATGAATTCATAAGCCTTCACGGTTCACAGAAAACACATTTCACAGTGAAAACAAATCAATTACCTTTTGAAGAACTTCTGCTGAGGGCTTCCCAAGTGTCCAACGAAGACAATCCATGGTTCTTTTGTTAGAAAAAGTAATGTATTATATCCATAAATCTCTGTTTGGTTGGCGCGTTAGAATGAGAAAATACAGCGTCGACTCGTCCATTGAAACGTGAAGAGAACTCATTCAACTTGTACCTATAAACTTGTCCAAAAACAATCAAACATAATTTTAAATGTATCCTTAGGAACACTTTTATGTATAAATAGTATAATATTTCAACTGGAATATAAACTGGGTGATAAGAAAGGAAAAAAACAAATAACGCGCCAGCCGGGAGCGCGCATTTACTTCTATTGACATCTGCGTGGACACTTCCTTACTCGTCTTCTCTGCTCTTAAAGCATCTAAAAAGAATCAGAACACTTTCTCGAGACTGTTGACATCCAGAGGAAGCAATAGGTACTGCATTCATATGCCCTTATATGGGCATTTTCATAAGGGAGGGGTTCTAAATGAGGCAATGTGTCAAAACCACTTTTTCCAGGACAGAAATTCCTCGGGTTTTTGCCTGCCATATCCGTTCTGTTATATGCAGCAGCGCACGAGGTGACCGTTTTGGAGACCCTGGCGTGCCCAAAGTAAAATGCCTCCCATTCAGGCCCAGAAAATAGGATATGTACATATTTAGTACCATTGGATAGGAAACACTCTGAATTTTCTAAAAGTGTTAACCGTTTGTCTGTGAGTAAAACAGAACGGATATGGCAGGCGAAACCCCGAGGAATTTCTGTCCTGGAAAAAGTGGTTTTGACAGAGTGCCTCATTGGGAACCCCTCCCTTATGAAAATGCCCATATAAGGGCATATGAATGCAGTCCCTTTTGCTTCCTCTGGATGTCAACAGTCTCGAGAAAGTGTTCAGATTTTTATTAGATACATTAGAGCAGAGAAGAAGAGGAATCAGGAAGTGTCCCCTCAGATGTCCTATACAAGACAACGCTACAGGCCACGCCAGGCTGCCCTTTTTTTTCCCCGTTTATCGCCCAGTTTATATTCCGGTTGAAATATTATGCTATTTTTACAGAAAAGTGTTCCTAAGGATACATTAAAAAGGATGTTTGATTGTTCTTGGACAAGTTTATAGGTATAAGTTGAACGAGTTCTCTTCACGTTTCACTGGACGATTGGAGGCTGTATTTTCTCATTCTAACGCGCCAACCAAACAGAGATTTATGGATATAATACATTACTTTTTCTAACAAAAGAACCATGGATTGTCTTCGTTGGACACTTGGGAAAACCTCAGCAGAAGTTCTTCAAAAGGTAATTGATTTGTTTTCGCTGTGAAATGTGTTTTGTGTGAACCGTGATGGCTTATGAATTCATGGTAATGGTAAAAATATGTTAGGTGCTACCCTCAAACAATCAAATGTTGTGCTTGCTTTTGTGCTTTTGACAATGCTGTGATATTGCCAAGAAGCAGAGCTTTTGATGACTATGAAATACTTGTATATTGATGCATGTTTAATAATTCAACTTTTGGATTTTGAATTTGGCGCCTTGCATTTCACCTGGTAGTGTCGGGAGTGGGGCGCTAGCGCACCACTGATTCCCTAAGAAGAGTACATCAAGACCTTCTTGAGATGCAAGCAAATGGCTTCAGGGTATCCTGCATCGGTCACAGATCAAGAGCGCAAAGACAAATACATTCAGGACTATTATGACAAGGAAGGTCTAAGTCTTGACCCTGACAGAATAGAGGTCAACAAAACCAAAAGAAATGTGTCGAAATTGTATTTAAACTCGCTTTGGCGCAAATTATCCCAGAGAAGCAATATGATGACAACCTCGATCATTAACTTCTCTGGGAGCAGTGCATGAGGTGACCGTTTTGGAGAGCCTGGCGTGCCCAAAGTAAAATGCCTCCCATTTAGGCCCAGAAAATAGGATATGCATATATTTAGTACCATTGGATAGGGAACACTCTGAACTTTCCAAAACTGTTAACCATTTGTCTGTGAGTGAATCAGAATGCATATAGCAGGCAAAACCCTGAAGAATCTCTGTCCTGGAAAAAGTTTTGACACATTGCTCATTTGGAAACCCCTCCCCTATTGAAAATGACCATATATAGGCATATGAATGCAGTACACGTCGCTTCCTTATGATGTCAACAGCCTCGAGACGGTGTTTCCCTCCATTTTGGATGAATTTAGAGCAGAGAAAAAGACCAAACAATGAAGACCCTCTTTCTGAGAAAAGTTCCCGTGGCGTTCCCGTGGTGGTTTAACGAGTGAACTCGAAGACGGGGACCATATCATCGAGTGGTCATCATGTGGTCCCAAAAGCTATGCATTTAGGATTAAGACAATCACGTGGTGTTGAAAGCCAAAGGCGTGACTCAAAACTATGAAAATGCCCCGCATGTAAACTTGGAATCAATCACACGTTTATTCGAGGGGTTCATAAACGACCGGAATAGTGAATTGGAAATTTTGAACTCCTACAAAAAGATTGTTAGGGATAAAAAGGGGTTCCATCAACGGAATGCCCCACTTACCAAAAGATTCCGGGTAGTCTATGACAAGAGATTGCTTTTACCTTGCCCTTTGGTTACTGACGTATGTTACAAGCCCCCGTGTGTCTTAACCCTTAAGATATAATGGCTGCTGTAGAAGGTTTTGACCCCAGGTTGCAACTACCATTTTCGGCCTTAATCGCAGGCCCCTCCAATAGCGGTAAAACTTGTTTTGTTAAAAGTATTTTTGAGAATTCTGAACATGTATTATCTCAGAACCCTGACAATATCGTGTGGTGTTATTCATGTTATCAACCTTTGTATGATGAGTTGTTGAAGAAAATAAAAATCAAGTTTGTTGAAAGAATACCCGCATCCCTGTCTGATGAATAACTTTTACCTCCTCATAAAAACAATCTGCTGGTTTTGGACAATATGCTATTTGCCGGTAGCGAACATCCTGAAATAGCACAAGCTTTTACTCAAAATACTCATCATCGAAACCTGTCAGTGCTTTACTTGGTACAAAATGTGTTTCACCAAGGTAAAAATAGCCATACAATTAGTTTGAACGCCAATGACATAGTTTTGTATAGAAAAACCTAGAGACAAACTACAAATAAACACTCTAGTACAGCAGATGTACCCTGGAAGGAAATCATAATTTATGGAAAGCTATGCGGACGCTACCAAAGAACCATTTTCCTATTTAATCGTGGATTTAAAATCAAATACCCCAGAACACCTGAGGCTCAGAACGGGATTGTTTCCGTGGGAGTGGCCGACGGTTTACATTCCTAAAAAGTAAAGAATATGTCTCTGCGTTTAAAAAGAAACCTACCACTCTTGAGAGCTCTAGTTAGAGTTACCCCTAAAGAACGGAAGACCATCTTGGGTCATTGTTCTTCAGATCTCATATTATCCCTATGCGAGATTGCTTTGAATCTTCTCAAAGGCCGCATTCCGCTCACCCTGACCCAATAAAAAAAAATTAAGAGACAAAAGACCGAGATCAAACTCTTTGCCAATAAAAAGGCCAGTCTTCAAAAGAAAAGACATGCCATAAAGCAGTCTGGGGGGTTTCTTCTACCATTACTAAGTATACCCGTGCCCTTCATCACCAGCCTTATTGCGGCCCGACGTGGGGGGTGAACACAAAGTGTGATGGCAAAGAAAATGTACTTGGTGCCTCAGCAAGAGTTGGATAGACTTAAACAGCAATCACAGGGTCCTGAAAATATCAGACAAACAGCGGGAAATTATTTGGATACGGCCATGAGGGATATTTTGAACAGAAAAGGATTGAATCCCTATGATAAGGTCCAAAAATACACAAACCTCTTGCAAAGGTATTTGGCCTTGGTAAAACAGGGTGAGAGAGAGACCACCCATTTATCGCTTTCCCTGCCGGAACCATGAATGACAAACATAGAGAGAACCACGCCCCTGTAATGCCGGGACCGGGGATCTTACCTGATGAAGATCAAATACATGTTGGCGATAATGTTATGCATGACATGCTGACACATGTTCCAGCACGTAACAGGAAAAATGTTATATACATTATGAACAAAATAAAAGACTCAAACGGGACCGCTACTTGGAATGACAAAGGAGAGTTTATCTTTCAGAGGGCTGTTGTCAGGGGTTCTCATATGGTGGACTTGCTCAAAAGCACCACAGCAGCCCGCAAGATTGCCGAGGATAGAAGACCCCCTGGGTGGTGTCAGTTTCTTATCCTGATCTCTCAGGGTGGTTAGACTTTTGAATTACTTTTGAATGGCTTTTGATTAAATTCAATACATTTTATTTAAAAAAATAAAAGTCTTAAAGGACACATACTTAAACGCTTTTGATATTTTCTAACAAAACAATCTACGGTGCTATCAATAATTCTTAAATCATCACTATATAGAGACATAACATTTCAAAAGAAACTCCACAGGCTCTTTGGCATAGGTAGAATACACAGTGTTGACCGCATGTAGTGGAGAGGTTATCTTGTACTTGTTTAAAAGTGGAGAAAGAAGACTCACATCTGTATTTGGAGCCAAACATGGTCAAGGTGTGTAGTGCTACTTGTGAAGCAAAAATCTGTACATCAATTCTCAGAAAATGTCTTTACTGAAACACACACAGACAACGCTAGTTTCAACCCAAATTCACAGATAAAATGGGCTTCTTTATCTCTGTGAATGATTCTCGCTTAAAGTGCGATTGGTCTCTGGTTCGAATCTAGAATGAGCCAACTATTACAAAGGTGAGAAATGTAAATAAAGTCTTCATCATATATAATTTTTTTAATGTTCAATATGGAAACATATTGACTGTTAACCTTTCTCTTTTATCATTAGTGCCTTATACACACTAGCAAGTGGCTCGTTGGTCTAGGGGTATGATTCTCGCTTTGGGTGTGAGTGGTCCTGGGTTCAAATCCCGGACGAGCCCTTTAAACAGGACCAGTCTACCTTTACATCAATTCAGAGAATGTGTCTTTACTGAAACACACACAGCCAATGATAGATTTAACCAGTATTTAAGAGAAGCAGCTTAAATGGGCTCCTTTATCTCTGTGTATGATTCTAGCTCAGAGTGCGTTTGGTGTCTGCTACAAATCTCTGATGAGCCTGCTATTAAAAAAGGTCAGGAATGTAAAATGTTCAAGTGAAGTAATAATTCACAAGCTATAACAGCAATAGAAAGGCCTAGCTTACAGTTAAATAACAAATGATAACATAGCTACTGTACTATAGCTAGATAGGTTAATAATGGAAAGGGGGGAAGTTATGTTAATGTTACGTAGCTGTGCCGGTCAATGTTGACTTTTGCCAGTTATTACCTACAAGAATGAATCCTACTTTTGAACCACCCGATCCTCCTGGGGTAGTTTTGATTGGCTGGCAAAGTGGTCTCTCGTGTTTTCAAGGTTTGACATGACTTATTCTTTTCTTGTGACAATGATTGATGATGAATGTGCTAGCTGGCTTTACATACATCTTATTTGTGATTGGCCAACATTTGCATATAATTAGAATTTTGTTATTTGATGTATCTTTTTTGACATTCAAAGACACAAACGACGTCCCATACTCGATATTCTAAAGGCCGATTCACTACCTTTACAACCATTATCCATCTTGGCCTTCAGAGAAGACTTTTGAGTCTTTGTAGAAGTTTGTATTGGAATGCTTTGTGTTTAAATATTAAATGATCTAATTTTGCCAATGTAACCACTCACTAATGTAATCACTCTTAGCCATACAACTTAAAAAAAAGCTGGATGTTTACACTCTGACAATATGCTGTATTTGTATAAACTTTAGCTAAAGAGTTGTGTCGTAGTGGGTGCCCATGCGATATATAAACAGTCACTTTTCTGTCTGGTGTACTGGAAATCTGGACACTCCACCAATCTTGGCGGCCTGTGTTGTGTTGCGAGCAAAATGTTACATAGGCCAAAATGTTATTACAAGGGCACCTTGGTCAAGAGACAACATTAGCATTGCATTTTGATATGAATTGAAATTATAAATGAACTAACTAATTTACAATCTGATATTTTAGTCCCTTGATATTTTAGTCCCCAGATTGGATATGTTTATGACTAAATCTAAACAATTCAAACCGCTTTAAGTGTATTTGCTTTACAAACATGATAATCTTCAATGGGAACAAATTTCCACACAGTCAAGTCATGTTCTATATGAAGTCAATACGTTTATTTATAGCATTTATTTTAATATTTATACGTTCTCAAGCTGTAAACACAATTAACCTAAAGTCTGCTTCAATCACAATTCAGTAAGCAATGCTTGCAAAATGAACAGAAGAAAAAACAAAGGCAGAAAGTGATAGATAACAGCCATACAGTATATACAGAATTTAGATTATATACAGTACAGAAAGAATCTGTGAATCCGTTATGTATTTTGACATTGCAAATGTACAAATAGCTAGTAGTTGACTATATTACAGATTCCTATGCTGCACAGTATTTGTGTGTGTAAAAAATAAGACCATTAAAATAGCTTGTCAATTAGTCCCTTTACATGAAATGCACAGTAGCATACTCTACTTAGGTGATTATGTTTGCTCTTATCTACAACATAGTGTGTGTCTTCATAGCGTGCTTTAACTAGATGCTCGGGCTGCATTTACCTGTGACTGACCAGCATTCCATCAATCTGCAAAGGATGGATATGTAATATCATGTAAATTTACTTTAGAACACACCCAAAGAGAGTGATCCGTGGCTAAATAATGACTTTTCATTGGATGAGGCTCACGCATAGCTTGGGTGCCCATCTCTTTCTCCTGGCACCCAGGCTAGCTCCCACACACTTTTACTTAATGTTTCTAAGTGACAGTCTGATGTAGAGCTGCCTTGTGCAGTAGCTCCCTGGGACTATGTAGAACCAGGCCTGGTGACCACAAACTCAGAGAAATGCACATGCAACAAATATTTGTTGTCCTGCCAAAATCAACATCAGAGCACACAGGACGAAACATAAGAGAGCAGTGTTGGTTACTGGTTTACACACACATACACAGGATCGCACTCATGAACACATGCACACACATATGCAACTGTACAATTTGAGCGGTTACAGTATATAACCTGTCTTTAAAATAAGATGTTTCCTATATGTTGCTCAGTCGTGAGCTTTGGTGAAAGCCGAAAACCTTACAGGCTAGGCCAGTTGTAATCCTTAGATATATAATTTAAGCATACGAAACATAGGTGTGTTACATGTATAACATAGGTATACAACATAAAAAAGCTGTATGTTTACACTCAGACAATATGCTGTAATTGTATCAACATTAACTAAAGAGTAGTGTCATAGTGGGTGCCCATGCAATATATCAACAGTCACTTTTTTGTCTGGTGTCCTGCAAATCTGGACACCCCATCAATCTTGCAGGCCTGTGTTGTGTTGAACTACGGGCTAAGTTATCCTGGAAGCACATCCATCAGCCTACCTTAAACTATCATCAGACCTAATGCTCAAGTCCCAGTCATTTATTTCAGTAACTGGTTGGACAGCAGAGTTGATGTGGGACAACTATCTCAGTGTCACAACTCTAATGGGCATAGATACTTATGCAAACTGGAGGTTAAGGTCTTACAAAATTGTATTTACTGTAGACTTCACTGTCTTGTTACTAAATGGTATCATACCATCGACCATCCATTGCCATAGTTAGAGCATGTCGTTATAATGGCAAGTTATCTTACCAAATTGAAATGACATTATCAAATCAAAATATTTTACTCAAAATATTAAGGTGAAGCATGGATCAGGTTTTAATACCAATTGTAGACAGGATGGGTGTTTTCTCAGACAAGAAATATCAACATCAATGCTGCCACTGATGTTTTATGACCTGAGGGTGGCACCAAAGACCCAACAAAGATACTCCTGAGGTTTTCAGAATTGACTTTGACATGTCCCTCTCTCTCTCTATCTCATTTAGAATGAGATACAACCAGTGTGTCTAGGTCACAAATGCTTTTGAACATTGTTTAGAATATGGACACAACATCATTAGGCAGAAAACGCAACATTGCAAACTATGTTTGCAACTGTGTTTCCCAAATATCATGTTCCCACATCTTCAATGACAGAGGAAAGGAGACTAGGCTGCATGATAGCGTCCCTAAATGAATCTCAAGCGACGTTGAGACTGAAATCAAAACAAACCACAGTCACTCTGACTGGCAGAAACCACTTAGATGCCTTGTGTATTATACAGTACAGTAATATGTGTGTTGGGGTGTTCTCTTTGGCATTAGACGAGTGAACATGTCTCTTGTCCAACTACAGCAGTGACCAAGACCAGGTAAAGTGAGCTCCACACACGCACGCACACACACACACACACACACTAATATAACTGCCCACTGGACCTTCACTATTTCGTAGCTTTGTCTGCTCACAGAAAGCATTTATGAAACTGTAACATTACGCTTTCATCAAACATATATATTTCTGGGGAGGGAGAAGGAGTTTTGGATGGTGCCAGTTTGTTCTGTTTTGTGTTACATAACTTCATAACACAGGAAGCCGTTTTATCTAGCACTCTGGGAAAATTGCATGACCAATCCCGGGACCCTGTCTTCTGCGATATAGAGAGAAAAAAGTTAAAAACACTTAACCTGATCCAGTCACTATAGGAGTTCTTGAGGCAAGGGGTTTTCTCACTGAGTGCTCTCTGAAAAGACATTACTGTACATGGCTGGGAGGGCGTGTGTGTGTAAAGATACAGAAGTGAAGAAATACAATGAATAGGATAGACACTGCCATTTGGTAGACTTACAACAACAAAAAACACACAGACTGGCAGATTTACAGTCTTGTAGCTAGGTGAAATTCAGAAATAACATATCATAGTTCAGTCTGTAAACTGTAGAAAGAGTGGATGCAGGCAAGATCTCAACTTTTTGCCAGCTGAAAAGATGGCAGCCCAATGTGCCTTAGTTGAATGGGTGTGATTTAACCATACTGACTGTTTAAGTGTTCAATGTCCTTTTTTCAACTCATCATCAGAGTAGTGGGACACATGCCATTTATATCAGATACAGAATCATGTCCACTCTTCATTCTATTTCTATTATCTACGCATGGAATAGTAGCAGCTTTGGTAATCTCAACAAAAGTTATCTTGTTCAGTCTTCAATACCACCAATGCATTAAAAAAGTTGCGATATGTAACTTTTTGGGCGACCTGATTAAATTCACATAGAAATGTGTGTTAAAGATCTGTCATTCTCAGATCTGATCTGTTCTATGTGCTCCCGTTCTTAAGTTTTATATCTTACTTTCGGTTTTGCACACTAGCTTCAAACAGCTGAAAATACAGTATTGTTGGTTATGGTAAATATATTTCACAGCGGTTTAGATGTTACAGTGATTCTCTACACTATACTTGCTTGTTTTGTCATATATGCTGAAATTAAGCGAACTATTTGAATTTGAGTGATTATAGTGATTTCTGCACAGCGCGTCTTTAATGGTGTGCTGGATCAATTCATTTTATGGGACCTATACAAGACAAAACCCTTTTCAAAAGGGTTCTGGATTCTGATCCTTTTCAATCAAGAATCTGTTATAGAATAAATAGTTTATGAACGAAATGCATTTAAGGACTTGCTATGGGTCCCATCTATTTTTCTAAATAATAATAAGATGGCCAAGCAGGAAATTAATGCAAGGCAGACATGTGCGTGACTTTTTGTGTTTTCCCCTTTGAGCCGAAATAAGTGTTTTTTATGCTGAAGCAAATGTTTCACTGAAATGGTGAATACAGTTCCTTGGATGGGAAATGTCTCCAAGTCTCCTCTAAAATCTTTGGGTTGGGAGAAAGATATATATTTTTAGATACTCAGATTTTTAGATACTTTCCCAAGTGGTTCAATGGCTATATATTTCCCATGGTGCCTGGTGTCTTGTTCAACTGAAGCTGGTCGCAGACGAGGAAGTAGGAAGATGCTGAGCTCGGCCCAACAATGTTCCTCAGGCAGCCTCTAGGATCTGTAGTCCTTTTTACTATAGGGCTTGTTGCCTAGGATACTATCCATCTCGTGCACGATGGAGGACGACAACTTTGGAAGAACCTGTGAGAGAAGGAGAGTGACATACATTTCATAATGAGCACAATGTCCCCATTGGTTTTCAAATTCAATGCCACTACACAAGTCGTCAAATCCATGTCAACAACAGTAAACAAATACAAGCAAACAGACTATCACCCCAAAGGGAAATATTTCCCAATAAGGCAAAAAATTGAATTGAGACACAATGTAAAAAACAAAACAACAACAAAATGATCTGGAAATTAAGCAGATGTCGCAGATGCCTTTGGAAAGTATTCAGACCCTTTGACTTTTTCCACATTTTGTTACGTTACAGCCTTATTCTAAAATTGGTTTTTTTTTTATGTGCCTCATCAATCTACACACAACATATAATGGCAAAGCAAAAACAACTTCTTTTTTTTATATGCTAATTTATAATATAAATATAACATTTACATACAGTGGGGCAAAAAAGTATTTAGTCAGCCACCAATTGTGCAAGTTCTCTCACTTAAAAAGATGAGAGAGGCCTGTAATTTTCATCATAGGTACACTTCAACTATGACAGACAAAATGAGGGAAAAAAATCCCGAAAATCACATTGTAGGATTTGTAATGAATTTATTTGCAAATTATGGTGGAAAATAAGTATTTGGTCACATACAAACAAGCAAGATTTCTGGCTCTCACAGACCTGTAACTTCTTCTTTAAGAGGCTCCTCTGTCCTCCACTCGTTACCTGTATTAATGGCACCTGTTTGAACTTGTTATCAGTATAAAAGACACCTGTCCACAACCTCAAACAGTCACACTCCAAACTCCACTATGGCTAAGACCAAAGAGCTGTCAAAGGACACCAGAAACAAAATTGTAGACCTGCACCAGGTTGGGAAGACTGAATCTGCAATAGGTAAGCAGCTTGGTTTGAAGAAATCAACTGTGGGAGCAATTATTAGGAAATGGAAGACATACAAGACCACTGATAATCTTCCTCGATCTGGGGCTCCACGCAAGATCTCACCCCGTGGGGTCAAAATGATCACAAGAACGGTGAGCAAAAATCCCAGAACCACACGGGGGGACCTAGTGAATGACCTGCAGAGAGCTGGGACCAAAGTAACAAAGCCTACCATCAGTAACACACGCCGCCAGGGACTCAAATCCTGCAGTGCCAGACGTGTCCCCCTGCTTAAGCCAGTACATGTTCAGGCCCGTCTGAAGTTTGCTAGAGAGCATTTGGATGATCCAGATGAGGATTGGGAGAATGTCATATGGTCAGATGAAACCAAAATAGAACTTGCATTGCATTCAAAGAACACCATACCTACTGTGAAGCATGGGGGTGGAAACATCATGCTTTGGGGCTGTTTTTCTGCAAAGGGACCAGGACGACTGATCCGTGTAAAGGAAAGAATGAATGGGGCCATGTATCGTGAGATTTTGAGTGAAAACCTCCTTCCATCAGCAAGGGCATTGAAGATGAAACGTGGCTGGGTCTTTCAGCATGACAATGATCCCAAACACACCGCCCGGGCAACGAAGGAGTGGCTTTGTAAGAAGCATTTCAAGGTCCTGGAGTGGCCTAGCCAGTCTCCAGATCTCAACCCCATAGAAAATCTTTGGAGGGAGTTGAAAGTCCGTGTTGCCCAGCGACAGCCCCAAAACATCACTGCTCTAGAGGAGATCTGCATGGAGGAATGGGCCAAAATACCAGCAACAGTGTGTGAAAACCTTGTGAAGACTTACAGAAAACGTTTGACCTCTGTCATTGCCAACAAAGGGTATATAACAAAGTATTGAGAAACTTTTGTTATTGACCAAATACTTATTTTCCACCATAATTTGCAAATAAATAAATAAAAAATCCTACAATGTGATTTTCTGGATTTCTTTTTCTCATTTCGTCTGTCATAGTTGAAGTGTACCTATGATGAAAATTACAGGCCTCTCTCATCTTTTTAAGTTGGAGAACTTGCACAATTGGTGGCTGACTAAATACTTTTTTGCCCCACTGTAAGTGTTCAGACCCTTTACTCAGTACTTTGTTGAAGCACCTTTCGAGTCTTCTTTGGTATGACGCTACAAGCTTGGCACACCTGTTTTTGGGGAGTTTCTCCCATTCATCTCTGCAGATCCTAACTAGCACTGTCAGGAGAGTTGCTGCACAGCTAGTTTCAGGCCTCTCCAGAGATGTTAGATTGGGTTCAAGTCCGGGCTCTGGCTGGGCCACTCAAGGACATTCAGGGACTTGTTCCGAAGCCACTCCTGCGTTGTCTTGGCTGTGTGCTTGGGGTCGTTGTCCTGTTGGAAGGTGAACCTTTGCCCCAGTCTGAGGTCCTGAGCGCTCTGGAGCAGGTTTTCATCAAGGCTCTCTCTGTACTTTGCTCCGTTCATCTTTGCCTCAATCCTGACTAGTCTCCCAGTCCATGCAGCTGAAAAATATCCCCACAGCATGATTCTGGCACCACCATGCTTCACCATAGGGATAGTTCCAGGTTTTCTACAGATGTGACACTTAGCATTCAGGCCAAAGAGTTCAATCTTGGTTTCATCAGATCAGAGAATCTTGTTTCTCACAGTCTGAGAGTCTTTAGGTGCCTTTTGGCAAACTCCAAGCAGGCTGTCAGGTGCCTTTTACTGAGAAGTGGCTTCTGTCTGGCCACTCTACCATAAAGGCCTGATTGGAAAAGTGCTGCAGAGATGGTTGTCCTTCTGGAAGGTTCTCCCATCTCCACAGAGGAAATCTAGAGCTCTGTCAGATTGACCATCAGGTTCTTGGTCACCTCCCTGACCAAGGCCCTTCTCCCCTGATTGCTCAGTTTGGCCGGGCGGCCAGCTCCAGGAAGAATCTTAAACATTTTCCATTTAAGAATGATGAATGTGTTCTTAGGGACCTTCAATGCTGCAGAAATGTTTTGGTACCATTTCCCAGATCTGATGCCTTGACACAATCCTGTCTCTGAGCTCTACGGACAATTCCTTCGACCTTATGGCTTGGTTTTTGCTCTGACATGCACTGCCAACTGTGGGACATTATATAGACAGGTGTGTGCCTTTCCAAATCATGTTCAATCAATTGCATTTACCACAGGTGGACTCCAATCAAGTTGTAGAAACATCTCAAGGACGATAAATGGAAACAGGATGCACCTGAGCTCAATTTCAAGTCTCATAGCAAAGGGGCTGAATACTTGTGTAAATTAGGTATTTCAGTTCATTACGGGGTATTGTGTGTTTTTTTTAAATAAGGCTGTAATGTAACAAAATGTGGAAAAGTTCAAAGGGTCTGAATACTTTCCCGAAGGTACTGTATTTACCACTTAGAGGCAATGCTCGGTTAGAAGGTCTTTCTCAGTGTGTGGAGAGAGAGGGAGAGCATGTGTATGTGGTATGTGAGCAAGTATCCATAAGTATGTGTGAATGTGAGTTCTTGCACACGTTGGTTCACACCCAATTGTGTGAGTGTGTGTGTGTGTGTGTGTGTGTGTGTGTGTGTGTGTGTGTGTGTGTGTGAAAGAGAGAGAGAGATCATGTGTATGTGGTATGTGAGCAAGCATGCATAAGTACAATATGTGTGAATGTGAGTACTTGTATGAATGTGTGTGTGTAGAGTATTCACTTCTGACCTGTATTGCTGCTAGATTCTCCATCAGTTGGTCTGTGCTGGAGGCCCCCAGTAGCACAGAGCTCACCCCTTCATTCCTCAGGCACCATGCTGTGGGAGGGAACAACCACACAGGAAAATGAACAATGTGTGTGTGGAAGCACAAAGCACAGTGAAGGAGTGAAGAAACACACACACGTCCAGTCCAACTAAGTGGCTTCAGGTGAGCACACTGTGACGTTAAACTGAACCAACACATCGAAGATTTGACTACCAGGAACTTGACCAACCTCCCACTTGAGGTACCTACTAGACAGACAGACTATGGACGACGGTTAGCTCATTTGTTAACTCTGGTAATCTTACATTGTTGTGAACACTGTTAGATAGATTTCATAAGTCAGACTGACTGACAGACAGACTGCTTTACTGACTGACTAACACGTTGGAGCTCTAAAGAGACAGACAGACGGATGGCTGGACAGAACAGACAGACAGAGAGAAAAAGAGAGAGCAGCAGGTGTGTTACCGATGGCGAGCTGGGGCAGGGTGCAGCCCAGTCGCTCGGCAATGGCCTGCAGCTCTTTCAGCTTCGCCTGCTGACGGCGCCCCTCCTCACTCAGGATCTTTTCCTTCATCCACTGGTAGCCCTGTCACAGAACAGTACGCGCACACACACACACACACACACACACACACACACACACACACACACACACACACACACACACACACACACACACACACACACACACACACACACACACACACACACACACACACACACACACACACACACACACACACACACACACACACACACACACACACACACACACACACACACACACACACACACTCGCTCAGGACTACTGTATCCATAACCCTCTGGTGTGCAGAGATGCCTTTCTGAGAATGGCTGAAAGTTATACATTTATCATACATAACGCATCCAGTGTGTGTAGATCTCTCAGGATAAGGCATCAGTCACTCGTCAAGGATCAAAGGTTACCTTTAGTGAGGCACGTGAGTACGGGGGTACCCCACTATCGTACTTCCCTGAGATTATCCCGCACGCCAGCGGAGACCACGTCATGGCGCCCACACCTGCACAGAGACATCAGGATCATATTCATTAGTGCACACCGTAGCGAAACCTTTGCAACAGAAACCGAAAACAAGCGTTTCTTATTGGACAAGTTCAGGTAGGCCCTCTATGTTTCAGTCCGTTTTCTTCCATTTGGTGCCTAATATATACCCAGCTTTACCGCCATTATGACTTCCATGCCTAGGTCTTCATGCGCCTTGACAAGCTACTTGGACTGAGAGCATCTCCTAAGAGTGATTCATTCAAAATACAAAAAAATACTGTATTTTAGCTACATTACAATTATCACAACTTCTGGCTAGCCACATTACCAAACATGAATAGCAGCAAATGGAGTATGTTTGTGTCAAAAATGGCAGACCTCAGCTCTTTCAGGATCTACCCTTATTAAACGCTGGAACAATAGAGATGAACAGAGGGCACACCTATATTTTATTGTTGTAGTAAGTGCATCCTCTATCCACCTTTATGGGTCAAAATGAAGGGAGGCAGGCAGTTGCTGTGTAACTTACCTATTTTGTGGAAGAGCTCGGGAAGCTGCACCTCCACCTTCTCCCTCTGGAACATGTGGTACTCAGCCTGCTCACATATAGGGGGGATCAGGTTGAACTGCCTGGCCACTGAGTATGCCTCCTATAGGACAGACAACGAACAGCAGCAAACAGGCTCAGGGACGAACAAAGTAATATCGTAACAATACAGTGATGGGAATAAGTCATTGATTATTTTGTGTAATCCAAGGTTTAATCGTGTTTCAACCGTTTTCCAACTCACCATGATCTCCATGGAGCTCCAGCGCGACGTTCCCCAGTACATGGCCATTCCCTGGTTGATCACATGGGTCATTGCCCGCACCGTCTCTGCCAATCAAAAGACACCATTCACTCATTGGCCTCGACGTTGGAGAAGAGGAGTGGTGGGAACAGGTGAGAGTAAGAGAGAGGGTGGAAAAGTATTGAGGAGAGGGATATATGAGTATATGATAATTGAAAGAGGAGATAGAAAGAAAGTCCACATAGAATTTTGGACAAAGGGTAAAAGCACAAAGGAGCTACCTGGTTAATGTATACATCAGTTTAAATAATGTGCAGTGAAACATGATACTAAGTATTTCCTTTTTGAAGTCAATTGACACATTGATTTTGTTTTTGAGGCTTTTGTTTTTATTTGACACACAAAAGTATTTATGCGTTAAGGTTTTACAGTCACAAATCAGGCAGTCAAATACCAATTTTATCTGGGCAAAACAACATTATTCATGCCAGAGTCAAAATAGCAGTAGGGTCAATCCAAAACCCAGAGTTTTCTTCAAAGCTTTTCATGCTCCTTTTATATAAGAAACATTACATTTTAAAAACAGGCTGTTTTAAAAGCATGTTTTAAAGAGAACAATAAAATAATGTGCAATAAAATACTGTAAATCTCATAATCTAGTAGCACAATGTAATTTTAAACATGTCATGCTGTCAGATTATAATGAGCTTTCCAGTATTTTATGTTGCCCCTATTACTATGTAATTACACAGTTATAACTGTAGTAACAACATAGTAATTACATAGTTGTTACTGTAACTATATGCAATAAGGTTGTAGCGCTATCAGTTATTACACAATTGGAACAAGGAATGTATAATTACACATCCAATTGCTGAAGATTGTGTTATATGTTATTACACATTTTCTTGTTCCACTATATAACTAATGTTTTGTAATTACACGTTTGAAAGACAACTGTGAATTACTTAATAACTCGACCCAAAATTTGACATTGTTACATGTAACTACAAGGTGCCACTACCATTGAGCTTCATTCACCTCAGTCAATAGGGGATTTAACATTCTACAAACACATGTCATACAAGCACTAGCTCAGCCCCGGGATTAAACTCTAGTTTAGTTTCATGTCAAGTCAAACAGCAGTTACCTAAAGTGCCGTCAGAAAGTATTCCCACCCCTTGACTTTTTCCACATGTTGTTGTGTTACAGCCTGAATAAAAAAAAGATTAAATTGAGATTGTGTGTCACTGACCTACACACAATGTCAAAGTGGAATTCTTTCTTTAGACATGTTAAGAAATTAATATAAAATGAAAAGCTGAAATGTCTTGAGTAAATAAGTATTCAACCCCTTTGTTATGTCAAGCCTAAAGTACAAATTTGCTTATCAAGTCACATAATAAGTTGCGTATACTCACTCTGTGTGCAATAACATTGTTTAAATGACTACCCCATCCTGTTCCCCACACATTCAATTATTTAGAAGGTCCCTCAGTCAAGCAATGAATTTCAAACACAGATTCAACCACAAAGACCATGGAGGTTTTCCAATGCCTCGCAAAGAAGGGCACCTATTGATAAATGGGTACATTTTTTTAAATAAAAAGCAGACATTGAATATCCCTTTGAGCAAGTTATTAATTACACTTTAGATGATGTATCAATGCACCCAATCACTACAAAGATACAGGCATCCTTGCTGGATTGAATCCCAGAGCTGACAAGGTAAAAATCTGTTGTTCTGCCAGAGCAAGGTAGTTAACCCACTGTTCTCCGGGCGCCGAAGACGTGGATGTCGATTATGGCAGCCCCCCGCACCTCTCTGATTCAGAGGGGTTGGGTTAAATGCGGAAGACACATTTCAGTTGAATGCATTCAGTTGTACAACTGACTAGGTTTCCCACTTTCCATTTCCTACCTTAGTTCCCTGAGAAGAAGGAAACCGCTCAGGGATTTCACCATGAGGCCAATAGTGACTTTAAAACAGTTACAGAGTTTAATGGCTGTGATAGGATAACTGAGGATGGATCAACAACATTGTAGTTACTCCACACAATACTAACCTAAATGACAGAATGAAAAGAAGAAAGCCTGTAAAGAATAAAAATATTCCAAAACATGCATCCTGTTTGCAATTAGGCACTAAAGTAAAACTGCAACACATGTGGCAAAGAAATTAACTTCATGTCCTGAATACAAAGTGTTATGTTTGGGGAAAATCCAACACAACACATCACTGTGTACCAGTCTCCAAATTTCCAGCATGGTGGTGGCTGCATCATGTTATGGGTATGCTTGTCATCGGCAAGGACTAGGGAATTTTTAAGAATAAGAAGAAACGGAATAGAGCTAAGCACAGGCAAAATCCTAGAGAAAAACCTGACTCAGTCTGCTTTTCAACAGACACTGGGAGACAAATTCACCTTTCAGCAGGACAATAACCTAAAACACAAAACCAAATGTACACTGAAGTTGCTTACCAAGACAACATTGAATGTTCCTGAGTGGAGTAGTTACAGTTTTGACTTTTAAATCGGCTTGAAAATCTATGGCAAGACTTGAAAATGTCTATCTAGCAATGATCAATAACCAACTTAACAAAAATTGAAGATTTTTGTTAAGAATAATGTACAATTCATGTGTGTAAAGCTCTTAGAGACGTACCCAGAAAGACTCAAAGCTGTAATCACTGTTGAATACTTATATAATCAAGCTATATATTAGTGTTTTATTTTTCATAATTGTTTTACAAATGTTCGAATTTGTCTTCCACTTTGACATTAGAGTATTTTGTGTAGATCATTGACAAAAAATTACAATTAAATCAATTTTGATCCCACCTAGTAACACAACAAAATGTGGAAAAAGACAAGGGGTGTGAATAATTTCTGATGGCACTGTATAGCCAAAGCCATCTACTACAGCCATCTATACCTCAGCCGCTAATACCGTTAAACTGCATTTGCCTTTTAATCCGGATTGGCAGGAAGCCTATTAGAAGCCTGTATTAAATTGTTGGGGTTGAACTAGGGTATGGCGACTGCCAGTGCATAGTTAGCTAGCTAGCTACATTAGTAAACATTTTAAAATGCTGGCTAGCTCCTTTACCACCCTTTGCTAGTATGCTTTACTAACTAGTTAGTGCATTAGACTAATTTTATTTATTTTAGTCTGAAATGAGAAATTGAATCATTTGAATAGGAATCTTTCTGAAATCCTTTAAATAAATGCCAAACTGAATTTTTTTATCCTGTCTCCTTATTTCTCCTGATTAGCCTATTGTCTGCAAAGGTTATTACATTGTAACTACAAAGTAATCAAAAATGTCACTTCACTTTACATTAAGTTGCTTGCTTCAGGGTAAGTACATTGTAAATACATGTATATAACCCTGGTATTACATGTGGATTCGATGGTACAAGGTCAGCTTTTGGTTCGAGTTATTAACATGGTAATTCACAGGTGACTTTCAAACATGTAATTACAAAACATTAGTTACATAGTGGAACAAGAAAATGTGTAATAACACATGTGGAATAACCTTCATCAAGTAGGCCATCAGACTACTGAACATATTTGCATTGACTCTCCATACACCCAACTCTTACACACACACAACCACCTATAAACAAACACAAGCGCATACATACACACAGATACACACACAGACACACACAGTCAACACTGCTACTCTAGTATATATTATTTATTCAAATGCGCGACCAAGATACTACCCATTTTATATTTGTAAATACAGTTGTACTTGACATAGCATTATTGACATTATCTATACTGTAGATCCTACTGTGTACATATCCGGCTATTACTATGCATAATAACTCTTATATTACATGTTCATTTTTAGAAACTGTTCAAACTTCTTATAATTATTATTCACCTGTAGCGTCAAAACCGTAAAATCTACCGATACCAAAACAACTTTCAAACGTGTAGGCTCACCATCTGCAGTGCACTTGAAAAAACTTTTCAAACTACAACTATACTGGCATAAACCTTTATGCATTTCAATGGCCATAGACTTGAATGGTAAAAATGTAGCCCTTATCTAGTCTTCAACAATTTAAGCTAGAAACGCCATTCAAACTTTATACTACAACCATATTTGCATAATATATTTTAGAGGCCATAGACTTTCATGGAAGAAATACCGGTCGCTGCTAGTTTTCAACGGTTTAAGCTAGAAACGCCATTTAAACTCAAAAACGCTGACACCATTCTGGAATAGTGTGCCTGAATACAGCTTTTTGATACAATTAAACTATTTGAACTATAACCATTTTAAATGTCCATAAAAGCTCTATAGGCTTTAAAGCGAAGAATTTGGATTAGCTCTTGAACCGCTAAAGCTACAAACACCAAACCAAACGCTGACATGTACAGACTGACTCAACTTAGACTGCATGTCAAAGGATTGTTGATGCTCTTTGTACTTTTGGAACTATAACAGTTGTACATTTTCATAAAAGCTCCATAGACTTCAAAGACAACATTTGGATTCACCACTGCTCTTGATCCATTTCAGCTACAAACACCAGCCCAATGTTGACATGTGCAGACAGACTCAATTTAGATGGCGTCAACACCCAGTTTTTTGATACCATTCATACTTTATAAACTATGAAGCTTGTCGTATCCCCATTTATTTCAATGGCGGAATGCAGGCTTCAACATTCTAAACTGAAATAACTGGCACAAAATGTACAGAATGTTCCAACTAAAACATTGAGAGCTTAAAAATATATGATATGTCTTATGATGATATAGTACTCTAGCCTACTATACTAGCCCGCTATAACCCACTATAATAGCTCCACACCTACAAACCACTCCAAAATAGGTCACTATAGCTAACACAGCCTATTTTTTATTTTACCTTTATTTAACTAGGCAAGTCAGTTAAGAACAAATTCTTATTTTCAATGACGGCCTGGGAACAATGGGTTAGCTGCCTTGTTCAGGGGCAGAACGACAGATTTTTACCTTGTCAGCTCGGGGATTCAATCTTGCAACCTTTCGGTTACAAGTCCAACGCTCTAACGGCTAGGCTACCTAACACTATTACTACCATTACTACTACTACCATCACTACTGCCGTCACTACCACTAATACTACTATTTCACAACCATAAATAATTCAAGACTAGCAAGCACACCACATTTACTTAATTAAATGCCCTTTTCTAATTGATATTGATTACTGAACTGCAATGTTGTGGGAGCTAGCACACAAGCATTTCACTGCACCTTTTATACCTGCTGTAAAATGTTATTATTATTTATTTTATTTGAGATATAACGCTGCCAGTTTTAAAATGATGTGTTTTAGAACAGCTGACTAAAGATGCACATTCAGATAAGGCTGCAGCAGCACCGGCAGCGGCCATCTTGCAAAATAAAAGGAAACCAAGCCAGTCTTATGAGAAATGGGAGGGATGAGTGATGCCAACGAAAACAGTAATGGTCAGGAGGGGTTTGGCATGGGGTACGTTGGCTTTCACAATGTTTTATGACTACTGTAAAGGTACACGTGGCTATGTACACCTCATATCCTGATTCTCTTTCTATATGGTATGGAACTCTACATAATTGCATTGATCTGGCATAAGTTACAGTTGGAGAGAGAGAGCGAGCGAGCCAGATAGCGCGAGAGAGAGAGAAAAGAAACAGAAAGAGAAAGAGATATAGAGACACCAAACTGAGTAAATCAAACGATTCTGGAAGGATTACATCATATTTTGGTTACAATTGTCACCCGGGGAGAGAATGGACATCTTTAAGTGTAATTTCTTCCAACAACAAAAGGTGGAAATGGCCTTTTCAAGACGACTGAAAAGGCCCACATTGGCATTATTGGCATTATAAGCCCAGAAACAGTGTATTTATTTCTGACAACTAAACATATTGATTATACTGATGAGCTGATGGAGAAAACATGAGATAAAAAAGCTTTGAAGTGAAAATGAGAAAGGAAACAGAAGTGAAGGATTTTTCATTTTTTACAATGATTGAGGGATCCATGAAATTCTGTGAATTTCTCCAAAATGTACTTGCAAGATGTAACATAATCAAGTATGAATCAAACACTCACTCAATCTACTACAGTAGACCACCCTTTTTTGCTAGCACTATGAAAAGGGGGTTTTGAATCGTAGGATAATGGAGGGAGGAGTACTTCTATCAATTCACTGCCATAAAATGCCTTTTGTTTAAAGGGGTGTTAATTGAACACTTTGTTTTGACTAAGGGTACCATGTACCTTCTATGATGAATGTCTTGGACTTTGAGGTGTGAAATGGGTCTCCTGGTGACAAAAAAAAGAGAGTGAAGACGTTGACCAGTCTGTGAATGAAATGACATCTGGAAGTATACATAAGGGGCAGCAGGGTGGGAACCATAGCCCAAATCATGCACTGACTGAGTTCAAAGTTCACAATGCTTTACTGACCATTTCAATCAGTGACAGGAATAGAAATTTGTCATCCATTGCCCATGCCCCTGTTCGGTAGGTTTGTGTTTAGACAATCATATATTACACCAGTTGGTATGCAAAGAGGATGTTTGAGCTGTCAACTGTGTCCTATCTCTAAATCTAGGATTCAAAAAACTTATGCACCCAATAAAAGTAAATGTAACCTTAAGGTCCCAAACCATAGAGCCATTTATCTGTCTGTAGATAATATGTACGCATGAGACTCTAGCCTGACCAAGCATTATTACTGCACCACTGCACCACTGGATGCAAGGTGGTCTGTTTATGGCAAGAATATGTCACGGTGCATCAGATACGCAGCACTGAACATACCACAGATGAATGTAAACAAACAGCATTCAAAGAAGAGTGCTGCCTACCTTCCATAGGTGTGTTGGGGTCCGGTCTGTTTGCGAAAACGACATCCACATACTCTAGCTGCAGTCTGTCTAGCGATGCCCTTAGTCCTGCATTATATAGGGCAAAGACCATCAAGATAACGGTAATACTTTACATTAAAGCCACAATCCTGTTTGTTTTTAATGCTCTCATTTATGCACTGTATATACAGTATGTACTGCATCTAGTGAATGACTCGATTGGATCCAAATGTCATATTGATATCCTGCAAGTATATAGGCTACCACACTGTACATGTACTAATAATGCTGTATAAATGTGGCTTAAAATGGCTTACCTTCGATGATATGTTTTCTGGACAACCCTCTTTCTGTTTCTGCTCTGATAAGCAAACAACAAATGCCCTTGTCAGGATATAAAATCATGACGTTTAACAACTCTGTGCTACAATTCACAGTTTCACATGTTATACTGTAGCTGATACAGTACAGATGTTCACTGTATTCGATCCATATTGGTGGGTTGAATGTGAGACATAGAGATAGATAGATGGCACACTTGACACAGCATGTTTTAGTAGGGGCAGCATGTACCCTCTATCCATCTCTATGACGCAAAACAGAAACGTATTAAAGTTGAGTTGGTGCCTCCTGTCAGTGCTAGGCAAGACCATTAAAGCAGCAATTTTTAACCGAAACATTGACTAAGTGTTCTCCCTGCAACTGTTTCAGTAAAAAGCTGAGGAATGGGGCTGGAGAAATCCAACCACTCTCAAATCGATAGACTACGCTATGGATGCAAGGACTGACCATCCATGTTATCAAAATTATAGTTTTAACCATGTTTTTAGGCTATACAATGGCTGTTTACATTTACTTTGTTTACAAACAGAGTGAAACAAGCTTATATTTTGAGTTCTGATGGGGTACGACAGTTGAACCAAGCTCATTGTCACTCCCTGATCTGTTTCACCTGTCCTTGTGCTTGTCTCCACCCCTTCCAGGTGTCGCCCATCTTCCCCATTATCCCCTGTGTATTTATACCTGTGCTCTCTGTTGTCTGTTGTCAGTTCGTCTTGTTTGTCAAGCTTTCCAGCGTTTGTCCTGTCAGTGCCTGTCTTTTCCCAGCCTCTCTTTTTCTTGTTTTTGACCCTTGCCTGTCCTGACCCTGTACCTGCCCGCCTGACCACTCTGCCTGAGCCTGCCTGCCGTCCTGTACCTTTGCTCCACTTCTGGATTTTTGAACTGTCCCTGTCCCTGAGCCTGCCTGCCGTCCTGTACCTTTGCTCCTACTCTGGATTATCGAACCCTGCCTGCCTTGACCTGTCGTTTGCCTGCCCCTGTTGTTACAATAAACATTGTTACATCACATAGTCTGCACTTGGGTCTTACCTTGATACCTGATACTCATGAGGCATTTATACGTTATATTCTTCAAGAATCAATGGGTACATATCATTCATTTATAAGTCCAAAATTGGATGTAGCTACTAATGAATGCCCTTTTAATTGGTCCTCAGTGAAAGGGCATTCTCATAGGAGGGGATCGACCCCGTTTCCTCATAGGAAAACAATTAAGAGTCATACAGCCTCAATACTGCCTCTAACACACACGCACACACATACAGAAAAAGGCTACAGTATAATACGTACTTTCCTCCCCAGAATATCTTGGTGGTGATGACCAAAGTGGAGCGCCTATAAGGAGAGAGAAGCGTATGAGGGACAGGTGCATGGTGAGCATTCCGACTTGAAAATGGGAGATCCAGTGCATTATGTTATAATTCTTCAGAATTATTTAATTATAATTCTGCACTTAAGTCCCCTTGGCCCCAATGACGATTTGACAGAAAAACAATTAATACTGAACCTATTTCATCAGGTGTTTATTTTTTTACTTGCAGTAATTAGATAATAGCAATTGTTGACTGATTATGTAACTGATTATGTAAACAAATAAAATGCAATAAATAAATAGCACTTTTTATGAAAACCTCGATTCCTGCTGCTGCCAGACAGGAAAAGAGCTGTGGGCTTTAGCAGGGTACTTCTTCAGAAGTGAGGAAGAAGCATGTTTGTTTCCCCTCAGCGCTCCCATCCAATGCCATTGACTACCCGGCTACCCCTGCAGGC
Source organism: Brachymystax lenok tsinlingensis (assembly GCA_030435695.1). Classification (NCBI taxonomy): domain Eukaryota; kingdom Metazoa; phylum Chordata; class Actinopteri; order Salmoniformes; family Salmonidae; genus Brachymystax; species Brachymystax lenok. The sequence goes on along the minus strand of CM059802.1, from coordinate 34,741,846 downwards.
TAGATAGCTAGAGCTAAGTGCACTTCACCATTCATAAAATAACAAAACACAGGAGTAACAAACAAGTCTGGCCACTAGCAATCTCCTCCATCCTCCCTTACAAAGAGCGGGTCTAGCTGCTGAGACAGAAAATGTTTGATTTGACAGGTGCGGCGGACTAGACACTGGTGTTCCTGTATGCTCAAGACAATGTGTTCAGTGGATTTTAAACCAATGTTTCAGTTAGTTGAACCCCTCCCATTTGTTTTTATGTACATAAGTATTCAGACGCTTTACTCAGTACTTTGTTGAAGCACCTTTAGCAGCAATTAAAGCTTTGAGTCTTCTTGGGTATGAAGCTACAAGCTTGGCACACCTGTATTCTCCCATTCTCCTCTGCAAATCCTCTCAAGCTCTGTCAGGTGGGATGGGGAGCGTTACTGCACAGCTATTTTCAGGTCTCTTCAGAGATGTTCGATCAGGTTCAAGTCTGGGCTCTGGCTGGGGCACTCAATGACATTCAGAGACTTGTCCTGAAGCCACTGCATTGTCTTGGCTGTGTGCTTAGTGTCGTTGTCCTGTTGGAAGGTGAACCTTCGCCCCAGTCTGAGGTCCTGAGCGCTCTGGAGCAGGTTTTCATCAAGGCTCTCTCTGTACTTTGCTCCGTTCATCTTTGCCTCGATCCTGACTAGTATCCCTGCAGCTGAAAAACATCCCCACAGCATGATGCGGCCACCACCATGTTTCCTCTAGAAGTGATGCTTGGCATTCAGGCCAAAGCGTTCAATCTTGGTTTCATCAGACCAGAGAATCTTGTTTCTCCAAACTTCTTCCAATGATGGAGGCCACTGTGTTCTTGGGGACCTTCAATGCCGCAGACATTTTTTGGTACCCTTCTCCAGATCTGTGCCTAGACACATTACTGCCTCAGAGCTCTATGGACAATTCTTTCGTCCTCATGGCTTAGTTTTTGCTCTGACATGCACTGTCAACTGTGGAACCTTATATAGACAGGTGTGTGCCTTTCCAAATCATGTCCAATGAATTGAAATTACCACAGCTGGACTCCAATCAAGTTGTAGAAACATCTCAAGGATGATCAATGGAAACAGGATGCACCTGAGCTCAATTTCAAGTCTCATAGCAAAGGGTCTGAATACATATGTAAATAAGGTATCTGTTTTTTATCTTTAATAAATTTGCAAACATTTCTAAAATCCTATTTTCGCTTTTGTCATTATGGGGTATTGTGTGTAGATTGCTGAGGATTTTTATTTATTTAATTCATTTTAGAATATGGCTGTAACCTAACAAAATGTGGAAAAAGTCAAGGGGTCTGAATACTTTCCCAAAGGCACTGTAAGTGCAGAGATGACATGTATTTTTTTCCCTGCCTGTTTCGAGACAGGTGCATGATAATGGTTCATTCTAAATCAAAACGAATTTCACACATATTACTTAGTATATGTAAAGACAAGATTAAATCAAGAATAGTCTGATGCGTGACAATATTAGCTCATCACTTGTGAATTATATATTATCACTTGTCAATTATGCCCAGCTTAAAGCAAGAAACAATGCCCTTTTTGTATGACTTTTGTGATCATAGTCGCACACCTCATGTAGCCTAGCCCATAGGCCTCTATGTTATGATAAGATTTGTATCACAACTAAAGTGGCCAAATAATGTCTTCAAATGAAGCACATTAACGGGTGTACAACGGGTGTAGAGACTAACTGGCATACATACGCAGCGCGTGAGTTTGAGGTTTGGGAAAGAATTTTCACCATAAAAATGCACCTTTATAATAAAAGCATTACATGCATAATTGCATTTGCGGTCATTTTTGATAATGGTGTTTTCCGCTAACGGAACTTTTGCGCTTATAGCCTACTACCATGTGCGCATTGCTGCACTTATATTGTGAAGAAATAGCCTAATAGTTTATCAACATTTTAAGTTAAACGTTCTGATCTGTTGCATCAGCCTCATTGCTAGTGGTTGTATTTATTTGGGATCTATCGCATCCCACAACTGTACCAGACTATGTTTGGAATATTTATTTCTTGCACAGAATTTAATAGGTCTACTTTTGTACAATGGGCTAGTGCTTTTGCTGTTCGTTAGGCCTATTCATCTTGTTGGCTGACGAAAAGTAAATGTAGACAGTTCTTCCAATATCTTCAATATGCACCTCGGAATTGGATAAGGACGTATGCAGTTGCATCCCGGATGTGTCTGTCTTCACTTGTAGCTTGTGAGAAAGATCCGATCACATGAAGGAGAGCAGTGTGAGTGAGATAAGAGGTGCTTCGTGAGAGCAGTGTGAGTGAGATGAGAGGTGCTTCGGGGGGAGGCAGCACTCAAGGAGAAGGGCTGCAAAAGGCATGTATTTTTTTAGGGTGCATTATGGCCACACAAAGGGGATGCCGCCGGGAAATTCAAGGCATTATCAAGTGCTTCTCAAATTGTGAATGAGAGACTGAAGAAGTGTTTACAGCCTGCACAAAAAAATAAAGCAGAGCTCATGCATTTCAAGCCACCTTTTTCAAATCATCATTAGAGTCGCATCATGCAGCCTTACAATGTATTAAAAATCAAAATATATAGCTCAACGTTTGTAGAACAACTAAAGTTACATTAATAACTCTAAAATAAGCATATAGGAGTACCTATTTGTTTGTTAACCGCTCAACACAGAATAGCCGCATGTGCACGTTCCCTCCAATCGTTTGGAGAAAATATCCTTTCTATTTTATTCAGACAATTGTATTCTTCATACTATAAATTAATATAAAAAAATGCCATGGAATTCTAAGCAAATCTTGTCGGCTAAATGAACTTGTGTAGCCCACAGGCATATGGCATAGCCAGATCAGGACCTAAAATAATGACAACTCAGAGTATGCTATTTTGTTCTTCTGAAATAGACCACATTTTCTTCACATGTTTCTTTAGACCTGTCTAAAATAAATAATGTATTTATTGTGAAGGTGTAGGCTATATTACATGGCTTTATTCAACTTTTTAAAATGTATATGTTCCAAAGGTCTGCATCAGTGGCTTGTAGGCTATGTGTTTATGTTAATTAACCCAACCAAAGGATCAGAGTATTAATCTAGTACTAAAAGCGTAAACTACAGCTAGCTAGCACTGCACTGCATTCAATGTGATGACTAATTGACTTAAGGAGAGAGAAAGACAATAGTTGAACAGTTTTGAACAAATTAATTTATTCAAAAATGAAGGATACGCAAGAGAGAGAGAGCACTAGCTATATGTTGTTGTATTTTTTTCACTTTCTCTTGCTTAGCTAGCAAATGCAGCTAGCTAGTTTAGCCTACCCAAACAGAGAGGAATGCTATATTAGCCAGCTGGCTATGGCTATCCAACACTGGAACTTATCCAAGTCAAGGTAAGCTTTTGGTTTTATTGATTTCTTGCCAACGAGGCCCTCCGGTGTAACTGCTAAACTGCTTGCTGACTGTACACTGTACTGCATGATTGTAGCTAGCAGATTTACTAATGCGTTAGTTCTAGAAGCTACAGTGGCTTGCACAAGTATTCACCCCCTTTCCTATTTTGTTGCCTTACAACCTGGAATTAAATTAGATTTTTGGGGGGGTTTGTATCATTTGATTTACACAACAAGCCTACCACTTTGAAGATTCAAAATATTTTTTCTTGTGAAACAAACAATAAATAAGACAAAAAAACTGAAAAGTTGAGCGTGCATAACTATTCACCCCCCCAAATCAATACTTTGTAGAGCCATCTTTTACAGCAATTACAGCTGCAAGTCTCTTGGGGTATGTCTCTATAAGCTTGGCACATCTAGCCACTGCGATTTCTGCCCATTTTTCAAGGCAAAACTGCTCCAGCTCCTTAAAGTTGGATGGGTTCCGCTAGTGTACAGCAATCTTTAAGTCATACCACAGATTCTAAATTGGATTGAGGTCCTGGCTTTGACCAGGCCATTCCAATACATCTAAATGTTTCCCCTTAAACCACTCAAGTGTTGCTTTAGCAGTATGCTTAGGGTCATTGTCCTGCTGGAAGGTGAACCTCCAGTCTCAAATTTCTGGAAGACTGAAACAGGTTTCCCTCAAGAATTTCCCTGTATTTAGCGCCATCCATCATTTCTTCAATTCTGACCAGTTTCCCAGTCCCTGCCTATGAAAAACAGCATGATGCTGCCACCACCATGCTTCATTGTGGAGATGGTGTTCTCGGGATGATGAGAGGTGTTGGGTTTGTGCCAGACATAGCGTTTTCCTTGATGGCCAAAAAGCTCAATTTTAATCTCATCTGACCAGAGTACCTTCTTCCATATGTTTGGGGAGTCTCCCACATGCCTTTTGGCAAACACCAAATGTGTTTGCTTATTTTTTTCTTTAAGCAATGGCTTTTTTCTGTTCACTCTTCCGTAAAGCCCAGCTCTGTGGAGTGTACAACTTAAAATGGTCCTATGGACAGATACTCCAATCTCCGCTGTGGACCTTTGCAGCTCCTTCGGGGATATCTTTGGTCTCTTTGTTGCCTCTCTGATTAATGCCCGCCTTGCCTGGTCCGTTTTGGTGGGCAGGTTTGTTGTGGTGACATACTGTATTCTTTAAATTTTTTATAATGTATTTAATGGTGCTCTGTGGGATGTTCAAAGTTTTTCATATTTTTTTATAACCCAACCCTGATCTGTACTTCTCCACAACTTTGTACCTGACCTGTTTGGAGAGCTCCTTGGTCTTCATAGTGCTGCTTGCTTGGTGGTGCCCCTTGCTGAGTGGTGTTGCAGACTCTGGGGCCTTTCAGAACAGGTTTATATATACTGAGATTATGTGACAGATCATGTGACACTTAAATAAAGTCCACCTGTGTGCAATCTAACTAATTATGTGACTTCTGAAGGTAATTGGTTGCACCAGATCTTATTTAAGGGCTTCATAGCAAAGGGGATGAATAAATATGCACGCACCACCTTTCCGTTTTTACTTTTTAGAATTTTTTGAAACAAGTAATTATTTTCATTTCACTTTAACAATTTGGACTATTTTGTGTATGTCCATTACATCAAATCCAAATAAAAATCTATTTAAATTACAGGTTGTAATGAAACAAAATAGGACAAACACCTAGGGGGTGAATACTTTTGCTAAGCACTATGTTGTCTGTGATATTAGCTAATATGGTGACAACGATGTAGGCTGTGAGTAGTGTTTAGCAGTTATGATATGAAGGAATGGCTTGTAAAGTTTTTTTTGCCTGGTCACAGACAGCTGATGTGTTGTGCACTTAAGTCCACAAGCGAAGGGAAAAGGTAAGAGGAGGCGAGCGCGTAGATGCGAGAAGGAATTATACAACGCGTAAAGTGATCATGCTGTTCATTGGTGACTGCTATGAAAGTGAATTGTGTTTGTGTGTGATCAGGGATGTATTCATTCCGCCAATTCTGTTGAAAAAGTTTCTTAAACGGAAGCAAACGGAACGAAACGGGGATAAACATACATTAATTTGTCCAGTTATTATTTTTATTTTTTTCAAGATGGCGTAGCAGTCCAGACGTGTTTGTCATTGTCCCGTGTAAATTGACACTTTTTCGTATTTCTTTTGTATATATTTCCACATATTTCAATCTCTTTTTCAATTTTTTTATTAAATGTACTTTCCGGCAACCCGCCTCACCCAATGTGATATTCTTAGACCTTATAGCTAGAACCTCCATCAGAAGCTAGCCATTAGATGCTAACCAGCTAATTAGCTACTAGCTATTTAGTCATTGTTAGCCACTGCTAGTGGCCTTTACCTTTAGCTCAGACACCAGCCGCTTTTAGACTGGATAATACCGCCAGTCTGCACAGCGTGATATCAACCCTGAGCATACCGGACTGTTTTTCTCCACTACAACACCAGATTCCTGCCGTAAGCTCTGGATCATTACTCCTGATCATTGCAGCTAGCAAGCTGCAACCGAGAGGTTAACCCAGGCCCTGTGTGTCCCCAGGCGCTCTCATTTGTTGACTTCTGGAACCGTAAAAGCCTTGGTTTCATGCATGTTAACATCAGAAGCCTCCTCCCTAAGTTTGTTTTACTCACTGCTTTAACACACTCTGCCAACCCTGATGTCCTTGCCATGTCTGAATCCTGGCTTAGGAAGGCCACCAAAAATTCAGAGATTTCCATCACCAACTACGACATTTTCCGTCAAGATAGAATTGCCAAAAGGGGAGGAGTTGCATTCTACTGCAGAGATAACCTGCAAAGTTCTGTCATACTTTACAGGTCTATGCCCAAACAGTTCGAGCTTCTAATTTTAAAAATGAATCTCTCCAGAAATAAGTCTCTCACTGTTGCCGCCTGTTATAGACCCCCCTCAGCTCCCAGCTGTGCCCTGGACAACATATGTGAATTGATTGCCTCCCATCTATCCTCAGAGTTTGTTCTGCTTGGTGACCTAAACTGGGATATGCTTAACACCCCGGCCGTCCTACAATCTAAGATAGATGCCCTGAAGCTCACACAAATTATCAAGGAACCCACCAGGTACAATCCTAAATCCGTAAACATGGGCACCCTCATAAATATTATCCTGACCAACTTGCCCTCCAAATACACCTCTGCTGTTTTCAGCGATCACTGCCTCATTCCCTGCATCCGTTATGGGTCGGCGGTCAAACGACCACCTCTCATCACTGTCAAACTCTCCCTAAAACACTTCTGCGAACAGGCCTTTCTGATCGACCTGGCCCGAGTATCCTGGAAGGATATTGACCTCATCCCGTCAGTAGAGGATGCCTGGTTGTTCTTTAAAAGTAATTTCCTCACCATCTTAAATAAGCATGCCCTTTTCAAAAAATGTAGAACTAAGAACAGATAAAGCCCTTGGTTCACTCCAGACCTGACTGCCCTCGACCAGCACAAAAACATCCTGTGGCATACTGCACTAGCATCGAACAGTCTCCGCGATATGCAACTTTTCAGGGAAGTCAGGAACCAGGTAGGAAAGCAAAGGCTAGCTTTTTCAAATAGAAATTTGCATCCTGCAGCTCTAACCCCATAACGTTCTGGGACGCTGTAAAATCCATGGAGAATAAGAGCACCTCCTCCCAGCTGCCCACTGCACTGAGGCTAGGAAACACTGTGACCACCGATAAATCCCGATAATTGAGAATTTCATTAAGCATTTCTCTACGGCTGGCCATGCTTTCCATCTGGCTACCCCAACCCCGGCCAACAGTTCCGCACCCCCTGCAGCCACTTGCCCAAGCCTCCCCACCCAAATCCAGATAGCAGATGTTCTGAAAGAGCTGCAAAACCTGGACCCGTACAAATCAGCTGGGCTAGAAAATCTGGACCCTCTCTTTCTAAAATTATCCCCCTCCACTGTTGCAACTGCTATTACTAGTCTGTTCAACCTCTCTTTCGTATCGTCCGAGATTCCTAAAGATTGGAAATCTGCCGCAGTCATCCCCCTCTTCAAAGGGGGAGACACTCTAGACCCAAACTGTTACAGGCCTATATCCATCCTGCCCTGCCTTTCCAAAGTCTTCAAAAGCCAAGTTAACAAACAGATCACTGACCATTTCGAATCCCACTGTACTTTCTACGCTGTGCAATCCGGTTTCCGAGCTGGTCACAGGTGCACCTCAGCCATGCTCAAGGTACTAAACAATATCATAACCACCATCGATAAAAGACAATACTGTGCGGCTGTCTTCATCGACCTGGCCAAGGCTTTCGACTCTGTCAATCACCGTATTCTTATCGGCAGACTCAACAGTCTTCGATCCTCAAATGACTGCCTCGCCTGGTTCACCAACTACTTCTCTGATAGAGTTCAGTGTGTCAAATCGGAGGGCCTGTTGTCCAGACCTCTATGGGGGTACCACAGGGTTCAATTCTTGGGCCGACTCTTTTCTCTGTATATATCAATAATGTCGCTCTTGCTGCGGGTGATTCCTTGATCCACCTCTATGCAGACGACACCATTCTGTACACATCTGGCCCTTCTTTGGACACCTCCAAATGAGCTTCAATGCCATACAATACTCCTTCCGTGGCCTCCAACTGCTCTTAAACGCTAGTAAAACTAAATGCATGCTCTTCAACCGATCGCTGCCCACACCTGCCCGCCCAACTAGCATCACTACTCTGGACGGTTCTGACTTAGAATATGTGGACAACTACAAATACCTAGGTGTCTGGCTAGAATGTAAACTATCCTTCCAGACTCATATTAAGCATCTCCAATCCCAAATTAAATCTATAATCGGCTTCCTAATTCGCAATAAAGCCTCCTTCACTCACGCTGCCAAACATACCCTCGTAAAACTGACCATCCTACCGATCCTAGACTTCGGCGATGTCATTTACAAAATAGCCTCCAACACTCTACGCAGCAAACTGGATGCAGTCTATCACAGTGCCATCCGTTGAGTCACCAAAGCCCCATATACCACCCACCACTGCGACCTGTATGCTCTCGTCGGCTGGCCCTCGCTACATACTCATCGCCAGACTCACTGGCTCCAGGTCATCTATAAGTCTTTGCTAGGTAAAGCTCTGCCTTATCTCAGCTCACTGGTCACCATAACAACACCCACCAGTAGTATGCGCTCCAGCAGGTATATCTCACTGGTCATCTCCAAAGCCAACACCACCTTTGGCCGCCTTTCCTTCCAGTTCTCTGCTGCCAATGACTGGAACGATTTGCAAACATCGCTGAAGTTGGAGACATATCTTCCTCACTAACTTTAAGCATCAGCTACCTGAGCAGCTCACTGATCGCTGCAGCTGTACACAGCTATCTGTAAATAGCCCATCCAACTACCTACCTCATCCCCATATTGTTTTTATTTACATTTTTTTGCTCTTTTGCACACCAGTATTTGTACTTGCACATCATCATCTGCACATCTATCACTCCAGTGTTAATTTGCTAAATTGTAATTACTTCGCGACTGTGGCCTATTTATTGCCTTACCTCCTTACTCCATTAGCACACACTGTATATAGATTTTTCTATTGTTTTATTGACTGTACTTTTGTTGATCCCATGTGTAACTCTGTGTTTTTGTTTTTTTGTCGCACTGCTTTGCTTTATCTTGGCCAGGTCGCAGTTGTAAGTGAGAACTTGTTCTCAACTGGCCTACCTGGTTAAATAAAGGTGGAAAAAAAATAAAAATGTGCAACTCATTTGCAACTGTTGGACTAATGATTAGAACCTAGATCAGCTAGATGCAGGCAAGAGTGTGCAAGGTGGTGTTGAATGTGTCACTGTCTGTCACCTTGATTACTCAAAATGTTATCTTGACCTGTGCGCCTACGTTGTAAACTTTCATGCATAAGCTAGGTTGTAGCAACCTCATGACGGGTATAGAACATATTTTTGGATCATGTAGTAGCCTAAACCTATGGATGTTACATTGAGCTGGGTGAATGGAATATGAAAGACAGTCATCCAATATGCTGTAATAGAAATAAGGCCATGCTCATAAAAATATATACACTGCTCAAAAAAATAAAGGGAACACTAAAATAACACATCCTAGATCTGAATGAATGAAATAATCGTATTCAATACTTTTTTCTTTACATAGTTGAATGTGCTGACAACAGAATTACACAAAAATTATCAATGGAAATCAAATGTATCAACCCATGGAGGTCTGGATTTGGAGTCACACTCAAAATTAAAGTGGAAAACCACACTACAGGCTGATCCAACTTTGATGTAATGTCCTTAAAACAAGTCAAAATGAGGCTCAGTAGTGTGTGTGGCCTCCACGTGCCTGTATGACCTCCCTACAACGCCTGGGCATGCTCCTGATGAGGTGGCGGATGGTCTCCTGAGGGATCTCCTCCCAGACCTGGACTAAAGCATCAGCCAACTCCTGGACAGTCTGTGGTGCAACGTGGCGTTTGTGGATGGAGCGAGACATGATGTCCCAGATGTGCTCAATTGGATTCAGGTCTGGGGAACGGGCGGGCCAGTCCATAGCATCAATGCCTTCCTCTTGCAGGAACTGCTGACACACTCCAGCCACATGAGGTCTAGCATTGTCTTGCATTAGGAGGAACCCAGGGCCAACCGCACCAGCATATGGTCTCACAAGGGGTCTGGGGATCTCATCTCGGTACCTAATGGCAGTCAGGCTACCTCTGGCGAGCACATGGAGAGCTGTGCGGCCCCCCAAAGAAATGCCACCCCACACCATGACTGACCCACCGCCAAACCGGTCATGCTGGAGGATGTTGCAGGCAGCAGAACATTCTCCACGGCGTCTCCAGACTCACGTCTGTCACATGTGCTCAGTGTGAACCTGCTTTCATCTGTGAAGAGCACAGGGCGCCAATGGCGAATTTGCCAATCTTGGTGTTCTCTGGCAAATGCCAAACGTCCTGCACGGTGTTGGGCTGTAAGCACAACCCCCACCTGTGGACGTCGGGCCCTCATACCACCCTCATGGAGTCTGTTTCTGACCGTTTGAGCAGACACATGCACATTTGTGGCCTGCTGGAGGTCATTTTGCAGGGCTCTGGCAGTGCTCCTCCTTGCACAAAGGCGGAGGTAGCGGTCCTGCTGCTGGGTTGTTGCCCTCCTACGGCCTCCTCCACGTCTCCTGATGTACTGGCCTGTCTCCTGGTAGCGCCTCCATGCTCTGGACACTACGCTGACAGACACAGCAAACCTTCTTGCCACAGCTCGCATTGATGTGCCATCCTGGATGAGCTGCACTACCTGAGCCACTTGTGTGGGTTGTAGACTCCGTCTCATGCTACCACTAGAGTGAAAGCACCGCCAGCATTCAAAAGTGACCAAAACATCAGCCAGGAAGCATAGGAACTGAGAAGTGATCTGTGGTCACCACCTGCAGAACCACTCCTTTATTGAGGGTGTCTTGCTAATTGCCTATAATTTACACCTGTTGTCTATTCCATTTGCACAACAGCATGTGAAATTTATTGTCAATCAGTGTTGCTTCCTAAGTGGACAGTTTGATTTCACAGAAGTGTGATTGACTTGGAGTTACATTGTGTTGTTTAAGTGTTCCCTTTATTTTTTTGAGCAGTGTATATATTATCATTTCCAACATGGATGGCATTAGCAATAATTTCACACACACACACACACACACACACACACACACACACACACACACACACACACACACACACACACACACACACACACACACACACACACGAACACACACACAAACTGGGGCATGCGTGAAAATGGCTCAGGACGACAACAAAAATCCCATAAAACTCTACGCACCTCCAACCTTTCTTCTTGATGATGTTTCCCAATACGACCTCTGCCCTGGAAGAGAAAAACAACACATTTTTACAACCATGGGAAGTTTAATGAATACCACTCTTTGGATGTTATTGACAAATGGTGCATGAAGGAAATACTGAGCACAATTTGTGAAATAGGAGAGCAGTGGGGACTTCTGGTCTATGAGGTCAAGGCTAATGAAGCAGGCGATTTACTGAAACGTGACAGCAGAGAATAATGCTCTGTCTATCGCTTTTTCAGACTTTTTTCAGTCTCTCTCTCGCGCTCTCTTTCTCTCTCCAAAAGGACATTCTCAGCATGTGAAAGGGAAGGATAGAGGGAGGATTGGGTCGAGGACGCTGCATCTCTCTGGCTGTTGACAGATGTTACATCTCTGCCCCAAGGACCAATGTGTTCTCCATGAATGGCTCTTATCATTTCCCATCAAGCACATCTTCCTCTATGTGACAGCTCTTATCAAACACAGCTTTGTTAGTGTGTATTTGTGGTGTGTGTACTGTATGTGGTGTGTGTTATTAGCAATACTTTCACACACACACACACACACACACACACACACACACACACACACACACACACACACACACACACACACACACACACACACACACACACACACACACACACACACACACACACACACTACAGTTGAAGATGTTCTTATGCAGTTGGAGGGGATGAGAGTTCAACCACGATCTGAAGCTACAGTGACCTCAAAGTGGTTAGCCACTGAGGCCCAGTAAAACAGACGGAGATGGAATGGAAGAGCGGATGTGTGTGTGGTGTGTGGTGTGTACGCGCGTGTGTGTGTGTGCATCTGCACATGCGTGCATGTGTGCGTGTGTGTGTGTGCACTCACTTCCCTGCAGCGTAGACCTCCGCTGTGTCAAACAGATTGATCCCATTCTCATAGGCCAATGTCATTATTTCCTCCGCCATCTATAGAGAGAGAGAGAGAGAGAGAGAGAGAGAGAGAGAGAGAGAGAGAGAGAGAGAGAGAGAGAGAGTTGACATGGGTGTCTGTGTCTGTCTACATTATATGTACTACAGTTATAATAGAAGGTCTGAAAAGTGAAAAGGCTTTAGTTGATTAGCATAAAGCAATGACACATGGATAACATGCGCTGTGCACACATGCATACTGACACCACACACACATTTACCACATACGCTGCTGCTATTGTCTATTATCCTTGTTAAGTGCCAAGTCACTTTACCCCTACCTATATGTACAGTACATATCTACCTCAAAAACCTTGTACCCCAATAACCTTGACTCGGTACTGGTACTCCCTGTACATAGCCATGTTGTTTTTACTAATTATTGTTAGTCGTTATTCACTGTGTATTTATACATTATCTCATGTCACTATTTCTATTTAAAATTGTATTTGTATCTTTGTCTTTAACTCTGCATTGGTGGAAAACTACCCTTAAGAAGAATTTTCACTGTTAGTCTACACCTAAAATTAGATTTTAATTAAAATAATGATCAATCAAGCAACTAAACTAGATATTGACAGCTAGATTCATGGTTGAATTAGGATGTCACTCTAATATCGCACATATTGACTCCACTATGTCACATACACTGTGGACATAGAGAATGGATGTTGAGTATGGAGTCTCCGCCTACCTCATCTGTGATCTGTCCTCCGAAGGTAACCCACGTGCCTGTGGAGGATAGAGAGTGTTAGAACTCTATGGAGTGGTTTCTCGAACCCAGATTAAACCTAGTCTGGAACTTCAAATAATTTCCCATGGAGATTCTCCCTTTCGTTTGCTTTTTACCCCAGGACTAGTTTTAATCAGTGTCTGGGAAACAGCCCCTATGAGTGCGTGTGTGTACGCGAGCAGCCATGCATATGCGGAAGTCCATTGTCTGCAGAGAATGTGGTGAACATACGTTGTATCTTTTGTAACTCCTCACTGCACAATGCATTTCCTACCAGGACAATGAACATGACATTGCGTTAAATTGAATGGATCATCACACTCACCTAATCCCAGGCAGGACACCCTCAATCCAGACTTGCCCAGGTTTCTGTCAAAAAAGAGAACATGTTAGGCTGTGAAAAATGACTTCACTGACCTGTGCTGTGACAGAAGGAGAAGAGGAATAGGAATTAACAAAGTAGTAACAATACGAAGCCCACCAATATGGATTGACATAAATTTGGAACAATAATGGACACAAACATGGGGAAAACAGAGGGTTAAATAATGAACATGTAATTGGGGAATTGAAACCAGGTGTGTAAAACAAAGACAAAACAAATGGAAAATGAAAAGTGGATCGGCGATGGCTAGAAGGCCGGTGACGTCGACCGTCGAACACCGCCCGAACAAGGAGAGGGACCGACTTCGGCGGAAGTTGTGACACACATGTGTTCAGATCAAAGTGAGGATGAACAACTCAGGGTCCAAGAGCAGCTTTCTGCTATCTTCTGGTTGAGATAGAGATCTGACAGTGAAGACCTATAACTGCAGCTACAGCAGAAGACCCAGTTATTTCACTGCAACTGTGAGAGATACAAATGCCTTGTGGATATGCCACGGGGACAAGATTACTCAAAGCATTGTGTGTGTGTGTGTGTGAGTGATATAGAGATCCCCCTTAATCCAGTGCTCAGTGTTACTGAGAGGGCCTTTGCTCCAACACATCCCTGGATACAGAGGGGGGTGAGGGAGGGGTAGGGGCGGAGATTGGCCTCAGGGAGTCAATTGGAGATGAATATGTGGCTTTTGTTTCCTGATTCTCTTTGTTGCCGAGCTCTTTCTCTAGCGCCCACAGCGCCAAGGCCGTAAAAGCCATGCTGTTCTACATCCACCTTTCCTCCTCTCCATGGTTACTGTTAAGAACATAACGACCAATGTTGCTATGAAAAGGGGTGTGCAAATTGATTGATTGATGGTTCCAATAGCAGTTGGTCAGAGAATAGTGCTCACAACACCAAAGTTGTGGGTTCGATTGCCGGGCTACATCCCACATAGGCAACTGAATATACTGCATGTTCACTGTAAGTCACTTTGGATACAAACAAATGCTAAACATAGAGATGGAAAGAGGGCACTCCTATTTTTGTTGTGTTTTCCTATGGTGTCTGGGGAAGGCCCTGTCCTGTTTCAGCATGATAATTCCCCCATGCACAAAGCGAGGTCCATACAAAAATGTTTTTTTCGAGATCGTTGTGGGGAAGAACTTGACTGGCCTTCACAAAGCCCTGACTTCAACTACAACAAACATCTTTGGGATGAATTGGAATGTCGATTGCAAGCCAGCCCTAATCGCAAAACATCAGTGCCCGACCTCACTAATGCTCTTGTGGCTGAATGGAAGCACGTCCCCGCAACAATGTTCCAACATCTAGTGGAAAGCCTTCCCAGAAGAGGGGAGGATGTTATAGCAGCAAAGGTGGGACCAACAACATATTAATGCCCATGATTTTGGAATGAGATGTTCGACAAGCAGGCGTCCACATACTTCTGGTCATGCAGTGTATTTGACCCCCTCTCAATCAGAAAGATTTCTGGCTCCCAGGTGTCTTTTATACAGGTAACGAGCTGAGATTAGGAGCACACTCTTAAAGGAAGTGCTCCTAATCTCAGTTTGTTACCTGTATAAAAGACACCTGTCCACAGAAGCAATCAATCAATCAGATTCCAAACTCTCCACCATGGCCAAGACCAAAGAGCTCTCCAAGGGACAAGATTGTAGACCTACACAAGGCTGGAATGGGCTACAAGACCATCGCCAAGCAGCTTGGTGAGAAGGTGACAACAGTTGGTGTGATTATTCGCAAATGGAAGAAACACAAAAGAACTGTCAATCTCCCTCGGCCTGGGGCTCCATGCAAGATCTCACCTTGTGGAGTTGCAATGATCATGAGAACGGTGAGGAATCAGCCCAGAATTACACGGGAGGATCTTGTCAATGATCTCAAGGCAGCTGGGACCATAGTCACCAAGAAAACAATTGCTAACACACTACGCCGTGAAGGACTGAAATCCTGCAGCGCCCGCAATGTCCCCCTGCTCAAGAAAGCACATATACATGCCCGTCTGAAGTTTGCCAATGAACATCTGAATGATTCAGCGGACAACTGGGTGAAAGTGTTGTGGTCAGATGAGACCAAAATGGAGCTCTTTGGCATCAACTCAACTCGCCGTGTTTGGAGGAGGAGGAAGGCTGCCTATGACCCCAAGAACACCATCCCCACCGTCAAACATGGAGGTGGAAACATTATGCTTTGGGGGTGTTTTTCTGCTAAGGGGACAGGACAACTTCACCGCATCAAAGGGACGATGGACGGGGCCATGTACCGTCAAATCTTGGGTGAGAACCTCCTTCCCTCAGCCTGTCCCTTTGATGCGGTGAAGTTGTCCTGTCCCCTTAGCAGAAAAACACCCCCAAAGCATAATGTTTCCACCTCCATGTTTGACGGTGGGGATGGTGTTCTTGGGGTCATAGGCAGCCTTCCTCCTCCTCCAAACACGGCGAGTTGAGTTGAAAAATGGGTCATGGATGCGTATTCCAGCATGACAGTGACCCAAAACACATGGCCAAGGCAACAAATGAGTGGCTCAAGAAGAAGCACATTAAGGTCCTGGAGTGGCCTAGCCAGTCTCCAGACCCCAAATCCCATAGAAATTCTGTGGAGGGAGCTGAATGTTCGAGTTGCCAAATGTCAGCCTCGAAACCTTAATGACTTGGAGAAGATCTGCAAAGAGGAGTGCGACAAAATCCCTCCTGAGATGTGTGCAAACCTGGTGGCCAACTACAAGAAACGTCTGACGTCTATGATTGCCAACAAGGGTTTTGCCACCAAGTACTAAGTCATGTTTTTCAGAGGGGTCAAATACTTATTTTCCTCATTAAAATGCAAATCAATTTATAACATTTTTCACATGCGTTTTTCTGGATTTTTGTTTTTGTTATTCTGTCTCTCACTGTTCAAATAAACCTACCATTAAAATTATAGACTGATCATTTCTTTGTCAGTTGGCAAACGTACACAATCAGCAGGGGATCAAATACATTTTTCCCTCACTGTACATAGATGCATACACATACACACCACAAAAAAAGGCTCGTACTCAGATACCACATACTGTGAGTCAAATCAAATCAAATCAAATTTTATTTGTCACATACACATGGTTAGCAGATGTTAATGCGAGTGTAGCGAAATGCTTGTGCTTCTAGTTCCGACCATGCAGTAGTATCTAACAAGTAATCTAACAAATTCACAACAACTACCTTATACACACAAGAGTAAGGGAATGAATACGAGTATGTACATATAAATATATGGATGAGCGATGGCTGATCGGCATAGGCAAGATGCAGTGGATGGTATGGAGTACAGTATATACATATGAGATGAGTAATATAGGATATGTAAACATTATATAAATGGCATCGTTTAAAGTGGCTAGTGATACATTTATTTCATCCGATTATAATTACTAAAGTGGCTAGAGATTTGAGTCGATGGCCGAACAGCATAGGCAAGATTCAGTAGATGGTTTAAAGTACAGTGTATACATTTGATATGAGTAATGTCGGATATGTAAACATTATATACAAAATTGTTTAAAGTGGCTAGTGATACATTTGTTACATCCAATCCCTATTTTTAAAGTGGCTAAAGATTTAAGTCAATATGTTGGCAGCAGCCACTCAATGTTAGTGATGGCTGTTTAACAGTCTGATGGCCTTGAGGTAGAAGCTGTTTTTCAGACTCCTGGTCCCAGCTTTGATGCACCTGTACTGACCTCGCCTTCTGGATGATAGCGGGGTGAACAGGCAGTGGCTCAGGTGGTTGTTGTCCTTGATGACCTTTTTGGCCTTCCTGTGACATCGGGTGGTGTAGGTGTCCTGAAGGGCAGGTAGTTTACCCCCGGTGATGCGTTGTGCAGTCCTCACTACCCTCTGGAGAGCCTTACGGTTGTGGGTGGAGCAGTTGCCGTACCAGGCGGTGATACAGCCCGACAGGATGCTCTCGATTGTGCATCTGTAGAGGTTTGTGAGTGATTTTGGTGACAAGCCGAATTTCTTCACCCTCCTGAGGTTGAAGAGGCGCATGCTCTGAGGACACGGCCAGGGATGCCATCTGGGCCAGCAGCCTTGCGAGGGTTAACACATTTAAATGTTTTCCTCACGTTGGCTGCGGTAAAGGAGAGCCCGCAGGTTTGTGTCTGTGGCACTGTATTATCCTCAAAGCGAGCAAAGTTGTTTAGTTTGTCTGGGAGCAGGACGTCGTGGTCCGCGACGGGGGCTGGTTTTCTTTTTGTAGTCCGTGATTGACTGTTGACCCTGCCACATTCCTCTCGTGTCTGAGCCGTTGAATTGTGACTCTACTTTTTCTCTATATTGACGCTTAGCTTGTTTGATTGCCTTGCGGAGGGAATAGCTACGCTGTTTGTATTCAGTCATGTTTCCGGTAACCTTACCCTGGTTAAAAGCAAAAGTTTTCAGTTTTGCGCGAATGCTGCCATCAATCCATGGTTTCTGGTTGGGGAAGGTTTTAATAGTTGCTATGGGTACCACATCACCGATGCACTTGCTAATAACTCGCTCACCGAATCAGCGTATACATCAATGTTGTTGTCAGATGCTATCCGGAACATATCCCAGTCCACGTGCTCGAAGCAATCTTGCAGCGTGGAATCAGATTGGTCGGACCAGCGTTGAACAGACCTGAGAACGGGTGTTTCCTGTTTTAGTTTCTGTTTGTAGGCTGGGAGCAACAAAATGGAGTCATGGTCAGACTTGCCGAATGGAGGGCGGAGAATAGCCTTGTATGCATCACGGAAGTTGGAATAACAATGATCCAGGATTTTACCAGCCCGGGTGGCACATTCGATATGCTGGTAAAATTTCTGGAGCCTTGTTTTCAAATTAGCCTTATTAAAATTGCCAGCCACAATAAATGCAGCCTCAGGATATGTGGTTTCCAATTTACATAGAGTCCAATGAATTTCTTTCAGTGCCGTCGATGTGTCAGCTTGAGGGGGGGATGTACACGGCTGTGATTATAATCGAGTCACACACACACATCGTAAAAGATCTCATACCATGACAGAGAACAGTGTTGACTCTTAGTTAGCAAGCTGGTGTAAACTAACATATCTGAATTAGGAAGTGACCCTGTGTTTCTTGAACATATAGAGTAATTGGGTTGAGTGTGTGGTAATGCAAGATTATTCAAGTGCCTCTGTAATGTATAGGAGAGGAGGTGGAGAGATATGTGCAATGAGATATGAGAGGGCCGTTATTATGTAGCAACCAAAAAAGTGTTAATAACATATCAAAATATATTTTATATTTGAGATTCTTCCAAGTAGCCAACCATTGCCTTGATGACAGCTTCGAAGAATCTAAAATATATTTAGATTTGTTTAACACTTCTTTGGTTAATACATGATTCCATATACAGTGGGGAAAAAAAGTATTTAGTCAGCCACCAATTGTGCAAGTTCTCTCACTTAAAAAGATGAGAGAGGCCTGTAATTTTCATCATAGGTACACTTCAACTATGACAGACAAAATGAGGGAAAAAAATCCAGAAAATCACATTGTAGGATTTTTTATGAATTTATTTGCAAATTATGGTGGAAAATAAGTATTTGGTCACATACAAACAAGCAAGATTTCTGGCTCTCACAGACCTGTAACTTCTTCTTTAAGAGGCTCCTCGGTCCTCCACTCATTACCTGTATTAATGGAACCTGTTTGAACTTGTTATCAGTATAAAAGACACCTGTCCACAACCTCAAACAGTCACACTCCAAACTCCACTATGGCCAAGACCAAAGAGCTGTCAAAGGACACCAGAAACAAAATTGTAGACCTGCACCAGGTTGGGAAGACTGAATCTGCAATAGGTAAGCAGCTTGGTTTGAAGAAATCAACTGTGGGAGCAATTATTAGGAAATGGAAGACATACAAGACCACTGATAATCTTCCTTGATCTGGGGCGCCACGCAAGATCTCACCCCGTGGGGTCAAAATGATCACAAGAACGGTGAGCAAAAATCCCAGAACCACACGGGGGGACCTAGTGAATGACCTGCAGAGAGCTGGGACCAAAGTAACAAAGCCTACCATCAGTAACACACTACGCCGCCAGGGACTCAAATCCTGCAGTGCCAGACGTGTCCCCCTGCTTAAGCCAGTACATGTTCAGGCAAGTCTAAAGTTTGCTAGAGAGCATTTGGATGATCCAGATGAGGATTGGGAGAATGTCAGATGAAACCAAAATATAACTTTTTGGTAAAAACTCAACTCGTCGTGTTTGGAGGACAAAGAATGCTGAGTTGCATCCAAAGAACACCATACCTACTGTGAAGCATGGGGGTGGAAACATCATGCTTTGGGGCTGTTTTTCTGCAAAGGGACCAGGACGACTGATCCGTGTAAAGGAAAGAATGAATGGGGCCATGTATCGTGAGATTTTGAGTGAAAACCTCCTTCCATCAGCAAGGGCATTGAAGATGAAACGTGGCTGGGTCTTTCAGCATGACAATGATCCCAAACACACCGCCGAAACGAAGGAGTGGCTTCGTAGAAGCATTTCAAGGTCCTGGAGTGGCCTAGCCAGTCTCCAGATCTCAACCCCATAGAAAATCTTTGGAGGGAGTTGAAAGTCCGTGTTGCCCAGCGACAGCCCCAAAACATCACTGCTCTAGAGGAGATCTGCATGGAGGAATGGGCCAAAATACCAGCAACAGTGTGTGAAAACCTTGTGAAGACTTACAGAAAACGTTTGACCTCTGTCATTGCCAACAAAGGGTATATAACAAAGTATTGAGATAAACTTTGTTATTGACCAAATACTTATTTTTCCACCATAATTTGCAAATAAATTCATAAAAAATCCTACAATGTAATTTTCTGGATTTTTTTTCCTCATTTTGTCTGTCATAGTTGAAGTGTACCTATGATGAAAATTACAGGCCTCTCACATATTTTTAAGTGAGAGAACTTGCACAATTGGTGGCTGACTAAATACTTTTTTTCCCCACTGTATATTATTTCAATGTTTTGATGTCTTCACTATTATTCTACAATGTAGAAAATAGTAAAAATAAAGAAAAACCCTTGAATGAGTGGGTGTGTTCAAAGTTGACTGGTACTGTAGGTCAATTAAGAACAAATTCTTATTTACAATGATGACCTGAAGCGAAGGAACTAGGCTCCCAAAATGTCACGATCTTCAAAACGGACAGACCAAGACGCAGCGATGCTTCCAGTATACATTTTAATAACGGACGTAAACTGGGAAAATATACAACACAACAAACAAAGACCGTAACGAAGAACATAACTGAACAGACAAACACAGCTATGAACTTACAATCACCCACAAAATCTAAATGAAAACCCCAAATATATATATATATGGTTCCCAATTAGAGACAACGACACACAGCTGCCTCTAATTGGGAACCATTACCCCAACATAGAAATAGAACACCTAGAACATAAAAAACCCTATACCAAAAACAAAACAACACACGCCAGCCTGTCATCTCAGGCCTGGACGTGACAGTACCCCACCCAAAAGTCCATGGGGGGGGTCTTCGGGTGGGTTTCTCTGTCCCAGGTGGCGGCCGTGCTGGTCCGAAGTCACACACCGGAGGCCCTGGGCCATTTGCAGGACTGGGGACCCTCTCTGGCGGCCCCGGGCTGGGGAACCTCACTGGCGGCGCCGGGCTGGGGAACCTCACTGGCGGCGCCGGGCTGGGGAACCTCACTGGCGGCGCCGGGCTGGGGACCCTCACTGGCGGCGCCGGGCTGGGGACCCTCACTGGCGCTCTGGTGCGAGGAGCGGGAACCGGCCGTACTGGGCTCGTGACGCGCACTCTGGTGCGGGGAGCGGGAACCGGCCGTACTGGGCTGCTCCTTTTTCGCCGCCTTTTCCTCCCTGGGGTGACGATAACCCTCCGTCTTCCCCCAAGGTCCCTTCCCAGCTAATATTTCCCCCCAAGTCCAGGACTCCCGGGTCTCTCGCTGCTTGGTCCTTTTATGGTGGGTGATTCTGTCACGATCTTCAAAACGGACAGACCAAGACGCAGCGATGCTTCCAGTATACATTTTAATAACGGACGTAAACTGGGAAAATATACAACAAACGAAGAACATAACTGAACAGACAAACACAGCTATGAACTTACAATCACCCACAAAACCTAAATGAAAACCCCAAATATATATATGGTTCCCAATTAGAGACAACGACACACAGCTGCCTCTAATTGGGAACCATTACCCCAACATAGAAATAGAACACCTAGAACATAAAAAAACCTATACCAAAAACAACAACACACGCCAGCCTGTCATCTCAGGCCTGGACGTGACACAAAAAGTAGGCACAGCGAGTGGAATGCCACCCCAAATATCAAAGCCTGCCTCCAATCACAGACCCCCAAAAGAAAACAGAGCCCTGATATAGTGGTGGGTCAGGAAAATATTTTCCATTTCTTCATTCCTTTTATCTTGGCTACGTCCTTATATGGGCAGTTTGATAGAGTTCACATCCACCTACAAGTACTGAATATGGACAGAAAGAATGAATGAGCTCCAATGAAGAAATGTTACACAGCTTGACCTTTAAAGGTCCATTACATAACATTTCCACATTCTTACATTTGTGAAGTGGTAAAGGGATGACATGACAAAACATCTGAAGCTACAGTATACATGTCCTTGTTTACTGGGGAGTGGCAGGTTGGGCCACCTCCAGTGTATACAAACAAACAGCAGTTATTTCTCTCTCTCTCTCACCCCATACTTATCTCTTACTGCCGGCAGTGTTACCAAGCTGTTGCCTTGGCCCCAGTATCAGTTAAAAGAGGATAGTGCAGAGCATTTAGCGTTTATCACAGGAGGTTGGTGGCATCTTAATTGTGGAGGATGGGAGCGGAATAAGTAGAATGGTATCAAATACATCAAACACATGGTTTGATGCCATTACATTTGCTCCGTTCCAGCTATTATTATGAGCCGTCCTCCCGTAAGCAGCCTCCACTGGTGTTTACGTAATCACCTCTTAAAGCTAGAATCCTTAATTGAAACAATAACAAAGCGGATCTTTCACGCCCAGATATGTTTAATCTGTCCTTGTGCTTGTCTCCAAACCCTCCAGGTGTCGCCCATCTTCCCCCTATTATCTCCTGTGTATTTATACCTGTGTTCTCTGTTTGTATGTTGCCAGTTTGTCTTGTTTGTTCAAGCCTACCAGCGTTTTGTGTCTCAGCTCCTGCCTTTTCCAGTTTCTCTTTTCTCTCCCTCCTGGTTTTGACCCTTGCCTGTCCTGACTCCGAGCCCGCCTGCCTGACCACTGCCTGTCCCTGACACTGAGCCTGCCTGTCCTGTACCTTTGCTCCTACTCTGGATTACCGACCCCTGCTGGTCTTGACCTGTCGTTTGCCTGCCTGCTGGTTTTACAATAAACATTGTTACTTCACACAGTCTGTACTTGGGTCTTACCTTGATCCTTGATAGGATCACCCTGCCTCTGTTTCTGTAAAAATGGATGGGAGGGATGGGCCTGGAGAAATGTAACCACTGTCAAATTCATAGTTACGGATGCAAGGACTGACCATACATGATGTCAAATTATATAGTTTTAACCATGTTTTGAGGCTTTACAGTGTTATATACATTATATTCATATACATTATTTACAACCATTAGAGTAAAACAAGCTTATAATTTGGGTTCTGATGGGGTAAAACAGTTGAACTAAGCTCAAGAGGCATTTATAAATTGTATTCTTCAAGAATCAATGGGTAAATTATTAATTTATGAGTCCAAAAATTGATGTAGCAACTAAGGATTCTAGGTTTAAAGCAGCACTTTCAATCTCTTTTTTTGCCCAAAGTGAGCAAGTAATGGAGAATAAATTCCTCCACCTCAACGGTGGACAGTCTAAATGAAACTAATTTCTTCAGTCTGTCTCACTCTCTTTTCTTGCTCTCATCTTTTCACTTTCCCTCTCATCCTCACCCACTCACCGGCTCACCATGACTATCTCTGGCAGTCAACCTCTCCAAATCTCTGTCGCTCCCCTCGTTCTACCTCTCCCATCATTCACCACACGTTTTCTGCCTTTGTTTCTCACTCTTGCCCTCTGTACCCCTCTCTCTCAACTGCTGTCCACTCCTCGACGATGTCACCAAACTGGTGTTGAGCAGCGGGCAGAGAGATGGATAATAGCACATGAAATCAAAGGCACATCACGTTAGTGTCTGTGTGGGGCCCAGCGTAGCTCTGTAGAAAGTACCTAATGGATCTGAGGAAGCGCTTACACAAGGTTATGGGGACGTTATGTGTGTGTGTGTGTGTGTGTGTGTGTGTGTGTGTGTGTGTGTGTGTGCATGCGTGTGTGTTTGTGTGTGTGTGTGTGTGTGTGCAGGGACTTTTCTGCATAGAAAATGCTTAGCTCTATTTTAACAAACCTAACGTAATGGTAAATCTTAGTGCTGGCGGTAGCGCAAAAGGTCCTGAGGTGTGTCAGAAATGTTCACTGCGGGAAGTAGGAGCGCAATAGCTGACGGTGTTGCGAAAGGGCTGGGTTTTGGTCAATAAATACATTCTAGGTGTTGAGGGCTTGGCCACTCACTGGTCAATCAACGCGTTTCATGGCTTAATACTGTATGCCATTGTCTCAAGTTCTGTAGGTTATTGACAGTCTGTGTTGTCATCAACTCCACTTCGGCTGGGGGCACGGAATATTCTCGCCACACTCCATTGTGGATTGATTTGATACTACAGTTTATTAAATAGCATAGGCTACAGTAACAATTTATAGCAACAGTAAAAAAACATAAAAGTGTTTGCTCAATAGGTTTGGAGTGTTGGCAGTCAACATTGTTGGGTAACACTTCATAATAACTCCACGTAATAACGCATTTATAATGATAGGTAAAATAGTTAATTCATCATTTATTAATCATTAATAATTTGTAAATGTTAGTAACGTAATTATTATTCACACAACTTTTAAAGTATTTAATATTGATTCATAAGAAATTAGGTCCTTATAATCCATTTACTAATCATTAGTTAAGTCTTTTTGCGTGGCCTCATGCATAGTGATGGTTATTTATACTTTATAAATACTTCTTCTCTACCCTGCAACTCTTCCCCAGGTCCTTAGTGTACATGGTTTGACTACCCTAACACTTGGAATTGTTTAAGACGGTCATACCATGGAAAGTTTGGGTATTTGATTTTGAATTTTAGGACCCCTTTAGGTATATATATAATATTTTTTGTACTTTCTGGGGGGATATAATATTGAATTTGGCAGTTTACTACTATAGCCTATAAAAACGCCTTGAATAACACATTCTTAAATTGCAAAAAAAGAGTGTCAAAAAATAAATCATAAGGAATAAGGTTTTGAAGTGTCTGTCCTATATCTAGGTGATATAAGAAATAAGTTTTCCTAATTTATAAAAATAACATTTACATAAGTATTCAGACCGTTTAATCAGTACTTTGCTGAAGCACCTTTGGCAAAAATTACCTTCTTGGGTATGACACTACACGCTTGGCACACCTGTATTTGGGGAGTTTCTCCCATTCTTCTCTGCAGATCCTCTCAAGCTCTGTCCGGTTGGATGGGGTGCATTGCTGCATAGCTATTTTCAGGTCTCTCCAGAGATGATCGATAGGGTTCAAGTCCGGGCTCTGACTGGGCCACTCAAGGACATTCAGAGACTTGTCCCGAGGCCACTCCTGCGTTGTTTTGGCAGTGTGCTTAGGGTCGTCGTCCTGTTGGAAGGTGAACCTTCGCCCCAGTCTGAGGTCCTGAGTGCTCTGGAGCAGGTTTTCATCAAGGATCTCTGTACTTTGCTCCGTTCATCTTTTCCTCGATCCTGACTAGTCCCCCAGTCCCTGCCGTTGAAAAACACCCCCACAGCATGATGCTGCCACCACTATGCTTCACCGTAGGGATGGTGCCATGTTTCCTCCATGCGTGACGCTTGGCATTCAGGCCAAAGAGTTCAATCTTGGTTTCATCAGACCAGAGAATCTTGTTTCTCATGGTCGTAGAGTCTTTAGGTGCTGCCTTTTGGCAAACTCCAAGCCGGCTGTCAAGTGCTTTTTACTGAGGAGTGACTTCCGTCTGGCCACTCTACCATAAAGGTCTGATTGGTGGAGTGCTGTAGAGATGGTTGTCGTTCTGGAAGGTTCTCCCATCTCCACAGAGGAACTCTAGAGCTCTTTCAGATTGACCATCAGGTTCTTGGTCACCTCCCTGACCAAGGCCCTTCTCCCCCGATTGCTCAGTTTGGCTGGACGGCCAGCTCTAGGAAGAGTCTTGTTGGTTCCAAACTTCTTCCATTTAAGAATGATGGAGGCCACTGTGTTCTTGGGGACCTTCAATGCTGCAGAAAATGTTTGTTACCCTTCCTCAGATCTGTGCCTCGACATAATCCTCTCTCGGAGTTCTACGGACAATTCCTTCGACCTCATGGCTTGGTTGTTGCTCTGACATGCACTGTCAACCTTATATCGACAGGTGTGTGCCTTTCCAAATCATGTCCAATCAATTTAATTTATAACAGGTGGACTCCAATCAAGATGTAGAAACTCAAGGAGGATCAATGGAAACAGGATGCACCTGAGCTCAATTTCAAGTCTCATAGCAAAGGGACTGAATACATATGTAAATAAGGTATTTCTGTTTTTTATTTGTAAGAAATTTGCTAAGATTTCTAAAAAACTGTTTTCGCTTTGTCATTATGGGGTATTGTGTGTAGATTGGTGAGTCCTTTGTTTTATTTAATCCATTTTAGAATAAGGCTGTAACAAAATGTGGAAAAAGTCAAGGGGTCTGAATACTTTCCGAATGCACTGTATGTTGTGATAAAATAAAATAAAGCAGTCCTATTTTCTGAAATCATGGGTAAATGCAGACCAAAGGAGTAAATGATGATCCTGGCCATTCGTGAAAAACAAGAAAAAAGACTGGTTGACCTCACGATCCAGACAAATCCAGTCAATAACTAAAAGGTGAAATTCCAGACGAATCCAGTCAATAACTAAATGGTGAAATCCTTACACCTTACTAAGTAGCATTCACAACAACACATGCACACACACACAGACGCATGGATGAACATGCACACAAGCAAACACAGACACACACACTGTATGTGTGGTACTGCTTTGCATAATTAACATGGTTTAGTCATTTTATCTGAATTGACAGTGAGGAGAGCTGGCCCTCTCTTCAAAAAGCATTTAATCTATTTATAGTGGTAGATGACCAATAGGAACGTAATGATCATCATCATCATCATCATCATCATCATAAACGTAATCACAGCTCAATAAATGTGTGTGTGTGTTTGTGTGCGTTACACAACATCCCCCCTGTACTCCCTGACCTAAGTAGGTAAAGATGGCATCTGTGAATAATTAATATTTCAATATTTAATCAAAGTTATGGTTAAGTATGTAGCTACAGTATCAAGCATCAAGCTGTTCAAGTGGTTCAATTAGGACTTTCTAGACTGTCAGATACAATTACAAAAACGTCTACCGATTTCACAGAAAAATTCAAGCCACAATACATATGCAAAAACATACTGTACTAAAACAATTGTCTATGAGAGGGGAATAGTGTTAATACAAAACAATAATATTTAGCATTTGTCTGAAGCCAAAAAGGCAGGAAATTCAAATGAGCATCAACAAGCAAATTTGACCTATGCACTAACAAGATTTTTCAGCATAGTCAGCTTTGACACCTGATACAGTACTGTAGCTTTTTGATACGTCACAGCTCCGAACATAGAAAAGGACACATAGATCAAGACACAATGCACTACTTTGAATGAGAACGTATGGTCTGTAATATTACTCCTATCATCTCTCGTATTTTTCTCCTTCAGCAAAGATGTTAGCATGTTATCATTTGCCATTTACCCCCTGATGATTACATTCATTAATTGTGAATGTAATCATCAAAGATTGGTTTTAATTTAATCAATAACACCTTTCTTGGATATTCAAACGGAAGTCGATGGCCATAATTAATCTTTCTCTGTGATTCCAGTGTCACTGTTGACAATTTCTTAAGTCATTTCAAAAGTTGTCTATGGACAATGCTAACTTTTTATCCTCCCTTCCTAAGAAAAAACTAGCGAAGAGATCATGGCGCCATCTGGTGACCATTTTGGGAATGGAGTTCTCCGCTGGTATGCACATTTTCATTAGGGAATATTGAGGCGTGATGAAGAAAAGAGGAGAGGAAAAAGTCTATTTAATCTATGGCCAATCTATCGCCCCCACTATAATATCTTGTACTGAAAGCTTAATCAAAGCCATTTTATACAGTATATGTATTAGAAACTGAACTCCATTTCAGGACACTTCAAGTTTGTAACGTTAGCAATCAGTAATACTGCTTGTACTGAAAGCTTCATCGAAGGTACAGTAACATACACAGTATACTGTGCATGTATATTCTGTCTATAGTCAGAATACATTAAACACATTTCAGAGATTCCAACCTACATCATAGACTATGTATCCATAGACTATGTATCTGAGATGGACTAATGTGGCTGAATTGGGGCTGAGGGGGTGGTGTGTGTGTGTGTTAAGGTTAGGTTAAGGGGTAGGATTAGGGTTAGGTTTAGGGTTAGGGGATAGGGAAAATCCTGAAAAAATTTGACTCCCCAAAAAGTCCTGAAATTTCACGAAAATGTATGTGTGTGTGGTGTGTGAGTGGGGAGGGGGAGGAGATTTAGCTAGGGGTTTTGTGTGACTCACAAATTCAATAGAGGAAAAAAGACAAAACACACAACTGTCACTAAAAGTTAAAGGGCGCATTATCATCAAAGCCACCTCCAGTTCCACCAGAGCTTAATGACAAAATGCTCGATCCCTTTACCTTAAAAGTAAAATGTACGAATTTTAAGCTCTATTTCCACTTCAAAGTCAAATTCATTAAGACTGATAGCGCTAATACTGCTCATGGCAGTATAGTAGTGACGGGGGAGTCATTTGAGCTGTCAGCTTCCTTTTACTGCTGATTACAAGCTTCAGCATCAGGATGAGCTGCTGTAACGTCACTAGAACTTTTCTTACAAGTACAGTTCTATTGAATCCATCACATAGCATGCATGATTCAAAACATTTCTCCCAAAGGTGTATAATAATGTTGGGTCAGGAAAGGTCTTAAAGTAATGATACTAGCTATAGACTAGTTGTAAAGGATATCATCCCGCTTGAATTCAGCTAAAAACGTATTCACTCTCCACTTAGTTGATTGGCATTAAGTTGATTATCCGTCTTATTCATTTCACAGTCAACACTATAATGAGGCCAGAGAATAATGAGAAAGGTAGTAGACAGAACTATGAGCATCATTCCATGGCCCCATTACAATCAGTCATCAATAAAATCTGTTCGCTCTCTTTCCTGCACAGTCATATACACATGTGCACCAGCACATCAGAGAGCAAGGTAATGTCTCAAACTATTTGAACAGAGAGACAAGGTCTCTTCTACTCATGCCTGCCATTCTTGCAAGGTTGCATGTATAGGGTCTCGTCATTACATAAGTACAGACAGTATCTTACGCTCTTGCTAAGGTACAGGTGCAGGGTGTCATATCTATACATCCCACTCTTGACAGAACACAGAGAACTATTTCACCCACAGATGGTACAGTATTGGGGTCTGGGGCCATATGTATCAAGCATCTCAGAGTAGGAGTGCTGATCTAGGGTCAGGTGCACCCTGCGTTGTGATCTAAAAGGCAAAACTGACCCTGTCAGCACTCGTTCTCCAAAACGCTTCATGCATATGGCTCCCCAGCTCTTGTCCAGGTGCATGCATGGGGTCTTTCCTAGACTCCTACCTATACTTCATGCCAGTGCGTATGCTCTGGTCGCTGGACGAAGGAATGTTGACGGACAGCTGTCCCAGGCTGCGGGCCACCATGGCCACAGCGCGGAACTTGTTCTTGGTGCCCAGACTGGGGCTGTTGGAGTTCCGTTGGTTCAGACGTTCCTCCGTGGTGCGTGTCACGCCACCGCCACGGTGGTTTTCCGAGCACACTAACGACACCTGCATGGTGGTGGCCCAATGATGATGGCCCTCTAGGGCAGCTTAGACTCGACTCGGACGGAAAATAATCACTCAAACGAGCTTGAGGAACCCACTGAAGGAGATGACAAAGATGACAACAGAGAGGAAGACCTTCCGAGTTGGGTTGTCAACAAGCAGTTAGCATCCTGTCTCAAGTCTTAGCCTACCTCCCCCAGAAGCACAGGATGAAAGAGAACAAACTACTAGCAGTTGAACTACGAGTTCAATACTGCGTGGCAAACTGACCGGCAGTGCAGAATAGAGAGGTGGTCTGCTGCAGCTCAGTGTCCAGTATGTCCACAGTATCCACTGTGGCTTTCAGAGGCAGAACAGTGACAAAAACAGACTTTTCAAATTCAGACTGTCCGATCTCAAGAACAAACTACTAGTGGTAGTAGTTTAGGAGATAAAGGAGATTCAGACAGAGAGTAGACTGCAGCAGCTCAGTGTCCAGTGGTGTAGTGTAGTCCAACTCAGCGCAATGATGTGTCTCTCCGTCTGGAAGGAGCGCACGCCACAGAGAGAGAGCGAGTGAGCGTGAGAGCGAGAGATCGCCTCAACTATTCTGTTCTGGATCAGCTAATGCTCCTCATTTCACAAACATACACTGATCAGTAAAACACACACTTGCCCACTTCCTTCAAGCAGATTTCAGAGAGTTCATAACATACTCATGTCTTTATTCAATTGGTTCTTTGCTTCTTTTGCTTCTTTTTCCTCCCTACCTCTTTCCACATTAATTCATTCCATACTATTACTTTTATTTTACCAGGTAAAAAAAAAAAGGCATTCTCATTCACATTTTGGACAAGACTATTGTTTTAGATTATTGTTCAGCTGCTTCGGTACAGACAGACACTGTCAATGTCAAACCCTGTGTCCTCTCCTCTGCTGACTGCAGTGGAAGGGGGTGAAAGGTGAGGACAGGTTGAAAGTCTAACATATCCAGACTCTGTTAACATAGGAACAATGCTTGTTATACAACCTGACCTGCATCAAATTAGGAGCAGGTGAAGAGCAATGGACATGAGCATTTTACAACATTGTCAACTGAATTACCCATTTTTTTTACATTGACCCGAAGTCAATGAAAGTCGTTTTCCCTCACAATTGACATGGCGTAATGATTAATGTAGCACTTAACATCATTGAAATTGTGATTCATGAATAATGCATCTCGGCATCCTTGTTCTTTCCTTTTTGTGTTTTGAGTGCGAGTATCTACTGAACTCTATAAAAAAATTAATCTCTCACGCACCGGTCACCGTTCATTTTCGCATGAGCACAGACCCTCATACTGCTTTTCTATTTTGCGTTCGAGAAAAAAGACATACGAAAGAGAGATGTCAGCGAAATCAGTCAACCCCTGATGTGTGTCGAATGAGTGCGAGGTGCAGTATAATCTATAATTCCCAATACTTATAGGCTACATTTTGTTGAACCTGTTCCACCTTTCTGCATGCTCTAGTTTGGTTGACTCGATAGGGGACATGCACTGCTTTACTGTAGCTTACAACGAAGGGCAAAATACCCTGTTGAAAAGCCACTGCCCATCAAAAGAGAGAATAAAGGGGGAGTGAACAGTCAGGACTAAAATTAGGGCCATGCATGTTGAAACAAAATGTGAACAATCTGGTTGGCTTTTACTCCCTCAGAGCTCCATCCAGAGTTAAAAAGGCCCAGTCTGCCCTCCCATCACTCCCCTATAGTCACTGGAACTGCATTCATAAAGTGTCCCAGCAGTATGAGCGCTGATTTAGGATCAGGTCCCCTGTGTCCATGTAATCTTATTCATTATGATCTAAAAGTCCAGGTCCCCTAATCTAAAAGGCTAACCTGAACCTAGATCAGTACCACTCAGAGATGCTTTATGAATACTGGTCCAGGTCCCTTAATCTAAAAGCTCTAACTGATCCTAGATCAGCAAATCTACTCTGAAACACTTTGTGAATACGGGCCCAGGTCACCTAATTTAAAAGGCCAAACTGATCCTAGATCAGCACTCCTACTCAGAGACGCTTTATAAATATGGGCCCTGGAGTACTGCATCTGGCTCCTTAGGGGCCCCTTAGGGGATGACTTAACTATGATGTGTGTGTGTGCATCTACTAAGACCAGTGACATCTCCTTTCTTCCCCTCTCCTCTCCTCCTTTCTTGTCTCCTCCAATCTCCACCTCTTTTAAACGTTCAAATTAGCTCATCCTAAATCATCCCTCCCTGGATCAAAGTTTTCATTGGATGGCACCTCTATAGTTAGCACAAACCACTTGGAAGAGAACAGACCTCAGCAGGAGAGCTGTGTGTGTGTGTTTGGTTTAACTGTCCTCACAAAATGGTAGTAAAACACGGACAATTCTGAGAAGTGGGGACATTTCGCAGGTCCCCACAAGGAAAAAGGCTATTTTAGGCTTAGGGGTTAGGTTTATGGTTTGGGGTTAGGTTAAGGATTAAGGTTAGGGTTAAGGTTAGGGTTAGGGTTTAGGGAAAATTGGATTTTGAATGGGAATCAATTGTTTGGTCTCCATAAGGAGAATTAAAACAAACTTGTGTGTGTAACGGTGACCCTTATCCTTTTCTGTTCTCACAAGAGGTGTGTATGTGTGTACACTGTGTACAGTATAATATGTGTTAATGTGTCTGTTAATGTGTGTCATGGAAAATCAGCCTCCACACAGGCGATAGGTATGCGTTACACCCAGCAGTGACTTGCAACTGACATCTCTGCAGGCAGAGGAGCAGCTGTTCCTGGATCAGCCCCTAGCTAACTGCTTCCTAACAGGGTTCCTAGGCAAGCTACCCCCCTCCACACACACACACACACACTACACTATTTAGGCGGTCACATCTGCCTCTGTGTGAGCACAGCCAATGTCAGCCAGACAGACAGAGCAGTTAGACTAAGTGAGGGTGCCAGTTGAACATGGAACAAGTTAGATTCGAGTTTCCACTTGGTTCTGAGTGACGGGCCAATCAAGGGGATGCCACATGCTAACTGGACAATTTCACAAAGACAGTGGATTGTAATTAGATGTGTCCTGGAATAGTACAGTATCTGTCATGGCAGCCAGATTGATCTGTCATAAGCTGATTGACTGTATGGGAAAGATTGTGTGAGCAAGCACTATTGTATTTATTTAACCTTTATTAGCTGCTGCAAGCACTAGCACACATATGAGTGTGAACACATGTACTCTCTCTCTCTATCACACACACAAAGGCACGTCCCCCATGTTTCTGACACACAACCCAGTCACATAGACTGAGAGATGTGTGAGTGGGCTGAGGGGAGCTCATCTCCTCTGGCCTCAGTTTGCAAGACTGACTGGCTGCCCTCTTTGTAACTGCACACGCATGTGTATGCACATCCGC
The DNA here is from genome assembly GCA_030435695.1 of Brachymystax lenok tsinlingensis. NCBI lineage: Eukaryota > Metazoa > Chordata > Actinopteri > Salmoniformes > Salmonidae > Brachymystax > Brachymystax lenok. The sequence continues at coordinate 34,709,070 of CM059802.1, read as the reverse complement.
ATGCATGTGTGTTAACCACACTCGACTAATCCCAGATTGGTCCCTGCTTTCTGCCTCTCAGTACTTCAAACATGGCTGGAAGATGTAATCTGTCAAGGCCTCACTCTTCGGTTCAGAGACTTAGCATCCCCAGTTTGGTAAGCTAGTGAAATCATTTTAAATCCCTCAATAACGTTCAATGGGTTCCCCTCGAGGCCGATCTCTCCCTCACTGCTTTTCTCTAAGACCCATTTTACATACACGTAGTTTGAAACCGGTTTTGAAGATACTTAATTATCATGCACGTGGAGGTGGTGGACAAGGTGTGTTTTTTTACCCACCCAAAATAAATTACAGAAAACTGCCATTGGCACATACTTGAATACGCACACACTTGAGTATACATGCAAACACACACACACACACACACACACACACACACACACACACACACACACACACACACACACACACACACACACACACACTCCTTTTCTAAAACAAATAATAATGCTAACATACTTATGCCTATTCACACTGCATTATTTTAGCCCAGAGTTATCCTTAAAGGGATAGTTTGGAAAATTGTCAATTACGCCCTTTATCTACTTCCCCAGAGTCAGATGAATTTGTGTATACCATTTTTTTATATCTGTGTCCAGTGTGAAGGAAGTTAGAGGTAGTGTCACGAGCCAATGCTAACTAGCATTAGTGCAACGATTAGCAGTCTACAGTAGCTTGCATGCTAGCTGTTCCCATAAACTTCCAGTCATTGTGCTTTATGTTTCAATATACTTCCAGTCATTGCGCTAACACTAGTAAGCAATTGGGCCAGTCCCTTCACACTGCACACAGATACATAAAAATTATATCCATGAGTTCATTGGATTCTGGGGAAATAGATAAAGGGCCACATTGCCAAAATACCGAACTATCCCTTTAAGAACTTTTAGGTAGGTAGCTTTAGCTAGCCCCTAGGAACATGATCCTATGCTAGCGCTAGTCAGGTGTACCTGCGCCCAGATTTTCTTTTTAAATAGTGAACCAACATGTTTTTAGCACTTTTATTTCCATGACTGATCAAAACAAATTTTCTCATGCTCTCTTTTGTTTCACTGTAGAACAGATAGTGAGCAATATGTTCTGAACATCCAATCGCAATAAAATCACAGTATCGAACCACAATACATATAGAATCGTGAGAATTGCAATACATATCGGACTGCCGCCCAGACATTCATTAGAATGTGCAAGTGTGACGTTGTTTAGTCCTGGGCTAAAATCTCTCTAAACCTAGGGCTAAGTGCAGTTAGAACATGACTAGAACTCTCGATCATCTCAGTCATCCCTTCTTCCTTTTGATGTAAAGCTTTAAAATACTAATTTCGATGTAGCATGCAACGTTAGCCATTTGTTAGTTGAATGGAGAGGAGAGGAGAGGAGAACAGTCTTCTCTCTCACCTCATTCTGCAGACTGTCTGCTAAATATATAAAATGTAAAATGTAAAATGTGTGTATTTAAATCAAAGGGCCACAGTCAGACAAACAATATTCAAGATGAGCTGTCCATCTCTTATAAGACATAGTAAGACACTGCAGTATGCCTAACCAGTTGGACAGTTGAGAAATTGGTCTGAAAACATTCCTGACGAAGGTTCATGTCCCTGGTCAGATGGACAGATACTGTATGTAATCCTCTTTAATATTATTTTATATCCGTTTTTACATCACAGCCTACATTTCCCATCCACCCTGTGCAGAGCCCAAAGGAGCTCTGTGCAGATGTTGGTCTCCTACAGTGCAAGGCAGGTCATGAGAATGGCTGGAGGGGGAATTCAATATTAGTCACTGCGACTGGAACTAGCGTGCTACTATAACATGGTCTGTAAAACACTGTTGTCCCCGTGCTGGCCTGTGTTCCTTTATCCACAGAAGCTGACGCAGTGTTCCTGCTCAAATCATTTCATTTTCCAGGCCAGTTTACATTAATGTGAAATTCAGTCACACACAAACAGACAAGTGCACGTACCACATACATACAGAGACACACATAGAGATACAGGCTCGCACATGGCCCACAAACATGTGCACACACACAGGCACGTATACACATACAGACAACTGCGCACACACAAACACACAGACACACACACACGTAAGCATTTAATTGGAAGGTGTATACCATGTGTATCCTGTACATACGACTAATAAAGCTTGAAACTTGAAACACACACACACACTATGGTCTTCACTCCTGTTCTGAAACAAATAATAATGCTAAAATACTTTACGCCTTTTCACTCTGCATTATCTTAGCCCAGAGTTATTGTTAACCCTGGGCTAAGGATACACACACACACACACACATTGGCCCACAGATACACACACACTGTGGGAGGGGTGTGCATTGCTGCCTCACAAATTCAGGCAGGGACAGAAATAGCCTTTCCTCTAAAGGGGCCGGGGGAGAGTTGGGGGAAAACAATGCCAGAAATGCTTGTCCTCTTCACTGGGTTTAAAGAGAGCAGCTTCATTCACTTCAACAAACACACACACACGCACACACTAGGGCTGTGACGATCATGGAATTTTGGGTGACGTTTTTTTTTCAGGCAAATGACCACGATCATCGTTACAATTCTTTGAAATACAAGAAAAATACAAAAATGTTCTCCTCTCCTCCCAGTCACACTTCTCCTCTCCTCTCTGCTGTTCTGCTAGCCTAGCAGCAGCAGTAAACAATTTATCATGCGGACCAGGCATGCACCCACTCAACGTTTGCTAACCTAGCATGGATATTTCAATATATTTAACATCACGTAAAATGTATTCCAAATACATGTAGGTATATTTTCATCTATGGCAAAATGCATGTAATGCCTTAAATGTATTCCAGAGATGCATTTACATACATTTGCATCTTTGCTCAAATGCATGTAATGGCTGACAATTCCAGAAATGCATGGCTGTGACCTCTAGTCTACAGGGTGGCCAAAGCAGTTCCAAATTCGGGTTCTTAAATTACTTTTTGCATATTGATCAATGGAGAAAACAAATTGGGCCACCAAGCCAAAACTTTGGCAATGATATAATTTAAATTGTGATGACTGAGTAAAACATATATATTTTATTTAACCAAATTTTAACATTATCTCATAAAGAGCACATGTTCAAGTTCATAAAAAACATGTTTTCCCATTTCTAAAGAAAAAATAAATACTATGGTAAGTGCCTGTCTTCAGCTTAATTAAATAATGATACAAATATTTTAGTTTACTTTGATTTAAACAAAAACTATACATTGTACAACATTCCACAATATGTCAAAGTGTAGGTCTAGGTCTTGTGCTTTTAATTAGTAGTTTTACAGTGGATGGTTAGCGGTGTTATGGTCCGTTCGTGGCCAAGTGGGAAGTGGGAATTTAACACATCTGGGAAAAATCCACTTGAATGGCCCCTCCAACAAGTTAAATCAGCCATGAATCCCCTTGTGACAGGGGAAATGGAAGCTTGTTGTGTGCAACAGGGAGGGACAATTGAATGCAAGATTCACACCAAAAAATACATTGTTAAAACATTTCTAGCCTGTTTATCTAATGGTAACAGGGTTGACATGTTATGCTTGACCGCTCAGTTCTTCACCACAAAACACCAGAAAATTGCCAAAAAGAGTCGAACCAACTCACCTGCTTTTACAGTATGATTTGACTATTAGATGTTCATTGTTTATTTTAAATTAAATATTTAAAATGAATAGTTTCACCATATTATAACTAGACTTTCAGTCCACGTAACAGGATTGACTTTAAAATGGGGGACAGACGTAAATGAATCACTAATCACATTTCTTTAGAAATAACTTTGTCAAAGCAACAAAATAACTATGGCTTTACAATGATGGTAAAATCTTTTAGTTTTTTTTGTGGTTAGTAGGTTAAAATCTTCCTAGAAGTCACAGAGGGTGCACAGAGGGGCATGTCAAAATGCTGAATTTTGGCACTTTAGGAAGTCTTTATTCATATTGAAAATCTGATTTATTGAATTGTCCATATGGTCTATACTAAAAGGCACTTCATTTCATATAACAGGATTTTAAAATGCAATATTGGTGCCTAATTTGTACTTAACATATCAAAGAGATGCAAAAGGAAACTATTTTCATGGAATGACCCAGTACACGTTAAGTTCTGCCCATTGGACATTGTTTCCAATGCTCTCGTCAAGTTTGTTTGTTTATTCGTCATATGTACATGAAAGACATGAATTCATTACATGATCGATATTGTATCGTGTTTGTAGTCATTTTCATAGTAAATTAAATGCATGTTAGTGCTTTTGGTGTGTGTCAAGTACAATAAAAATGCATTTTGACAAAATATACTTAACAAAAATATTAACGCAACATGTAAAGTGTCCCATGTTTCCTGAGCTGAAATAAAAGATCCCAGAAATGTTCCATAAGCACAAAAAGCTTATGTTACGCCTACTCCCGCTCCCTCTCTCCAGCGCTTGATGTGGCCGGTCTACTAACCACCGGCCCTGGCAAAAAAAACATTATCACACATCTGCTCCCCATCATTACACACACCTGCTCCCCATCATTTCGCACACCTGCTCCACATCATTACGCACACCTGGACTTCATCATCACCTTGGTGTACCTTTATTTAGACCTCAGTAGCCTCAGGCATCAGGCAGAATGGGTTTGTTTTCATGTTCAGTACGCTGGCTGTCTGTCCCTCAGGTGTTGTCTCTACAACTCTAGAGGCCCTCGCCTCCTCCCTGAACATAACTTCGTACCCGCTCTCCTTTTCCGGTCCAAGCCCTGGATAAGCAACCATTGGGATCTGGCACAATCACAGACATCACAGCACTACTCACCCTCACCGTGGGACCCATGCACCAGGAAAGCCTCCCCTTCCTCATCATTACCGCACCCGCACACAAAGTCATCCTCAGCCTACCATGGCTCCAACATCATAACCCCACCATCTCCTGCGGCCTCCCGTGGCTTCAACGTCATAACCCCACCCCATCTCCTGATCAAGGATGAGAATCACTGCCTGGGGACCAAGATGCCGGAGGACCTGCTTTCCTGCACCCTGTGGTTCCACGCTGGTTGAAAGTCCTGTAAGTGCCCTCCAGCCCATCAATTGGTCATCCTGTATCATTGGCCCCGTGTTTTGGAACGTAGATGTGGACATCCGCCAGGCTCTGGAGAGAGAACCCGCTCCTGCTACCTGCCCTTCAGAAAGCATCTATGTTTCCACGGGGGTAAGAGATCGGCTGTTGCACACACATCTCTCAGCGCTGGACACCCACACCATCCAATCCCTCTCCGATAAGTACTGGTGGCCCACCTTGGCGCAGGGCGTCGCCCGCTGTGTCAACTCCTGCTCCATATGTGCCCAAACCAAATCTCCCCGGCACGCTCCAGCAGGGAAACTACTTCCCCTTCCCGTGCCTCAGCGGCCTTGGCCCCATCTGTTCATAGACTTCATTACTGATTTCCCACCGTCTGATGGTTTCACCACTTTTATGATTGTTGTGGACAGATTTTTCATAATTCTGCCATTTTATCCCTCTCTCTGGTCTCCCTACCGCTCTCCGAGTCGCTGAGGCACTATTCCAGCAGGTCTTCCGGCACTATGGCCTTCTGGAGGACATCGTCTTCGACCGTGGCTCCCAATTCACGATACGGGTATGGAAAGCATTAATCAAGAAGTTTACATCTGGGTACCGGCCTCAGTCTAACGGGCAGGTGTTCCAGTGCGTCCTGGGATATCAGTTGGCCCCGGCTCCGTGGATTCCGAGCCAGACCGTTGCCCCTGCAGTGGTTCCGCCGTTAGAAGGATCAGGCGGACCGCCACCGCAGTGAGGCTCCCATGTTCCATCCTGGTGATCGCGTCTGGCTCTCTACCAAGAACTTCCCGCTCCACCTGCCTTGCCGGAAGCTGAGCCCCCGGTTTGTGGGGCCCTTCAAGGTCTCCAGAGGGTCAATGAAGTAACTTACTGTTCATGTTTCCCTCCTCAAGCCGGTGGTTCCTGGTCCCTTGGCTGATGCCGTCCACTGCGACACCCCTCCGCCTCCCCTGGACATCGATTGAACCCCTGCCTATGCCGTTAGGTCCCTACTGGATCCCTGACGTTGTGTGGACTGGGAAGGGTACACGGCCCAGAGGAGCGTTGTTGGGTTCTGGCGGCCGACATCCTGGACCCCAACATTGTCCGGCATTTCCATCTCGCCCGTCCGGACCGGCCCGCTCCTCGCCCTCGGGCGGCGTCCTCCTGCGGCTGTAGCAGGGTACTGTCACACCTACTTCTGCTCCCTCTCTCCAGCGCTTGATGTCGCCAGTCCTCTGCATCTGCTTTCTGACTCCCTGCGTATACGTGACTACTTATTTCTCAAAAATGTTGATCACAAATTAGTTTACATCCCTAGTGAGCATTTCTCCTTTGCCAAAATAATCCAGCCACCTGAAAGTTGTGGCATATCAAGAAGCTGATTAAACAGCATGATCATTACACATATGCATCTTGTACTGGGGACAAAAAAGGCCACTCTAAAATGTGCAGTTTTGTAACACAACACAATGCCATAGATGTCTCAAGTGTTGAGGGAGCGTGGAATTGGCATGCTGACTGCAAGAATGTGAACCAGAGCTGTTCCCAGATAATTTATTGTTAATTTCTCTACCATAAGCCGCCTGCAACATCGTTTGAGAATTTGTCATTATGCTCAAGATACATGTAACTTAGTGAAATCGTGGAAATTGTTGCATGTTGCTTTTATATTTTTGTTTAGTTTATATTGTAGCGGTAGAAACCTATAGGAAGACTTGGAGGTGTGGCTTGTTAGGGGCGTGGCTTTGTTTTAGAGATTTTTGCCCTTCCGATTCTCATGACAGTTCATGTGTTATGATGTGTTCTGTGTTTAAAGATGAAGTGTGTGTATATTGCCAGTTATACAGTGCCAGTTATACAATTTTAATGAGAGTGCTATAAGTGCATGTGTTACTAAAGAATATTGATGGAGGCTTTCTGAAGGCTTTGGCACTTTTACCAAATTGTGCCAAAAATGTTTAATTACTCTGATCTTAATTATCCGCTCACATTAGTGATATCTGCTGGTCAGTTATAAATAGCAGTCTGATTATCAGATGGTTTTTTTCTTCAAGTTTATTATTTTTCAAAAAATTAATCTATAGCGTTATTTAGGATGCTTGAGACAGAAGCTTTGTTTCACATAAAACTATTTTCAAAATAGTATGCATTCAATGAGATTTAAACTCATACCCTCACATCCCTGCATGTCCCATACCTCCATACACTACCTGCTAAGCTACCTGTCAGATTATTACATTTGAAAGTACAGTGTCCAGTACAGGTCGGTGTTTGAAAACAGCTTGGAATCGAAGAAAGCACCGGAACCACGGAGAAACCAGTGGGATCTCTCAGTTTGCAACAAGCATGTGATCAAACAAAGCTTCGGACGTACTTCTGATAAAGTGTTACACGCATCAGCCCACTGCTTCAAAGTTAGCTGCTTATAGATTTTGACGCATGCCTCGGAGCTCAAGTATCAAATGTAATATCACCATCAAAGAGCCTACTAAAGTTGTGTTGTCAATATTTCTTACGTAAGTACATGTAAAAGCATGTTGGAATATATTTTACTAAACATTTCCAAATACATCTTAAAATATATTTACAAATTGATAAATATGTGTATTTCAGAATGTATTTTTAAATACATTAAATACATTTCACGATTAATTTAACATATATTATGATATACATTTGACATATATTTATATATACATTTTAAATACATTCCATAATATATGTTATATGTTATATCCCAAAAAATGTATCTAAAAATATATTTTAAATACAATAGGATGACAATAGGTAGCTAATTTCAGCAGACAGAGTGCTGATTTATCTCAGAATTGAGATTCTTCATACAACTTTCCAAACTGGATAAAACCAGTTCTGTAGTAGCTACAGACCTTCCCTACAGATTTGTTTTTGCCATCACAGTGCTACAGCAGCAAAGGGAGCGCATGTTTGATGGAGGAGATGAAGACACTTGGATATACACGATTAAGGTAGCAAAACAATTGTTTATAATCATTAATTTACACTATCGGATTAAGTTTATCTACTTGAAAATCAAATTGATCACAACAAATATTAAAGAAATGTATGGACGGTTATGACGTTTTACATCCATAATCGTGCGAGCCCTAGCACGCACGCCTGCATGCACGCACATACACATACACAGAAATTGCTTCTCCTTTCCAACAAACAGGGCACCCATTAGCCAGATAGTTCTTCTCCAATGGCCTCAAATGGCTTTGCTTTTCAGCCTTGTCGTTACCAAGTTCCTTGGTTTTATAAGACAGACCTGGTGGGGACAGGGGACCATAGTGCCATCTGTGTTACTGAAGGAAGAGTCTCCTGTGATTCTTTACACAGAGGTATTAGGCTATCTACTATAGCCGAGGGAATACAGGCATTAATGTTCATGGTCAAATGTTGAATGAATGAACAAATTCCTGGTTTAGGTCCCGGCCAGACAGCAATGTTGTCAAATAAAGTATCTCAGTGTCTTCTAAAAGATTAATCTACATTGACGAACAATCAATTAAGTTTATCCACTCAATAACCTTCTTTCTTCTCATTCAACAACTCCCCAACATCAGGGGCTAGCCTCATTGACAACAGTAAACTGATTTGACTCCGAATGTGTCAATCAAATAGCTGTCAATCAATATCAAATCAGTAATTGTGGCAGTCAAAAACAGACAAACGTTTACAGACAAAACACAATCACCTGTTCCCATTACCGGGGAAACTAGAGTAGAATGGGTTATAACATAGCCAAGTCCGCCAAATCTGACATTAGAGTTTTATTACCATGGCACGCAACTCATGTACCTTAAAATATGTGGTGGATCTGTGTAAAAGAGCTCTAACCTGCAATGTGAGACCAAAAATAGCTTGAAAAAAACACAAGAAACAAAAACATTTGAACCTCTATTGGTTTTTTATGTGGATGTTTTGATTCATTACACTACTATTTGGTGGAGGAGGAGCAGTGTATATGTGGATGTTTTGATTCATTACAATACTATTTGGTGGAGGAAGAGCAGTGTATATGTATATTGTTACAGAAAAGGTCTAAGAGAATCCTTCCAAATTTAATTCGGAATATTCTCCCCAGAGGCCAATCCACCATCAAAAAAACTAACTAAAGAGCAGAAAATAGGAGGACCTCATCAGGTCTGCCATAAGGATGGCGAAATGGGAGGATATACACATATAAACTCAGCAATATAAACTCAACAAAAAATGAAACGTCATTTTTTCAGGACCCTCTTTCAAAGATAATTCGTAAAAATCCAATAACTTCACAGATCTTCATTGTAAAGGGTTTAAACACTGTTTCCCATGCTTGTTCAATGAATAATAAACAATTAATGAACATGCACCTGTGGAACGGTCATTAAGACAGTAACAGCTTACAGACGGTAGGCAATTAAAGTCACAGTTATGAAAAAACTTAGGACACTAAAGAGGCCTTTCTACTGACTCTGAAAAACACCAAAAGAAAGATGCCCATGGTCCCTACTCATCTGCGTGAACATTCCTTGGGCATTCTGCAAGGAGGCATGAGGACTGCAGATGTGGACAGGGCAATAAATTGCAATGTCCCTACTGTGAGATGCCTAAGACAGTGTTACAGGGAGACAGGACGGACGGCTGATCATCCTCGCAGTGGCAGACACGTGTAACAACACCTGCACAGAATCGGTACATCCGAACAGCACACCTGCGGGACAGGTACAGGATGGCAACAACAACTGCCCGAGTTACACCAGGAACGCACAATCCCTCCATCAGTGCTCAGACTGTCCGTAATAGGCTGAGAGAGGCTGGACTGAGGGCTTGAAGGCCTGTTGTAAGGCAGGTCCTCACCAGACATCACCAGCAACAATGTCGACTATGGCACAAACCCACCGTCATCATCATCAAAAAGTGCTCTCCACTGACGAGTCACATTTTTATCTCACCAGGGGTGATGGTCGGATTCACGTTCATCGTTGAAGGAATGAGGGTTACACCGAGGCCTGTTCTCTGGAGCGGGATCGATTTGGAGGTGGAGGGTCCGTCATGGTTTGGGGCGGTGTGTCACAGCATCATCAGACTGAGCTTGTTGTCATTGCAGGCAATCTCAATGCTGTGCGTTACAGGAAAGACATCCTCCTCCCTCATGTGGTACCCTTCCTGCAGGCTCATCCTGACATGAACCTCCAGCATGACAATGCCACCAGCCATACTACTCATTCTGTGAGTGATTTCCTGCAAGAGAGGAATGTCAGTGTTCTGCCATGGCCAGCGAAGAGCCTGGATCTCAATCCCATTGAGCACGTCTGGGACCTGTTGGATCGGAGGGTGAGGGTTAGGGCCATTCCCCCCCAGAAATGTCCAGGAACTTGCAGGTGCCTTGGTGGGGTAACATCTCACAGCAAGAACTGGCAAATCTGGTGCAGTCCATGAGGAGGAGATGCACTGCAGTACTTAATGCAGCTGGTGGTCACACCAGATACTGACTGTTACTTGATTTTGACCACCCCTTTGTTCAGGGACACATTATTCCATTTCTGTTAGTCACATGTCTGTGGAACTTGTTCAGTTTATGTCTCAGTTGTTAAATCTTGTTATGTTCATACAAATATTTACACATGTTAAGTTTGCTGAAAATGAACACAGTTGACAGTTAGAGGATGTTTCTTTTTTTGCTGAGTTTACGTGCACATACACACACACACATACAGTGAGGGAAAAAAGTATTAAATCCCCTGCTGATTTTGTACGTTTGCCCACTGACAAAGAAATGATCAGTCTATAATTTTAATGGTACGTTTATTTGAACAGTGAGAGACAGAACAACAACAAAAAAATCCAGAAAAACGCATGTGAAAAATGTTATAAATTGATATGCATGAGGGAAAAAAGTATTTGACCCCCCTCTCAATCAGAAAGATTTCTGGCTCCCAGGTGTATTTTATACAGGTAACGAGCTGAGATTAGGAGCACACTCTTAAAGGGAGTGCTCCTAATCTCAGTTTGTTACCTGTATAAAAGACACCTGTCCACAGAAGCAATCAATCAATCAGATTCCAAACTCTCCACCATGGCCAAGACCAAAGAGCTCTCCAAGGATGTCAGGGACAAGATTGTAGACCTACACAAGGCTGGAATGGGCTACAAGACCATCGCCAAGCAGCTTGGTGAGAAGGTGACAACAGTTGGTGCGATTATTCGCAAATGGAAGAAACACAAAAGAACTGTCAATCTCCCTCGGCCTGGGGCTCCATGCAAGATCTCACCTCGTGGAGTTGCAATGATCATGAGAACGGTGAGGAATCAGCCCAGAATTACACGGGAGGATCTTGTCAATGATCTCAAGGCAGCTGGGACCATAGTCACCAAGAAAACAATTGGTAACACACTACGCCGTGAAGGACTGAAATCCTGCAGCGCCCGCAATGTCCCCCTGCTCAAGAAAGCACATATACATGGCCGTCTGAAGTTTGCCAATGAACATCTGAATGTTTCAGAGGACAACTGGGTGAACGTGTTGTTGTCAGATGAGACCAAAATGAAGCTCTTTGGCATCAACTCAACTTGCCGTGTTTGGAGGAGGAGGAATGCTGCCTATGACCCCAAGAACACCATCCATTGTTATTCTGTCTCTCACTGTTCAAATAAACCTACCATTAAAATTATAGACTGATCATTACTTTGTCAGTGGGCAAACGTATAAAATCAGCAGGGGATCAAATACTTTTTTCCCTCACTGTACATAGACAGGTAGACAAGTAGACAGGCAGATAGACTAGTAACATACATTACATTAGTAGCGGATGAGGTGAATCACTGTCACCTACTCACAATGCAAGCCTAAAGAACCTATAGAAAGTTCTGAATAAATGCAATCTATTATTATCATCACTATTATTCAAATTCAAGGGAAACGTTTAATTCAATAGTTTTTCAAGTGTTGAATAATGGATTTCAGCATTGTTAAGTTCAACATGGTGAGTCATTGGGCCAAATTAAGGCCAACTGGATCTTGATGTTACTGGGAGACTCAGAAAAGAACATCACTCGTCATCGGTGTCACAGGCGGTAGGGCAGACGTAGCCTTTTAACAAACTCACCAAAGTTGGTTGGTAAACAATTCTTGCTACAGTGCTGTATGTCATTTCAAATCCCTTCTAGACCAACATTTTAAGGAGTACTTGCTACATTTTTAGCACTTTAGATTAGTAAAAGCACTGCACTGAGCTGATGCCTAAAGATCCCGTGTTAGCCCCTAAATACAACTCTGTTTACAACTCCTGGGGAAAAAAAGTGGAATGTTTCCACATCAGTTATTAAAGACATCAGTTTCAATCTAAGAAACAACGGAACTCAATATGAATCTACTGTATGTGTGCATTAATCTGCAGTGGAACATAAGTGTAAATGTGCTCCCATCTGCTGGACTAAAGTGACATTGCAATATGGCAGACCAGTTCTCAATGAGTGTGTTTACATGCGCACTAATAATTCGATATTAAACTGTTATTACAATTTAAATTTAAAAACTCTAAAATGCTGTTCGGAGAACTGCAAAAATGACCCCAGCCATTATCACACTGGTTGCTATAACTCGATCTATAAACACACAGCCCATTAGCTATACAATTAGCCGTTACACGTTAACTCACATTAACTCAGCACCCGGAATAAAAACTATAACTGAATACTTACAGAGGGATCTGTTAGCAGAAAAAGTATTTTATTAACAAAAGGTAAACAAATATGTTTCCTTTACAGAACAATTTTGTTTAGCAGTTTTACAGCGAATTTCCTGCATTTCTACACATTTTGTCACTACTTATTACATGTTAATATGATATCTGAGTGAGAGTGATTAACAATGGGGGACCACTGGATGTCAGGACCCCTCGGCACATGCCCTGCGTGCCTGTTCGGTAATTCGGCCATGATTACTACAAGTTTACTGTGGATAGCTGGTTAGACTAACTCAACTGATTTACCAATAAAAAAAATATGGTTGGAATAATACTGTGAAATTGGATAATGCCCTTTTAATGTAAGAGCTGTTTGAAAAGATTGCCTGCCATTTCAGCCTCTTTTGGCGGGATGGAGTTTTGGCCAACATGGTGACATCACCATGTGGTCAATTAATTATTAGACCAATAGGAAAGAGAGTTCCAAACCTCTCTGCCAATGACAGCACATTTTCAGTTTTCCCCTCCCCAATCAGACCCCTCCCAGATAGTCCTAGCAAAATTATTGCTTGAGAAATTGCCCTTTACTAAGAAGCTATTTTAAGTATTTAATTGTTACCCAGAAACGATTTAATATTGAGATAAAAATGGCTGCATTGGGCTGACATCGGCTAATTGAGTGACTGCTAACTACTACACACAGCCTATGTCATTGCCACCAAATTAGCTAACGTCATAGTCAACATAGCTAATAGAACTAATGTTAACGTGCTAGTAAACCCACTACAATCATGCAGTACAAATACAAGGGCGAGCCCCGGTGGAAAATGTATAAAAAACGGAAGAGTTCCAGTGTTGGATAGCCTGACCCAGCTAGCTTACATAAATTGCATTCCTCTCTGTTTGAGCCAGGTGTTTGAGTAGGCTAAATTAACTTTCTGCATTAGCTAGCTAAGTACTGTAAGTGAAAAAAATATGCTGCAAGAGCTCTGATACACTATACAATATTAAAATGAGTGGATTTGGCTATTTCTGCCACACCGTTGCTGACAGGTGTATAAAATCGAGCACACAGCCATGGACTCTTGAGCAGTGGAAAAGCGTTTTCTGGAGTGATGAATCACACTTCACTATCTGGAAGTCCGACGGACAAATCTGGGTTTGGCGGATGCCAGTAGAACGCTACGTGCCCCAATGCATAGTGCCAACTGTAACATTTGGTGGAGGAGGAATAATGGTCTGGGGCTGTTTTCCATGGTTCGGGCTAGGCCCCTTAGTTCCAGTGAAGGGAAATCTTAACGCTACAGGATACAATGACATTCTAGATGATTCTTTGCTTCCATCTTTGTGGCAACAGTTTGGGGAAGGCCCTTTCCTGTTTCAGCATGACAATGCCCCCGTGCACAAAGCAAGGTCCATACAGAAATTGTTTTTTCGAGATCGGTGTGAAAGAACTTGACTGGCCTGCACAGAGCCCTGACCTCAACCCCATCGAACACCTTTAGGATGAATCGGAACGCAAACTGCGAGCCAGGCCTAATCACCCATCATCAGTGCCCAACCTAACTAATGCTCTTGTGGAAACATCTAGTGGAAAGCCTTCCCAGAAGAGTGAGGCTATTATAGCAGCAAAGGGGGGACCGACTCCATATTAATGCACATCATTTTAGAATGAGATGTTCGACAAGCTTGTGTCCACATACTTTTGGTCATGTACGTAGTGTAGGTTGGAGGACGTCCTCCGGAAGTCGTCATAATTACTGTGTCTATGGAAGGGGGTGAGAACCATGAGCCTCCTAGGTTTTAAGTCGATGTACCCAGACAAGGACAGATTTTTCTCTCGCTTCAGTTCAAATAATGTCCGCCATTGATTTAAAAAAATCTTGTGTCATATTTTACGTGGTTGCGTTATATTGCTGTGCATACTTTCTGTTGAAGCTTGCATCGATTCATGCTTCAAAACACAGTATGTACAAATGGAGTACACATTTGAGAAGTGCCCTCCGGACTTTGTTTAGCATACTTTGATTTGGACTCATACTCCGACCCTCCTGCGTTCCAATTTGTGTGCTCGAAGGATGGTATATGCATTTTAAGAAACACCCAGTGTTTTTAATCAGTTAATTGGTGACATGAACATATTTAGTATAGTTTCATCTAAAAAAGGATAGCTTTTTGTAATGTTTTACTATTTTTATTTATATCAAATTCACTGAGTAGGATGGTCTTCCCCTTACTCCTCTGAGGAACCTCCAATGGTGGAGGTCGCTAGCTACAGTAGTGTCTTCAACATAACCTAGCTTTTAGCTAGCTAGCTGCTCTGCAGTGCAAACTAGCTTGACTTGCTATAAAGTTAGAGAAACAAGTTGAGGAAAAAGTAACTAAACAGAACATATTTTCTTATCACCTGAAACAATATATTTATCATGTCCTGAATGAAAATGTCACAATGTTGCAATCCCCTAAAATAAATGTGATCTCTGACAAGAAACAGGCTCTCCTCCATCTTGCATTACAAACACTACACTTGTCCATTCAAGTTGCGGGGCAAGACTCGTGAAGATGACATATGGCGTAATGTAAACGGAGCACTATGCAGTGAAGTGAGTTGGAAAAACTGAAAGTATGTATCTTAGAAATAGCTTTCACATACAAAATGTATATATCCAAACTCAAAATCATATGGGCTTCGCAAACGTGGTAGAACGTTTATTTTGATGGGTGATTTTCTGCATTTATTTAAGTCCCATCAGGTAGCTTGATTTCAGACATGTCCATGTAAACAGGATTATTAGGGAAATTGTTCTTCTTGCAAAGCATGTAAACATTTTAAACAAAGTATTATATTAATCTGACTATCCACAATAATTGTATTATTATACTCAATGGAAGTCAGCATGACAGAGACAGATTGTCATCTGGCCTATAGAGTACCACAGTATGAGTCAGAATGCCCATAAAACCTAGTAGTCCAACAGGGAAATGGTTCCAATCGTTTTTTCAGCATTCTTTTTTCCCATAGGGGAATTTAGAAACACTAAAAATAAGGGCTGTGCTTCGTGTAGGCTTACCCTGGTGTGATGTTTTGATATCCATGTAAATCGCTCTAGGACAAGGTGACTTTTATCAATATATCCGCATTTACCCACCAAAAATTTAACGCAAATTAGCTGCTAATGTGGCTATCGTAAAGAACTACAAATGCCATGATGATCTGGAGGAGACTGCCGAATTGAGGCAAAGTTAAGACTCTCTGGATTAACTATCTAATGTTAGCTAAATGTAATGTAGAAATTAATAATTTGGCTACATTTCTCTAAATGGCCAATTCTGTGAACTGTCTTGTGCAAGTTTTAAATTGACACAATACCTGTTAGCAAAGGTGTCCGCTAGAGATGACATGCAGGAGCTTGCAGAAGGTTGTAGTTTTGCATGATGTCTAGTTTGATGCTAAATAGCATTTTCAAATCTGAGAGTTAAATAGAGCAGAATATATTGATAAAAGTCTCAAGTTTTGAGGGAGCGTGCAATTGGTATGCTGACTGCAGGAATGTCCACCAGAGCTGTTGTCAGATCATTATTATGTTAATTTCTCTACCATAAGCCGACTCCAACGTAATTTTTGAGAATTTGGCAGTACGTCTAACCGGCCTCGCAACACATGTAACCACGCCAGCCCAGGACCTCCACAACTGGATTCTTCACCTGTGGGATCGTCTGAGACCAGCCACCCGGACAGGCGATGAAACTGTGGGTTTGCACAACCGAAGAATTTCTGCACAAACTGTCAGAAACCGTCTCAGGTAAGCGCATCTGCGTGCTCATTGTCCTCACCAGAGTCTTGACCTGATTGCAGCTCGGCGTTGTAACCAACTTCAGTGGGCAAATGCTCACCTTCGATGGCCACTGGCACGCTGGAGAAATTTGTTCTCACAAATGAATTCCAGTTTCAAATGTACCGGGCAGATAGCAGACAGCGTGTATGGACCAACATGGAAACAAGCGTTTTAATTAATACTTTCAATTGATATCCTCTGGGCCCACATTGTACATTTTGTTGTATATGTCTGTTACCCAAAATTAATTAAATTCAAAATTCAATGGTGGGGCTGGGGTTATGGTATGGGCAGGCATAAGTTACGGAAAATGAACATAATAGAATTTTATTGATGGAAATTTGAATGCACAGAGATATCGTGACGAGATCCTGAGGCCCATTTTGTCTTGCCATTCATCCGCCGCTATCACCTCATGTTTCAGCATGATAATGCACGGTCCCATGACGCAAGGATCTGTACACAATTCCTTGAAGCTGAAAATGTCCCAGTTCTTCCATGGCCTGCATTCTCACCAGACATGTCACCCATTGAGCATGTTTGGGATGCGCTGGATTGATGTCTACGACAGCGTGTTCCAGTTCCCGCCAATATCCAGCAACTTCGCACACCCATTGAAGAGAAGTGGGACAACTCTATGGCGAAGGAGATGTTGTGCTGCATGAAGCAAATGGTGGTCACATTAGATTCTGACTGGTTTTCTGATCCACGCCCCTACTTTTTTTTAAAGGTATCTATGACCAACAGATGCATATCTGTATTCTCAGTCATGTGAAATCCATAGATTAGGGCCCAATGAATGTATTTCAATTGTGTGGCCCCCTTTCAACCTGCATTGATATCAGAAGTCTGATGGCACCACAACTCAGAAATTGTTGCATGTTGCGTTTATATTTTTGTTCAGTGTAGTTAATTTAGCCATCAGACTTCTGATACCAATGCAGGATAAAAGGGGACCATAAAATGGTGAACCGTTGTAAAAAAAAAAAATGGTATAGAAAAGTATTTTGTATTTTGAAAATACAATTTACAGCTCTCGGAAATATCATTGGAGTGTAATTCAGCCCAGTGTAATACAAATTACAAAAATTTATGTAAATACATATTTCAAATGCATGTACCAGAAATACTGCCCACATCTGCTAGCTACCTAGTTTAAATATTAACAGTACAGTCACAGCAGCATAACATTTTATTAACACTTGATAACACTCGATTTAGCCTACGTCATCAATATTTGGTCTGGTTGGTTGATACGCACAGCAGAGAGAGGCAGGATGTGGGGAGCTGCACATGTGTCAGGGTAGCAGCAACACATGTAGTCTACACCCTAGTTCAAGGTTTACACAGCTGATTCAAATAACCAACTCATCATCAAGCTTTGATTATTTGAATCAGCTGTCTAGTGCTAGGGCAAAGACCAAAACGTGCACCCAGGGGCCCAGGACAGAGTTTGGGAAACCCTGCTTTAGCTAACCACCATACTAAAATATCCACACAAGCTACTGGCCAGCCAGCCATATATTATCAGTTAGAAATTATGATTTTTGTATTATGAAGTTATTATTTGATACAAGCATTAAAGATAAATCACAATCAGTAAAAGAAATTGAGCTAGCTAACTAGCAGATTTACATCAATCATCAACATCAATGATCGGCTGAACTTTTCCCGATGTCAATCATGGGTTTAGGAGGCACTGTAACTAGCTTGCTTACAATTTGTGATGATGAGTCAGTGTGCTGTTGCAGAAATGAATAGGCCTATGCTCCAAAATGTTAACATTTTCGCTACAGAGACATTTGTTATGTTAGGGATTTGAAGATATGAATTATAAAAGTTAAAAAAACAAAGCGAGGGATGACCTTTTTATTTTTAGACCCTGAAAGGTCTGTGCACAGCCCTGGTAAGCACTGCTCTGTATCGGACAACCATCAATGTAAAACCTTAAGAAATTGAAAGATTATGAGGAAAAACAATGATCAAGACTTGACCATTCTTTTCTTTGGCTGACTGTAAATAACATACTTTCAAGATAAGGAAAAACCAGAGCATCTTTGTAAATAAATACATCAAGAAAATGTTGTGAAGGAAAGTACTCACATAACAAAGTTTAACTGCATCTCCCCATAACACACTTTCACAAATAAGGAGAAACAAAAAAAGGCACGACTGCCATCAATTACATATCAATGTAGAGCCGATGACAGCATTAGATATATACTTAGCACTTGTGATAAAGCTCCAATTACACCCAGATGAGTTGATAACAGAAAGTAATTATAGCTTAGTGGGGGGGGAAACTTCAGAGGACGGCCAACAAACTACTCAGCAGACCTGGGTTCAAATACTATTTTAAATCTTTTACATACTTTCTGGATTTGCTTTAGCCTGCATGGAGTGCCAGATGGGCAGTGTTTGTCATTTTGTGACTATTGCATTGGTTCCATTGCACCAGACAAACTGAATCAGGCACAGCAAAATTATTGGAATTTTTTTCAAGTAGTATTTGAACCCAGGTGTGCTAAGCACAGGCCAGACCAAACTCCAGTCAGTCAGAGAGAGCCATCTTCATAAGCAATTTGGCCTGAGTAACTCGAGAGCACAATGACCTGTCACACTCAAGCGATTGCTCACAGAAGAAAACCTTGTTCTGAGACAACGGGTCACGGGGATCATGGAATGTCATGTGTCATACAGTCATGTGATATCCTCGAGTCTAGTCTGCATGGCTTCAGGTCAAAACAGCAACTGTCTTTTGATCAATCACCAATTGTGTGGCGACAATGACTTGTGAACAGTGACACTAAGTAACTGATCTCTTATTTTGAACAGAGCTGAAAGTAGTTTACATTGCTTGTGATGTCCCCAGAGTACATTCCTTTAATGCACTGGTTCTCAATCCTGGTGCATAATAGGGTCAGCTGACACCACTGGTGATTATGTGACTCCAGCCAGTCCCAGTTTGCTCCCTCCCCCTTGGCCCTAACCCCATCCATGTTTGCAGATGTGCACAGTGAAAGCAATATAATGTGGAAGCTCCACCACTACACTGCTTACACCTGTCCAGACCCTTCAGATCTCCAAACATAGAACTGTTAAGGCCAAGGGGAAGTGGTAGGAATGGAATTTGGATAGGTTGTAACTCTAAAGGGAATGCTGGATGAAACTCTGAAGTCGTGTTCCCGTGCACAGACATTGCATGCATCAACCAATGGTTGCGTTCCATGTCATTGACTGTGTAATCGACTGACAGATTGCTATAACATATGATGTGGTTAGATGATACTTAAAATACCTATCCAGGTGTTGTAAGATCTGACAGGCATCAGCAACGCGTGGGCAGAGGAACGCACACTGAAGCAAGTTTAGCTGCAGTGAGGCAAGTTCACCTGATTTCCACAGTGGGTTTGGTTTATTTGTATCCTGTCCTATAATACCATACAACGCTCCAATACAATGCTCTATACTCAACAAAGCATTGCCATGTAAATTCACATAATAGTCCTATATGCAGTCTTACCCTCCCACATAATGAGGGTGTCTGCCAGGTTTGGGGTCTATTCTGAATTGAGTTGCGGCTTCCTCTTGAATTCCAATTAAATTCTTGAATTTTAATTTACACTGAACAAAAATATGAATGCAAAATGCAACAATTTCAAGATGTTACTGTGTTACAGTTCAAATAAGGAAACAAGTCAATAAATAAATAAATGAATTAAGCCCCAATCCATGGATTTCGCATGACTGGGCAGGGGCACAGGCATGGGTGTGCCTGGGAGGGCATAGGCCCACCCACTTGGGAGCCAGGCCCACCCACAGGGGAGCCAAGCCCAGCCAATCAGAATGAGGTTTTCCCCCACTAAAGGGCTTTATTACAGACAGAAATACTCCTCAGTTTCATCAGCTGCCCGGGTGGCTGGTCTCAGGCAATCCTGCAGGTGAAGAAGCTGGATGTGGAGGTTCTGGGCTGGTGTGGTTACACATCTTCTGCGTTTTTGGTCCGTTTGGACGTACTGCCAAATTCTCTAAAACAACATTGGATGCGGTTTATGGTAGAGAAATGAACATTCAATTCTCTGTGAACAGCTCTGGTGGACATTCCTGCAGTCAGCATGCCAATTGCATGGTCCCTCAAAACTTGAGACATCTGGGCCATTGTGTTGTGTGACAAAACTGCACATTTTAGAGTGGCCTTTTATTGTCCCTAGCACAAGGTGCACCTGCGTAATGATCATGCTGTTTAATCAGCTTCTTGATATGTCACACCTGTCAGGTGGTTGGATTATCTTGGCAAAGGAGAAATGCTCACTAACAGGGATGTAAACAAATTTGTGTACAGCATTTGAGAGAAATAAGCTTTTTGTGCGAATGGAACATTTCTGTGATCTTTTATTTCAGCTTATGAAACATGGGACCAACACTTTACATGTTGCGTTAATATTTTTGTTCAGCATAATTTGAATTGGCCACACCCCACAGGAAGCAGAATCTGAATTGAATTTGAATCAAAGGAGGTAGAATTTAAAGAGCAACTGCCCCTAAAAACCAACTTCTCAGTAAGAAAGAAGTATTTGTGGCATTGATATGAGTCAGAAACATGTATTCTTTTGTCAAAATTGACTACAAAGTGTAAATAGGATACTGTGTCAGCGTGGGTTCTATTCCGGCCCAAGCCCTTCTGGCACAAATAACGCAATCTCCCGATGGACTTGATGTATTAACACATTTCAAATATGGACAGTCCAGGATCATTTTACTCCCGATCTTGATAAGAAATGACCAGGCACTTTGGGATAACATAAATAGTTAACAAATACAATTATAAAAGTACAGCAACATTAGTTTCCATTCATACGAAGTGTCGGATAAATTGTTACAGATTGGCCATGGTAAATGAGGAAATACTTTATTTCTAGCCTGTTCAAAAATGACTAAATTGTTCCGATGACAATACCAATGAACATATCTTGACAGACTTTGGTTGCAAGCAGAACTAAAGTAGAGAGGAAGAGAGGGCTCACTCTCGCCAAAATAAGTCTAGAATAAGACCAATGTGTTTCTATGGGCTTAATATGCAGACCTAAGTTTGTCGCCTGCATTCCGCCTTTGGGACGACTATCGTTGTTAGGGTGGAGCAATGAGCATCTCGTCATTATTTACAGATCTGCGACTAAGGTAACATCGGAAAAAAATTTAGGGAGCGGTGATGATGTGACCAACAATGGTTGGAATTGAGATCAGTAGTGCAGGTGAATTTTGTGCATATTGATGGTTTAACAAGACATCAGTTTGCGATAATCTAGTGTCATCGATGGTTGCAATAGGCCCCTTGTTATTTGATTATATTCAAATAGGCTAGATTTTGTAGGCTACCTGTTAGCATATCAATAGTCACATAATGAAAGGTGTGAAAACCAATAATCTACTCTTTGTGTTTCCCTGGCTAAATTGGTAAATTGATTTGGGCCATCATTTGATTGACAGATGTAGGCCTACTGTAGAACAATAAACTTTCCTCCAGTGTGGATGGTCGCCCACGTTTTATAGTAAGGCTATGTATAATTTGGGGAAGTGGGTAGAGTAATGAAAATCCGTACTTAAATAAAAGTACTGTTACTTAGATTGTAATTTACTCAAGTAAAATGTGCCTTCTAAAGAAACTACTCAAGTAAGAGTAAAGAAGTATCCACTCAGAAAAGTACTTAAGTACTAGCTACAAATTTAGTTTTTACACCTTATGGTAAACTGTGACAGAAAACAACTTAGTGCAATTGATTTGACATTCAATTATTATTAAAGCCTGCCAGATGTCCCCCAGCACAGGTAGTCTTCAATGAAGACTGACATCAAACAAAGTCCATAGGCTGTACAGTTTCAATAACGGTCATTCAATGTTGAATTAATATCTATCAATGTGCACAATTTCATAAAAAGGTATATGGTACTCGAGACATTGGAATAATTTTAGAATTTGAATAGCATTTTTGAAATTTATTTCAAGATATAATTTCAAGTACATGTGATGGTGAATGCATACATAAAAGATTTACACCAAGTGTGATGTTACATTTTTCACTTCAATGAACAGGTAAGTCAAACAACAATCAATACCTAAATTTCACTATCAATCATGTTACTAGTACAGTATCAGTCTAAAGTTTGGACACACCAACTCATTCAAGGGTTTTTCTTTATTTTGACTATTTTCTACATTGTAGAATAATAGTGAAGAATTCAAAACTATGAAATAATAAAAGCAGCCACCCATTGCTTTGATGACAGCTTTGCACACTCTTGGCATTCTCTCAACTAGCTTCACCAGAAATGTGTAAATAAGTAAAAGCTATATGTAAAAGCTGTAAATAAAAATACAATTATTTATTTTATTTATTGTATATGGCACAAAAAAGTTTACTGAGATGATACACTGACAGAGGTGCTTATAGACCCATAACAGAATGGCATTTAGACACACACACACACACACACACACACACACACACACACACACACACACACACACACACACACACACACACACACACACACACACACACACACACACACACACACACACAGAGAGTGAAAGAGAGCAATGCGTGGGAGGATGCTGCGGTGGACTGACCTGTTGTATCTAGCTAATGTTAGCTAGATCATGGTTGACACTGCAGCTACAGTAGCTAGCTAGCTTAGCCAGTTTATTTAGTGGCAACCGATAGGTAGCTAGCTATTGCCACACACATCTCATTAATCTGTTCACTCTTAATGCCAATGACAAGGTGGCTACACAAACAGATCATATGGGGAGCTAAAAAAAGGGTATTCAACTTTTTCTGTCAGACTCTGGGTTAGCCAACGCTAGCTAACTAGTCATTTGATTTGCACTCCTCAAAACACAATATGAACAGCATAATTATATTTTAGAAATACTTATCTTACTGCAGAAATATATAACATTACAAAGGCAGAAGGTAATTAAAGCTCAACTGAGAACCAAAGAACAAAAGAATCCTCAGAAATTACTTGAGTAAGAGTACAAGTACAGCCCAAAGAGAGTAAGTAGAAAAGTACTAGTTCCTCCACAAATTCTAAGGTCAGCAATGGGCCGGATTCAAACCCATGCCTACGCTAGCATATGCTTTCCTTTGTCAGCAGCTGCACTGCCGGACCACACAGGTGCTGAAATGAACATAAATACATTTTACCTATAGCTTGCCTTGAACATATAAAATAATACATCTAAAAACATGTATTTACCCTAACAAAAAATACATCTACCCCCTACAAATATTGTAAATTTATTACAATCCAAAAAACAATTCCCACGAGATGCGCTGTAGCCTGCACGTAGCTTACATAGGCTACTTGAAATGACGCACAGTAGATCTCCAGTCTAAGTTATTGTATATCCTACAAACACCACTCCCAGCTGCAATATTAAATATCCTTTCAAATCCTCCTGCTGCAGGATTATTTTCCTCCTGTGACAAAATTGGTCATATTAAGATCCGACATCTGTAACACCTCATGACAAAGACAACTACTGTTTGACATCTTTGAGTTGTAATCAAACTAATATTCGAAATGGTATGTGTATTGTTTGTATTAATATGTTCTGATGAAAGATTTGTCAAATAAACGAGATGTTCACGTCTCAGTTGAATTGATTTGAACTGGTTTGAATTAAATTCTACTTGCTTCAATTCAAATAAAATTGCTTCCTGTGGGGTGTGGCCAATTCAAATTCAATTCAAATACATTGTTTGAATTTAATTAAACTCAGAAATTACGAATTGACCCCAACTCTGGTGTCTGCCGTCATGCATAGAATGGTAACCAATGCAAATGTATACACTCTTAGAAAACGTGTTGTTGAACAACATAATTTAGGTGTAATGTCTACTCTGACACATTTTGTGTCACTTCCTGCAATTAATGTGTTAAAAGCTGAAAACCGTACAACACACCCTAAATGTGCTTGATTATTGAAAAATCACATTGCAGACCCGACGTCATTGTGCATCCAAGCCACGGTCCCACACTGTGACCCACACGCAGCACACTATGAGAAGTTCAACTGACAGCCTGGAGTGAGCCAGCTAGGAGGAATAAGAAACAAGAACAAGGTAAATGTACTCTATCAGAATAAGTTGAACATTTGATACGGCTAACATTTTAGCCCTGTTTTATACAAATATAAGTTTCTCAATCAGTTTGAACCTGTTTTCTTCCATAATGCACTGTAAGCTATAAAAATAAATAGAGTCGCACACTCAATATATATAAACACCAATGTTGCGGCATCACTGTGTCTTCTTCAGGGTAATGTCATGAATGCTAGAACATAATTAGATATGGTATATAATATTAGCATCAACATACATTATTGTTGAACTGTTTGCTGATATTATGTACAATATCTAATTATGTTTCCATATGATAATAGCCTAATATATTCAATATGCTGTAAACTATTCAATGCTTGGTTAATTCTCTTAATAAGTATACATTTCTGAGGCATCCCACTAAATGTATTTTAACAACTTGAATTAATTATTTTCTGAGGGTACTGGAACTTATCTAGACCGCTTGGTAGCTAGCTAGCAACATGACGAGGAACAGAGCTGCATGTGCCATCATTGTTGGCGTCTGTTCTCCTAGAACTTGTAAGGTTCTGTATCTAAGCTAGCATTTGGCTAATGTTAACTGAAGTAAATGATTGGGCAACTTTTTAGTTATCGTCATGTTTTAATGTAAAGACATTTTGTGTTTGTTTGGTTTCCAGCCTGGAACTAGCATCCCTTCTCTGTAGGGTGTGCCTTGGCCTTCCGAAAAGAGCAGCTTGCCAGTATTTAAACATTGCAAGGAACGACAATGTTGCCATCCGTCTGGAGGATGAGGGCCTAACCTGAGCAATTGACAAACTCTTCAAGCTGTACTGGGTTAGCAACTTATCATATCCTATCCAACTTCAGTCTGTTCTCCTGTATCCCAGGTACAACATTCTGAGTTGGTCTCACTGGACTGCATATCTAACTGACTGACATAATAAATAACTTGTTTGAGGTGTTTCAAGAAATATATTTAGCATGTACAGAATGTGTTTCATGTAATATTCTGTATGTGGAGCACTGTATGAATTGAATAAAGGGCTATTGTTTTCTACATGTCATTGCCAGTCATTTACAGAATTGTAAAGTGGATTTAAGTGGAATATAACACAATGTGTAAAAAACAAACACATTTTTTGACACTCCCCTATGTCTAGTTAGGGATGACACATGTAAGTTGGGTGAAAAAGAGACTCAATTCCTTTACGTTAACTTTTTGCAAATCCAATCAGTTTTCCACATAGATTCAACGTCATCACATTTTTTTAAATGACTTGATTTTTGCCCATTTAGTTGTTTGTCAATGGCAGAGCTGTCCCTAAGGCTTAACAGGAGAGAATCCTCTAATCCAGGGGAACAGACTAAAAGCTGAGCCCGGGCCGCACCCCGGTGTGCTCACACTCCAATAAAGACCTGCTGCTATCAGGCACGATAATCCTTCCCATTGGCTATTTATGGATGCAAACTGTAGAGATAATGGACTCATTATATCTTCACAGCAAACTGCCACCTTTCATTCTCATAAATAGTTCCTTGAGATTGCCGTCATATCAGCAGTGTGTGGCTGATTCCCTCTGCCTTCTCTCAGGCTGTATACGTTATGGACAGTAGGCCTTGCTTTGGACAGTTGAACAATCTACCATTCTGATCTCATACCTTGGGCCTGGCTTGAGGTTGAGGATAATCTCCTCCCTTTTACCTGAAACTCATCCCAATCTCATTGCTTACCTTTAGCCTTTATCTTGCCAAACCGTTGAGAACTTCAAACTCAATATTATGCCTGCCCAAGACCTTTTAACCCAGTTGAGGAGAGCTAAACCTTGCCAGGATCATGCCAGCCTCCCATCCCACTTCCCACTTAGCCCTTACCTGTACCTCATCCCGGTGGTGTAGGACACACACTCCCGCAGTGACACAGCGTTCATCTTCAGAAAGTCCTCCAGGTTCTTGAGCTGGGCGGCGGCGCGTACCTCCCTCAGCCGCTGCATCTCGGCCAGCTGGTCGCTGCGCTGCTGCCGCTCCTCATTATCCAGGGCTTGCTCCGACAGGAAGCAGCTCAGGCCACTGCGCACGCTCTCGCTCATCGACGACAAGGACAGCATCTTACCCGTGCCGGAGTTGCCGGTGTTGCCTCCGCCGCTGCTGACGCTGCTGCTCCGCCTCATGCTGGCTACAGGAGGCCCCTGCCCGCCGCTACTGACGCCACCACCGCTGCCAGCTCCATTGCCACCCGGCTTGGGCATCTGGTGGTCAGGGACACTCTGTTGGCGGCTCATGCGACGTCCGGCCCCTCCATGCCCGTGCCCACCCCGCACCTCGCTCAGGCTGCTTTTGTGTGTGCCAAACATGCCCAGGCAGCACTGCCAGTGCCCACCCCCAGTCAGAGACAGTATAGGTTTGCCACCCGAAGTAGTGTTGTCAAACGGACAGACAGGACAGACGGACTGTATGGATGCAGAGAGTGCAGTGCTGGTGCTGTGTGTGGCCACTGAGCCCCTGAGGCGAGGCGGAGGGGAGTGGGACAAAGCAGTGGCTTTAAATAGCACCTGTTCCTCTGCTCTGAGTGGGTGACAGGACAAAAACACCCCCAGCCCCATGCATCACGGCCTGTAATCAGAGCTGGCAGGCAATCCCCTCCACCAGAACCGCCACCTCTCCCCTCGCTCCATTGTGTAAGAGACACAAACACAATGGCGCCATTTAAAACTGATTTAGGGGCTCTTCCGGGGTGGGTGTGGTCCAGTAAACAAGGTGAAACGTGTGGTGTTACTCGAGTGTGGCACAGTCAGAAACTCTCTGGTGGCAGGAGCAAACGTGTGTGGGTACGGTGGCATGCAAAGAGAATGTTGGGGGGAAGAGGAGGGCTTAGCATTATGCCACCTCCAGCCGTGGCAGGAGGGAGGGAGAGGCAAGTTGAGTGACAACTCTCTTGAGAACTGGCCAGCACCCAATTATCTAAAGCTGTCCACTAACTTGGGATTGTGGGATTGTCAAAAAATAGACAGACACGGAGAGAGAGAGGGCCGCTAGCCTTTTAATCAAATGAACTTTCAGATATGGTCCGTCTTTGGAAAACTACAATGCAACGCCACGTGTCAACATACAAACGTCAACAGCAAATGCACAGGGCAATGCTTTTGGGCATTAAAATGTAAAGAAATGATGTGTAAAATGTTTACAACGAGACCCTGCATGTAGCTCTCATGTTCAACCGTGTGAGGTCACTATAGCTTCAGGCCCTGTGGAATGCTATTTTAAAAGACAAGTTCACTATTTTTAGATTCACATTCATTTTTGTATTTAGTCATTCTTCTTTCTGATTCGTTTAAATACCCATTGCCTACTTCAGCTATCGTTTTCCAGCTATCCTTTCACGTATGTAGACAAATCACCTCGAAGAAACATCAAATAATTTAGTAAATTTGAGATGATCTGGTTCTTAATGTTGCAAATCTAATTGTTATAGATATAACTGACTCAATTCCCTTCACAACAGACAATCATATCCATTCTACAAAACAGTGCCTAGTGGAATAACACCCCTTGCACAGTTTTCACATTTTGCTGGCTGAAATCTAAAAAGGGATATAATTAGATTGTTTCCCTACTTATCTACACAACCTACACCACATTTTCAAAGTGAAAGAAACATTATATAAAAAATATTTATAAATAAAAAATCCCAAAATGAAGTTGTCTTGATTGTGTATGACTTCACACCTCAGAGTTAATACTTGGTAGAAGCACCTTTGGCAGCAATTACACCTCTTGGAAAGCCATTCTGGTGTGTCTTTGGCTTACAAATTTGTGTAATTGTCCAGCTGAAAAAATAACTCCCAGGGTTAGGTATTCAGAAGACTAACCTTTTACCTGGGCTTTGTTAATTTCATATGTATTTTTATCGTAATACACTCCCCCAGTCTCTGCTGATGACAAGCCTATCCATAACATGGTGCTGCCACCACAATATTTGAAAATACAGAGTATTTTGAGAGATTCTCGAGAGGTATCAATTCTCGAGAGACATTACTGTAAATGAGAGACAGCTGCCCCGCTCTAAGATGGTCTTGTTGAGCCCAACATTCATACAGTAAAAATACTAATAGCAGAGCAATGTTTTTGAAACAGCTGAAATGTATAGACATTTATGAACGACCACCTTGATTTGGTCTTACATTGCCAAATTTGAAATTGTGTTTTTTTACATTGGATGAAAACAGAGACACAGAGCTACAAAATGGTATATCATACACTGCAGTTGAGGAACAATGGGAAAGTAATTTTGCTTTGAAAGTTGATAAACTTGTAACCTTACTTTTGAGAAAATGGCATTTGAATGTTTTTGTACATACTGGAGAGCTCTTCTTTGTCTACACCCCATTCAGCGTTGTTCACACCTTCTTAAGCTTTAGCTCCACCCATCTCTTTAAGGGTTGAGCAGAGCGTTCTGTACTAACAACAGCAGTCAAGCACCCAAGCTAACTGGCTAACATTGGCTAGCTTGCTAGCTACTTCCAGACACAACTGAGAGAACATCTCACTTTGACCATTTTACTCGCCCTAGCAGAGCTGGTTAGGCTGTTTTTATTTTATCCAGAGCGTTGGTGTCTGCAACTGTGCTGCTGGCAACAATTTACCAACGTTTACTGACACCGGCCATATTCAATGGGTGTTGAGCAGTCGTAAATTCTTCAGTTATTCTGCACTGGCACACTCAGATGAGAGCGCTCTGAAATCAGAGTAGATAGCCAGAGCCAATTTACCAGCTACGTCTATCAACAGTTGTCACAGTGACATTCTATTGGAGTCTTTTGTTAAGACATGTAGCTAGTTAGCTAGGTAAAAAAATGAACCTTAATCCCAAACTCATGAAGTTATGACCCTGTATGAATCCAAAGGTAGCTAACCAACCAGGTTCAATGTTAGCTTAGCGAACATAAGGCTATAACTAGCAAAGCAAATGGCTCTGAGATACGAATAATAAGATCATAGGGTTAGCGAGCCCGCTAGTTAACATTAGCTAGCTAGCTAACAGAACACTTTAACTTCAAATGAAAACGACTTTCTGTCTAAATATTTTAGACTTGTTTTATTGAGTTTTCACCTGTTACATTCTGAAAATTGTCTTTAAGAAAGGGAAGCTCATGCTGCCCTGAGCCATCGTCTAGGCAAGAAGCATGCAACAAGAAGCTGATCAACTCATCAGCGAATTATCAACAGTTTCAATCGCAATTTTGCTTCAACCTCATAATAACATCCATAATATAAAAAAATTAGGTAACTTTAATACGCTGAAACTGTACTTTTATATTCGTATGAGAGGAATAAACGTTAATGTTTCATATGCTAACATTACTAGCTAGCATAGCTAGCTAGCTGTGTTATTATCTTGCAAGCTACATTTAATGTGTGTATGAATGAGAAATGCTTACTTACAAGCTCTTAACCAACAATGCAGTTTTTAGAAAAATACCTCAAATAAAAAAGAAAGAGATAAATAGCAGTAAATAACAATTGTGTGGCTATATACGGGGGGTACCAATACAGAGTCAATGTGTTTGGGGGCACTGGTGTCGAGGTAATTGAGGTAATATGTACATGTATGTAGAGTTAATAAAGACAATAACAGAGAGTAGCAGCAGCATAGAGAGGGGGGGGGGGTAATGCAAAAAGTCTGGGTAGCCATTGACTTTTCAGGAGTTATGGCTTGGGGGTAGAAGCTGTTTAGAAGTCTCTTGGACCTAGACTTGGTGCTCCGGTAGCGCTTGCTGTGCGGTAGCAGAGAGAAAAGTGTATGACTAGGGTGGCTGGAGTCTTTGACAATTTTTAGGGCCTTCCTCTGACACCGCCTGGTATAGAGGTCCTGGATGGCAGGAAGCTTGGCCCCGGTGATGTACTGGGCCGTACGCACTACCCTCTGTAGTGCCTTGCGGTCGGAGGCCGAGCAGTTGCAATACCAGGCAGTGATGCAACCGGTCAGGATGCTCTCGATGGTGCAGCTGTAAAACCTTTTGAGGATCTGAGGACCCATGCCAAACCCCATAAACAATTCATTTAGACCCAGCGTTAATTTGAAACTGGTTTATTTGCTGAAATGTGTGCTGTTGCCCAGAGACTCAGCATTTAATGTACATTTTACAATTATTATTAAAATTATTCACAGCTATAATTGCTACCAAAGGTGCTTCCACCAAGTACTAACTCTGGGGTGTGAAGACATAAGCAATCAAGACATATATTTTCTTTCACTTTGAGAATGTGGAGCAGGTTGTGTAGATACATAGGAATCTTTTTTAATTTAATCCCTATTAAGATTTAGTTTTAAGGCAGAAAAATGTGAAAACTTTCCAATGGGGGTGTAGACTTTCACTAGACACTATATATCTGAAGGTTTTGTAATGTTGCACCCTTCTGAACAGGCCCCAGATCAAATATGCTGTAAACCATTAGGACTGTCCACACCTCCTCTGATACAGTACATAGCATGTAAACACTGAATTCAGTCCAACTAGAGAAAACACTACACTCGTCAACCACACCAAATCTTAACGGAGGACATACAGTACAGTAATACCTCTGGGTCTAGACACAATCTAAATGAAACAAACACATATGTTGTACGATGTCCTTTTTGAAACAAATCTAGAGCATCTTTGTGTTTCTCCCTCCATGACAGTCAGCCTCCATCTTACCGACTAGCAGCCAACACAAGCCCCTACTGAGCCACTGGAAAGAATCTACTAAATTTTTCAACAGCCTCCTCTCCCTATCCCTTCTTCATGACAAAGATAGAAAACAGCAGCAGCGAGTCTGCCTTACTGGCCGACTGAAGATTTGCAGCAGTAGTCATGCTGAAGTCAGTGTCCCAGGAGCGGGAAATACATCTATCCATCCGTCCATCCTCCCCTCCACCACCCTGCTCTCCCTACCCAGCGTGCTCTTGGCCGGACACAGGGTCCCACACACAGTCCAGGCCATGGGCAGCATCTCCATGCAGCATCCACCCCTTCCCTTCTTCCCTCCATCCATCCCTCCATTCCTTCTCCATCTATCTCTCCATCCATTCTCCCCAACATTAGCTTGTGTGAAGCTAACACTTACCCTGTTCCGGGTAGGGGGGCGACTCATGTAGGGGTTTTGCACCACGCTAGCGCTAGTCATTCAGACGACTGATGGTGGCCCGAAGTAACAAAAATGAAGATCTCTTGTCACCGCCCCAAAAGAGACAAGAGGAAAAAGCGCAGAGGCGTCAAGCTGCTATACTAATTGTCCAGGACAGTTACAGCAGTTACAGTGGTGTGCCAGCCAGTGAGCAACGGCCAGCACTACACCCCCACCTTTTCCCCTCCTCCGCCCCTCACCATGACATATCAGACAGGAAGTGCTTTTTGCGCCTATCAGAGGACGCCTTTCTGTTCTGCAAACACCAGCAAAAAAATCCCACAAGTAAATTATTCAGGTCGCTTTTGCACTAAAAGCTTTTGATTGTCTGAACCACTAGAAAGAAATGTTTTGCTTGTTCCGATGTATGTGTGTGTATATAAAATGTAAAACACACCCTCACTGGCTCCATGCATACTAAGGGGCTAGAGGAGGATAACCTACAGACAAGGGGCGAATAACATAATTTGTAGGACTGCAAGTCCATCTCTTATGAGGGGCCAATGATTAAAATCGTATTAAAGTGTTTAATGGGATGTTGCATAGTTAGTTGCGGTCTGGGGGCACAGAAGATGTGTGTGTGTGTGTGTGTGTGTGTTTGGTTCTGCTATCATTGTGGACCAGAAGTCCTCACAAGAATATTAAAATAAGGAACATTTATTTTTCCAGTCCCCACAAGTAAAAAGGCTATTTTAGGCTCAAGAGTTCGGTTTAGGGTTAGAATTGGGGCTTGGGCTAGAAATAGGATTAGGAGTTAGGGTTAGGTTTAGTGTTAGGGGTTAGGGAAAATAGGATTTTGAATGGGAATCAATTGTTTGGTCCCCACAAGGATAGTAAGACAAATGTATGTGTGTGTGTGTGTGTGTGTGCCAGTCACATAGCGCCTTGGACATAAACCATGTTTATGCCTGCTCTGTAAAGTTTCTTAAAACACCACTTTTCCATCACTGCATGAACTGCTCTTTCTCCATAACTCATTGGCCCTGTGAATCATTTCAAAATCTTCCTTCCATCCATCCAACAAGGTTGGAATTGTATAAGCAATAAGAGTCCAACCATATACCAATCAGTGATCCACTCAAATAGAAGAGGAAACATTCAAACACATTGTACTAGCTCTTCTTTCATACTGAAATCCCTTTCCAACTTCCCATCAATACAAAGATAACCATCAATGTTGTACCACTTGGAAGTACAAGCAGTGTTTCTCCACACAACTGACAGGACCAGGTTTGTCTTAAAATGGTCTTATCTATTATTTAGGATCAACCATTTGCCAGCCATGTCCCAGCAAACCCTAAATAGAAAACTCTGATATCCATTGGTTTACTGCTAAGTTCGCTACTGTCGGAATGTGTCAGTTTGTAACATCCCAGTGCTTCCTACGGGTAGAGGGTAAGGAAAACATTTGTGTTTGTGAGTGTGTGTGTGTGCGTGCATATGTGCGCATGCTCCGTGGGTACCTGCTACCCCCTGGGCCGTTAGTCAATTCATATTGATTGGAAAGGTATGGTATAGTGTCTGAAACTCTATTGGGTGGATACAACACCATTCTTCCATGATAAATTCCATCATTTGGTGTTTTGTTGATGGTGGTGGTGGTGGAAAAAGCTGTCTCAGGCACCGCTCCAAAAACTCCCATAAGTGTTGTGATCTGGTGACTGAGACACAAACATACTATTTAACACATTGTAAAATAATAGTGAAGACATCACAACTATGAAATAACACATATGGAATCATGCAGTAACCAAGAAAGTGTTAAACAGATTCTTCAAAGTAGCCACCCTTTGCCTTGATGACAGCTTTGCACACTCTCGGCATTCTCTCAACCAGCTTCATGAGGTAGTCACCTGGAATGCATTTCAATTAACAGGTGTGCCTTGTTAAAAGTTAATTTGCAGAATTTCTTTCATTCTTAATGCGTTTGAGCCAATCAGTTGTGTTGTGGCAAGGTAGGGGTGGAATACAGAAGATAGACCTATTTGGTAAAAGACCATATTACGGCAAGAACAGCTCAAATAAGCAAAGAGAAATGACAGTCCATAATTACTTTAAGACGTGAAGGTTAGTCAATACAGAAAATTTTTAAGAACGTTGAATTTTTTCTTCAAACGCAGTCGCAGAAACCATAAAGTGCTATTGATGAAACTGTCTGTCATGAGGACCGCCTCAGGAAAGGAAGACCTCTGCTGCAGAGGATAAGTTCATTAGTTACCAGCCAAGGAAATTTCAGCCCAAATAAATGCATCACAGAGTTAAACAGACACATCTCAACATCAACTGTGAATGAGGCCTTCATGGTCGAATTACTGCAAAGAAACTACTACTTAAGGACACCAATAATAAGAAGATACTTGCTTGGGCCAAGAAACATGAGCAATGGACATTAGACCAGTGGAAGTCTGTCCTTCAGTCTGATTTTTGGTTCCAACCGCTGTGTCTTTGTGAGATGCAGAGGAGGTGAACGGATGATCTCCGCATGTGTGGTTCCCACCGTGAGGCATGGAGGAAGAGGTGTGATGGTGTGGGGGTGCTTTGCTGGTGACACTGTGATTTATTTAGAATTCAAGGCACGGGCCTCCCAAGTGGCGCAGTGGTCTAAGGCACTGCATTGCAATGCTAGCTGTGCCACTAGAGATCCTAGTTCGAGTCCAGGCTCTGTTGCAGCCGGCCGCGACTGGGAGGCCCATGGGGCGGTGCACAATTGGCCCAGTGTCGTCCGGGTTAGGGTAGGGTTTGGCCGGCAGTGATGTTCTTGTCCTATTGCATTCCAGTGACTCCTGTGTTGGCCAGGTGCAATGCACGCTGACACGGTTGCCAGGTGTACAGTGTTTCCTCCGACACATTGGTGCAGATGTTGATGAGATAAATAAAGAATCAAGGCACACTTAACCAGCATGGCACCACAACATACTGCAGCGATATCCCAGCGATAAGCCAACAAGTGCTCAGCATATGTGGGAACTCCTTCAAGACTGTTAGAAAAGCATTCCTCATGAAGCTGGTTGAGAGAATGTCAAGAGTGTGCAAAGCTGTCATCAAGGCAAAGGGTGGCTTCATTGAAGAATTTAAAATACAAAACATATTTTTTTGATTAATACATGATTCCATATGTGTTATTTCATAGTTTCGATGTCTTCACTAGTATTCTACAATGTAGAATGATTAATGATGCATGATTAATATAATTCACTTATATATTTCTTGGTAGTCCCCAAAAAATTGCTAATTAAAGGAGGTAAATCACAGCTGGCCTGCTACATTGTTTGTTGCCTCCACCCATTCGGGATGCAATGTTTCAGTTTCAATGACTCAATATTTAGAACAAAAACAGACGACTGTAACTAAGGCTGGTAATGTCAATACAATCAAACTAGCAAGGGCACTGATCACAAGACAGTCATAACATGGCTAGCGCACGTGTCAATCACAAGGCCAGCCGGCTGAATAGGACACACAAGCGAGTATATATTAGTCAGAAGTTCAGTAATCTACATTATGGAATTACAGCCTGATGCGCTTGCATCAGTGAATTCAACTTCAATTGCGCTGCTTTCGCAGCGTGCAGCAGAGGGAAAGACACATGCCACAGTCCTAGCTGGGCTACTAAAATGTTTCAGTCTGGGTTCAGTTTTTAAAGCTTGACATTGAATAAGGAAAAACTAAACCTGCAACAAAACACCATGCAGAGGAGAAACATGTAGGCCTAGTGCAGCAACATTTGAGCAGCGGCCTAGTCCAGCTACGCAAATACAAGACCTTTTGAGTGCACCTTAAAGCAATGCTGCGTTAAACCGCACCGGTGATCCATCCAGTGCAAAAAAAGGAAAAACATGTTTTAAGTTTAAATGTTACAACAACCTATAGCTACGTTTTTCTTATTTGGAGTTAAATATATACATACAGTGAGGGAAAAAAGTATTTGATCCCCTGCTGTTTTTGTACGTTTGCCCACTGACAAAGAAATAAACAGTCTATAATTTTAACGGTAGGTTTATTTGAACAGTGAGAGACAGAATAACAACAAAAAAATCCAGATAAAAGCATGTGAAA
This sequence comes from Brachymystax lenok tsinlingensis, assembly GCA_030435695.1. Lineage (NCBI taxonomy): Eukaryota > Metazoa > Chordata > Actinopteri > Salmoniformes > Salmonidae > Brachymystax > Brachymystax lenok. Next base: position 34,673,109 of record CM059802.1, on the reverse strand, counting down.
AATGTTATAAATTGATTAGCATTTTAATGAGGGAAATAAGTATTTGACCCCCTCTCAATCAGAAAGATTTCTGGCTCCCAGGTGTCTTTTATACAGGTAACGAGCTGAGATTAGGAGCACACTCTTAAAGGGGTGCTCCTAATCTCAGTTTGTTACCTGTATAAAAGACACCTGTCCACAGAAGCAATCAATCAATCAGATTACAAACTCTCCACCATGGCCAAGACCAAAGAGCTCTCCAAGGATGTCAGGGACAAGATTGTAGACCTACACAAGGCTGGAATGGGCTACAAGACCATCGCCAAGCAGCTTGGTGAGAAGGTGACAACATTTGGTGTGATTATTCGCAAATGGAAGAAACACAAAAGAACTGTCAATCTCCCTCGGCCTGGGGCTCCATGCAAGATCTCACCTCGTGGAGTTGCAATGATCATGAGAACGGTGAGGAATCAGCCCAGAACTACATGGGAGTATCTTGTCAATGATCTCAAGGCAGCTGGGACCATAGTCACCAAGAAAACAATTGGTAACACACTACGCTGTGAAGGACTGAAATCCTGCAGCGCCCGCAAGGTCCCCCTGCTCAAGAAAGCACATATACATGCCCGTCTGAAGTTTGCCAATGAACATCTGAATGATTCGAGGACAACTGGGTGATCGTGTTGTGGTCAGATGAGACCAAAATGGGGCTCTTTGGCATCAACTCAACTCGCCGTGTTTGAAGGAGGAGGAATGCTGCCTATAACCCCAAGAACACCATCCCCACCGTCAAACATGGAGGTGGAAACATTATGCTTAGGGGGTGTTTTTCTGCTAAGGGGACAGGACAACTTCACCGCATCAAAGGGACGATGGACGGGGCCATGTACCATCAAATCTTGGATGAGAAATTGAAAATGGGTTGTGGATGGGTATTCCAGCATGACAATGACACAAAACACACAGCCAAGGCAACAAAGGAGTGGCTCAAGAAGAAGCACATTAAGGTCCTGGAGTGGCCTAGCCAGTCTCCAGACCTTAATCCCATAGAAAATCTGTGGAGGGAGCTGAATGTTCGAGTTGCAAAATGTCAGCCTCGAAACCTTAATGACTTGGAGAAGATCTGCAAAGAGGAGTTGGACAAAATCCCTCCTGAGATGTGTGCAAACCTGGTGGCCAACTATAAGAAACGTCTGAACTCTGTGATTGCCAACAAGGGTTTTGCCACCAAGTACTAAGTCATGTTTTGCAGAGGGGTCAAATACTTATTTCCCTCATTAAAATGCAAATCAATTTATAACATTTTTCACATGCTTTTTTCTGGATTTTTTTGTTGTTATTCTGTCTCTCACTTCAAATAAACCTACCATTAAAATTATAGACTGTTCATTTCTTTGTCAGTGGGCAAACGTACAAAATCAGCAGGGGATCAAATACTTTTTTCCCTCACTGTATGAATGATGGAGGCCACTGTGTTCTTGGGGACCTTCAATGCTGCAGAAATGTTTTGGTACCCTTCCTCAGATCTGTATCTCGACACAATCCTGTCTCTGAGCTCTACGGATAATTATTTCGCCCTCATGGCTTGGTTTTTGCTCTGACATGCACTGTCAACTGTGCGACCTTATATAGACAGGTGTGTGCCTTTCCAAATCATGTCCAATCAATTTAATTGACCACAGGTGGACTCCAATCAAGTTGTAGAAACATTTCAAGGATGATCAATGGAAACAGGATGCACCCGAGCTCAATTTAGAGTCTCATAGCAAACGGTCTGAATACTTGTTGTTTTGGCTCTGTACTCCAGCACTTTCAAATGTCATACCCCAAGACATTCTAATCTCTCATCATTATAATAGGGGGTATGATATTGTGAGTCTGTAACTTTCTCACTCATCATTATTAACGGTTTATTCAGGATTATCTGTAATCATGGTAGCATTCAGATAAATGTAGAATTATTTAAAAAATATTATATTCTTATTTATAATAAAAGTGACTCCAAAATGACACAATACATTATTTACCATTCATTTCTATTGGGCACAAAATAATCTGAAACACAACCAAAACAAGCAGAAAATGCATCCAAACAATTTGTAGTGTCACACCCTGATCTGTTTCACCTGTCTTTGTGATTGTCTCCACCCCCCTCCAGGTGTCGCCTATCTTCCCCATTATCCCCTGTGCATTTATACCTGTGTTCTCTGTTTGTCTGTTGCCAGTTCGTCTTGTTTGTCAAGCTTACCAGCATTTGTCCTGTCAGCTCCTGTCTTTTCCCAGCCTCTCTTTTTCTTGTCCTCCTGGGTTTTGACCCTTGCCCTTTTACAGGGTTTTGGCCCTGTACCCACCTGCCTGACCACTCTGCCTGTCCCTGAGCCTGCCTGCCATCCTGTACCTTTGCTCCACCTCTGGATTACTGAACTCTGCCTGTCCCTGAGCCTGCCTGCCGTACTGTACCTTTGCTCCTACTCTAGATTATCGACCCCTGCCTGCCTTGACCTGTCGTTTGCCTGCCCCTGTTGTTACAATAAACATTGTTACTTCACACAGTCTGCACTTGGCTCTTACCTTGATACCTCATATGTAGAGTCATAAGCGTCATGTAGTCATTGTGTGCTATGAGTATGGGACCAAATATTTAAAATTTTACTACGTATCATTTCAAATTCAAAGTGGTGGAGTACAGACCCAAAACAACAACAAAAAATTGTCACTGTCCCAAAACTGTTGGAGCTCACTGTATATACAGTGCATTCAGAAAGTATTCACACCCCTTCACTTGTTCAACATTTTGTTGTGTTACAGCCTGACTTTAACAGGCTGTAAAAAAAAACGGTCCTTTTAATGTCTGTGATAAGAGAAAACTGAGGATTGATCAACAACATTGTAGTTACTCCACAATACTAACCTAATTTACAGACTGAAAAGAAGGAAGCCTGTACAGAATACAAATATTCTAGAACATGCATCCTGTTTGCAACAAAAAAGTAATGCTGCAAAAAATGTGGCCAAAAAAATTGCGTTTAACTTTTTGTCCTGAATACAAAGTGTATTCAGTACAACACATTACTGAGTACCACTCTCCATATATTCAAGCATAGTAATGGCTGCATCATGTTATGGGTATGCTTGTAATCATTAAGGACTGGGGAGTTTTTCAGGATAAAAAAAAAGAAACGGAATAGAGCTAAGCACAGGCAAAATCCAAGAAGAAAACCTGGTTCAGTCTGCTTCCCACCAGACAATGGGAGATGAATTCACCTTTCAGCAGGATAATAACCTAAAACACACGGCCAAATCTACACTACCATTTAAAAGTTTGGGGTCACTTAGAAATGTCCTCGTTTTTGAAAGAAAAACAGTGGCCCATTATCAGCAACCATCACTCCTGTGTTCCAATGGCACGTTTTAAAATTATAAACTTGGATTAGCTAACCCAACATGCCATTGGAACACAGGAGTGACAGTTTCTGATAATGTGCTTCTGTACGCCAATGTAGATATTCCATAAAAAATCTGCAGTTTCCAGCTACAATAGTCATTTACAACATTAACAATGTCTACACTGTATTCCTGATCAATTTGATGTCATTTTAATGGTTAAAAAATGTGTTTTTCTGTCAAGAACAAGGTAATTTCTAAGTGACCCCAAACTTTTGAACGGTAATGTACACTGGAGTTGCCTACCAAGATGACAGGGAATGTTCTAAAGTGACTTAAATCTACTTCAAAATCTATGGCAAGTCCTGAAAATGGTTGTCTAGCATTACTGTCAATTAATATTTCTGTATTTTATTTTCATTAAATTTGCTAACATTTCTAAAAACATGTTTACGCTTGATCGTAATGGAGTATTGCATGTAGATGGGTGAGATCATTTTTTAAAAAATAAATAAATTTTGAATTATGTCTGTAAGACAACATAATGTGGAATAAGGGGGTAATAAAGGGGGTAATAAAGGGGTATGAATACTTTCCGAAGGCACTGTACCTACTGTATATATACTCAGTATACAAAACATTAAGAACACCTGTGTTGTGTTCGAGTACTCATACTAACCGCACTAGCCGTACTATTTGTGACGTGAATTGAGTATATCGTATGCTTATTGGTCATAGAATGGATACAGTTAGTATGCCAAAAGTTCCCGGATGTCATACTAAATTCTCCAAAATACGAAGTATACATGCAGTGGACACTTTTTCTGTACTTTTAGGGCCCATAATGCAATTCTTCAGAAAATGGGCGTGGCTTTACAACATTTTCAGATTTGAAGAAAATGGCGGAAAATATGCAGCTGAAGTCCGACAACCTCGGATACAAATTCATTGCTTTAACTAATTATGACAAATGTTAACAAAATGTTGAGCAATGTAATAAAGTCATTACTTTTCAAATAAGTTGGCTGACAATTTGTTAGCTACGCTATCCTTATGAACCGCATAGCATTACAGCAGTATGTACCGGTATGTTAGCTAGTTACCTAACATTAGGTGGTTACTAATATATCAAACTTGCCAGGCAGTATAATAACTACTTAACTAACTACCTGATGTTTATTGACTTGATTATTCACATCATTCTTAGCTAAGTGGTATAGTTGTTGTGCGTTTCAATGGACATTGTTAATTCTGGCTATCTACTCTGATTTCAGAGCACTTGCGCAGAATAACTGATGAATTTATGAATGCTCAAAACCCATTGAATATGGCCGGTGTCAGTAAATGTTGGCAAAAAAGCGTAATTAAATTGTTGCCAGCAGCACAGTTGCAGTCACCAATGCTCTGGATGACATGAAAACTGCCTAACCAGCTCTGCTAGGGCGAGTAAAATGATCAGAGTGAGGTCTTCTCTCATTTGGGTCTGGAAGTAGTTAGCTTGGGTGCTTGACTGCCGTGTTGAACACTCGGATCAATCCTACTTCTCGGCCAGAGCGTCCAGTGTGCGCTCTGAATTTGACAACACTCTGGATTTACGAACGCCCAGAGCGTACTCTAGCAATTAAATTTACGAATGCACCCAAAAATTGGAAAATGTTTATCTAGTCTTTTGTTATGCTAACAAGCTAGCAAGAGGTTACATAACAACAGCATCACCTTCCGGTAGACAGGCAAAGCTCTAGTACGCTCAACTGAAACGATACCCTTCGTTTACAGTATACTAAAAATAACTAATAGTAAATAGTACGTAGTATATACTCATTAAGTATGTAGTACACAGTATGTTAGTATGGGTATTCGAACACAGCTCTGCTCTTTCCATGACATAGACTGACCAGGTGAATCCAGGTGAAAGCTTTGATACCTTATTGATGTCACTTCAATCAGTGTAGATGAAGGGGAGAAAACAGGTTAAAGAAGGATATTTAAGCATTGTGACAATTAAGACATGGATTGTGCATGTGTGCCATTAAGAGGGTGAATGGGTAAGACAACAAATGTAAGTGTCTTTGAACAGGGTATGGTAGTAGGTGCCTTGTGTACTGTTTTGTCAAGAACTGCAACACTGCTGGGTTTTTCACATCACTCATTGAAAGCAAGTCTAAGAAGCGTTAAATAATTTCTATGTGCGTTTTTTATATGCTTCCCCTTCTTAAGTGTTGTTTTTACATCTTTTACTTTCATTTTTGTACACTAGCTTCAAACAGCTGAAAAAACTATATTTTTGGTTATGGAAAACATATTTCACAGTGGTTAAGATGGTACAATGATTCTCTACACTATACTTGCTTGTTTTGTCAAATAAACTGAAATGTGGCTTGTTTCAGGAAACAAGGCCTTTTGTCACGCGTCACTACTTCACAGGAACGCCATTTGAATGTAAACTATATTTTAAATCTTAATGCAATTATGGGCAGTAATGTCTACATTACTGATTGTTGTGCAATTTAAATGTTTAAATATAAAACTATTTGTGGAAAGATTAAATGTAATTTTAGCTCCTAAATGAGAGAATGATTTTCATAGAGTAAAAAGTCTGCTCACTCCGTGGCACCGCTCAAGTGAACAGACATTGGTTGTAAACCCCTCTCTCCCACTACTATATAAGCCCGTTGACAAAAATTCAACTTTGTGTTCCAAGGACGTTAGGACGATGGTCCTACATTAAAAGGGCTAAGATAATAATGAAATTAGCATCCTGGTCAAAGTGTAGGTGATGATTGACACGCCGAAAGGATGAATTTCGACTATACCAGCCAGAATATAGCATGAGCTTAAAGTATGGCAACTTGGTATGAACTTTAAACTCTTATTCACTAAAGAAGTGATACCTCCTAGCCGTTGAGTGTGCCGCCGCAGCTCTAAATGTGGGCTAGGAAAGGACGGACAAAGTATCTCTTCTACCAAACACCCAACAGTACTACAACGCATTCGTTCTACCAGACATTCTACAAAGGACAAGAGATCTCTGCTGGGCAACCCATCCTTCCATCTACGACCAATCTATCGAAGTGCAGCTCAGAGTAAATATGTCTTGCATTTTCCTTTTCCAAATGGGTGGTTATTTAGAATGCATAAGATTCTGTATTTACGATAGCATGGCTTCATAAGGTCCGATAGAGACCAAATCCCTTTGTTCTCCAGTCTTCCCGCGCTTTCATTCAAGCCCAACCCACTCTCTTTGTGTAACCAGCCGTCATATCGGTTCCGTCCACCAGGGACATTCTTCATGTATGATCCATTCTGTGTATATGTAATTCTGTGTGATTATTTAGGTATTTAGTAAATAAATATTTAAACCAAATTTTGTATTGCTGATTCAACTTGGTAGCCAAGGTTCGTGAAGATTTCTACGAATAATTCTACAATGTTCAGATGAGACTGAATGAGGTCACGATTAATAATTGTCTGCTACTGATGTAAAAGATGACCAGGTCTTTAAGAGTTTATTCGGAAGATAACAGCTCTATAAACATTATTTCGTGGTACCCCGACTTACTAGTTAATTACATTTACATGATTAGTTTAATCAGGTAATATTAATTACATAGAAATTATTTTATAGAATAGCATGTCATATCACTTAATCCGGCATAGCCAAAGACACGACACTGTGCTACATTGACCGAGGAGTGACAGTGAATGTGACTGTATATCCAGGGAGGAGAGATATAGGACAGACAAATTGTACCTGTAGTACTGCAGCTGTCGCTTGCTGGGACTCCCATGGCTCCCATACCGAGCACTGGAGAGAAAAATAGAAAAATAGCGAGCAGGAGCAAGAGAGCATTGTCAAGCAAGCAAGAGAGATGCAAGGCAACCTACAAGTAATACAAGGGTAAAATAAAACAGAACTACAGTACTACAGCACTAAGCCAATTTTCCCTGCTGCTGAGGCTGTAATCTTTCAGCCATACATGTATGGCTCCACCTAGTGTTGATTCTGTGTGTGTGTGTGTGTGTGTGTGTGGTGTGTTTGTGCGAGTGTGTGTGTGTGTACACGTTTTACTAAACTTGTGAGTACCAAAAGTTGTCACAAGAATAATAAACCAAGGGTTAGGTTTAGGCTTAGAATTGGAGTTAGGGTTAGAATTAGGTTAGTGTTAGGGTAAGGTTTAGGTTTAGGTGTGTGTGTGAGAGTGTCTGGAGTGTTTGTGTCCTCACTTATTAAAAGGCTATTTTAGGCTTAGGGGTTAGGTTTAGGGTTAGGGTTAGAATTAGGGTTATTGTTAGAATTAACATTAGGGCTTAGGTTTAGGGTTAGGAGTTAGGGTTAGGGGTTAGGGAAAATAGGATTTTGAATGGGAATCAATTGTTGGTCCCCACAAGGATAGTAAAACAAACGTCCTCACAAGTATAAAAAGTCCTCACAAGTATAATAACACATAGCTGTGTGTGTGTGTGTGTGTGTGTGTGTGTGTGTGTGTGTGTGTGTGTGTGTGTGTGTGTGTGTGTGTGTGTGTGTGTGTGTGTGTGTGTGCGTGCGCGTAACACTAACCTTAGTTTTAGGTTTAGGTTTAGGGTTAGGGCTTAGAGAAAATATAATTTTGCATGGGAATCAATTGTTGGTTCATAAAAAGTCCTCACAAGTATGATAAGTCATAGCTGTGCGTGTGTGTGTATGTGTGTGTGTGTAAGTGTGTGTATCTGTTGTACCTGTAGATCATGCCAGGGGATGCATGTTGTTTATGGGAGAGGCGCGCCGGCGAGTCCTGGTTGGATTCAGGATACATGAGGTCACGTGGAGGGGAGCGTGGCGGGATGGAACGCCTGCTGTGGGGTCACGCTCTCACCTATGACCTCTTACCCCTGTGGACAGACAAGAAACAGGGTAAGACTGAGCTTGCTGGGTTTAGAGAATGTATGGTGAGTCTTCCATAAAGTCTTTAAATAAATACAATATCTGAAACTAGATAGTGTTTCCAGAGGCTTCAGCGCTCTCAATTTTATATTGTTCTATAGTACCTCCTAGAGTCCGCGAAGGGGTTTTCATGACAATGTAGGTTATTTTGAAGGGTTGTAGCTGTCACATAGTGTTTATGTGGGGTGTGCATCACCATTTCAGAGGGGGAGAAGCATTAGCCTAAACCCTTCATGAAATTAATTTCTAAAGTCAGACTGGGTTATTTTAAGGGTTTCTGCACATAGCCAAAGGGAAACAAGTATTGGTAAGATGTTTTCCTATCTGATAGTGTTTCTAGAAGCATCAGAAGTGTCATTCGTTTTATAATGTTCTACGGACAAACCCTCCAATAGATGTTGCTGTTTTCTAACAATACCTGACCATCCTCAATCAGAACAAAGCAAGCAAATCACTTTAATAAAAGTCCCATTTAATTATTGCTTTTTACACATTTCCATCAGCAGAAATGTGAAATCATCCCCCATCCCTGGATTAAGACACTGTGGATTCATTTTCTGATCCAATCACCTTAAAGGCCAGTGTTCTCTGATTCTGTCCCCCCGTTGGATTCTGTTTCCCCTAACTCTGCTTGAAAAGAAACAGAAAGGCAATATAAAAAAAATTATACCAAATGTTGTAGGATCATTGATATAAACACAATCGGATGTCAAATCAAATCAAATCAAATTCTATTTCTCACATACACATGGTTAGCAGATGTTAATGCGAGTGTAGCGAAATGCTTGTGCTTCTAGTTCCGACCATGCAGTAGTATCTAACAAGTAATCTAACAAATTCACAACAACTACCTTATACACACAAGAGTAAAGGAATGAATACGAGTATGTACATATAAATATATGGATGAGCGATGGCTGACCGGCATAGGCTAGATGCAGTAGATGGTATGAAGTACAGTATATACACATATATATATGAGATGAGTAATGTAGGATATGTAAACATTATATAAATGGCATCGTTTAAAGTGGCTAGTGATACATTTATTTCAAACAATTATAATTATTAAAGGTGCTAGATTTTGAGTCGATGGCCGAACGGCATAGGCAAGATTCAGTAGATGGTTTAAAGTACAGTGTATACATTTGATATGAGTAATGTTGGATATGTAAACATTATATTCAAAATTGTTTAAAGTGGCTAGTGATACATTTGTTACATCCAATTCCTATTTTTAAAGTGGCTAGAGTTTTAAGTCAGTATGTTGGCAGCAGCCACTCAATGTTAGTGATGGCTGTTTAACAGTCTGATGGCCTTGAGGTAGAAGCTGTTTTGGTAGCAGGCCGTGTCAGTGGCACTGTATTGTCCTCAAAGCGAGCAAAGAAGTTGTTTAGTTTGTCTGGGAGCAGGACGTCATGGTCCGCAATGGGGCTGGTTTTCTTTTTGTAGTCCATGATTGACTGTAGACCCTGCCACATTCCTCTTGTGTCTGAGCCGTTGAATTGTGACTCTACTTTGTCTCTATATTGACGCTTAGCTTGTTTGATTGCCTTGCGGAGGGAATAGCTACACTGTTTGTATTCAGTCATGTTTCCGGTAGCCTTACCCTGGTTAAAAGCAGCGGTTCGCGCTTTCAGTTTTGCGCGAATGCTGCCATCAATCCACGGTTTCTGGTTGGGGAAGGTTTTAATATTTGCTATGGGTACAACATGCCCAATGCACTTGCTAATAAACTCGCTCACCGAATCAGCGTATACATCAATGTTGGTGTCAGATGCTATCCGGAACATATCCCAGTCCTCGTGCTCGAAGCAATCTTGCAGCATGGAATCGGATTGGTCGGACCAGCGTTGAACAGACCTGAGAACGGGCGTTTCCTGTTTTAGTTTCTGTTTGTAGGCTGGGAGCAACAAAATGGAGTCATGGTCAGACTTGCCGAAAGGAGGGCGGAGAATAGCCTTGTATGCATCACGGAAGTTGGAATAACAATGATCACGGCTGTGATTATAATCGAGGAGAATTCTCTTGGTAGATAATGCGGATGTAGCATTTGATGTGGTGTCACTGTTAAGAGATTTGGTTCTGTCACGATCTTCGGAACGGACAGACCAAGGCGCAGCGAGGTATCCAGTATACATGCTTTATTTATGCAACGTAACTGGGACAAAACAAAATGAACGAAAACGAAGATCGCAACATATAACATAGACGAACACTTTAGCTATGCATAAACAATAACCCACAAACCCCTAGTGCAAACTACAAACATATATATGGTTCCCAATTAGAGGTAACGACACTCAGCTGCCTCTAATTGGGAACCATAACCCCAACATAGAAATGAATAACCTAGAACGGAAAAAACCCTACACCAAAACAAAAACAAAACACGCCAGCCTGTCTTCTCAGGCCTGGGCGTGACAGTACCCCTCTTCAAAGGCGCGGACTCCGACCGCGCCAAAAGTCTATGGGTGGGGGGGGTCTTCGGGTGGGTCTTTTGGTCCCAGGTGGCGGCTCCGGTGCAGGCCGTGCTGGCTTGATGTCCCGCATTGGAGGCCCTGGGCTATTAGCCGGAACTCTGGTGCGAGGAGCAGGAACCGGCCGTGATGGGCTCATGACGAGCACTGGAACTCTGGTGTGGGGAGCAGGAACCGACCGTACTGGACTCCCGAAGCGCACTGGGACTCTGGTGCGAGGAGCAGGAACCGGACGTACTGGGCTCACGATGCGCACTGGGACTCTGGTGCGGGAGCAGGAACGGGCCATACTGGACTCATGACGCGCACTGGGACTCTGGTGCAGGGAGCAGGAATGGGCCGTACTGGACTCATGACGTGCACTGGGACTCTGGTGCGGGGAGCAGGAATGGGCCGTACTGGATTCATGACGCGCACTGGGACTCTGGTGCGGGGAGCAGGAACGGGCCTTACTGGGCTCATGACGCGCACTGGGACTCTGGTGCGGGGAGCAGGAACGGGCCATACTGGGCTCACTAAGCGCACTGGACCTCTGGTGCGGGGAGCAGGAATCCTGGAGCATGGAGCAGGAACTGGTCGTGCTGGATCCACTACACGAACAGGGATCCTGGAGCGTGGAACAGGAACTGGTCGTGCTGGATCCACAACACGAACAGGAATCCTGGAGCGCGGAACAGGAACTGGTCGTGCTGGATCCACTACACGAACAGGGATCCTGGAGCGTGGAACAGGGACTGGTCGTGCTGGATCCACAACACGAACAGGAATCCTGGAGCGTGGAACAGGGACAGGACGTACTGGATCCACAACACGCACAGGAGACCTGATGCGTATAGCCGACACCCCTCTCCCAGGTTGTTCACTCATCCTGGCTTCACCGATGAGGGGAGCTGGAATGTCGTGCACCGGGCTGTGCGCGTGAACAGGAGACACCGCACGCAGAGCCGGCGCAGCATATTTCGGTCCCAACAGGCACACTGGAGACCTGGCGCGCAGAGCCTGCACCACTCCTCCAGGCTGCACACTCACCCTAGCCCGACAGATGAGTGGCGCTGGAATTTCGCGCAACGGCTTATGCATGCGCACTGGAGATACCGTGCGCACAACAGCATAGCACGGTGTCTGCTCAGTACGACGCACCCTCCAACGCTCCCTCCAAAGAGCACGAGGAGTTGGCTCAAGAGTCCCTCGTAACTGGGACAAAACAATAAAACGAACGAAAACGAAGATCGCAACACATAACATAGACGAAACACTTTAGCTATGCATAAACAATAACCCACAAACCCCTAGTGCAAACTACAAACATATATATGGTTCCCAATTAGAGGTAACGACACTCAGCTGCCTCTAATTGGGAACCATTACCCCAACATAGAAATGAATAAACTAGAACGGAAAAAACCCTACACCAAAACAAAAACAAAACACACTAGCCTGTCTTCTCAGGCCTGGACTTGACAGGTTCAGATCCAAAAATGCTTATCCAAATGCAATAAAATGTCCAACTCGAAAGGTTAGTCACATTTTCACTGTATTAGTGAAGGTCATGTCCTACAGTATCATACACTGAGTATGATAAAAAAAAAAAAAATAGACACTGAAACCCACAGTTTAAATAAAATCCACTGTAAAACCAAGAGAGTCGTTCATCTTCCAGGTCATAGATAGAGAATGTATGGTGAGTCTTTTGGGCTCCTGAGTGGCGCAGCGGTCTAAGGCACTGCATCTCAGTGCAAGAGGCATCACTACAGTCCCTGGTTTGAATCTAGGCTGCATCACATCCGGCAGTGATTGGGAGTCTCACAGGGTGGTGCACAATTGGTCCAGCGTCATCCAGGTTTGGTTGGGGTAGGCCGTCATTGTAAATAAGAATTGGTTCTTAAATGACTTGCCTAGTTAAATAAAGGTAAAAATAGATAGGCCTCAAGCCACTGTTAAAGGTGGGCTGTTGCATGCTCTGGTGTGGTCTCTGTTGCTGAAGTGCATCAATGTTACAACTCATTACCCTCAGCATTGTGAGGGAGCAGTCATGATAATGCAGGGGCAGATCATGTGAAGGTGACTCCAAACTCCCTCCTCCAACTCATTGAGATACAGAGCAGCCTACTAGCCATTGAGCAGTTTCTGGTAGATATTCTGTAGTCTGGCTGATACCAAACTCAAAATCCTTCTGACTTCAGTCTGGAAAGTCTGTTTTGATGTTATGCCTTGATAATGCTGATAATAGGGGGCTGTGCTTTTACTGGTTAATTCTCCTCCATGTCTTTCTCACTCAAATACCCACAAGCATAGCCACACACGGCCTCCGAGTGCCACCCCCTGTTGGATTTTCAAATCCAAACAATGAGAGGTCTCAACCCCCTCAGGAAATAAAAAACATTTTGAGAGATCCAATCAATGCGTCCGCTCAATTTCTGAGCGAATATTGCATTAACAACTGACCTCCTTTCCAGACCAGTAATTAAATAAATGTTGGATGTGTCTGAAATGGAACCCTTTCCCCTAAATGGTGCACTACCAGAGCCCTGGCCAGAGCCCTGACCAGAGCCCTGGTCAGAAATAGTGCACTATAAACAGTATGGAAAAGGGTGCCATTTCAGACACATCCAACATTTATATTTTCAGATTCAGCATTAGTCATCTTTGACAATATTCCTTTCTAAATCGTCATGAAGAATCGGTTGGCAAGAAGAATCTGAATTTGATATAGATATGTGAACTATGGTGCCCGTGTAATACAGTACTTTTGGCCAACTCTGCATTGTGTCACACAAAGGCATCACCGTCCATTGAATATAACATTAGTTGATGTCACTGGACAAACAGTAGATGGACCACTTTTTTTTATTATATAACAGACCGAAACAGGGAGGGACTACCTGAACTTGTTTTCCTTTTCCATAGCAAAACATTTTGCTACGCTGTGCACTAATGCACGCAACCATAGTTTTCCCACTGTCATAGAGCTTCACTGTTAAACCCGTCCCCTGCCCTTGGTCTGAAAAATCAGCTGAAAACCGCTGGTGTAATTGGAAATGTATACTCCCTCAATCTAAGAATAGAAATTAATTAAAAAGTGGAAAGGTCTGACTGAATCCAAGAATAACAGATTACAATAGGAGGATGAGCAGGGAGAATGGCAACCAAGAGGGACATGGACCAATTCAGACTATGGCCCAGTCCAAAAGAACCCCTTGCCCCCTAGGCACTTGAATAGATTGTGGAAGAATTTTTAATTATAAGCAATATGGGGGTTACTCCACCTTTCCCTCTGATAGGCTGGGTGAAATGTTCACCAAATTGCTGATACCTATACAATCCTTTCAGATGAATAGAAATTGACTGCCAACATACACATGGAATTTGGTGTTGAAAAAATGTAGTCCATAGCTGTAGGCATTACACTAAGCAGTAACCTGGTTTCTACTCTAAAAATACATCGATCCCAGATGCCCTCTCCATTTTTTTCCTGCCTCCCGTGTGTGTGTGCGTGTGTGTCTTTATGTGTGTGTGTCAGCGTGTGTTTGTGCTGACGAGGAGCCCGGGGAGGCCGACCTGCTCCTGCCTCTTGCACCCCGTCCTTGTTCCGGCCAAGGTAGCAGAGAGCCAGCCAAGAAGAATTTTCCTGGCACTAAATGAAACACGACAGACATGGTGCCATAAAACAAGTGAAGAGTCTGCGTTCCACCGTTCCTGTAACTGTTTGAGCCTGTAGAGCAACTGAAACAACCCACCACAGCCCTCTGACTGCAGCTGCCTTTGAACCAATCACAAGCTATGATAGTGGATCAACAACTCCCAAGAGCTAGAGACCAAGAGGTGAGACGGGAAGGTGTCCAACGTATCCATAGTCAACAAAATGCATGCTTGCTCTCTGAAGTCAGTGCTGCATGAGGTGATATGACATATAGAAACCGTAAACCAAAGCTCTAAATGAATCTCCAACAGGTAGACTCCAGTTTTTCAAACAAAAAGGGGAATAGAAAGAGGTAGAAAGGAGAGATGGCAAAGGGAGGAGGAATACATTGTATCGTGGAGCAACAAATGGGGACTCTGCAGCTTGCTCTCAGCCAATGACAACTCATCTGGGACAAACTCCAACCAAGTGGATGGTCGGGCGTCCGCAGCTGGCTTCCGACGGAAGAGGACATTTGATGTATCACCCTCAGCTCACATTTCTGCTGTCTCATGCCATGCCATCATCATCGGCTTTCAGCAACAGGGAGGGAGGGAGGTGTTGGAGAGACAGTGCTCACTTTGCAGCTATGCCTGAAGTGACACTGATGGGAAAGACTAGAGCCTGGATCACACAGGGATGCAGCTACAGTATAGAGAGGACATAGAGTGTATAGTTGATATAATCCCAATCAGCAGACAATCTACGACTAAATCATAATCAGGTCCTGTGTGGCTCAGTTAATAAGCATGGCACTTCCAATGCCAGGGTTGAGGGTTTGATTCCCACGAGAGACTAGTACAAAAATGTATGTACTCACTGCTGTAAGTAGCTCTGGATGAGAGCGTCTGATAAATTACTCAAATCTAAAACATTTTAATAATACTAGTGTGATGAAAATAAGTAGCCTACTGAGTGATTCCATATGAATTTTTTTTATTTCAATAGAAAAAGTAATATATTCATTCATGAATATTGACAAATATAAACATGAATATTGAAAAAACTCAACTTTGGATTTGGCTTATTTTTTTAAATATATTGTTGAACATAATATACTCTATGGTCAGATCAAAGTTTCAGAGTGGGATCTCCGCAAGTTATTTTATAGAGAGAAACTGGTATAGTAGGCAATGGAACCAATCACAGCCCTCCTGTATCATTGCACATCCTGAAAATCACCAGCAGATGACGACCACTCTGTTGGTAACGCCTACAAATTGGATCATAACTCTTAAAGTAGCAGAGATTCCATTTTGGAACTTTGATATGCCCGTACAGTATATTATGCTCAACAATATTTTACAAAATGTGCCAAATCCAAAATGGTGTTTTTTCAACATTCATGTTTAAATTTTTCAATGTTCATGAATTCATGTATATTCATAAACAAGTCAACATTCACAAGGCCGCAGGGCCAGACGGATTACCTTGCCTAGTAAAGTAAAGGTAAAATTTAAAATTGACTGATCATTTCTTTGTCAGTGGGCGAACGAACAAAATCAGCAGGGGATCAAATACTATTTTCCCACACTGTAAGCATTGCACTATAAGGTATACCTGCTGTATTCAGTGCATGTGACAAATACAATTTGATTTGAAGAGAACTCCTGGACTATGAAGGCAGAGAGGAGAGGACCTTCAGTTGTGCTACCTTTCTGTAACTACACATTTAGAACAACATTTGTAAATTGTTTAGCACCACCTACAATAACCAAACCTAGGCTTGCATCAGGTTTGTCAGTATTCTTGTTTCTAATTATTTTTCCTGAATGATATCGGATGGATTTCTATAACTGATTAAAAAAGGCTCTCATTGATACATTACAAATCTATGAGTCCAGATGTGATTTTGACTTTTAGAGAAAAAGAGAAGACCAAGACACTGAGCTTGACTGAAGGTCTCCATCTGAAGCCTCTTTGTAATTGGGCTATGTTTTTATCTCATCCTCCTTCTTCAATGTTCCTCGGACCATCAATCTCCTTGCTCTGAGTATTTAATACAGAGCGTGATTCCGTAACACAATCGTCAATATTTAATGGTGTTAACTCAGATGGAAACAGCAGGACATGTGACACCAGATGCAAAGCTCTAAGGGGTTGGGAGGGTATTAGTAACAATTCTGAAATGGCTGTTAGATGGTTTCTAGGAAGTTATAAGTTTGCTATCATGGAGTTTAACAGAATTGCCAAATAACCAAAGCATGGCTAATATTCACTCTAAGAACAGAACATTTGGAGAATGTAGGCTCCTTCAGATACAAATCCATTGATCCAAATTGTATTACTCAGTTCCTACTTCCAAAAATAATAATAATAATAATGATTACTATTATGATAATTTATTTAGTCCCTTTCAGGTAATGTGTCTTGCATTTCAACAAACCACAGCACAGCATCACCACTTAAGTGCATAAATACATAATTCCCAAGCAATAACTTCAGCAGACAACACAGGAATAGCGTTTTCTACTATTACTGAGGTAAAATAATGTCCTGATAATTATATGACCCAAATAGCCTATAGTAAATGGTTGCTCCTTTCACAGGACAGATCCATCACCTAATATTTGTCATAACCCAGTCAGTCTGTAGAGCCCCAGGTCAGAGGGCACTTAATATACGATCCAGAGAGGGAGGGAGCAACGCCTTACAACAAGTCACAACCCCACTTCCTGACATCCTCGCTGGACACATCGTGTCAATGTTCAGAGAACAGCGCTGTAAGTGTGCAGAGCATAATGATCCACTTCTTAACTGAACTGAGGATACCACTGACAGCTGCTCCAAATACATAGACAAAACAGTAGCATGTATGGTACAAAGTTGTGTATGACTAGTAGTCATACTTCTACTAGGATTTTTAAATCTGTTGCTAATGCCTGGGCTATAATTGCTGAGTCAAGAATTTGGGCCATGGTAAAAACTGATATTTGTGATCAATGGATAAATGTTGTTCTCTAAAAGCGTATTCAAACTCACAGATCCAGGATACTCGCTTGTATTCAACAGCTTACTGCACCAAACAATGCAACAGTCACAAACCCAATTTTGGACTGAATCCCAATCTCACATGCAATGTCCCAATTGAATGCGCAAAAACAAAATACTCTAGCTAAACACTTCAGTAATTTTGCAAGAGCAGATTGGAGTATTAAACTGCGTGTTTAAGACTCGGCCAACAATCTTTGACAAGGTAAAGTCTGCACATAAAACACTTGTTTCATAGCCACGGAAACTGAAAGTGTCCTCTAACATGCATCAAATCGACACCTAAACCATATGCAGAAATATCAAACAAATAGTTCATCATAATTAAGAGATATCTCAAAGAGGACATTCACTGAAGATGACTGATTTCTACTAGTGGCAGACCATCTTTAGTGAGGCAATCATGCAGTTAACTTTCAAGTCTGGTTTGCACAGCAAGAAAATATAAATATGTTAAGATGATATCATCGTCTGCTAGAGACCACTGCAGCCCTGCAGTGATACTATACAGCAACCAGCCATAATGCACATTCAGCACACCGGTATCTGATCTACTCTGTCCTCCAGCACAGTGCTACTGCATGCTATTAGACTAAAACAGAACACTAGTTATTGAGCAATGTCATTGAGCTTCAGTACCCACCTTTGTCCAATGCCCAGTTTAGCTAACCCCAACCTGGCTCAGACGCTGGAGATGAGGGGTGGTGATGGAAGGGTAAGCAGAGATCTCTTTTAGAGAGTAAGAGAGGGACAAAGGCAGAGAAAAGGGGGGATGTCCGCGGAGGGATGCCGGTGGCTAGCCTTCACTTGCTGTATTCTTCCCTGCAGTGTCTGCTTTTGCGCAACAGCATATCGGGAGTGAGGGGGGAGAGAGAAATAATACCGCGAGAGAGATAATGAGATGAGTAAACTCAGAGAGTAACTGAGAGTCATAGTGGAGGAGCATTCCCTCTTTCTACATGGCGCAGGCACCGACACATGCACACACTTCAGCAATATCAGATCTACTATAGAAACTAGACATATATTAACCTAACAATATATTCAATCAAATGATACAATACACATTATCTACTGGGCAAAAACTGGTTGAATCAATGTTGTTTCCACGTCATTTCAACAAAAAAAATCGATGTGATGACGCTGAATCATCAATTTCATATTTTATTCCCCTAAAAACAATGATATGTTGAATTTTTTTTGTTGAGTTCAAGTTGAATTCACGTTAGTTGAAAACTCAACCAAATGTAAATCAAAACCAGATGTTAAACGGACATATGTGCCCAGTAGGAACCTTTTGACTATGGATAGTATCTTGAACCTCAAGTGATTGCTCTAATTTTGTTCCTTGTGTGACAGACATGGTATCAGACCCAGGTTCTCTGCACACCTCAAGACGGTGTGTCTACTGAGCGTAAGCTTGAGGAGCTAATACAAGCATTCAGGTCTCAGACAATGCTGCTCATCATGTGTAACGTCCAGGCCTGGTTTAGCAGGCTGGTGTTTAGGTTGAGTTTTGGGTTAGAAGGGTTTTGTGTTCTAGGTGTTATATTTCTATGTTGTTTTGATGGTTCTCAATTAGAAGCAGCTGATTGTCGTTACCTCTAATTGGGAACCATATATATTTGTTCTTTTCGTTACTGGGGTTGTGGGTCATTGTTTAATTTAACATTTGATTTGTCATGTTATTTTGGTGTGTGTGCTTTAGTTGAGCCACACCAGAGTTACGATCTTTATTTGTTTATTGTTTTGCCAGTTACGTTACGTTTAATAAAGTATGTACACTGGAAACCTCGCTGCATCTTGGTCTGTCACGCAAGAAGATCGTGAAAGAATGACCCACCTTAAAAGGACCAAGCAGCGAGAGAATTGGGATTTCTGGACATGGGAAGAAATCCTGGCTGGAAAGGGACCCTGGAGGAAGGCTGAGGAGTATCGCTGTCCCAGGGAAGGTTTGAAGCTAGCGATGACTGAGTGGCAGAAGTATGCAGGAACACGGCTGGCGAGGAAGCCCGAGAGGCAGCCCCAATACATTTTTTTGGGGGGGCACACGGGGAGGTTGTGTGAGCCAGGTTGGAGACCTGAGCTAACTCCCCATGCTTTCCGGAGTGAGCGTGGCACTGGTCAGGCACTGGGTCATGTAGTGAAGCGCACGGTGTCTCCAGTGCTCGTTCAGAGACCGGTACGGACTGTCCTTGCTCCACGCATCAGGCCCCCTGTGCGCATCATGAGCCCAGTACGGCCTGCTCCACGCACCAGCATCCCAGTGCGCATCGCGAGCCCAGCACGGCCTGTTCCTGCTCCACGCACCAGAACCCCTGTGCGCATCGCGAGCCCAGCACAGCCTGTTCCTGCTTCCCGCACCAGGTCCCCTGTGCGCATCGCAAGCCCAGCACAGCCTGTTCCTGCTTCCCGCACCAGGTCCCCTGTGCGCATCGCGAGCCCAGCACAGCCTGTTCTTGCTCCCCGCACCAGGGCCCCAGTGCGCATTAAGAGAGCGGCACGAACTGTTCCTGGTCCACGTACCAGGCCTCTAGGGTGTCGTCCCAGCCTGGTACGTAATGTTCCTGCTCAGCGCATCAGGTCCAGCGGGTGTATCCAGAGTCTGAT
This sequence comes from Brachymystax lenok tsinlingensis, assembly GCA_030435695.1. NCBI lineage: Eukaryota > Metazoa > Chordata > Actinopteri > Salmoniformes > Salmonidae > Brachymystax > Brachymystax lenok. The sequence goes on along the minus strand of CM059802.1, from coordinate 34,653,065 downwards.
GACCTCTGTTCCGGCTCCTAGCCCCGGGCCTCCGGTGAGTCATCTCGGGTCGGCACGGCCGGCACCGGAGCCGCCACCATGGACACAAAGACTCACCCGAGGACCCCCCATGGACTTTTTTGGCGCGGTCGGGTCCGCGCCTTTGGGGGTAATGTAACGTCCAGGCCTGGTTTAGCAGGCTGGTGTTTAGGTTGAGTTTTGGTTAGAAGGGTTTTGTGTTCTAGGTGTTATATTTCTATGTTGTTTTGATGGTTCTCAATTAGAGGCAGCTGATTGTCGTTACCTCTAATTGGGAACCATATATATATATATATATATATTTGTTCTTTTCGTTACTGGGGTTGTGAGTCATTGTTTAATTTAACATTTGATTTGTCATGTTATTTTGGTGTGTGTGCTTCAGTTGAGCCACACCAGAGTTACGATCTTTATTTGTTTATTGTTTTGCCAGTTACGTTACGTTTAATAAAGTATGTACACTGGAAACCTCGCTGCATCTTGGTCTGTCCCGCAAGAAGATCGTGATATCATGCTAGTTCCTCTCCTAAGATTCTGACACACTGGCTCAAAGCAAAAGTTAGTTTTGCCACAAAAATGGAATGGAAGATTAAATGGGACCTGTCACCTCTCAAAGCAGGGTCACAAAAAGGGAGAGGAGCACTTCTTCCAGAGGCTCAAGTTTCTGTCACAGAGGAGTATACGGTCACAGTGTATTGTGGGGCTTTTTCCATCAGACTCAAACATTCAGCACTTTGCTGAAACTCTGCCCAAAGGTCATCATTATCAAAGGAAGGGACTGCTGCCATGAGGAAAAACACTAGCTTGGCCATTCCCTCAAAAAAGTATGCACCAATATCGAACTTTTGACACCTCAAGGGTGTCTATCTCTGTTGCACACTAATACATTTTCAATTGTATTTCTAATTTGTTTCCAGATCTGATATTGGGTTTATAACCAAACTGGGCACATGCCATACGTCAAAGTAATTGGTTACCCTTGCTTGCCAGGTTGTAGCGATACTATAGTCTGGTGAAAGAAGACTAGACATCATGTGTCGGGGGACAGATGTCACAACCTGCAGTGTAAAAAACTCAGCGTGTTGAGCAGTGGAGGCTCCTCAGAGGCTACACTGAGGCTACACAGATAAAACTACACTAAATATATACACGTCACCCAAAAAAGTTTTAAAACAGTAGCCTCAACATCCCTCGGTAGGGTCGCACTATGGTGTAGCCGGAGGACAGCTAGTTTACGTCCTCATCTGGGTACATTGACTTCAAAAACAAAACCTAGGAGGCTCATGGTTCTCACCCCCTTCCACAGACTTACACAGTAATTATGACAACATCCATGTCCTCCAACCTATCAGAGCTCTTGCAACCTGACATTTTGTCCCCTCAATCAAAGAATAGGAAAATGAATCTAGTTCTTAAAGCATAAGCTACAGCTAGCTAGCACTGCAGTGCATAAAATGTGGTAAGTAGACACAAAAATGAAGAAAAATAGAAAAATAACTAATAATTAAAGAGCAACAATAAAAGAACAGTAGCAAGACTATATACAGGGTATGCCAGTACAGAGTCAATGTGCGGAGGCACAGGTTAGTCGTGGTAATTGAGGTAATATGTACATGTAGGTAGAGTTAAAGTGACTATGCATAGATAACAAACAGAGAGTAGCAGCAGCGTAAAAATGGGGGGTGAGGGGAGTCTTTGGCAAATTTTAGGGCCTTCCTCTGACACTGCCTGGTATAGAGGTCCTGGATGGCAGAAAGCTTGGCCCCAGTGATGTACTGGGCAATATGCACTACCCTCTGTAGTGCCTTGCGGTCAGAGGCCGAGCAATTGCCATACCAGGCAGTGATGCAACCAGTCAGGATGCTCTCAATGGTGCAACTGGAGAAACTTTTGAGGATTTGAGGAGCCATGCCAAATCTTTTCAGTCTTCTGAGGGGGAATGGCGTCCTCGTGCCCTCTTCACGACTGTGTTGGAGTCTTTTGACCATGATAGTTAATTGGTGATTTGGACACCAAGGAACTTGAAGCTCTCAACCTGCTCCGCTACAGCCCCCGTCGATGAGAATGGGGGCATGCTTGATCCTCCTTTTCCTGTAGTCCACAATCATCTCCTTTGCCTTGATCACGGTGAGGGAGAGGTTGTTATCCTGGCACCACACTGCCAGGTCTCTGACCTCCTCCCTATAGGCTGTCTCATCGTTGTCGGTGATCAGGCCTACCACTGTTGTGTCATCGGCAAACTTAATGATGGTGTTGGAGTCATGCTTGGCCATGCAGTCATGGGTGAACAGGGAGTACAGGAGGGGACTGAGCACGCACCGCTAAGGGGACCCCGTGTTGAGGATCAGCGTGGCGGATGTGTTGTTACCTACCCTTACCACCTGAAGTCCAGGATCCAGTTGCAGAGGGAGGTGTTTAGTCCCAGGTTCCTTAGCTTAGTGATGAGCTTGGAGGGCACTATGGGGTTGTACGCTGAGCTGTAGTCAATGAAAAGCATTCTCATGTAGGTGCTCCTTTTGTCCAGCTGGGAAAGGGCAGTGTGGAGTGCAATAGAGATTGCATCATCTGTGGATCTGTTGGGGTGGTATGGAAATTGGAGTGGGTCTAGGATTTCTGGGATAATGTTGTTGATGTGAGCCATGACCAGCCTTTCAAAGCACTTCATGGCTACAGACGTGAGTGCTACGGGTCGGTAGTCATTTAGACAGGTTACCTTAGCGTTCTTGGGCACAGGAACTATGGTGGTCTGCTTGAAACATGTTGGTATTACAGACTCAGATAGGGAGAGGTTAAAAATGTCAGTGAAGACACTTGCCAGTTGGTCAACGCATGCTCGGAGTACACGTCCTGGTAAACCGTCTGGCCCTGCAGCCTTGTGAATTTTGACCTGTTTAAAGGTCTACTCACATCAGCTACGGAGAGCGCGATCACACAGTCGTCCGGAACAGCTGATGCTCTCATGCATGTTTCAGTGTTGCTTGCCTCGAAGCAAGCATGGAAGTCATTTAGCTTGTCTGTTAGGCTTGTGTCACTGGGCAGCTCGTGGCTGTACTTCCCTTTGTAGTCCATAATAGTTTGCAAGCCCTGCCACATCTGATGAGCATTGGAGCCGGTGTGGTATGATCCAACTTAGTCCTGTATTGACGCTTTGCCTGTTTGATCGTTCGTCAGAGGGCATTGCGGGATTTCTTTTCAGCGTCCAGGTTAGAGTCCCGCTCCTTGAATTCAGCAGCTCTACCCTTTAGCTCAGTGAGGATGTTGCCTTTAATCCATTGCTTCTGGTTGAGGTATGTATGTATGGTTACTGTGGGGACAACATCATCGACGCACTTATTGATGAAGCCAGTGATGTGGTGTACTCCTCAATGCCACCGGAAGAATCACGGAACATATTCCAGTCTGTGCTAGCAAATCAGTCATGTAGCTTCTGACCACTTCTGACCACTTCTGTATTGAGCAAGTCACTGGTACTTCCTGCTTTAGTTTTTGCTTGTAAGCAGGAATTTGGAGGATAGAGTTATGGTCAGATTTGCCAAATGGAGGGCAAGGGAGAGCTTTGTACGCATCTCTGTGTGTGTAGTAAAGGTGGTCTAGAGTTTTTTTCCTCTGGTTGCACATTTAACATGATGGTAGAAATTAGGTAAGTTTCCCTGCATTAAAGTCCCCGGACGCTAGAAGCACTGCCTCTGGATGAGCATTTTCTTGTTTGCTTATACAATTCTTTGAGTGCGGTCTTAGTACCAGCATTGGTTTGTGGTGGTAAATAGACATCTACAAAGAATATAGATGAAAACACTCTTGGTAAATAGTGTGGTCTACAGCTTATCATGAGATACTCTACCTCAGGCGAGCAAAACCTAGAGACTTCCTTAATATCACATTTTGTGCACTTGCTGTAATTTACAAATAGACACAGACCGCCACCCCAGGCAGCTGTTCTATCTTGCTGATGCACCGAAAACCCAGCTAGCTATGTGTTATCCATGTCGTCGTTCAGCCACGATTCGGTGAAACATAAGATATTACAGTTTTTAATGTCCTGTTGGTAGGATCGTCTTGATCGGAGCTCATACATTTTATTATCCAATGATTGCACGTTGGCTAATAGGACTGATGGTAGAGGCGGATTATACACTCGCCATCGGCTCCTTTCAAGACACCCCGACCTTCGTCCCCGATATCAATTCAATTTCAATAAAATGTCTATTTAAGGGGTTTATTGGCATGTGAATATGTTAATATTGCCAAAGCAAGTGTAGTAGATAATAAACAAAAGTGAAATAAACAACAAAAATGAACAGTAAACATTACACTCAAAGAAGTTCCAAAAGAATAAAGATATTTCAAATGTCATATTATGTCTATATACCGTGTTGTAACAATGTGCATATAGTTCAAGTACAAAATAAATAAACATAAATATGGGTTGTGTTTGCAATGGTGTTCGTTCTTCACTGGTTGCCCTTTTCTTGTGGCAACAGGTCACAAATATTGCTGCTGTGATGGCACACTGTGGAATTTCACCTAGTAGATATGGGAGTTCATAAAAATTTGATTTGTTTTCGAATTCTTTGTGGATCTGTGTAATCTGAGGGAAATATGTGTCTCTAATATGGTCATACATTTGGCAGGAGGTTAGGGAGTGCAGCTCAGTTTCCACCTCATTTTGTGGGCAGTGTCCACTGTGTACTCTCTGTTTAGGGCAAAATAGAATTCTAGTTTACTTTGTTTTTGTTGTTAGTTCTTTCCAATATGTCAAGTATTTCTCTTTGTGTTCCTGTTCTGGGTTTCTGTGGGGTCTGTTTGTGTTTGTGAACAGAGATATCTCAGTCTCTTCATGCGAATGACGGGGATTTGGGCCTTGTCGGGTTTCTGAATTAAATATTTTGATAAGGAGGTGGGTAATCGCTGTCCTGATATCCAGAAGCTATTTTCGTTCATAAGAGACGGTGGCAGAAACATTAGGTACAAAATAAGTTACAGATAAGCGAAAACCACACACAATAGCACAATTGGTTAAGAGCCCGTAAAACGGCAGCCATCTCCTCCGACGCCATCTCATGCCATCTCATGTGGTGAGAGCATCTGGTGCAGGGTCTGTTGGGCAGTGCTGGCAGCATGTGCTCTGCTTGGCTGAGAACAGGACTCATAGGCTTGGCCATGTTGCTATCTAGCTAATAATAGAGATGCCTGATGAACATGCATAGGCTTTTCAGGTTTTCATTTTGGTGTTGGTAATCCAAGATATTGCTTCAGGGCCTCTTGAGCGCAACCTACTTAACACACTGACTATCACCCTGATTTTAATATCTTACTTGATTAACTTCCCTGACACCATGGCATCACATTGAACTGAGACCAACAAAGGTCAATGCCACACATTAGCACTGCAGTCAAACGGCTCTCCAGCTGGGCATGAGGTTTCAGTTTTAGGTACCTGGGGCCTCATTTATAACCATGGTGTAAATGTAAATATTGAGATTTAGAAACTTGGACCACATCATACATACACATGTTTCCCATAATAAATCAGACCTAAAAAATGGTGACATAAAGCCCTTATTTTCTAAACACTTTGGAAGTATTGCAATTAGGCCATGACAGTATTTAATGGAAATAGCAATGCATGGCGAACTTGATCAAATGTCTTTGGAGGTGTTGGAAGAATGTTTTCTTTTGCAGGGACATTTGCAGTATCTGACCATTTCTGAAAGACAAAAACAATTGTAAATTGAATACAATAACGTTTTGTATTAACTTATTCATGAACCTAAATATGCTGCACTGCCCGCGATTCAGAAACATTGTCTACTCTGAAAAGAAATGTAACTACATTAGGCCTACACACTTCAGTGCAAAATATCAACTGACTGTTAAATCATACTGTAAATTATAATTATAATAGCCTATCAAATAGACCCAATTTGTTGTATTCCTACTTTGGGAATATGAACTCATCGTGGCCTTAAAAAGTGAGAAATTTAATCTGCAATGGTTATGATACAGCGCATTCGTAAAGTATTCAGACCCCTTGAGTTCTTCAACATTTTGTTATGTTACAGGCTTATTCTAAAATGGATTTAAAAGAAAATCCTTATCAATCTACACACAATACCCCATAATGACAACGCAACAACAGGTTTTTAGAACACACACACACACACTTTAACAACCACGTCATAAATTCAGTGCAGAGACTCTTCTCTCCCCGATCATGCAGTATGAAGAGAGAGTTTCACAGTAAGACGAAGGAACTCTCCCGCCAAATACTCCTACCTCCCCGAAGTGGAGAATGAAACATTATTCCCTGTCCGTTTTGTTTCATGTTTGTGACCTCATGAAAGACAGTACAGCCACATTACCCTAACTCTGTTTATAAAGGTTCCTCAGTTATGAGGCTTGCATCTGAATGTTGGATAAAAATTTTAACAAAGTATAAGAATACTTTTGAAAAGATAACAATGTAATTTAGTCTTCTAAAATGAAAATGGTTTGTTTTATGGTAACTTGTCCAGTCAGTCACCAAGTGCACAGGCATTGGTTGGAAACGATAAACCAACCCCTTTTCCACTCTAAAATTAAAAGCCCCGTGACAAAAAGTCACCTCAGTTCCAAATACCATGAAGACTTGTCCTCACGTTTAAAAAGGGCTAAGTCTAATTTCCACTCTACAGGCCAGAAAACATGAAAGCTTTCACCATGTGTGAAATGGTATGAACTCTGAACTATTGATCACTCAAGAAGAAGTGAGTCCTAGACTACAGCCTAACAGACTGCAGCTGGAAAGGTAACAAAACTAGTAAGAACATTGACCGACGCAGATGAACATCTCACTCCATGATGACCCGGCAGAATCTACAAATGACAATGGCGACCTCGACTGGGCAAACTAGAGCCTCACATCACCAGCTCAATCGTAAATACTGATTACATTTCTTTCTCCGAACGAGCGATTGTGCATATGTATTCATATTTATGCGAGAATAGCTTCCCATGTCCGGTACAGACCCATGTTCCTTTGTATTCCCTCCTCTCTAAATCTATTGTGTTATAACCAAACTGTTTTTGTTTAGTCATCTAGGGACGGTGTTTACTGTATAATGTTATTATGTATTGTATATTCTATAATTGTTTAATTAGTTAGTAAATAAATAATTTAGCCAATTTTTTTATGGATGATTCATAGTAAAGGCTGGGTTCGTGCAGATAACCAAGAATTTTACGACGTTCAGATGAGAATAATAGAAGGTAAAGAATAATTAATGACTGATTGACGGCTATTGATATAAAATATCTTTAAAAGTGGATTCTGGAGATAGCCGCTCTATATAAACTTACTCTTCCGTGGTGCCCCAGGTTATTAACGAGTTAATTGTTGCATGGTTTAATTCAATCACGTAATCAATCAAACGTTAGGTAATCGATTTGATAAAATAGCTTGTCATCACATTAAAGAAGTCAGAGACGCGACACCTGTATTTTGGGAGTTTCTCCCATTCTTCTCTGCAGATCCTCTCAAGCTCTGTCAGGTTGGATGGGGAGTGTCGCTGCACAGCTATGTTCAGGTCTCTCCAGAGATGTTAGATTGGGTTCAAGTCCGGGCTCTCGCTAGGCCACTCAAGGACATTCAGAGACTTGTCCCGAAGCCACTCCTGCATTGTCTCGGCTGTGTGCTTAGGTTCGTCGTCCTGTTGGAAGGTGAACCTTTTCCCTGGTCTGAGGTCCTGAGCACTCTGGAGCAGGTTTTCATCAAGGATCTCTTTGCTCTTTGCTCCGTTCATCTTTGCCTTGATCCTGACTAGTCTCCCAGTCCCTGCCACTGAAAAACAACACCACAGCATGATGCTGCCACCACCATGCTTCACCGTAGGGATGGTGCCAGGTTTCCTCCTGACGTGACGCTTGGCATTCAGGCCAAAGAGTTCAATCTTGGTTTCATCAGACCACCGAATCTTGTTTCTCATGGTCTGAGAGTCCTTTAGGTACAAACTCCAAGCAAGCTGTCATGTGCCTTTTACTCAGGAGTGGCTTCCGTCTGGCTATTGTATTGTGTGTAGATTGATGAGGAAAAAAACGTATTTAATAAATTTAGAATAAAACTGTAACGTTACAAAATGTATAAAAAGGGAAGGGGTCTGAATACTTTACAAATGCACTGTATCTACTGTATGTATTATGTTTTATGTTTCTAAATTAAATATTGCCTACATCGAGAAATTTGACATTACAGTATTCAGACGTAGCAGCCTACAAACATCAATGGAAAAGTGAATCCTCCCACTGGGCACAAATTGTTGAATCAACATTGTTTTAATGTAATTTGTCAACATATTGTGATGTGTAATCTACGTGGATGTTTTGAGTGGGAAATTTCAAACACAGGATTATGTCATCATATTAAGCAAATTTCAACATTGACAAATCTTGTATAAAGTATGTTGAACCTTTAAAACAACGGCATGCTTTCAACGTTATATCCACTATCAGAAAAAATATATCAACAATAGCCTGGGCAGCACCTCCTACTGGAGAATTGAGAATTGATCCCCCCCCTTGGGTTGTGCCGTGTCGGTGATCTTGTGGGCTATACTCGGCCTTGTCTCAGGATGGTAAGTTGGTGGTTGGAGATATCCCTCTAGTGGTGTGGGGGCTGTGCTTTGGCAGAGTGGGTGGGGTTATATCCTGCCTGTTTGGCCCTGTCTGGGGGTATCGTCAGATGGGGCCACAGTGTCTCCCGACCCCTCCTGTCTCAGCTTCCAGTATTTATGCTGCAGTAGTTTATGTGTCGGGGGGCTAGGGTCCGTCTGTTATATCTGGAGTATTTCTCCTCTCTTATCCGGTGTCCTGTGTGAATTTAAGTTGTCTCTCTCTCTCTCTCTCTCTCTCTCTCTCTCTCTCTCTCTCTCTCTCTCGGAGGAGGACCTGAGCATTAGGACCATTCCTCAAGGCCTACCTGGCCTGATGACTCCTTGATGTCCCCAGTCCAACTGGCCGTGCTGCTTCTCCAGTTTCAACTGTTCTGCCTGTTTTATGAATATTTAAAAATCTTGTCCATGTTCTGTTATAATCTGCACCCAGCACAGCCAGACGAGGACTGGTCACCCCTCACAGCCTGGTTCCTCTCTAGGTTTCTTACTAGGTTTTGGCCTTTCTAGGGAGTTTTTCCTAACCACAGTGCTTTTACACCTGCATTGCTTGCTGTTTGGGGTTTTAGGCTGGGTTTCTGTACAGCACTCTGTGACATCAGCTGATGTAAGAAGGGCTTTATAAATACATTTGATTTGATTTGATTTGATACCCTTTGGTCTCCCATCCAAGGTTTTTACCAAGCCCAGCCTAGCTATGATATTTGTTTCTGACTATTACCAATGTGCTATAGTGAGAACGATTGTTGAGATATCACTTAAAAACTAAATAGATTCACTGTTACTACCGAAGTCATTCCAAAGGGTAGGTTTAACAGAGCAAATTAAATGTGACCATAGTTTATCAATCATCAATGCTGCTACTTAGGACAACAGTGCCTTCAGAAAGTGTTTACACAGCCTGAATTTAAAATTGATTACATTGAGATTTTTGGTCACTGGCCTTCACACAATACCTCATGATGTCAAAGTGGAATAATGTTTATTTTTTATTTTTACAAATTAGTTAAAAATGAAAAACTGAAATGTCTTGAGTCAATAAGTATGGCAAGCCTAAATAAGTTCAGGAGTAAACATTTGCTTAACAAGTCACAAAATAAGTTGCTTAGACTCACTTTGTGTGCAATAATAGTGTTCAATAACAGGGTTTTTGAATGACTAACTCGTCTCTGTATCCCACACATACAATTATCTGTAAGGTCCCTCAGTGGAGCAGGGAATTTTTCAAACACAGATTCAACCACAAAAACCTTGCAAAAAAGGGCTCCTATTGGTAGATGGGTAAACATTTAAAAAGCAGACATGCTGAAGTTATTAATTACACTTTGGATGGTGTAGCAATACACCCAGTCACTACAAAGATACAGGCGTCCGTCCTAACTCAGTTGCCGGAGAGGAAAGGATTGGTGACTTTAAAAGTTACAGAGTTTAATGGCTGTGATAGGAGAAAACTGAGGTTGGATCAACAACAATACTAACCTAATTTACAGAGTAAAAAGAAGGAATCCTGTACAGAATACAAATATTCCAAAACATGCATCCTGTTTGACACAAGGTAATATTGTAAAAAATGTGGTAAAGCAATTAACTTTTTGTCCTGAATACGAAGTGTTATGTTTGGGGAAAATACAATACAATACATTACTGAGTACTACTCTCCATCAATGTCATTCCAAAGGGTAGGTTCAACACAACAGAGCAAATTAAATGTAGCCATACTTTATTAATCTATGAGACATGAATAGCGATTTGCTTTGCATTCTGTTTTGAGATATATATGCTATCAGTGAAATGTAGCCAACAAAATTAGGTTGCCATAGCTACAAGCTTGGTGAACCGACTCCAACTACAAAATAAACAGGTGTGTTTTTCTTGCATTTCTAAGTCGTAAGGCTTATTGCTTTGTAAATTGTTGTCAATAGATGACAGGAAGAGCGCCTAATCCTCATGTTTTACCACCGATGATTTGCGCCAGCCTGGTCCATCATTGGGTTATATATAATCAACCTAAGCCACACGCCATTCGATCCTACAGTTGAAATTGTTATTTATATTCATGTTCCTGTAAGATTCCTACATCACGGTTGCTGTATGTTTTTTTAGCAGTTGTTTTCAGAAATGTTTCTATTTCTCAGGATCCCCTTGGTGTCATCTAGGCCTACATACGCTACAAATTTCACCTCCAAATGACAGGTTAGTCAATAACCCTACAAGCCAATGGCTGTGAAAAGGAAGGCCTAATGCAGATTAGGCTACAGCACTGTCTTTGGCTACAGCCTTCAATAGCCTCAGCTTGATGATAGCCTAGAATAAATGATGGCATGTAGAAGGTATAGAAATCCCTAATGGGCCACTGAGTAGCATAGCCTACAGCCTATTTTATATAGGCTAATGGTCTAAACTCCTTCACAGCCCTAATACGATTTTTCTTCTTGATAATTTCTCCACTGTTTATATCTATGTAAACCTATTAAAAGTGTAGTCCTCCCAGGGTCAAAGTTATTGTAATGAGATGGTGTCCTCTAGAGGAGAAATACACTACCCACTGGGCACAAACTGGTTGAATCAATGTTGTTTCAACCTAATTTGTCAACATGTTGTGATGTGGAATGATGTGGAATCTACATGGAAAATACATTGGATTTGAAAAAAATTCAACCACAGCATTATGTCATCATTGTAACCAATTTTCAACATTGACATAAAAATAGAATATATTGAATTTGTACTTCAACGTCATATCCACTATCAGCAAAAAACAATAGGCTGGGCAACACTTCCAATTGGAGAGTTTTTCATCTACAGCTGATCATTCCAAAGGTGTAGGTTTAACAAAGCAAATGAAATGTAACGATACTTTACAAGTCGTATATCATCAATTAGGCTACACTGAACAAAAATATATATGCAACATGCAGTAATTATATTTTACTTATTTACAGTTCATTTAAGGAAATCAGGCAATTGAAATTATTTAATTAGGCCCTAATCAATGGATTTCACATGGCTGGGAATACAGATATGCATCTGTTGGTCACAGATACACTAGATATACAAAAGTATGTGGACGTTCCTTTAAATTAGTGGATTTGGCTATTTCAGCCACACCTGTTGCTGACGGGTGGATAAAATTGAGCACACAGCCATGCAATCTCCATAGACAAACATTGGCAGTAGAATGGCCTTACTGAAGAGCTCAGTGATTTTCAACGTGGCACCGTCATAGGATGCCATCTTTCCAACAAGCTAGTTCGTAACATTTCTGCCCTGCTAGAGCTGCCATTGTCAACTGTAAGTACTGTTATTGTGAAGTGGAAACATCTAGGAGCAACAATGGATCCGCCACGAAGTGGTAGGCCACACAAGCTCACAGAACGGGACAGCCGAGTCCTGAAGCGTGTAGTGTAAAAATAATCTGTCCTTGGTTGCAACACTCACTACCGAGTTCCATACTGCCTCTGGAAGCAACGTCAGCACAAGAACTGTTCGTCGGGAGCTTCATGAAATGGGTTTCCATGGCCGAGCAGCCGCACACAAGCCTAAGATCACCATGCGCGATGCCAAGTGTCGGCTGAAGTGATGTAAAGCTTGCCGGCATTGGACTCTGGAGCAGTGGAAACACGTTCTCTTGAGTGATGAATCATGCTTCACCATCTGGCAGTCCAACGGGCAAATATGGGTTTGGCGAATGCCAGGAGAACGTGCCCAAATGCATAGTGCCAGCTGTAACGTTTGATGGAGGAGGAATAATGTTCTGGAGCTGATTTTCATGGTTCGGGCTAGGCCCTTTAGTTCAAGCATACAGTATCAATTATTAATTTGTAGACAAAGTGGAATTAAAGCCGGACTAAGTCAGTTGCACAAAAAATTCATTGCCTTCAAATATTTGGTTGCGTTGACAACCAAACACAATTTAATATAACTTTTGCGAGACACTAAATAGCCTTTTAACTTGTTGACAAGTTAACAAACGATATGTTGGATTCACATCTCCAACTAAACAAAAAATACAAGTTAAAGAATAGGATTAAGCAAGTGGCTCAGATGAAACTATCCAAGCATATAGTTATCCTTTAAATGTTGATATTTGGTTGTGGTGTCAAACAAATTCAATATTATATGGACTTCCTGCCCCAACGAGGCAAGGCTGTGGTTCGTTACGCCAGGGAGTGCTTGGGGATAAAGGAGGAAGCAGCTTGCACAAAGGGGCAGAGTAGAAGAGAACCAAGAGCGTTATGAAGAGTGGGAGAAGTGAGAACAAGATCTGTGTGATTACCCGTTGTGACCTGGACTTTTGGTATTGAACTTGGTTACGTGGAAACCCCACACCCTTGAGTCTGCTACATATGGTGGAGAATGTGGGCACCACAAACCCAGCTCAATAACTAAACAGACACAAACAGAAACAGACAATGGACGCATTGGTGAGACAGCTGGTGGAGCTGCTGGAAGAACAGCGTCTGCAGACCGCTCTCCTGTGAGCTGAACTCAGCCAGCTGACAGCCACCCAGGCTTGCATAGCGGGAGGCGCAGCAGTCTCTCGTCCCAAATCTAGTAGGTTTATATTGAAGCTGACAGAGGCTGACGACATCGAGACTTACCTACAAGCCTTCGAAAGGACAGTGGCTAGGGAGAAATGGCCCCATGAGCGATGACTCAGCCTGCTAGCACACTTCCTATCAGGCGCGGCACAGAAGACCTATCAGGATCTGATGGTTGACCAGGCGACGCATTACGAGGTGCTGAAAAATGAGATCCTGTGCCAGTATGGTTACACCCTGATTAACGGGGCACAAAGATTCCATGATTGGGCGTATGATCTTACAGCATCCACCCAATCACAAATGCATAACCTAATTAGGCTCGCCAAGAACTGGCTAAGTGCTGAATCCATGACGCTGTCATAAATACATTTATACGCTCTCTCCCGTTCTAAGCTAAAAAATGTGCCAGCTAAGCTAACCCGCAGAGTGCAGATCAGCTGGTGGAACTGGTGGAAGGACAACAGGTGGCTTTGGAGGTCCTGCGCAGCGGACAACCACGGAAGGCGGAACTCTCCACTCGCCCGACGGAGCGAAAAAGGAGGGAGGACCATGCCTGGACCCCAGCCAAGGATGGGGGGACACCAACAGCCATCTCCCCGAGACGACACCCCTTCCTGAACTTGGACAGCAGGAAGTGCTACGAATGTGGTGAGCCGGGACACATCGCATGGAACTGTCCAGACCGTGACGTCCCGATGCCTTCGGAACTGAGGTAGCCACCGGGCATCCTTGCGGCTTACTGATGGCATGCTGGGCTGAAGAGAGTGGTCCTTCCCCTGTCACCCTGGTAAGAGCCAATGGAAAAGACACCACAGCACTTTTGGACTCCGGGAGTATGGTGACCCTGATCCGACCTGACTTCACCCGGTCCCAGAACCTGACTGCATACACGGTTATACCAAGATCTACCCTACCACACTCTTACCAGACACCAGTATGTCCGGAGACGGGGAACAGAGGGAACCAGAAGGGAGGAGAAAGCTGGAGAGGTGGGAGGGACACCAGAAGGAGTGATGCCCGGATGTGTGGATTCCAGGAAGTGGTCCCCCAGGCATCAACCAATCCCGTCTCGGAGGGGGACTCTGAAGACAGACTGGAGGGAGAGGTGGCGAGTCTGGAAGACATGTTCCCAATGGACCATGATCCGGCACCAGACCCCGCCTCTCTAGCGGGCCGGTTCGACACGGCCCAACTGGAGGATCCCAACTTGGCCAGCGCTCTCCAGCAGGTGACGATGTTGGACGGAAAGCCCTTGGAGGGGGTAAGACAAATAACTTCCCCCCTTTTGCTACAAAGCACAAGTTGCTGTATCAGGTCGTGAAGAAGACTGACGAATGTCTGGAGTTGTTGTTGTTGCCCCGTCCCTTTGTACCATCTGTCCTGCAGCTGGCGCACTCCCACCTTCTTGGGGCTCACCTAGGAGTGGAGAATACCTTAGACAGGATCAAGGCACGCTTTTACTGGATAGGAGTAAAAAAAGCAGTGGAGGAATTCTGCCGCAGGTGCCCGGAGTGCCAGCAGGTGGCTCCAAGACCCCATTTTCGCAGTCCCTTAATTCCTCTACCCATTATTTCAGTTCCTTTCAGCCGGATTGCAATGGACCTGGTGGGCCCTCTACCCAAGAGCAACAGAGGGCACCAATACATTCTAGTGATTCTGGATGCCACCAGGTACCCGGAAGCCATTCCCCTGTGCACCATGGCCTCCAAGGGAATTGCACGTGAGTTGGTCATGCTGTTCTCCTGAGTAGGCATTCCCGACGAGATATTGACTGACCAGATCACCCTGTTCATGTCACAAATCAAATCAAATCAAATGTTATTTGTCACACACATGGTTAGCAGATGTTAATGTGAGTGTAGCAAAATGGCAAGATGCAGTAGATGGTATAGAGTACAATATAAACATATGAGATGAGTAATGTAGGATATGTAAACATTATATAAATGGCATTGTTTAAAGTGGCTAGTGATACATTTTACATTTTTTATTATTAAAGGGGCTATTATTAAAGTGGATTTGAGTCGATGGCCGAACGGCATGGGCAAGATTCAGTAGATGGTATAGAGTACAGTGTATACATTTGATATGAGTAATGTCGGATATGTAAACATAATATACAAAATTGTTTAAAGTGGCTAATGATACATTTGTTACATCCAATTTTCTATTATTTAAAGTGGCTAGAGATGTAAGTCAGTATGTTGGCAGCAGCCACTCAATGTTAGTGATGACTGTTAAACTACTTAGGGAGCAGTGGGGCACTAGTTAGGGAGCAGTGGGACACTACCCGGTGAAATGTAAGGCGCCAAATTCAAAATCCAAAAGTTGAATTATTAAACATTCATCAATATACAAGTCTTGCATAGTCATCAAAAGCTCTGCTTCTTGGCAATATCACAGCGTTGTCAGATTTCAAAAAGGCTTTACCCACGAAAGCACAACCTTTGATTGTTTGAGGATAGCACCTACAATATTTACCATTAGCATAAATTCATAAACCAGCACGGTTCACACAAAACCCATTTCACAGCGAAAACAAATCCCTTACCCTTTGAAGAACTTCTGCTGAGGGCTTCCCAAGTGTCCAACGAAGACATCCAATGGTTCTTTTGTTAGAAAAAGTCATTTATTAAATCCATAAATCTCAGTTTGGTTGGCGCGTTATGTTCAGAAAATCCAACGTCAAATCGCCCATTGAAACGTGAAGAGAACGCGTTCAAATATACCTATAAACTTTTCCTAAACAAATCAAATACCAGTTATAATGCATCCTTATCTATCCTTTTATGAATATTAGCGATAATCTTTCACTCGGATGGTCACCTAAACGTTATATAAGTAAAATAAAGTGGGGCGCGCACCCAGACTCGCGCCCGAGAAAACTTGTTGACATTTCAGGTCCCCTTACCATTTCCTGTTCCTATCCGTTCCTCTTACTCCAATCACTCCCAGTCTTTGTATATAGACTGTTGACATCTAGTGGAAGCCATAGGTACTGCAATCCAGGAGCTGGATTGCCTTGAAGTCAATGGGGAGAGTGTCAAACAGAGCAAAGGTCACCAAAAACTGCATTTCCGGAAGGATTTTCCTCTGGTTTTCACCTGCTATATCAGTTATGTTATACTCACAGACATTATGTTAACACTTTTAGAAACTTCAGAGTGTTTCCTATCTAATAGTACTAATTATGTGCATATCCTATTTTCTGAGCCTGAGTGGCAGGCATTTTACTTTGGGCATGCCAGACTCTCCAAAACCGTCACCTCTGCTGCCGCTCCCTAAGAAGTTAACAGTCTGATGGCCTTGAGATAGAAGCTGTTTTTCAGTCTCTCGGTCCCAGATTTGATGCACCTGTACTGACCTCGCCTTCTGGATGATAGCAGAGTGAACAGGCAGTGACTCGAGTGGTTGTTGTCCTTGATGATCTTTTTGGCCTTCCTGTGACAGCGGGTGGTGTAGGTGTCCTGGAGGGCAGGTAGTTTACCCTCGGTGATGCGTTGTGCAGTCCTCACTACCCTCTGGAGAGCCTTACGGTTGTGGGCGGAGCAGTTGCTGTACCAGGCGGTGATACAGCCAGATAGGATGCTCTCGATTGTGCATCTGTAGAAGTTTGTGAGTGTTTTTGGTGACAAGCCAAATTTCTTCAGCCTCCTGAGGTTGAAAAAGCGCGGTTGCGACTTCTTCCCCAAGCTGTCTGTGTGGGTGGACCATTTCAGTTTGTCTGTGATGTGTACGCCGAGGAACTTTCCACCTTCTCCACTACTGTCCCGTCGATGTGGATAGGGGGGTGCTCCCTCTGCTGTTTCCTGAAGTCCACGATCATCTCCTTAGTTTTGTTGACTTTGAGTGACAGGTTATTTTCCTGACACCACACTCCGAGGGCCCTCACCTCCTCCCTGTAGGCCGTCTCGCCGTTGTTGGTAATCAAGCCTACCAATGTAGTGTCCTCAGCAAACTTAAAGATTGAGTTGGAGGCGTGCTTGTCCACGCAGTCATGGGTGAACAGGGAGTATAGGAGAGTGCTGAGAATGCACCCTTGTGGGGCCCCAGTGTTGGAGGGTACTATGGGGTACTATGGTGTTAAATGCTGAGCTGTAGTCAATGAACATCATTCTTACATAGGTATTCCTATTGTCCAGATGGGTTAGGGCAGTGTGCAGTGTGATTGCGATTGCGTCGTAAGCAAATTGGGGTGGGTCTAGGGTGTCTGGTAGGATGGAGGTGATATGATCCTTGACTAGTCTCTCAAAGCACTTTATGATGACGGAAGTGAGTGCTACGGGGTGATAGTCATTTAGCTCAGTTACCTTAGCTTTCTTGGGAACAGGAACAATGGTGGCCCTCTTGAAGCATGTGGGAACAGCAGACTGGGATAAGGATTGATTAAATATGTCCGTAAACACACCAGCCAGCTGGTCTGCACATGCTCTGAGGGCACGGCCAGGGATTCCATCTGGGCAGGCAGCCTTGCGAGGGTTAACACGCTTAAATGTTTTACTCACGTTGGCTGCGGTGAAGGTGAGCCCGCAGGTTTTGGTAGTGGGCCGTGTCGGTGGCACTGTATTGTCCTCAAAGTGAGCAAAGAAGTTGTTTAGTTTGTCTGGGAGCAGGACATCGTGGTCCGCGACGGGGCTGGTTTTCTTTATGTAGTCCGTGATTGACTGTAGACCCTGCCACATTCCTCTCGTGTCTGAGACGTTGAATTGTGGCTCTACTTTGTCTCTATATTGACGCTTAGCTTGTTTGATTGCCTTTCGGAGGGAATAGCTACACTGTTTTTATTCAGTCATGTTTCCAGTCGCCTTACCCTGGTTAAAAGCAGTGGTTCGCGCTTTCAGTTTTGCGCGAATGCTGCCATTAATCAACGGTTTCTGGTTGGGGAGGTTTTAATAGTTGCTATGGGTACAACATCACCGATGCACTTGCTAATAAGCACGCTCACCGAATCAGCGTATACATCAATGTTGTTGTCTGATGCTGTCCGGAACATATCCCAGTCCACGTGCTCGAAGCAATCTTGAAGCGTGGAATCAGATTGGTCGGACCAGCGTTGAACAGACCTGAGCACGGGCGTTTCCTGTTTTAGTTTCTGTCTATAGGCTGGGAGCAACAAAATGGAGTCATGGTCAGACTTGCCGAAAGGCGGGCGGAGAATGGCTTTGTATGCGTTGTGGAAGTTAGAATAACAATGATCCAGGATTTTCCTGTCTCGGGTCGCACATTCGATATGCTGATAACATTTAGGGAGCCTTGTTTTCAGATTAGCCTTGTTAAAATCCCCAGCCACAATAAATGCAGGCTCAGGATATGTGGTTTCCAGTTTACATAGAGTCCAATCAATTTCTTTCAGTGCCGTCGATGTGTCAGCTTGAGGGGGGATATACACAGATGTGATCATAATCGAAGAGAATTCTCTTGGTAGATAATGCGGTCGGCATTTGATTGTAAGGAATTCTATGTCAGGTGAACAAAAGGACTTGAGTTCCTGTATGTTGTTATGATCACACCACAACTCGTTAACTTCTTAGGGAGCGGCTGCATAGGTGACGGATTTGGAGAGTCTGGCGTGCCCAAAGTAAAATGCCTGCCACTCAGGCCCAGAAAACAGGATATGCACATAATTAGTACTATTGGATAGGAAATACTCTGAAGTTTCTAAGAGTGTTAAAAGTTTTTTTTGTAAATGACCATCTTGTCCATTGTGCCTATTCATTTTTATTTTAACCAGGACTGAGACTGCAGTACTTATGGCTTCCACTAGATGTCAACAGCCTTTATACAAAGACTGGAAATTCTAGGAGTAAGCAAAACAGATAGGAAGAAGAAGTAGTCAGGGGACCACTTTTGTAAACAAGGTTTGACGCGAGCGAGATTGTGAACGCGCACCACTTTATTTTTCTTTCCTATCGTTCACGTTATCGTCCGGTTGAAATATTACAGCAAATATACACAAAAGGATACCTAAAGATACATAAAAAATGATGTTTGATTTGTTTGTAGAAAGTGTATAGGTATAGTTTTAACGTGTTCTCTTCACGGTTCAATGGGCGACTCAACGGTGGATTTTATGATCATAACGCGCCAACCAAACTGAGATTTATGGATATAATAAATGACTTTTTCTAACAAAAGAACTATTGGATGTCTTCGTTGGACACTTGGGAAGCCCTCAGCAGAAGTTCTTCGAAAGGTAAGGGATTTTATATTAGCGATTTTATGCTTTTTGTGAGACCCGCGTTGGTTATGGATTTATGCTAATGCATAAAATATGAGAGGGGCTATCCTCAAACAATCAAATGTTGTGCTTTCGCCGTAAAGCCTTTTTGAAATCTGACAACGCTGTGATATTGCCAATAATCAGAGCTTTTGATGACTATGCAACACTTGTATATTGATGAATGTTTAATAATTAAACTTTTGGATTTTGAATTTGGCGCCTCACATTTCACCGGGTAGAGCCCCACTGCTCCCTAAGTAGTTAATCATAAGGCACACACACCCGCCCTTCTTCTTACCAGATAGATGTTTGTTTTGGATGTGGCCCAGAAGTTAATTGACAGCATGCCAGGGCGGATTGCAGAGGTCTTGAAAAAGAAGGGTCAACACTGCAAATATTGACTCTTTGCATCAACTTCATGTAATTGTCAATAAAAGCATTTGACAATTATGAAATGATTGTAATTATACTTCAGTATTCCATAGTAACAACTGACAAAAATATCTAAAGACACTGAAGCAGCAAACTTTGTGGAAATTAATATTTGTGTCATTCTCAAAACTTTTGGCCACGGCTGTAGTTTTGGCAAGTCGGTTAGGACATCTACTTACGTAGTTTTTCCAACAATTGTTTACGGACAGATTATTCACTTAGAATTCACTGTATCACAATTCCAGTTGGTCAGAAGATTACATACATTAATTTGACTGTGCCTTTAAACAGCTTGGAAAATTGCTGAAAATTATGTCATGGGTTAATTGACATCATTTGAGTCAATTGGAGGTGTACCTGTGGATGTATTTCAAGGCGTACCTTCAAACTCAATGCCTCTTTGCTTGACATCATTCAAAAATCCAAAGAAATCAGCCAAGACTTCAGAAAAAAAATTGTAGACCCCCACAAGTCTGGTTCATTCTTGGGAGCAATTTCCAAACGCCTGAAGGTACCACATTCACCTGTACAAACAATAGTACGCAAGTATCAACACCATGGGACCACGTAGCCGTCATACCGCTCAGGAAGGAGATGTGTTCTGTCTCCTAGAGATTAACGTACTTTCCTGTGAAAAGTGCAAATCAATCCCAGAACAACAGCAAATGTCCTTGTGAAGATGCTGGTGGAAACAGGTACAAAAGTATCTATATCCACAGTAAAACGAGTCCTATATTGACATAACCTGAAAGGCCACTCAGCAAAGAAGAAGTCACTGCTCCAAAACCGCCATGACACAGCTAGACTATGGTTTGCAACTGCACATGGGGACAAAGATCGTGCTTTTTTGAGAAATGTCCTCTAATGACCATCGTTCCGTTTGGAGGAAAAAGGGTGAGGCTTGCAAGCCAAAGAACACAATCCCAACCGTGAAGCACGGGGGAGGCAGCATCATGTTGTCTGGGTGCTTTGCTGCAGGAGGGACTGGTGCTCTTCACAAAATAGGTGGCATCATCAGGAAGGATAATTATGTGGATATATTGAAGCAACATCTCAAGACATCAGTCAGGAAGTTAAAGCTTGGTCGCAAATGGGTCTTCCAAATGGACAATGACCCCAAGCATACTTCCAAAGTTGTGGCAAAATGGCTTAAGGACAACAAAGTCAAGGTATTGGATTGGCCATCACAAAGCCCTGACCTCAGTCCTATAGAACATTTGTGGGCAGAACTGAAAAAGCATGTGCGAGCAAGGAGGCCCACAAACCTGACTCAGTTACACCAGCTCTGTCAGGAGGAATGGGCCAAAATTCACCCAACTGATCATGGGAAGCTTGTGGAAGGCTACCCGAAACGTTTGACCCAAGTGAAACAATTTAAAGGCAATACTACCAAATACTAGTTGAGTGTATGTAAACTTCTGACCCACTGGGAATGTGATGAAATAAATCAAAGCTGAAATAAATCATTCTCTCTACTATTATTCTGACATTTCACATTCTTAAAATAAAGTGGTGATCCTAACTGACCTAAGACAGGGAATCTTTACTAGGATTTAATGTCAGGAATTGTGGAGTTTAAATGTATTTGTCTAAGGTGTAAGTAAACTTCCGACTTCAACTGTATACATTGGTCATGGTTCCCGAGTAGCGCAGCAGTCTATGGCACTGCATCTCAGTGCAAGACACATCACTTGTCACACCCTGATCTGTTTCACCTGTCCTTGTGCTTGTCTCCACCCACCTCCAGGTGTTGCCCATCTTCCCCATTATCCCCTGGGTACTTATACCTGTGTTCTCTGTTGTCAGTTCGTCTTGTTTGTCAAGTCAACCAGCGTTTTGTCTCAGCTCCTGCTTTTCCTTAGTCTTCCTTTTTCTCGCTCTACTGGTTTTGACCTTTTCCTGTCCTGACTCTGAGCCCGTCTGCCTGACCACTCTGCCTGCCCCTGCCCCTAATTCTGCATTCCGTCCTGTGCCTTTGCCCCTACTCTGGATTACCAACCTCTGCCTGACCTGACCCTGAGCCTGCCTACCGTCCTGTGCCTTTGCCTCTACTCTGGATTACCAACCTCTGCCTGACCTGACCCTGAGCCTGCCTGTCGTCCTGTGCCTTTGCCACTACTCTGGATTATCGACCCCTGCCAGCCTTGACCTGTCGTTTGCCAGCCCCTGTTGCTGTAATAAACATTGTTACTTCAACACAGTCTGCAGTTGGGTCTTACCTGAAACGTGATATCACTAAAGTCCCTGGTTTGAATCCAGGCTGTATCACATCTGGCTGTGATTGGGAGTCCCATAGGGCTGTGCACAGTTGGCCCAGCGTCATCTGGGTTTTGCCGGAGTAGACTGTCATTTTAAATAAGAATTTGTTCTTAACTGGCTTGCCTAGTTAAATAAAGGTCACATTGTAGAGCTCCATATTTTCCTAACGGAAACCCTGAGGGTTTAGTTTTTAGTTTTTTTTGGAATATAAACACCATAATATTAATCAAATTAATTAAGCTAAAATCAATCCCATATACTATGGTCTTACAAAAAAAGGTTTTATGAGGTGACGGTGGGCTTTTGGTTTCTCGCCCTCTAAAAAGAGAAATAAATAATTCTGGCTTTATTTACAAATTAGTAAGAATGTCTCACCTCATGTTTAAGAATGGCCTTTTTCTCGCTCACTTTCGGTTATTTGAAAATGAAAATATCTCCAAAATATAGTTCTTTTTTAAACAAGCCATAGAAAGTTGGTTGCAATTTCAGTTTAATCAACCAGAAAAGACTAAACAAATAATACAACAAATATTGTGGTTAAACTCAAGTATACTGATTTATTAAAAAAACTTTTATCAATTGGAACCTTTAACAAGTGGAAGTATTATAATTATTAACCCTGTTTTTCACAAGCGTAGCAGGCTGTGAATTTTGCAAACAACGTTTCTAGGACGGGCTATTAGCAGGACAATATACACTACCGTTCATTAGTTTGGGGTCACTTAGAAATGTCCATGTTCTTGAAAGAAAAGCAAATTTTTGTCCATTAAAATAACATCAATTTGATCAGATATTCAGTGTAGACATTGTTAATGACTACTGTAGCTGGAAACGGCAGATTATTTTATGGAATATCTACATAGGCGTACATAGGCCCATTATCAGCAACCATCACTCCTGTGTTCCAATGGCACGTTGTGTTAGCTAATCCAAGTATATAATTTTAAAAGGATAATTGATCATTAGAAAACCTTTTTGCAATTATGTTATGCACAGCTGAAAAACTTTGCTCTGATTAAAGAAGCAATAAAACTGTCCCTCTTTAGACTAGTTGAGTATCTGGGGCATCAGCATTTGTGGGTTCAATTACAGGCTCAAAATGGATAGAAACAAATAACTTTCTTCTGAAACTCATCAGTCTATTCTTGTTCTGAGAAATGAAGGCTATTCCATGCGAGAAATTGCCAAGAAACTGAAGATCTTGTACAACGCTGTGTACTACTCCATTCACAGAACAGTGCAAACAATGCAAACTAAGTGACCCCAAACTTTTGAACGGTAGTGTATATTGGTCATATTGGTCATGGCTCCCGAGTGGCACAGTGGTCTAAGGCACTGCATCTCAGTGCAAGAGGCATCACTACAGTCCCTAGTTTAAATACATGCTATTTCACATCTGACTGTGATTGGGAGTCCTATAAGGCGGCGCACAATTGGCACAGGATCGTACGGGTTAGGGGAGGGTTTGGCCGCCCGGATGTCCTTGTCCAAAAAATAAGCACGTTGGGCTTTTGGTTTCTCTCCCTCTAAAAACAGAAATATATATATATATATTTGCCTTTATTCAGATTCAATCGCTCACTTTCGGTTATTTGAAAACAAAATCATCTCCAAAATATCGTATTTCTTTTAACAAAATAAGGATTATTATTATTATTAATAAGTAATTTAGAATTTTATAAAAGCACTTAGATATTCACACAGATCAGATTTGCCCTAACGAAAAATGCCCCTTAGATATTAGTTTAGAATCTTCCAATCCTCTTCCACTCTACTGTTCCCTGTAATATATTTTTCCCAGTTAATTAATTACAATTTTGGGCTCCAGAGTGGCGCAGCCATCTAAATGAACTGCATCTCAGTGCTAGATGCATCACTGCAGACCTTGGTTTGATTCCAGGCTGTATCATAACCGGCTGTGATTGGTTCCCATAGGGCAGCGCACAATTGTCCCAGCGTCATCCAGATTAGGGTTTGGCCAGGGTAGGCCGTCATTGTAAATAAGAATTTGTCTTAACTGACTTGCCTAGTTAAATAAATAAAAAATTACTTTCCTTCTTGGAATGGTCCCAATACCATCCATTGGTTTGATTGTAAAAGTTGGCTGACCAAAGTTGCATTATTCATTTTGTGTCTGGTTATCTAGATGATATGGGTAGCTCATCTGTTACCTTACCCTGTTCTTCCATACATTTTTACCAAAATGCTGTATGTATCACTTATATTGACAACTGAAACGGAATGAGTGGGGGTTGAACAATTTGCAGAATGAGTACATCATTAATCATTCACCGTTTTGCAATCAGATTAACACCAGGGGGCGATATAGGACAATACATGATTTTGTAGGCTATCCAAATCTGCACTGTGCAAATGTTTATAGTTTGCCTAAATTGTCTATTGTCCAGATAGTGTTAGATAATTGAGAAGAGATAATTATCTTCTCCTCGAAGGGATAGTGTCTCAGAAACAGCTACATATTAAATGTTTTTGTAATTTAGAGTACGCTCTTGTCCATACGATTTACAGTAGTGACTGCATTCATTTTCATACCTAAGGGAACATGTTGGGTTTAACTAGAAATACAGATGTGGTCATCAGTGAAAAATTATTTGACTTGACTGAAACTGATTTAAAGAGCAGGTTTGCACATCTTATCCATGTAGTAGACACAATGGTTATCATTGTCTCACAGGATTATGTAAGAGGGAGAAGGGTCAAGACAGTCCTCAAACGCCAAAGCCAAGCTCTCGGCACATGTAACTCCGCAGACGAAGACCTTCCCTCTTCCAAACAGTCATGTGGAAAACTGAGAATCACATTCCTAGTGTAAATCTGGGAGAGATTGAATAACCAGGCGCTCTACTCGTCCCGTTTTAATGCGCTGCTGTGCATTATGCTGCGTTGAGACATTCTGTATTTGTGTTTCTTAAAAGAGCCCAATGAAACAACGGATTAAACAAAGATTTTAGCTGCTCGAGCCAGCCTATTTCCTACATCTGTGAGCAAATCCACCAAGCAGTCAAGATGATTACCCAAATATGCAGCTGGGAACCGTTCAGCTCGACACAGCAGCAGATACCCCAGCTATTCTCTCTAAACAGGCACCCTCTTTCCTTCTTTCTATTTATTTATTTATTTGATTCCGCACAAAAGGAGCTTATAGTGTGCATATGAACATACTGAGGGAATGCTTATTAAACTTGCTTGTAAACCAGGTAACCTCGCAAGAATGGGGATTAGGCGGGGAAACACTGACGATGCAAATTCGCCTGCTGAGCCATCTGTGCTGCGCGGCAAAGTTAAATCTGCCATGGTGAGAGCATCCTCCTGAATATCCAACTTTCTTTTCTAGGCCCTCTTTGTTGTCTTGTAAAGCAGGGGGAAAAGCCTTTTCAACAACAAGGAGGGAACAAACAAAGCTCTTTTATAGACTAATTACTGTCCCGGCTATTCTTTTGCTTACTCTTCCACCTCTTTTTATGATTAATTCCCTATTTCTACCCCTTGAATCCGGTTAGAATCCAATTTTGGTTTACACTGGCAAACGATAAAAAGAGAAACGTAGTGATAGCAGACCCAGCGCATCTGCTCCACTTTGTTGAAGAACATCTCTTTACAGTAACTATCGTGCAAGCTGTTAATAAAACTGTTTTGGAGTCTATGTCTTTCAAGATGTTGCTCAATAGTCATAAAAGGAACAGACAGCCATACATGTGCAATGGCATATTAAGTCTCCTATACAGCACCAGATAGGCCTACATTCTGACCACGTATTCCACTCATGTTGTTTCATGAACAGGTATCCAAGGTACACCTCAAAAGTCTAAAGTAGTTCCTGTTTCGTTTCCTTTATCCAACCTGATCTGAAAATACTGGACATATAAAATCTTTGGTTTCATATATTGTCTCTCCAGATTAGTGCAGTTAAAGGAGAGGGGCAGAGAATCGGGAGAAATGTTTGACTATTGAGATGCACCCTTAGACCCCGCTAAAACACTTCACTGAGGGGTGTAAATCATGCTAAATCTCCACCAGCTGTAATGACAACAGCCGTCCAGAGAAACAGGCAGAGAACAAGTGTCAGGTGGTTTGATCTACACTTGGCAGAACAACAAAACATATTTTGTAACTTCAACTCATATGTTGTAATTCAACTTGAAGTCACTGTTGTTGCACACGAAACCCCTGTTTCTAGCTGTCTTAGCATTATATAGGTTTCAAACAAATGGCATGGAATTTTCTTTAGCTTCTCAAGTGCCACAAGATGGTGCTAGCTCTATTACAGCCGAGGTAAAGGGCAAAGCGTGAGTCTCCAATAGTACTTATGAATCAATTATGTTTGAACTGTATTTAACTATCTACTTGGCTTTGCTAATACTGTTGAAGGGAAAATAGCTCTACAGTGACTAACCATCATTATTATAATGTTCAAGATATTGCTCAACTAAATCAAGTCATACATTTATTTCTTCTAATAATATAAAACACAGAGAAAGAGAGAGAGAGAGAGAGAGAGAGAGAGAGAGAGAGAGAGAGAGAGAGAGAGAGAGAGAGAGAGAGAGAGAGAGACAACTGCCCACTGTTCCTGATGCAGGGGCCAGCTGACCAGTGTGTTGAGTGTGAATGTAATAAAGACACAGGGATTAATGCTGTGAGTCCCCTTTCTGGAGTGCCTCTGCTCCACTCCGTCTGCTCACACACAGATAGTGATGTCTGTATTACACTGGGAGGCCAGTGTGTTTGTCTGGTGCTTGTTTCCATTAACATACGCTGGACTAAGTAGGGGGAATGAAGGATATGGTTTCAAATGGCTGATTGTGAGAGTGAGATAGATAGATAGAGAGAGAGAGAGAGAGAGAGAGAGAGAGAGAGAGAGAGAGAGAGAGAGAGAGAGAGAGAGAGAGAGAGAGAGAGAGACTACCCACTGGGCACATACTGATTGAATGAAATAAAAGTTTATTGGTCGAGTACACAGATTTGCAGATGTTATCGCAGGTGCAGTGCAATGCTTGTGTCTTGCTCCAACAGTGCAGTAATACCTAGCAATAAAACAATTACAAAACAATACACACATAATTGGAATGTTTTGGGCTCCCGAGTGGCGCAGCGGCACTGCATCTCAGTGCTAGAGGCGTCACTACAGACTCTAGTTCAATTCCAGGCTGTATCAGAACCAGCTGTGATTGAGAGTCCCATAAGGCGGATCACAATTGGCCCAGCGTTGTCCGGGATAGGGTTTGGCCGGGGTAGGCCGTCATTGTAAATAAGAATGTGTTCTTAACTGACTTGCCTAGTTAAATAAAACAAATAAAAAATTAAAAAAATCCAGAAAAATAAAGAAATGAAGAAATATCAGGACGAGCAATGTCAGAGACCTGGAGTATACATACAGTACCAGTCCAAAGTTTGGACACACCGACTCATTCAAGGGGTTTTCTTTATTTTATTTGTACTATTTTCTACATTGTAGAATAATAGTGAAGACATCAAAACTATGAAATAACACATGGAATCATGTGGTAACCAAAATAATGTTAAATAAATCAAAATATATTTTATATTTGAGATTCTTCAAAGTAGCCATCCTTAACCAGCTTTGCGCACTCTTGTCATTCTCTCAACCAGCTTCATGAGGTAGTAACCTGGAATGCATTTCAATTAACAGGTGTGCCTTGTTCAAATTGTATTTGTGCATTTGAGCCAATCAGTTGTGTTGTGACAAGGTAGGGGTGGTATACAGAAGATACAGTGAGGGAAAAAAGTATTTGATCCCCTGCTGATTTTGTATGTTTGCCCACTGACAAAGAAATTATCAGTCTATAATTTTAATGGTAGGCTTATTTGAACAGTGAGAGACAGAATAACAACAAAAAAAGCCAGAAAAACGCATGGGAAAATTTTTATAAATTGATTTGCATTTTAATGAGGGAAATAAGTATTTGACCCCTCTGCAAAACATGACTTAGTGCTTGGTGGAAAACCCCTTGTTGGCAATCACAGAGGTCAGATGTTTCTTGTAGTTGGCCACCAGGTTTGCACACATCTCAGGAGGGATTTTGTCCCACTCCTCTTTGCAGATCTTCTCCAAGTCATTAAGGTTTCGAGGCTGACATTTGGCAACTCAAACCTTCAGCTCCCTCCACAGATTTTCTATGGGATTAAGGTCTGGAGACTGGCTTGGCCACTCCAGGACCTTAATGTGCTTCTTCTTGAGCCACTCCTTTGTTGCCTTGGCCGTGTGTTTTGGGTCATTGTCATGCTGGAATAACCATCCACGACCCATTTTCAATGCCCTGGCTGAGGGAAGGAGGTTCCCACCCAAGATTTGATGGTACATGGCCCCGTCCATCATCCCTTTGATGCGGTGAAGTTGTCCCCTTAGCAGAAAAACACCCCCAAAGCACAATGTTTCCACCTCCATGTTTGACGGTGGGGATGGTGTTCTTGGGGTCATAGGCAGCATTCCTCCTCCTCCAAACACAGCGAGTTGAGTTGATGCCAAAGAGCTCCATTTTGGTCTCATCTAACCACAACACTTTCACCCAGTTGTCCTCTGAATCATTCAGATGTTCATTGGCAAACTTCAGACGGGCATGTATATGTGCTTTCTTGAGCAGGGGACTTATGCGGCGCTGCAGGATTTCAGTCCTTCACGACGTAGTGTGTTACCAATTGTTTTCTTGGTGACTATGGTCCCAGCTGCCTTGAGATCATTGACAAGATCCTCCCGTGTAGTTCTTGGCGGATTCCTCACCGTTCTCATGATCATTGCAACTCCACGAGGTGAGATCTTGCATGGAGCCCCAGGCCAAGGGAGATTGACAGTTCTTTTGTGTTTCTTCCATTTGCGAATAATCGCACCAACTGTTGTCACCTTCTCACCAAGCTGCTTGGCGATGGTCTTGTAGCCCATTCCAGCCTTGTGTAGGTCTACAATCTTGTCCCTGACATCCTTGGAGAGCTCTTTGGTCTTGGCCGTGGTGGAGAGTTTGGAATCTGATTGATTGATTGCTTCTGTGGACAGGTGTCTTTTATACAGGTAACAAACTGAGATTAGAGCACTCCCTTTAAGAGTGTGCTCCTAATCTCAGCTCGTTACCTGTATAAAAGACACCTGTGAGCCAGAAATCTTTCTGATTGAGAGGGGGTCAAATACTTATTTCCCTCATTAAAATGCAAATCAATTTATAACATTTTTCACATGCGTTTTTCAGATTTTTTGTTGTTATTCTGTCTCTCACTGTTCACGTAAACCTACCATTAAAATTAAAGACTGATCATTTCTTTATCAGTGGGCAAACGTACAAAATCAGCAGGGGATCAAATACTTTTTTCCCTCACTGTAGCCCTATTTGGTAAAAAAACAAGTCCATATTATGGCAAGAACAGCTCAAATAAGCAAAGGGAAACGACAGCCCATCATTACTTTAAGACATGAAGGTCAGTCAATACGGAACATTTCAAGAACTTTAAACGTTTCTTAAAGTGCAGTCGAAAAATCATCAGACGCTATGAAACTGGCTCTCATGAGGACCGGCACAGGAAAGGAAGACCCAGAGTTACCACTGCTGCAGAGAATACGTTTACTTGAGTTACCAGCCTCAGAAATTGCAGCCCGAATAAATGCTTCACGGAATTCAAGTAACAGACACATCTCAACATCAACTGTTCAAAGGAGACTGCGTGAATCAGGCCTTCATGGTCGAATTGCTTCAAAGAAGCCACTACTAAAGGACACCAATAAGAAGAAGAGACTGGCTTGGGTCAAGAAACATGAGCAATGGACATTAGACCGGTGGAAATCCAAATTTGAGATTTTTGGTTCCAACTGCCGTGATTTTGTGAGACGCAGAGTAGGTGAAGGGATGATCTCTGCATGTGTGGTTCCCAACATGAAGCATGGAGGAGGAGATTTAATGGTGTGGGGGTGCATTGCTGGTGACACTGTGGGTGATTTATTTAGAATTCAAGGCACACTTAACCAGCATGGCTACCATAGCATTCTGCAGCGATACGCCATCCCATCTGGTTTGCGTTTAGTGGGACTATCATTTGTTTTTCAAAAGGACAATGATCCAACACATCTCCAGGCTGTGTAAGGGCTATTTGACCAAGAAGGAGAGTGATGGAGTGCTGCATCAGATGACCTGGCCTCCACAATCACCTGACCACAACCCAATTGAGATGGTTTGGGATGAGTTGGACCGCAGAGTGGAGGAAAAGCAGCCAACAAGTGCTCAGCATATGTGGGAACTCCTTCAAGACTCTTGGAAAAGCATTCCAGGTGAAGCTGGTTAAGAGAATGCCAAGCGTGTGCAAAGCTGTCATCAAGGCAAAGGGTGACTACTTTGAAGAATCTAAAATCAAAAATATATTTTGATTTATTTAACACTTTTTTGGTTAATACATGATTCCATATGTGTTATTTCATAGTTTTGATGTCTTCTCTATTATTCTACAATGTAGAAAATAGTAAAAATAAAGAAAAACCCTTGAATGTGCAGGTGTGTCCAAACTTTTGACTGGTACTGTATATATACACATATAATATAATTAAATATATATACATATAATGGTGTGTAAAGACGGTATGGACATTATATGAGTAGAAAAGTTGTGTATAGCAGTAGTTCTATAGGATGAGCCATTACTATAATACAGTACATACATATAAAGTGGGTAAAAAAATATGTAAACATTATTAAAGTGACCAGTGTTCAATGACTCTATGTACATAGGGCAGCAGTCTCTAAGGTGCAGGGTAGAGTACCGGGTGGTAGCTGGCTATGACAGTGACTAAGGAAACTATATTGAACCAACGTGGAATAGACGTTGAATTGACATCTGTGCCCAGTGGGTAGATACTTGGATCATAAGGCTAGGCGTATTGTTGTTGGGCCCTTGTGCGAGCCATTTCAAATGAGAATGACTCAAATGTGCAGTATGCCGTGCCAGACACCTACGCATCAAGTATTTTCAGGAAATAAATAATTGCTAGATTCTCAGATTTCACACGGTGATTGATTCCAACTTTAACACCCTTTGCCGAAAAATCAACACAGTAACGATGATCAAAACTGACAAGACACGTATCATTACGTCAATAATGAGAGAGATAGGCTAACTGAAGGATAATTAGCTAATATTCAAACTCGTGTGCTCATTGAGTTAAACAGCTCTATGGAAGCTGGCAGTCAAAGAAGTACACAACAGTGGCCATTTTTGTTTTGCTTAAATTTTGCTAGTTAATTCTGTACTGATGATGAAAAACCTTAAGTGTGTACAGACCGATTGGCTAAAGCCCCAGCCCCTTCCCTGTGGGGCCCCTAAAAACCTCCCAGATAGAGAGGAGCTCCCAGTACAGTGGATGGCAACAGAAGCGTGACAGACTGAGTCACACAATCTTTCACACGGTAGCCGTCATAAGCTACCTTATCCTCCTTACCTTGTAGTCGGCTCAGGGTATTGTCATTCACTGGACGAGCCCAGCACCCATGAACATATGGAGGCCATCAATTTGCTATGTTCTCCCCCTCCGTCCCCCCATCTGCAAGACTCCCTCAACTCCCTTACCCCTTAAGTCCCCCCATCTCTCTCATGCCGAGATTTACACTCCAGATATTGAAGCCATTTCTTTCAAACTTTTTTTTTATCCCCCTCCAATCTGTTTGCGCTTTGACTGCTGGTCACGGTGGCTGGGATTCGCACGGCAGTGTGTGTGTGTGTGTGTGTGTGTGTGTGTGTGTGTGTGTGTGTGTGTGTGTGTGTGTGTGTGTGTGTGTGTGTGTGTGTGTGTGTGTGTGTGTGTGTGTGTGTGTAGGCGTGGGTAGAAAGCCTTATCTGTTAAAACTTGGCTAAGTTTACATGTTCGTTCACACTTCATTAGGCTGGAAAATCCTGTGTTTTTTGCTGTTGTGGGTACAGTGACAAATGAACATGACCATTCGTAACCAATGAGGAAAATCAAAGTGGGAGAGCACCATGTACTGACAAGGACTGTTTCACCTAGCTGAGAACTATTGTGTAATATTACAGCGATATTGCTACTTAATCTACAATTAAAGATACACTCTAAACCTAATGCCAAAATGTGAGGTAAATACTGACCAAATAAACTTCTGGTATGTACCTTTAATGAAAGCTAAAATGTTTGCATTGGTATGTGTGTTGTAGCTTTGCGGTTTATAAATAGTAAAGCCATAAGTTGCTATTTTGGATGGAAGTACAATGTTTGAAAGATTTATACCATATTATAGGATAGGGAATACTGTACCTGTAGACAGTAAATCTAGTATCCTGCGGTTGATTTCTCTGTCTTGTCTCGCCATGACAGTTTGTTTCGTGTCCTTAAGGATAAAGAATGGACCCACAACAAAGAGAACAACCCTAATACATTTCACAATTATATTCACCCCAAATTCAAACCAGTGGAATTGACAGTACAAGCCAAAGGCTCGACAGCTCAGTAAATTCTGTGTCATGTCGAGTTATATTGTACTTTTCTGTTATTATCACTTTGGGCTTCACTTTGTGTTTCTGTATTTAGGAAAGTTAACCTCAGGATCCCCCTATATTCATCCACCCCACTATGCATTCTCCCCTTAAGTCCCTGCTAAAGAGACTATTAACACTAGCTAACCACTTTTATTCTATTTTATGTTTGCTTATTTTACAAATGTATGAGACCAGGCAAAGTGTGGCATATTGAGACTCTTTGACAGAGCCCTCCTGTCAGAAAACACTGAAGACGGAAATACACGTTCCAAGAGCTGGGAGAAAATAAAAATGTATGATTGAGAAAGTGTGGTGGGATGGCCACTCATTGTTAAGCCATTGTAGTTTTGATTAAACATTATAAACATGCATATGTAACCGGTGTGAAATGGCTAGTTAGTTAGCGGTGCGTGCTAGAACCGTTTCAATCGGTGACGTCACTCGCTCACTCGACCTTGAAGTAGTTCTTTCCCTTGCTCTGAAAGGACGCGGCTTTTGTGGGGCGATAGGGAACAATGCTTTTAGTGTGACTGTTGGGGCGAGGAGAGGGGCAGAAGCAACACTGTTACACATATATACAGAGAAATGTATAGCTTTTTCTGTTAGCTGTGCTATGTGTTTCATTCAGATAGGAAATTACCATATTATAAAGACATGGTAAATGTATTATTTTATTTTCACGATTTCACATTGTCAATGTAGTGAAGTGTTGGGTTTACTGTCCAGAGCAGATAAGACAGAGAGTGCATGATTCTCTAGACTGAAATAAACCTTGACAAATGGCCCTTCTCCATTGCAGTGCGATAGGATGAAAAAACAAATATGGAACCTTTAATATCTCACATCAGAAAGGTGACATTTTGGCATCACAATGGAGATCCAACAGTGGCCGCTCCCGCAATCCATTATTTCTGCGCCATATCACCCGGAGATATAAGAAATTAATCAACTGGGGATCATGTCCCCTCCCCGCTTTTTTCGCCATGAAAAGCAGGGCTGACGTTCCACCACTGGATAACCATGAATGGAAAACAAATGTGCTGCTGAGGAAAAGAGGGAAGGCACTTTTGAATGGGGGAGGCTGGAGAGGAAAACACA
The DNA here is from genome assembly GCA_030435695.1 of Brachymystax lenok tsinlingensis. Classification (NCBI taxonomy): domain Eukaryota; kingdom Metazoa; phylum Chordata; class Actinopteri; order Salmoniformes; family Salmonidae; genus Brachymystax; species Brachymystax lenok. The sequence continues at coordinate 34,619,352 of CM059802.1, read as the reverse complement.
GTTGAAGAAAGAGACAGATGTTTCTTCATCTGCATCTCTTCCTTCCTATAATCTATCCTTCACACACAGCCTCTGAGAAGAAGTTTGCTGTGTGTCAGAATCCAAAGACTGCTTTCTCTTCTTTCTCAGTCTTTCTTTTCCTCGGCTTCTCTCTGCAGATAGGACATGCTCCATAGAACTGTGTGTGAACTCGCAGCTTTTGTACTAAATGCCTGCCATCAAAGGGTAATTCCAAAGTGCTTCCTTGTACTGAGTTCTCTTTCAATTTCTAATTAAGTCTCATAGTCAAATGGCCAGCAGTAATTGTGACAGTCGTTAAGCGATATCGCAACAGCGGCAGTTTTTGACTGACCACGTTCACATGCAATCAAGTTAGAATATGAATCACTTTTAGATGAGTGAAATCCTGAAATTGTACTTGGACTTTGTAAATGAACTTTGTAAATGAACACAAAGTAATTTTGTTCCAGTTTGAATAACTCTTTTGATATGATCTGTAGGTCACAATTCTCTTTGTTTTTCTTCCTACAATTCTATAAAACAAAGATTGTCACGAGGTCATTTATTTGCTTTACTTGAAATAAATACATTTAGTTAGCCTATGTATTATTATTTAGTTTAATTGGAACTTTTTGAAAAACATGCGATAAATCAAATCTCATAAAATGTAGGTAAATTCCAGTCACAAAACCCTTGCCAAACCTTGCCAACTCTTCTTTCTACATAATGTAATACAATTATGTGCCAAAGTATTATTTTCGGTATCCATACAGATACTTTATAAATAAGAATGTAAGCTAGAACCAAAAACAAAGCGGATCACCCTGCCTCTGTTTTGGTAAAGATAATGGATGGGCCTGGAGAATTCTAACTGAATTCAAATGTATAGACAGAGCAATGGATGCAAGGACTGACCATCCATGATATCAAAACTGTAGCTTTAACCATGTTTTGAGGCTATACAGTGTTTGTTTACATTTACATTGTTTACAAAGATTTAAGAATATAACGTTATAAATGCCTCATGAGCTTGGTTCTACAACCCCATGATAACTCAAAATATAAGATTGTTTTACTCCAAGAATCAATGGGTTTCTAAGTAAAAAAATGCATGTAGCAACTAAGGATTCTAGCTTTAACAGAACACTTAAAATAAACACTTATAACAGGCATTCTCTGTAAATGAATACTTAAACTGAGATATAGTACTGTCTGATAAATAGTACAATATTTCACAAATAAGGACTTGAATCTGTGCTTTGAATCTGTGCTTTGAGTTTGAAGGTTAAACTGGCGATATTCAAGGTTTCACCCCAATTCTGTTTGCCAGATACACATATGGCATCTTATTTCTTTAACCCAAATGTAATAGGTGTGTTTTTAGTAGAATCCAGAAAGTCCTCAGTCTCAGTTATTTTATTCAAATGAATGCAGATGAACTGGAAATGAGAAGAAAATGGCGAACTGCCAAAAGGCTGACCACCGTCTTCTGAGCAAAGCTAATTATGGGGTCACACAATTTTACATCGATGCCAGGGAAGAGCTGTGAAGATTCTAGAAAAACTCGGAAGAGTCACGCTGATTCAGTTTGTTTAAATTTGGAACGGATATTCGGCCCTTTAAAAAGGGTGGAAATTGATGTTTCAGCCAATTGACAAGTGAAACATGTTACAGACACCGCAGCAAAGGACTATGGGTCATATTAACGTCCTCATCGTCTTCCCACTAGTCAGCAGATGTAAGTGGTCTGCAGTGGGGAAGCATGGTGTGTGTGTGTGTGGGTGGGTGGATGGATATGTGATTTTCTTGTGTCTGTGTGTCTGTGTGTTGCTGCACGTCTGTGTGTTTATGTGTGTGAGAGAGATGTGGGCTATGCTTTCAGGGGGGTGGGGAGGTGTGTGTGGTTCGGGGATGGGGGGGGGTGCACAGAGGAATTCAGCAGCCATCTCAGGCATGTTGTCGGCATGTAGGCATCCACTTCTCAGCATACCTCTACACAGCTGTGGTGACACCTACATTCCACCCTGTGCTCACATGGGGTCCCACACGGCCAATATCCTCATCCCAGGCTCTGATGAATAACACATGCAGGGTCTTCCTCCTCTTCTTCCTCCACCAGTCTTCATCACTCCACTGATTCACTCCACAATCCGAGACATGAAGTGCTTTTCCCCATCATTTCAATCCCCTCAAAGAATCCTGTGAAACCTGTTGAATTTGCAGCCGTCCAGGATCGGTTGTGAGTCTCGACAATAATCTGAGTCAATGTGACAAGCTTCTTGCCTGTTTCTTTTGTGTATAGTGTACTATGAAAGAGTGAACACTTTCCTTGATGTAGACCTATCAATCATAAGCCTATATTCGACTAGTTGAATCACTTAATCAACGTCTGTGGCACCCCATTCACCCAGGCCACGTCAATGACATCTCTTGACTTTCCAAAAAGATTTGATACTTGACACAATGTCATTCAAAGTAAGACCGGAATCTTCTCTGTATATGGTTGATCACAGCAGTACTGGGTACTGTCCATAGAGGGCAGCCTTATCAACAAACAGCCCAAAAAAACACATGTTAAATGTTGCTAGTGAATCATCTTAGAGGCAACCGTTTCACCCCTAGGTCAGGATGAACAAATTACCTTTTTTTAAATCGCTTTGATGCAACTTTCACAAGCATTTGGTATATTTTCACAACGTTTGGTACATTTTCACAACGCTTGGTACATTTTCACAATGCTTGGTACATTTTTACAACGCTTGGTATATTTTCACAAGCATTTGGTATATTTTCACAACGTTTGGTACATTTTCACAACGCTTGGTACATTTTCACAACGCTTGGTATATTTTCACAAGCATTTGGTATATTTTCACAACGTTTGGTACATTTTCACAACGCTTGGTACATTTTCACAACGCTTGGTACATTTTCACAATGCTTGGTACATTTTCACAACGCTTGGTACAAAACTCAAAACAGATCATCAAAAAGGCGGTTTCAAAACTCTAAGAACATGTTCAATTGACTAAGTACAACACACACAATCATAAAGTAACGTTTCCGTTTTTCATCTATAAATACATGTTTCATATTGCAATACATATTGTAATTTATTTAAAGTTTTTGTTTTTCACAATGCAAAACTCACATTACTTTTGAAATGATTGTCTTTTCATTTGTTAAAATACATTTTACTATTAATTAATCTGACTACTCTTAATTGAGTAATAACTTAACCGTTTGGTAAACGTAATATTAGTATTATGATGATGACTATTATGATTACAGTTTTTCTCAGTCGCTTTGGTGCATTTCTCACATCACTATTTACATTTGCACAACAGTTAATGCAGTTCTCAAAACAATTAGTACAAACTGCAAAACATAGTTGATAACCTGCAAAAGCGTGTCACTTGCTCAAAATGGATAGCTCATTCCTCAAAAGCAAGAATTCATGTCAATGAAAGTGTCAGTGTCATCAAGATGAAAAGTCCTGACACCATTGTTTATGAACAAGATAGTCAAATGGCTTTGTCATGTTTTCATTATGACAGTTTACTCTGTAAATGTTTTCCAATGCAAAAAGTCAGATCTTGGTGACACTACCTGAAAATGCTCAAGACAGCACTATATACTATTTGCACAGCCATTTGAAAAATACAGTAAAGTTACACATTACTGTATTTAGTGAGGTAACTGAGTACAAGACACTGAATATGTATGTTTCACATTTTTACTGCATATGCTCTTTGCAATTCTAATTTGTTCACAGCATTGTGCAAAAGAAAAAATACACCCTTATTTACAACAAACATAAACTCCCTTTGGGTAGAGCTGTGCACAACTGTAAACAATATTGCAGTACATATTGCAACTAAACATACAACATACATAGTACTGTAATCATTCATGCACATCCAGACGTTCCTCTCTGTCTGGCCACATAATTTCATCTACATCACAGCGAATATCATCTCTTGCAATGCAGCGAGGAAGGTATCTCCTCGAGTGGCGAATCCACCCTCTGCAGGACTCTGCTGTGATGTCATCACATGCTGCATCCATGGCCGCTAGCAGGGCCATTTGGGTATGTGGATGCCGGTCATATACCTTCCACCTCCAGGAAGAGAAAAACTCCTCTATTGGATTTAGGAATGGTGAGTAGGGAGGAGATATTCCACCAGCATCCTATCATGTGCTGCAAACCACTGTCTGACGACATCTGAGTGGTGAAAACGCACATTATCCAAAACAACAACATGCTTGCTCAGATGGTCTCCAGTTAGACCCCTCTCATTCTCAGGGATTATGTCCCTGTAAAGAGTGTCTAAAAAGTCAGCAGATGTTGTGTGTTGTATGGACCAAGTCGGGGATATGGGTGAGGACGCCGTTTTCTGAGATGGCTGCACACATAGTAATATTCCCTCCTCGTTGGCCTGGGACATCAATGGTTGCTCTCTGTCCAATGCGATTCCTTCCACGTCTTCTACCTTTGCCAGATTGAAACCCGCCTCATCGAGGTATATGAATGTGTGCAGCGGTTCCCTGGCCTCCAGCTCCAGTACATGCTTTATTACAGAAGAGGGAGTGAGAAAAACTATAACAACTTTTCCTGTGTAACATAATGCATTTTGGACAACATATTGTACAGTATGCACTGTGAATACACACACACAGAACTGTCATGTAAGTGTAGTGCATGACACTACACAAAGTAAACAGTTTACAGCACTGAACATTAGAATATGCATAGAACACATACATGTTTTACCTGTACATACTGGTGATGGATCTCCTTCACTCTGTCGCTGTTCCGTTCAAATGGCACATTGTACAATTGTTTCATGCGCATTTCATTCCTCCTGAGCACTCTGTCAATTGTAGCGACTGAAACAGATTCAATATTCCCAAAGATGTTGTCATCCTCTATAACAGCACTTTGTATCTCTCTCAACCTTATGGCATTGTTTGCAATCACCATTGCACAAATGGCTTCCTCTTGTTGCGGAGTAAAAAGGGGCCCTCTTCCACCCCTGCAAGGTTGTCTTGCAATCCTGTGTGGTGCAGAGTAAAATTACAGTAAATATGGCAAATCTTTACTGTAACACTACTGTACACTACAATACACTAAATGTGTGATGCAGTAAAGCTGTACGCCTAAATGTAAAATGTACAGTGACAAGTTATTGTCCCACTGCAAGCTTCATGTATGACACAATGACAGTAGCGCAGTGCAGATTGTTTAGTGCTGAATTACTGTCCATTTATACACACCTGTTCTCCTGACGAAATGTTTGAATAATTGAATTTACAGTGGTTCTCCCAACATTTGGCTGCACCCTTCGACCAGCATCAGCCATTGTGAGGCCGTGATTGACAACATGATCCACAATTGTAGCCCTGATTTCATCAGGGATCCGCCTATGTACTTGGCCTCTTCTTCCTCTTCCCCTGTTTTGTCCCCTTCCCCTTCCTCCCCGCACCCTCACCCCTCTTCCACGAGGCTGACCTTCCATTTCTGTGTCACAGTATTGTAGAAATGGTACACACTATGTCCTGCTTGGTTCATATATGCTTGTAAAGTGGGGTTTATGGGATTCAGCTCTGACAGTGATTGTAGAAAAGTGGCTTATCATTGGTTGCAACTAATGCTTCACACACCCCTTCTCATCAGTGAAAGTTGAGATTCACCTGAGAGAAATTGTTCAATTTAGGAGACATTTTCATGAAAAAAAAATATTTAAAAAAAATGTGTAAAATTTGCTTGACAGATTTTGACAACTAGTTCAACATTTTTGTATGTAATGACTCAAGCAATGAAATGAGGACTATTAGTTTTATATGGAATGACTATTCAGCATTCACAAGTATAGTTAATTTTGACTGACATGACATAAGCAAATTATAATGTTATAAAACAGCAGAGAGTTGTATGAAAGCAATTGATGCATGTCCAAAAGCATTTGCAATTTGTTGGAAGGAATGAGAACCTGCTACTATGATGTGCACAAATGACTAAATGTTGTGGAGGTTGAACTAACTGTTGTGCAAATGTAAATAGTGATGTGAGAAATGCACCAAAGCGACTGAGAAAAACTGTAATTAATCTGACTACTCTTAATTGAGTAATAACTTAACCGTTTGGTAAACGTAATATTAGTATTATGATGATGACTATTATGATTAAAAAATTCGGCTCAGAGATGTACTGTATGTAATGTAAAAAACGCATCCCATTTACAGTAAACATGTATCCAAAATGAAGTTGATGTGGTATTTTTGACGGGGGGGTTTCACACTGCTTTACAAAAATTCCATTGGCCAATACAGTACTCTAATACCTGCCATTTACGTAGTCGTAGCAGATGCTTTTATCCAGTGACAACAGTGAGTCCATTATTTAATTTTCATGTGACCCCAGTGGGAATTAAACCCACAACTCTGGTGCAATGCTCTTATTAGCTGAGCCACGCAGGACCACAACAATGCAAAAGTACAATACACTACATGTGTATGATTGCCATCTTCATGAGCGTGCCATCCTTCTTCAGGCCATGGATGAGGCATGCGATGACATCAATACAGATCAATGTCAGGCTTGGATTCGCCATGCCAAAAGGTTTTTCCCAAGGTGCATGAACAATGAGGACATTTATTGTGATTCAATGATCACAGCTTCGATCACACATGGGATAGAAATTATGGGCATTTGATTTTCAGTACATTTTGGTGGGTAGTGCAAGTGTATTGCCTAATGTGAAAACAGTGTAATGTACTGTAGCATATTGCACCAAAATAGCACCAAAGCGATTATGTGTGTGTGTGCGTAAGTGCGTGTTTGTATGTGAATATCTTTTTCTATTCTGTCTACTTTTTAACTGGAAATCAAATTAGCTGTGTGACAAAACAAATTACAAACTGTTCTTGATGCTTTTCTTTGCACCGTAAATAAATAAATGATACTATCACTGACCTCATGCGTTGTGGATTGTCAGTGTGGCTCTATAGAGTTTCCCGAAGAGAGGGTGTAGTTTTGCAGGTGCTCTGACTGACAGCGACCTGTCAGTCACAAACATGTTAGTCATACATCTACGAGCCGCTATGTGGGATCAAGTAGCAGGAAACAGCTGTGAGGAGGATGGACTGGGTGGGGGAAAAACATGCACCATTAATTTAGAGTGAATGGATGCAGCTCTGGCCTCCCCCTGCCAATGTATTCCCTCCACTCCACCTGCCCACTGTTCTAACACGTCTGGTTGTGAGTCTGAGAGCTGCAACAAAAGATCCCAGTGCTCTGTGTTCTAATGACTTAAAGAGAGGTAATCACAGTGCTGCTTCTCAGAAAGGAAAAAAAAAACCCTGCAGTGCCTTCAGCGACAACTTCAACAGAAAAAAAGCCCTTCCCAGACAGATAGGGAATGTGGCACTGGCTTTCATGAAGAGGCTTTTTGAACCGCAAGCCGTCAACAGGCTTACGTGTCCATCTTTATTAGCCAAATCCAACAGAGAAAATGGCACATCCCCTCGCCCCCACTCCCCTACTCTACTTAAAAGCAGCATGCTCCCTGTAGTTGTTAGGCATGCGGCAAGGGTCGGCGATCAGTGACATGCCACCATAGAGAGCTGTTGTAGCCCTCTACTGATATAGGAATGAGGGGTGAAGGGCTGGGGTGGGGGGTGGGATGTTAAGAGGATCCACTAGATTGGAAAGGGGGGGCTCTGCGGCAGTACACTGGGTGCTTGTGTAAGCCCGGTCTCTTGTATAAGAGATTTCTCCCCCCATCCCCAGGAAAACGTCTGTCTGTCGCTCTGTCATGAACTACTTTGTCCCCTTCTGGGTATACGACAACTTGCTTTCTTGACACCGCCCATGGGAGAGGGCATGAAGGGTTGTTGGAGTTGTAATTGGGAAAATTGGAGAAACTGGGGGCCCATGTGAGCGAGATTTTCTCACACAACATTATACAAAATGCCGTATGGTACATTAAAAACATTTAACGTTTTGGGGGTTTTGTTGAGCAATTTGGTGAAAGGGATGTGTAATCCTACTTCCCTTTAACATCACACATGTTCACGCATGCACACGTGCGCACACACACACACACACACTCCTTTGAAACATGGGGTTCATGCCTGTGGTGTTTTATCTTTCTATTCTTTTCTATTCAGCAGGCCGAAGCTTAGCCTCCCAAATATAAAGCCCATTTTTATTGCAATCCAATTGGAAATGTACAGGGAGGCAACCCGACTACATGGCTGGAAAGGCCCATACTGCCCACAAGAATATCCATATTACTGACAAACGGAGGACAAACCTCTTCTAAGAATCAAATCTCCAGAGGTAGAGTCAGTGTGAAACAATTTGAGCTGTGGGTACTCACACTCACACACACACACACACGGCAGTGTCTGTAGGAAGTGCAGCTGCCCACCAGCTGCGTTGGTATGGCGACATGAACAGATGTTGACCTTTTTCAACCCATGCTTTCCTCTCTGACATTCACAATGTTTTGCAGGAGAGCATGGAATCTTCCTGACACCTGCTCTCAGTTTCTCCCCCTCACTTGAAGATCTCTGGAAAACATGAGAACAAGTAAAACTGCCACCCACGTTAACCCCACGTTCAACCATTTGCCTCATACCCATCACAGGATAGAATGAAAGCGTTCCTGTCTTTAGAGTTTACCGTTTTTTATTTGACGCGGACCTTGCAATCAGTCCAGTGATGCACATATGTATACAGTGTCACGTCTGCCTGTCCATCTTTCTCTGTTTGTCCGTCTGTCTCTCTATCTTTATCTTGGACCCCAAATAGGACACATATCCAGTTCACACATCCAACTTCTTTACTCACAGATGTGTCTTCTGTGTGTAAGCATGGGACCCATATTCTCCACATTTACTGTCATTTAAGAAAAGAGAGCGCATGCCAACATGAATGGGGACTCGTGCCACATTGCATAACCTACCATATAGACCAATGGATAACTGTCAAACTGTACATTTTGTTAGCCACACACACACACACACACTCACACACACATACCCACCCATCCACCCACACCATCAGAACATTAAATCTACTTAAGCCACTAATGAACCTCTTCCTGCAGCAGATCCTGATGGCCACACTGTTCAGACCACTGAACAGGCCTTGTATTCTTAGCCCAGGGGATTGGAATATGATCATATGGTGTATTACATGATTTAATCACATTACTCAAATGATGAGCCATATGATTTCAGGTGGGCATGTAATAATGACATACAACATGCTATGAATTACAGTAATGTTGAGACAGCATAGACAGGCCTTGGACACTAACATGGATGCCTGATTCACACTATAGTGCCAATAAAGGAAGTGACTTGACGTGATGAGGAAGACATTAGTCAATTCTGCTATATGGAGGACCTATTTTTTCATGTCTGAGGCAGTGGATTGGCTTACTGTATGTGTTGGTGTGTGCTTGGGACCTGTGTGTGCATGCCTACGTGCCAGCAAGCTGCCATGTGTGCTAGTCTGTGTACAGAACATCCCCAGCACACACCCACCATGCCAGTTCGTCCACTCCAGCTGGCCCTCCTCAGTGACTGGCTCTCACTCTAGTCTAGGGCACCCACAGACAGAGAGAGAGAGAGAGGGAGAGAGAGAGAGAGAGAGAGAGAGAGAGAGAGAGAGAGAGAGAGAGAGAGAGAGAGAGAGAGAGAGAGAGAGAGAGAGAGAGAGAGAGAGAGAGAGAGAGAGAGAGAGAGAGAGCGGGTGGGGGGAGTGGGAGAGAAAGAGAGGGAGAAGAAAGAGAGTGAGTGACAGAGAAAAAGAAATAAAGAGAGGGATGGAGAGAAAAAGAGAGGGAGGGGAATGGAAAAGCACAGCTGCTCCTGCACTCTCCTCGTCCATGGGAGTAAAAACATTACCCAGGACCCAGCTCCGTTTGGTCCCCTCGTTCTCATTACACATGCCTCGCCGCTTGGCACCACATCACAACCATGCTCTCCCTCACACATCTGTGTGGGACCAGCAGTGAGACATCCCTGGGCAAAGGGACAGCAGGGGGGTGGGCTGCTGGTGGGATGGTGTGGGGTGGAGGAATCTCAGCTGTTCTGGTTGTCAGAACCCTGGGAAAGTGGTGCGCCTATCTTCTTCCCCGCCCCCGATTGAGGTCTTGCTACTGCCAGTGCCCGCTCCCCAAACCAAAGTCATGGCCGGCTGAAACCTGAAGCGGCCCGATTCTGATCATATTTTGGGGGTGACTGAGCGCTGGGAGAGAGGAGCGGGGCCAGGAGGCTTAAGGAGCCATTTGGGATGAAGGCATGAGATCTCTTAACCGATGATTCATGAGAAGTTCTGTGAGCTGCCCTGCCCAGATGAGGGTATATAGGACAGGCAGGTCTGTCCAGAGGATCAACGGCAACTGTTTCGTTATGTACTCTCTAGTCTAGCAAGCACACCTGGTAGGCAAATGAATATGTGGAGCCAGGGAATTATTGTAAAAGAGAATGTGTTATCAATGACTTACCTGGTTAAATAAAGGCTAAATAAATAAACGTAGACCGTTTTAAATGGGCAATCTGTAATTGGTACATACATTTGATTGACTTTTAAATGAATAATATATACCCATTGATCCTTGAAGAATATAACTTATAAATGTTTACAGATTGGCCCTTAAAGAGATGTATCTATTTGTATTAACAATCTTTAGTTATGAGTAGAGAAAATCAACATTCATACTCTATTTTCTAAAGGACATAACTTCAAACACTTGATTAAATAATCTCAAATAGGTTTCAAAGATTAAAAAAAAACATTTTCCAGAGTGTCTCAAACCATGGACAATCCAATGTCAACAGTTGACAGTTGCTTTCCAAAAGCTGCAGTAGGCTATGTACTATGGGATCCATGCTCTAGGTTACACTATAGATAGGAACCAAACACATTAGCATAGCTGCTGTTTCTCCTCTTAATTTGATTCTTTCATTCACGCTTTTTCATGTAAGACAGCCTCTCAGTTGAGCGCTTTGTCCTTTTTTGAAATTGAGTCACCAAAGCCTGTAATCCTGCAGACGTCTAAAACGTCTTGCAGTATCGTATGGGATCTGACTCCATTATCAGCCGAGCGTCTGATCCTTCAAATTAAATTGAGGGCCTTGTAGCTAGTTTCCTCCTTCCGCCAAGAAGCCCATACATACGTAACCGCGATATGGGGTAGGGTCGCTCCATTGTTGCTCCACCAGTGTTATAAAGCTTTGTAATCCCGGGCTAACCCGTACATTAAATCCTACTGTAATTGCCTCCCATCCAAAGGCAGGTGGGTTAGAGTGGAGATATTCCCTGTTCTACAGGCAGCTCACAAGGACAATGGGAGGAGGATTTAGTTCCTATGCAGATTTTCTGAGAGGCTGAATATCTTTAGCGCAGGTGCTTCAGAAGGGAACTATGTCAGTTCTGCTGACTATCTTGATGCTAGACAATGAATACTGAGACAAGGTATAGGAGAATCAAAAGTGTGTTATTGAAATGTGTGTGTGTGTGTGTGTGTGTGTGTGTGTGTGTGTGTGTGTGTGTGTGTGTGTGTGTGTGTGTGTCTGTCTGTGTCTGTGCCTGTGCCTGCCTGTCTGTTTCTGTGGGGCTAAAACTGCCACGGTCATTGTTGCACCCTGTCATTGTGTGTACATCAAATGCTCTGGCCTTTGGGCAGTAGCAGAGTCGCTTGGTTCAATGAACACTCGGCAGCAGACTTGCAAGCCTTGCACCAGGATCCTCTTCCCCAGGTCCCATTGTCACACGCTAATCGGGAGCATCCGCAATCCGTCTCCGATGGTGGCTAAAGTGGAGATTGACTTTGCCTGCTCACACATCAGTGTGGCAGCCAGTTAGAGCTCACCCTGATCCGCGCAGGAGAGTGACAATAGCTAGCTAAAGCCCCGGTGCTTTACCACCCGAGTGTAAAGGGACTTAGGACAGAGGAGCAGCGATGTACTAAAAGCAGAGGAGCGGTTGTGGCATGTAACCTGTGTGCACCATGGTGGGTTTTTGTGTTTGGAGTTTGCCTGTCTGTCGCATCACTCAATAAGCCAGAGAGATGGGGTTAGCGACTGTACTCACATCTCAGCGTTAGACATGAGAACTCTTTGTTGAAAGTCCTTTGCAAATAGAGCCATGTTTGCAAAATAATGAACAATATTCCCAATGTCCTTTTCTCAATGTGCGCATTCTTCATCTGTGCATGTGCTCACAACTTGGTGTAAACAAAACAATTGTCAAATGTTCAAGTGGGCCGCAGCAAAGAGAGAGAGAACATGAGTGTGAATAAAAGGGAAGAGCAGAAATTGAATTAGAAAAGATGGGAATTAGATCTATGGGTTTCTCATCTTTACATGGCTTATAGGTTTTACAAGACGCAAGGGAATCTCTCGAGATAATCATTGTGTGTGTGTTTGTGTTTGTGTTTGTGTTTGTGTTTGTGTTTGTGCGTGTGTCATCCCAGTCCCCATCCCCCAACTCCTCAGTAATGAATAGATAGAAACACTACAAGTCGGACTCAGCAGAGAGTAAACTGTTACGGTCATTTGTGTACAGCTGGCCCTTAGCTGCCGAAGATGAAGATACCATGGGTCCACATGTCTAAGACACTGCTGGTGTAACACACAATATGGTTCCCCAGAATTAAATTCATGAAATACATCCCCCAGCCCAGAGAGTAGAGGATCAGGCGGTCAAAGACTCCAGCCAACCAAGCCATAGACTGTTCTTTCTGCTACCGCACGGCAGCGATACCAAGGCACCAAGTCTAGGACCAAAAGGGACCATGAACAGCTTCTACCCCTAAGCCATAAGACTGCTAAGAAAGACTGCTAAATAGCAAAACAAAAATGGCTATCCGGACTACCTGCATTTACCAATTGTTGCACAAACTTTCTTGCACTGACTGTACGCACACACACTGGAATCTACCCACACACTCACACATACTTTACACTGTTACCCCCGACACACACACTACATACACCCACACCCACACACACTCACACACAAACTTTCACACTTACCACAAAAGCATTTCTAAAAACCTGTTTTTAGAAACCTGTTGATTACGTAGCATGTGATAAATAACATTTAATTTGATTTTAGTGGAGGAGTAGTGACTTCCTTTTTGGCAGATGCTCACAGGTGGACCACAGCTACCTATTATTACCGTAATAATTCCTGATGTGTCGGATGGCTGAATGGCAGACTTTTTGAAGCCCGGACCTTATAGGGTTATTAGTGTTTGCCAAACAACAGCCATAATGGAGATCAATGAATACCAAAGTGGGCTCAACACACTGATGTAAAATTTAGAACAACGCAGAACATTGGGTTTGACATCATATGAATTTATCAGTCAAACAGGCAGACATGTTGAATAAACAAATGACAAGGCTGCATAGGCCTAACACGACATATAGGCATGTTATAACACAACATTTATTATAAAATTTACAGGCAAGTCACCACAAAATCCTAGGCTCCTGAATGGATGCCTGCTAGCAATGCTGGCTAACAAAGCTAACATGCTCTGTATCAATGGCGCTTGGCATGCTACTAGCTAGCAGACTGCTACACAGGTGCTTGCAACAATAAGAGCCTCATTTAATCTCAGTAGGTTGATTCCAACAAACGGGCAGAACATAACACAAAGCTGCGCGATAGATAGGGCTGGATTTCTTAAAATGCTACTAATTATACTTTATATGGACCTGCGTGTTAAAGTAAATGTCCAGTGAAGATCTCATTTTTAAAAGTTCATATTATTTTAACTCACACCCAAATAATGTTGTTGACTCATCTTAAACTCGTGTGGCCAAAGCATAAATTGGAGAAAAAAACACTTCAACAACCCCATATCAAACAGACATTTAAAAAATGCTTGTTATTTCCTCATGGAGAATGATGTCATCCTGTCTCATTGGCTGAGCTGGCCAATCAGCCATCTACTAGCATGAATATTTTAAATGACCGGTATATGCCCACACCATTCTGTTGTTGGGGCACGCCCACACCATTCCAACACAGAAAAGTAGTTTTTTAACACATTTAATTACCATTTTTTGGATGGAAAAGTATGTAACTGATATTGTAATTCATTATAGGTCATATTTAATCGAAATCTGGAAACACTGGACAGTTCCTTTAAAACAAACTTGCTTGCAACCCAAGACCCAAAATAATAAACCAGCAGATCAGGGGTCTCATTTATAAACCCTGTGTATGTACAAACTATACCCCAAAAAGTGCATGTGCCAGTTTTCATGCAAAAGTTATTTTATAAAGAATGTACTTGACATGAGAATGTGCTCAACTCTCCACAAACTTTAGACCATGTGTCCACACATCTGGTAGTCATTGAAATATTGTATTGCAAGCTGGCAAGTATTTTGTGCAAATGGGGATATGATTAAAAGCATATAAAAAATAATATAAAACAAAAACAACAGAACAACATGAAAAAGAATGCAGCTTAGTGAGAAGAGTAAAAATCTGTGTTATATTTTAAAACAAAAAATAATATATATATATATATATATATATATATATATATATATATATATATACAGTTGAAGTCGGAAGTTTACATACATTAAAACTCGTTTTTCAACCACTCCACAAATGTTTTGATAACAAACTACAGTTTTGGCAAGTCGGTTAGGACATCTACTTTGTGCATGACACAAGTAATTTTTCCAACAATTGTTTACAAACAGATTATTTCACTTATAATTCACTGTATCACAATTCCAGTGGGTCAGAGCTTTACATACACTAAGTTGACTGTGCCTTTAAACAGCTTGGAAAATGTCAGAAAATTATGTAATGGCTTTAGAAGATTCTGATAGGCTAATTGACATCATTTGAGTCAATTGGAGGTGTACCTGTGGATGTATTTCAAGGGCTACCTTCAAACTCAGTGCCTCACTGCTTGACATCATGGGAAAATCAAAAGAAATCAGGAAAAAATGGTAGTCCTCCACAAGTCTGGTTCATCCTTGGGAGCAATTTCCAAATGCCTGAAGGTACCACGTTCACCTGTACAAACAATAGTATGCAAGTATAAACAGCATGGGACCACGCAGCCGTCATACCGCTCAGGAAGGAGACGCGTTCTGTCTCCTAGAGATGAACATACTTTGGTGCGAAAAGTGCAAATCAATCCCAGAACAACAGCAAAGGACCTTGTGAAAATGCTGGTGGAAACAGGTACAAAAGTATCTATATCCATAGTAAAACAAGTCCTATATTGACATAACCTGAAAGGCCGCTCTGCAAGGAAGAAGCCACTGATCCAAATCCGCCATAAAAAAAGCCAGACTATGGTTTGCAACTGCACATGGGGACAAAGATTGTACTTTTTGGAGAAATGTCCTCTGGTCTGATGAAACAAAAATATAACTGTTTGGCCATAATGACCATCGTTATGTTTGGAGGAAAAAGGGGGAGGCTTGCAAGCCGAAGAACACCATCCCAACCGTGAAGCACGTGGGTGGCAGCATCATGTTGTGCGGGTGCTTTGCTGCAGGAGGGACTGGTGCACTTCACAAAATAGATGGCATCATGAGGGAGGAAAATTATGTGGATATATTGAAGCAACATCTCAAGACATCAGTCAGGAAGCCATCACAAAGCCTTCACCTCAATCCCATAGAAAATGTTTGGGCAGAACTGAAAATGTGTGTGTGAGCAAGGAGGCTTACAAACCTGACTCAGTTACACCAGCTCTGTCAGGAGGAATTGTGGGAAGCTTGTGGAAGGCAACCCGAAACGTTTGACCCAAGTTAAACAATTTAAAGGCAATGCTACCAAATACTAATTGAGTGTATGTAAACTTCTGACCCACTGGGAATGTGATGAAAGAAATAAAAACTGAAATAAATCATTCTCTCTACTATTATTCTGACATTTCACATTTTTTAAATAAAGTGGTGATCCTAACTGACCTAAGACAGGGCGGTTTTACTTGTGAAAAACTGAGTTTAAATGTATTTGGCTAAGGTGTATGTAAACTTCCGACTTCAACTGTATATATATATATATATATATATATATATATACTATATATAAGGATTGGCGTCCCGTCAAAGAGACAGTTGTAAATCATGCAGCGTGTTAAGTCAAGATCGCAGATTTCAGAGAAACAACAAATGTTGGTACCGATAAGTGTCTTATATCGGCTTAAAGCTTAAATCCTTGTTAATATAACCGAACTATCCAATTTACAGTAGCTATTACTGCGAAAAAATGCCATGCTATTGTTTGAGGAGAGCTCCTAACAACAAAATAGTTCTTTCGCCACGATAGGTTTGATAAATTCCCCTCTGAAGGTAAAATGTGTACTTACATTCTGAAATCTTGCTCTGATTTATCATCCAAAGGGTCCCAGAGATAACAAGTGTCGTTTTGTTAGATAAAATCCTTTTTCATATCCTAAAAAGTTCCATATAGCATGCACGATTGGTTATGTATTTTGTATTTCAATTTTCAAAGAAAGGAATCTGTGAAAATCTCACCCTAAACGTTGTTTCAACGAGTCAAATCACGTTCTTATATATTCCTCAGAGATCCTAGAAGGTAACAAGACTTCACTATTTCATTAGGGGTGTAGTATATCCTATAGGACACCATATTTGGTCAGAGAACGACGCCTTCATGGCACGCCGATGACACAGGTGGCCATCACTTGAACGACTGTATCTTTGTCAAATAAGCACCAATCGGGGTCAAACAAAGCTAGCTAGATAGCCAATGAGCTGGGCTTTACGGGAGTATCTGGAATGTGGCTACTAACCTTGTACGACAGCGTGCCTTTTCATTTTGGACAAGAATTATAAGGATATTCAGAGTTATGAAGTTATGAAAACTGGTTGTTTTGCACTTATAATATGGATACTAATACTTGGAAAGCTAAATAAAAGTCCAAGTATACAGATTTGACGATATTCTAGCAGAAAAATGGAGTATGAATGCCAATGTCTCCTTCACGATTTGCCCAAATGTACCTGGGGACTTCACACTAAAAGTCTTGAGGATCAGTCATACTTCCATCTGAAACTCTTCACATACACTGCTGCCATCTTGTGGACACTATTGGAACCAGAGTGATGGCTATAACTGTGACCTTTCTCTTGCATTTCAAAGATGGTGGTAAAAAACACCAGTTGTTTTTTTCTTTGTATTTTCTTCTACCAGATCTATTGTGTTATATTCTCCTACATTCAATACACATTTCAACAAACTTCAAAGTGTTTCCTTTCAAATTCTACCAGGAATATGCATATCCTTGCTTCAGGGCCTGAGCTACAGGCAGTTAGATTTGGGTTTATCATTTAGGGGAAAATTGAAAAAAAGGGGGCTATCCCTAAGAAGTTTGCCTGTATATTATTAACCTCGCTGCCTATGGGATTGCAAAACTTGAAATAGCCTCCATATACAGTAGCTTACCTATTTATTAGGCTACTGGGTCCAATTAAATGAGAGATGCGCATGGTAATTTGTTGTATGGCTACTTCGCATCACGGCCAGAAAAGGTGAGGAATTTATTCTGCATTAAAAGTCGTGAACAGTTGATATTTTGCATTGAAGTAGGCCAGTGGTTCCCAACCAGGAGTACTAGGACCTCTGGGGGTACTTGGCTTATCCATAGGGGGTACTTGAGAAAACTGGTGAGACCATAGGCTTACTGGTAAAATGCACTTGAGGGGGTACTTCAGGGGTACTCTGGGCAGAGCAAAATTCAGTTGGTGGTACAGTAATCGAAAAAGGTTGGGGACCACTAAAGTAGGCTATGTAAGGCCTTTGAGTCAAGTCAAAGTCACCATTATTAGTCAGTTGTACAACCGAATGTCTTCAACCAAAATGTGTCTTCCGCATTTAACCCAACCCATCGGAATCAGAGAGGTGCGGGGGGGCTGCCTTAATCGACATCCACGTTTTCAGGCACCCGGGGAACAGTGGGTTAACTGCCTTGTTCAGGGGTAGAACGACAGATTTTTTCCTTGTCAGCTCAGGGATTCAAACTTGCAACCCTCCGGTTACAAGTCCAATGCTCTAACCACTAGGCTACCTGCCGCCCCTGTGATTATTTTTTTTACAAGAGTTAAGAATTCACCGGTAGTCCTGCAGAACTGCTGTGCGATAGGAGCACCTATACCAAGGCAGGAAACCGAAACCCAATAATCTAATTTGTTTATTTTTTTTTCACCTTTATTTAACCAGGTAGGCAAGTTGAGAACAAGTTCTCATTTACAACTGCAACCTGGCCAAGATAAAGCAAAGCAGTTGGACACATACAACAACCCAGAGTTACACATGGAGTAAAACAAACATACAGTCAATAATACAGTAGAAAAACAAATCTATATACAGTGAGTGCAAATGAGGTAAGATAAGGAAGGTAAGGCAATAAATAGGCCATGGTGGCAAAGTAATTACAATATAGCTTTTAAACACTGGAATGGTAGATGTGCAGTAGATGAATGTGCAATGTAGAAAAACTGGGGTGCAAAGGGGCAAGATAAATAAATAAATACGGTAGGGGATGAGGTAGTTAGTTGGGCTATTTACAGATGGGCTATATACAGGTGCAGGGGTCTGTGAGCTGCTCTGACAGCTGGTGCTTAAAGCTGGTGAGGGAGATAAGTGTCTCCAGTTTCACAGATGTTTGTAGTTCGTTCCAGTCATTGGCAGCAGAGAACTGGAAGGAAAGTCGGCCAAAGGAGGAATTGGCTTTGGGGGTGACCAGTGAGATATACCTGCTGGAGCGCGTGCTACTGATAAACTAAATATTGAACAATTAGTATTTTGCATAGATGTGTGGGCTGTAGCATTTAGCCTAGTTTTAAATTGTTTTGAATATACAGTCAATCTTGCAGAATGCGCAGACAGACACTAGGCAGCATTGGTGTTTAGTTTGAAAATGTCACCAGTAGCAGTGCGTGGGTAAAATCATTGGGGAAGCCAAGATAGAAAAGAAATCCATATTACAACTTACAGTGCCTTTGGAAAGTATTCAGACCCCTTGACTTTTTCCACATTTTGTTTTTGTTACAGCCTTGTTCTAAAATTGATTACAAGATTTTTTTACTCATCAATCTACAGACAATACCCCATAATGAAAAACACAAAACAGGTTTTTAGAAATGTTTGCAATTTTTTGTTGTTGAAGCACCTTTGGCAGCAATTACACCATCGAGTATTCTTGGGTATAACGCTACAAGCTTGGCACACCTGTATTTGGGGAGTTTCTCCCATTCTTCTCTGCAAATCCTCTCAGGCTAGATGTGGAGTGTTGCTCCACAGCTATTTTCACATCCCCAGAGATGTTCGGCCACCCTTGCATTGTTTTAGCTGTCTGCTTAGGGTCGTTGTCCTGTTGGAAGGTGAACCTTCGCCCCAGTTTGAGGTCCTGAGCACTCTGGAGCAGGTTTTCATCAAGGATCTCTCGGTACTTTGCTCCGTTCATCTTTGGCTCGATCCTGACTAGCCTCCCAGTCTCTGCCCCTGAAAAATATCCCCACAGCATGATGCTGCCACCACCGTGCTTCACCGTAGGGATGGTGCCAGGTTTCCTCCAGACATGATGCTTGGCATTCAGGCCAAAGAGTTCAATCTTGGTTTCATCAGACAAAATAATCTTGTTTCTCAAGGTCTGAGAATCTTTAGGTATCTTTTGGCAAACTCCAAGCGGGCTGTCATGTGCCCGCTTTTTGATTTGTCATTATGGGGTATTGTGTGTAGATACCTTTCCGAAGGCACTGAATGTATTGTCATAATTGCGTTGTTTGCTCTATGACCTGTCAGTTCATATGCCTTGCTGATATATAGGCTAAGGCCGAGACAATAAGAATAAATTCGGCAGAATAAATTCAACCACACAAAAACCTGAGAGCAACCCCTGCCTTGTGAAGTCCACAAAGCATATTGCATGTAACAAACAGTTACATGACCTACAGTATGGTCAAGCAAGTTAATGTTTCCGACATTTTCGGCTTACTAAACAACTATTGATTTAGAGTTACCGCAAGTTGCAAATAAAACAGGAGCTGCCTCCACTATTCCAGCACCGTTTCAACTTCAACATTTCAACATCATCAAATGTGTGTGAGTTTGTGTAGAAAAAACATGTTGACTCACATACTTGTAAAGAAACGCCAAGGCCATCCAGGCTTTTATTTTTGTTGTCCTAGGCTACCTGGCTAAAATGCTTGCTCTCTAGCCTAACTTCCTTTCATGGGCAACGTTAGCTAGTTAACACTAGCCTTCTACATCTAGATACATCTAGATTGAACTTCTATCCTCTCAGGCCAGTGGCACAATGTATGAATTTATGGTTGGATCAGAATCAAGGTTATAATCATTGGCCAGTACAGAACAATTAAGTAAAACCACAAGTCCAAATCCCTATCTCCATGCATGGCTAATTTAGGAAAGGGACAATTTTTGGTAGCTAGCTAGCCACCGGAGGACAACAACACAATAAGATGCAACAATTCAAGTTGTTTCTGTCAATAACGTTTGCTCTCGATGTGATTGGAGTGAAGCCAAATCCAAACTGGCTTCCCTTGACACTTATTTTTGGGGCGTGACAGGACCATTCACAGTTGAGCTCACTCAGTTTACCTCAACACTGATTGGCTATTATTTTATACTTTTTTTATCAAGGGAGGCCAAATTCTCGTTGGCTTCCGTTGCATTCAATGCTACGGCGGCAACAATGTCATACTCTTTTTGACCAGACAGCATCAGATAGATGGCCTACACATACAGAGACAGAGGGGCGCTGTTTTGCTCACTTGGATGCTTTCTCTGGTGAGATACATTCAGCCTCTTGCAAATTAAAGGAAAATGATTAACACTGAGAGACAAAATATCAATTACTTTATATATTTTTTTATTTTTGGGGGTGAAGCCTGGCTTCCCTTGGCAACCATGAATACACACAACTGAAAGTAACTGCAAAGTATCAAAACATTCTGCCCACACCTCTACAGAAATGTGATAAAAATTGTTATTGCTCTTTCTTATAGAAACTGCATGCCATGGCCTTAATTTCAATAGTTTCAAATTATACAGCAAATAAAGGGCGTTATTGTAACCATAAAAGGTGAATGGTTTTCCAGGTGGAGTTTTAATGCTTGTTCACACGTGCACAGTTTTACGGGAAACATGCGTATCTATGGCATGCGCCAAATGTATAAATCTAAATATTTTTGTATATGCTCAGACTTTTCAGAATTGGCGAAAGCAGAAATTTTGTGTAATATTTACTCAACAATTATAAATGAGGCCCCTATTGATCTCATGTTGTTACCGTGTCAAACGAGTCTAATACCAGACAGCCACTTCAAATTCTCAGATCCTGCCATCAATTAAATATTGACATAAGGAACAAAAGGAATTGCAAATCTTATAATTCATCTAAAATACTAGGAGGAATGTAGGATTATATTTCCTACTAAGATTTAATCTTAAATGAAACATAATTAGAATATAATTTTTGTCATTTGCAATTTCAATGTTCTCGATATTTCATTGGGGAACTAAATGGATAATTGAAGCACTTCAACCACGACATTTAGAAAGTTTGCATTAAAAAAGTAGATGCGACAATTGCCTGCTACGATGCGTTTCCATTCATCTGTCTTGTGCCGGTAAAAACAGCTGGACGAGAAAAAACCACAATGTGGTTGAAGTGTTTCCATTATCCATTTAGGCAAATTGAACACTAGTAAATTGGCCACAGCCTGTATGCCCTCCCACCTATCTGTTTCATGTCTCAGGTAGCATGCAAAAGCCAGCATGGATGGAATGCAAGAATTGACAAATATTTGCCATATTCTAGTAATTCTCATGTGCCAATTTATCGCCACGGTCCATGCTATCGTCCTTAGACGTCAGCGTGAGAATCAAGCCTTTCACCAGATTATGTGAATGCCCCTCGACTGTGCCGTGCGCCAAACCCTTGGCAACGGCAGCTCGTTAGGCTGTTCCGGGAGGTGGTTGTCCAGGGGCAACCACCATATCAAGCTGCCTGGAGTTGTAGAGGCACAGGAGATAACGCGTCGCATCTTCCTGACACATGGTGTGCCACAGGTCTACAGCGCACTGGACGGGACTCATATCCCAATTCTACCCCCATTAGAGGGATACCAGGATTTGGTTAACAGAAAGGGCTGGCAATCCATTATCCTACATGTGGTTGTGGATAACAAATACCTAATCAGGGTTGTTGTCTTGGCCACATCCAACCTGTACAAATACCCTCAGACGTGAACCCAGGCTAAGGTTGATGTAGAAGGAGTGCAAGTACCTCTCCTGATCGCAGAAGATCCTGCATATCCTCTCCTCCTGTGGTTGGTGAAGGGCTTCTCCGGGCAGAACCTGAGTAGTTATGGAGCACACATGTGGGCGCCTCAAAGGGACATGGATGATCCTCTAACAAAAACACTCCGACATCCACTACACCTTCATGAAAACCGTGGTCTTGGCGTGCTGTGTGCTGCACTACCTCTGCAAGGGGGACAAGCAAAGGTTTCTCCAACCAGGTCTTGGTGAGCACCAATGAGAGAATCTCTACGATGCACAGCCACCTTGCCATCCACACCAAGGTCCCATCCCACGTCATTCCTCAGCCGGCTCGTCGGGCTCCCAAGCCTCAGCCGGCTCATCAGGCTTCCACGCTTCAGCCGGCTCGTCAGGCTCCCACGCCTCAGCCTTGGCCGGCCCATCAGGCTCGCCCAGGTGGGACGCCGGGTGGCACCCCTAGATGGGGGGTACTGTCATGCCTGCTCATGCTCCCCCTCTCTGGCGCTTGAGGGCGCCAGGCGGCCTATCATTATGCACACGTGTCACCATCTTTATGCGCATCTGCGCAATATTGGACTTACTTGGACTCCATTACTTTGTTGATTTTCCATCTATATCTGTCTGCTCCTCAGTTTGTTCCCCATGTCAGCATTGATGTAGTTATATTTTCCCGTCCAGTCGCTGTCCTTGTTTGTTTCTTATCTGTTATCCATTAAATGTTCACTCCCTGTACTTGCTTCTCATCTCCCAGCGTCTGTCCTTATGCTATTGACGCACCCATGTGCCAATCTAAGTAACATAATAAAAAAATCCTATAAAAATTAATCAGTTTAAGCCAGCTATTTCAAGCTGCTTCTCAATCCCCCGCATCCGCCTATGTCGGCCTTTCGCATCTGGTGGTGGAAGGTGGCCGAGCTACAGCAGTATTTGTCAGACAATGAGACATCCCGAAAAACGTTCTTGTCACAAAAACGTCTGTAGTGTCTGAACGGTTTAACCTACAAAATCTATGGAAAGGGTTTTTCTCCATTTTGCTCTATGACCCCCACAAGTGTCACGGGACTCGTCTGAAGGTAACGCAAATGGAAGTATGGAGATGTTTTGTGGCAACAAAAATAAGGGGTTAAATATGTGTCCAAAATATATATATATTTCCTGAGCTTTCTTGTATCTCCTAGTTATAAGACAGACACTTCAAAACCTTAATCTTTATGATGCATTTTTTGACATTTATGAATGTGTTTCATGCGTTTCAATAGCAATAGCTAAATGATCCATTGCATGACCATCTTAAAACAATTCCATATGTGAGCTTAGTACCCCCAAAGAGTTTAAGGAAGTAGACATTTACATTTAAGTCATTTAGCAGACGCTCTTATCCAGAGCGACCTACAGTCGGTGCAGTAAGACAATCACATCGAAGTCATTGCAAGTATAAAAAAGCAACTATTAGCGAAATCAGTGCGAGTAAGAAAGCCAAGAATAGCACAGCAATTGTTGTTCGTATTTTTGTTGTTCAAAATGTCTATTTGATTAATCTGTCTGTCTTCCCGAACCCTTATTCAATTAATTTCAATGAAGTGATTAACAATGCTACTTGACCTCACATTTGTGCTGTGTTGAAATGCCAGGAAGGATTTTGATAACGTCACACCTTCAGTTAAGCATAGCTAGCTTAATGCTGCACAGACAGACACTGTCAGTGAAAGTAAACACCAGTGGACTTGAGATTCTCCTCCTCTCTGCCTCCTCTCAGAAGGGGGTTGATGTGGCTGTGCCCCCCTACTGGGCTTCTCCTCCCCCAGTCCCCCTCACCTCCTCCCCTGTTAAGTTTGCAAAGTCCAATTTTCAGCTAATATTAGGGTCGTGACAGACAGCGCAAAGGGCTTGGTTGGACATAATGGCAACAGAATAGTAAATATCAGGAGTGCAAAAATGGGTGGGGTGGAGGTTAGGGACATTTCCACGGAGCAGAGGGGCGCAGTGCAGCGGAATAGATTTTCCATTCGAGTGTGTCACATTAGATTTTCAGAGGTTGCCGGGTGGCAGGTACATGTAATTAGTAACACTTTAGCGTTGTAATGAAGCTTTTTATTTAGCCGCAACGTCGGCTCATGAATGCATAAGGAGCTGCTCTCCAGCTGTGCCCGCTAACCCGTGGTGGGAGGGGGGGTAGAGGGAGGGCCACGGGGGGCCAGGCTGAGGCAAAGCGATCTCTCTCTCTCGCTCTCTCTCGCTCTCTCTCTGCCTTTCTGTCTCTGCAGCTCTCCATTGTACCTGTGGCCCCACAGTGAAAGGGGAGCGCAGCTGTAAGGAAGCCAAGCCTGCGCATGTCCACTTCCCCCACAAGCCACTGCTTCAGAGGGCCTCACTGTTAATTTCCTTCTCATCTCAGGTGTGAAATCGCCAGCGGTGTGGCACTGACCTCCGGTATTATGGGGTCAAGTGCTGAGATCTGATGTACGTCTGTCTCTCAAGTCCAGGAATCTGACAGACAACATATATTGAGGAGGTCGGAGTAGAGACCTGTAGGTGCATGTGTGGTGTCAAGCACAGCTAAGGGAATAGTATGTCACTTTATCATGTCATAACATGTGATAATACTTGCCTCATCAGTGGAGAAGCAATAGCAAACATTTTAGTTATACGGTTAAATGAAATTGTCATTTGAACAAACAGCAGTATGCATCACCCAAAGCCCCCTACGGCTCCTCTACCCGCCAAGAAATTAAACGCCTCTCCTTGAAATTAAACGCCTCTCCTTTCATATAGCTCCCAATTTATTCTGACTCTCAATCTGAAACGCACAAGTTAACATCTTTTCTTCTCAGGCAGATTCATAATCAGGTATAAACAACTACTTTGGTGTGGATTGAGAGAAGAGGCAAGAGAGTAGGGGAAAGGGGGGGGGGGGGCGGGAGAGAAGAGAAGAATCTGAGCAGATAACCATTAGATATGATTCCCACGATAAGAAGCCATCATTTGGCTCTAAGAGATAACTGCAGGGGGTGCCAGGCTCAACCGCTGCAATTTACTGTTTGTTTTTTCTCTCCCCTTTTTCAAATTGTTATCTCATCTGTTGAAGGGGGTTTTCATCTTAGATGATTTTCTTCTCTCTTTTTTTGTATCATCCCCAGAAGGTGAGATCACAAGCTTGCAGAAGGCAGAGACGGGCATGTTCTAAAACGATGGACAAAATACAAATATTTGAAAATGTATTTCATGGTAATTATGTCAAGTTTCATGGCCCCGGCACAGTACTGAGGCACAGCCTGAATGCCTTAATTTGTATAGAAATTGTAATCATTTGTTCATTTCAAGGTGAAAATTACATTTTTTTATTTAAATTGTATCCTGCGTGATAGGCTATTATCTAGAAAAATTGTCTCTGTGTATTAGTCTATGCACAGGCTTCACGCCTGTTAGGAGCTCCCTTCATTTTAAAAAGGGTTTATGTACGTATTCCCTGACTAAATATGTGGTGGGGTTTCTTCTTTATTTGGGTTTGCCACTGTCTCAACTCATTTTCATGCTCGGCATTAATATGAATTAGTCTGAAAACTCAACTGATCTTTACTTATGTAAATAAATACAAGACCTCTGCATTTTTATCTTATCTCATATTTTTACTTTTCTGCATTCAACAACTTAAGGCTCTTTTAAGTTAAATCCCAAGGACGTTCTTTCTTTGCCCCCTTTTTTTCCTTGGTGAGACGGCGGGCGACGAGGGTGGTGGTATTGACACTTCGTCTGGCGTTGAAAGGGAGAGTTTACAGATGGGGCTAAAGACTTTTGGTTCAAATGTGTCGACTGGGCTCTTTTCGTCAATGAGGCTGATTGAGTGTCTTCGGAGAGCAGTGGGGTTAGTAAAGACCTCCAGTTTCCTCCCAGCTTAATACTGAGAGTGATGCTGGAGTGTGGGGATTAGAGAGTGGGGTTCTAGGAGAGGGCAGGGAGGGGGTAAGGGGGAGAGGGTAGGGTGCATACCACCAAAGGTTGATA
This sequence comes from Brachymystax lenok tsinlingensis, assembly GCA_030435695.1. NCBI lineage: Eukaryota > Metazoa > Chordata > Actinopteri > Salmoniformes > Salmonidae > Brachymystax > Brachymystax lenok. Next base: position 34,593,005 of record CM059802.1, on the reverse strand, counting down.
TTGAGGACTGTAATTGTACATTCAGGGGATTGGTGATATAGGACTAGCACATGAAAGATGGAGGTTTTAAGAGAAACTTGAAATTAAAGAAGGGTGGGAGGAAGGGTGGGGGGGTAGTTCTGAAAATGTTGCCTCGTACCCTTTTGTAGTCAGCTAGAATAAAATCTGTCACCGAAATAAAAGGCGGCCCAGGAATGACAGTGTTAGTTAAAAAGGATACATTCTTCTCCTCAACAATCTCTCCCGACTTAAGCACACTACTTACCATTCCAGGTTATTAGCCAATCATGACGATCTGTCTCCGTAAGCTGATTGTGGGAATGTCGGAATCCAGTGGAATCCCCTCAGCGCCCATCTGAGAGCCACGGCTCAGGTACCTAATGTATCCTGGAATAATTATAGGATTTAGGGAGATGTTAGGCTTTGTAAGTGCTTTCATTGTGACATTTTCAAGTGTTTGACACAGCAGACTCAGAACGACACAACACCCCAGGGGGCTGGTGGGAGTAGGGAGCAGAGGAGAGAGGGAAGGAGAGGAAAGGCCAGGGCGGGAGAGCGGCCCTCGAAACTTCTTCAAACATGTTTTAATCATTCCATACCTCCTGGCGGTTTTCCTTCTGTCGTAATGATAACGTTGAACTGACCCAAAACACTCATTACTGAGAAAGTGTGGGACCTTGTACTTTCGGCTCCCAGGTTAATTGCTTTAATAGATTACTCCCTTGCCAAGTGTTTTCAATATATTATCTCGGTATAATTAGAATTCAAAGCGCCAATATTTTTTGTCTTCTCAGACCAGAACTCCAATACAATACATGCAATAATTAATCATAATAAATAAAAAAATCTTTACTATACATTGCCATTTGTACATGGAATATAGCATGTAATGTAACATTTAAATATCTTGGCTACATTTGATGGGCCGCCCTGTTGAGACTCCTCCAATGTTTTCCCCAATGATGGGCGCATGTGTGGTCATCACGCTTTCGTGACGTTTCATTGAAAAACCTAGACTGTATCAATATATCAACGAAACTGCAAAAAATGTTCCCTTGGGGCTATAAAGTAAACTGTGGTGACTTGATCCAGTTTGGCATTATGGGCATGTCTTCATTAAATAGAATGCATTGTGGCTGGTTAAATCAGCCTACCCAGGGGTGGGGTGAACCATCCAAGGTCCTGGATGCAGCCTGGCTGCTCTGAGGGCCAAATCTAACCCATTATTAGTCACAAGGAACAGTAGTGTGTTAGGATAGAAGGGCCGGGTCACAGAGAGTAGAGATCCAGTGAGCTGAGCCCCCCTGGAGCGCACTCCATAGTGTGATTATTGACTGGAGTTGAATATTTTAGCCAGGGGTTCTCCTCAAGGTGGATGGGATCTGATGTAATGGGCGGTTACATGCTCCTCTGTCCCAACTGTCAGTCATGTACAGTACCTCCCTTTAATAAATTAGAAGATAAAAAGGAAAATAGGTCCATCTTTTTTTCAAGGTAGAATCTGTAACTTTAATTTCCCAAGCAGCTTCAACAGAAGTTACTGCAAACACATTTGGCCTAGAATTTGCACAGAAAACACACTCAGCAAGACACACCTCATTTACCAAAACAAGTACAGGCCATGAGCATCAAGGTTGACCAGAAATGAAAGTGACAGAGTGCGCTTTTAAGTGTGATCACTTTTAATATTTTCAGTACAGAAATTAAGAAGAGACATTCAATACCACAAACACACACACAACACCATACTGTACTATACTGTACTGTACCTGTGTGGCTCTATTGGTTGAGCATGGTGCTTGCAACGCCAGGGTTGCAGATTTGATTCCCACGGGGGACCAGTTTGAGAAAATGTATGAACTCACTACTGTAAGTTGCTCTGGATAAGAGCGTCTGCTAAATTACAAAAATGTACCCAAGACATGCTGTCCAGAAATAGCTGTGGTCTGTGGTCTGTGGTCAGGGGCAGTATCCACAAAGCATCTCAGAAAAGGTCCTTGGAATCCTGTTCTAAGACATAAAAAAACTCCCAGCCCAGAGTGGCTTTTAGGATTATGTTAAGACACTGCTCAGACAGGAGTAAAATCAATTCATAAAATGTTATCTCAGCTGGTAATCACGACAGTTTGAGGTACCTCAAATGAAAGATAGTGATGACGCTCATTGACATTGTTGCATATGCCCACATAAAAAATACTACAGTTTACTATAAAATGCTACAGTACTTACTATAGAATTCTGTAGTATTCTGTAAAATACTATTCTACACACTGTAGTATGCCTCAATCATGTATAGTACTTTGTATAGAATTTTGAACTGTAGTGTACTGTAGACACTATTATCCACACAAAAAAAGTAAATAGTAAATACTACAGAAATGTCTGCAAAGCACTACAGTCCGAATAAACTCTAGTAAATACCACATTATTTAATTTGCATATATCCTGCCAATCCCCTTCCCCCATATCTCAATTTGTGCCACCGGTAAGTGAGAAACCTACATGCCAAGTATAGACAATATATTGTGTTCCCTATGGTTATAGGAAAGAGCAAAAGGGCTAAACTCTGTTCGGAACACAGTTCTACCTACAGGATATGGAACATTTGCTCTTTTAGTATTTCTCCAGTAGGTATCCTCAAGGAGAATGCCCCCCACTTCTATATCAAAGATAATAAAACAAACATTTCCCCAAAAACACTACAGTAAATACTACGGTATACTATAGTTTTGCAAAAAACACTACAGTAATTACTATACTATATTCTACTCTTTTTTTTACTACAGTATTTATACTATAGTCAAGTGTAAATACTACAGTATTTGATGTAGTGTTTTTGCGGACTGAAGACTGCAAAAACACTTTAGTGAATACTATAGTATTCCTACCATAGTATGCACTATATTATCTTTTTCATGTGGGTGATGGGGAATAACCAATTGCAATGAGGCATCGCCAGCTGTGGACTCTATAGCAAGCTTTAGACAACCATCAAAAGACGCAATGGTAAAATGTTTTATATAATTTTCGCCTGATACGATCAATTTGTTGGTATGCTTAACCTTTTTTTTACAAATTCTGCTAGTTGTTATAAGCAGAATTGTTATAATATTACCGTTATATTACACTCGTCACTCTCGTCACTTTGGTTTAACACTCTAAATTGCTTTGGCGCAGTAGGCATCAAGTCACAACCTATTTTTTTACAATATGACATTGTGCTCCAAAAGGATAACTTGAAATAACATGATGTGTAAATAAATAATTGAAAGAAAAAAATGTGTTTATTGATTAGCCTAGCTAGTGGTTATAAGTATTTAGGCATATCATTTGAAATAGGCCACATGTGAAATGATTGTCACAAGTGCAAAACATTATTTTAACAACTCCAAAGCAATTTCATGTGGCGCAAAATACACTGCCTTTTTCTATTATCAAGACACCTCCTGGTAACTCTCAACTGGTTTGGACAACTCATGAGGTCTCCTAAATATCTGTCGACTAGGTGGGAGTCTTATAACTAAAGAGGCTTCATGCATAGGTTTTATTTTTACCCATAACAGTAGGAGTAAAATGTTTCTATTCTCAGCCCCAATTTTCTACTCTAAGATGCTTTGTCGATATGGGCCCAGGTCTGAAATTTTGATTTGATTTGATTTATTAGGATCCCCATTAGCCGACGCCAATGGCGACAGCTAGTCTTACTGGGGACCGACACATAACGAGGGCCCCAATGCCCTGAGGGCCTAACATCCCCATACTGCCTCCTCTGTGAGGTCACGAAGAAAGTCCCCGCTGTAGTGATGCCCCTGGTAACACTGGCTCATTCAACTCTGGATTGTACAAACGGGGATTCTTGGGATCTTAAATCACTGATCACTGTTACTTTATAGATGTACTTGACATCAAAGCTTTCTGGAATGTAGTAGAAAGGGGATATTATGATCGGGTATTTTGTCCTATGAGCTAATGTGAATTTCTGAATGTGAAATGCCTGCATTAAATTGCTATTCTATTCTGCCTATTATGTTTAAAGATTTGATTATAATGGGGAAAATAACAGTATATTTGAGAAGCAGAGGTCAACACTATTTGATCACAGTAAACCAGAACCAGATCCCGTATGAAAGATATAGTAGTACTTATACAAATGTATAGTACTTAGGTACTGTATAAAGTACTAAATAAGTATAAAGGACACTGAAATAAAAGAGTCGACAAAGCAGTGGTCTTGGTCCAGTTTTAGAGCTTTAATTGATAACAGTTACGCCAGTGTTACAGTCAACACACCAACAGGCTGAGGGTAGTAAATGCCAATACAAGTTTCCCACTACTCTAATACTTCATACAGTAGAATAAATTATGCCATGGTAATATACACACATGCTGAACAGAAATAGAATAAAGCAAGAGTAAAAAAAACTACAGGTAGGCGGGGGGGCACTGGTGTAGGGGGAGCAGGACGAGGCCAAACAGAGTGCTTTATGTACCCCAGGTCAGGGACGTGTTTTTTTTTCTTCTGTTTCTTTTCGTAGAAAATACACAAATTGGAAGGGTTGTGGCGAGCACTGATTGGCACAGCTGCCGTATAGTCTGTGTGGGTTTCCTGAAAATACTGATTGGACTGGTTTGGATGAGAGGGTGTGATACTTCAGGATTTTGGCAATGATCTACTTCCCAGGAGTCAGATGAACTCGTGGATACCATTTTTATGTCTCTGTGTGCGGTTTGAAGGAAGTTGCTAACTTGCTCTAGTGCAATTGCTAAGTAGCGTTAGTGCAATGGCTGGAAGTCATGCTAGCAGATCCCCATAGACTCCCAGTCATTGTGCTAACGCTAGTTAACATTGGTTCACAATACTACCTCTAACTTCCTTCATATTGGACACAGAAACATAAAAATGGTATCCACAATTTCATCTGACTCTGGGGAAGTAAACAAAGGGCCTCATTGCCAAAATCTCTAAGTATCCCTTTAAGGTCCCGGAAAGTCAGATCATTCAGGTATTTGTGTGTCCAAAATGAGCATATGAGGCCATGTTACCCCACAGAAAGTTCAAGGGTCAGTGTCCGTGCCACATGTTATGCCCCAGGAAGAGATAGGTAAGTGGGGGAAAGTAAGATGTCGTCTGTGAGGGTTGACAGGAACAATCCATTGGTCCCAACAGGAGGCAAATGTCTGTTAAAATGGGGGAAGAATCAACTTCCAATAAAAATGTAAACGTGAATAATGACTTTTTTCTCTCAGGTCTGAGTTCCAATTCAATATTCCTGCTCTGATACACTTTTTCATGTGAAAATGTTTAACCTGTTCTCTTGATCAGTGGACGTTGGATAACATCCATATTTTCCAGTTACAAAAATTGGTGAATTGAGTCATTTTCATCAATCATTTTTAAGAGCGAAAGCTAAAATACAATCTGTATATTATTTTTTTTTACATCAATACAACATAGTAAAAGGAGCAAATGAAACAAACAAATATTCAGGAATGTAACACAAATATACATTGTAAGACTTCAAGAGATGCAGCATTCACTCAACCATCAATGTCTTCTCAACCATCATCCTCATCAACCTCATAATCATCATTGATAACTTTTAGTACAAAACATGTTTTCATATAAACAACCCATACACAATCCGATTTTGAATGTAATATTCACTGTTTTTTTTACTTAACCAGAATACGGTTGGTTCCAATACGATCAGATTAATATTTACGTTTTATGGACTTTTTTCTTTTACATCTGTTATGTATTGGGGGCAATTTCATATTATATCAGACTGATGTGAATACTATACCTTTTAAGAGCTTAGAGCCATTTTCTGGGATGCTTAATATATGAGATACAGTTAAGAAAACAGATTGTATGGCACAAATATTCAATACAAATTGTCATATCTTGGAATGGTTTTCAACAAAATAATGTAAAATTAAAAATACAATGAAATTCCAGAGTTCAAGTACTTTGTGATTTTGGAATGCTGCACCACTCTTGTTTTAGAGAGAAATAATGCAAATATATTGGTCATAATTTTGTAAGACACACATACGTTAAGTATGACACACTAAAACCGCCACTACCCATGAAAAGACCTCCAAACAACCTCGAAATGGTAATGGCAAGTAATGATTGACCTAGCATTAGCTAAACACATGGATGTCCTTGAACATTGAACATTTTCTTCCCCTCAAAACAATCCTCTGGTCCCTGTGGCCAATCAATGCCTGGGGGAGGCTGGGTGAAGCGGACCTCTGGAATTGGGAGTTTCCCATTGGCCGTTCATTCCCAGATGATTCTGAGGAGCTCGACGTCCTACAGAGTAGCCTTTAAGTTCCTTTAGAAATGTCGGGCACGAGATTAGAGTGGGAAGGTCAAATCCATGACATGAGAGACAACAGTAGCAAGCTGCTATCAGACCTTCTCAACCTCCTCCCTCTCTTTCTCTCTTACTCCCCCTCCCTTCTTTCTCTGTAAGCCCCTCCTCCCTCTCTTTCTCTCTCTCTTTCTCCCCCCTCCCTTCTTTCTCTGTAAGCTCCTCTAAATCATCTGTTCAAATAATACCAGCGAACGCCAATGAAATCTTTGACAAAACGGAAAGTAAACAACATTGTAACAATAATTATAATTTTGAACAGCAATAGGAACAGCCACAGTTATAATGACAAATAGAATTATAACACCACCGTAACAAATGACATGGTTCAAAAACTTGGGAACGAAAGATAAGCTACACTTGTTCGGCCTGCATGTGCTAACTTTTGGTAGCGTCGGTCGGGCAGGCCATTTCAATATGGGCCCAAGACAGTAGGAGCTCATTCCCCTCTAGCTCTCCATAGCCCTGTAAGGGTCTCTTGGTTGGGGATGAGAGGAGGAATTGTGGAATGGTGGAACAGTGGAAAGAGACTGTAGCTACAGCTCCCCGCTCCTCCTCCTGGAATGGCTGCTTCAATTTCAGTCCGTTTCTCTCTTCGAGACTACAAGTGCTTTCATCTTCTGTCTTGTCTCTCTCCCACAAACACACACAAAAACAGAAACACGTCTGCACACACACACACACACTTCTGGCTCTCCCGTTGGTGATGGAGGTGGCGGTGAGAGAGATAGGGGCGAGAGAGAGGCGCCGGTGGCAGGTCAAGGGGCTAGTGTGGGGGAGATGGGGGACTGTAGAGTGCGACTAATCTAGTAGGCCTGTCCCGTCTCCACCTGGAGCAGTCCCAGGACGGCTGAGTGGTCTCCCAGCTTCATCCTCCGCTGGCTGGACAGGCTCACGTTCTTCGCCAGGTAGTCCACAGCAGCTGCAGATGGAAGCACAGGACAAATACACACACACTTAGCCTACTGTGAAAAGACACCATCATAATGAATGAATACAATTAATCAAGCGATCAATAATGCTTTATTTTATAGAGATTTTTACAAATACATTTGGCACATGTACTGTATTTAACAGCAACCTGGGGCTTCCTTTGGTTCCCCGCCTGTAAATGGTTTCTCTATAGTCACTACCCATTTGTGTGTACGTGCGTGTGTACGTGTGTGTTACAGAGACAAACATTTGTGTGTGTGTGCATGTGTGGGTCCCATTCAAAACACACATCCTGTTCACACACGGCCACGGTGTGACTAACTAACTAACCCAGCCCCCGGGGTTCGGCCAGTCATCCAACCAGGCAGGGCTGTGACTGGACGGATCTCCGCTCTCCTGAATTGACTGACCGATTACTAGAATAGAACTTTATCAGGAACACGTGTATACTCTCACCTGCGGGCAGACACTGGGTCATGGGGTCAAACCCCAACTACCTACATCCCCCCATGACAACCCAGGGGCTGGGTATTGATCTAGCTCACACCTCACACTGTTTCAATTTCCCCACACAAGCTAAAAAGACATTAGGAGAGGTTGATTGGTTGGGGCAGAGGTGTAACCAATGGGCCGCAGGGCTGGGCGTCAGGGGGACAAACAGAGGACAGGAGAGCTAGGAAGGAACAAGGGGGCAAGACTAAGGAAGCCCTCCATTTAACCCTCTATCCTAGTGAAGGACCACGTAGGGAACAACATTATGGAACGTCAAGGTAGAACTAGATTGTGTGCAGCTCTGCCTGTCTGTCTTTTCTATGTGCATGTCTGCATTGATGTCTGTGTCTTTATCTGTCCGTCTATTATGTGGGTGCGTCAATTGGCTCTTTTGAGATTGTGTCCAATTCAAATGACTGATATTAGGAGAAAATGTGTCATAGCCGAACAAAGGAGCCAACCGGAGGCCAGCTTATACAGCCTTAGACATGGCACAGACAGGCTGTTGAAGGTGGATATTAGCATGCTGGCATTAGGGCTTATTGGCACGTCTTTCCTTCTTTTTTATAAACATGTCTAGTCTGTCGCTCTTTTTGATGCTCCTCCCCGCTGCAGGTGATTTGAACCCCTTCTTTTGTAGAAAGAGGAGGAAGTGGAGAGGGTGTGACAGGAGAGGGGCACAGTATGTGTGTGTGTCTGTGTGCGCTTGTGTGCGTCTTACTGTAGACCGTGCCAGACTGCTGTCAGGGGTGCTGGCGGGGCTGACGGTAAGTAGAGAAAGGAAGCTGTCAGGAGTAGAGGTGTAACGGTAGGAGAGGCACACCTGTGGGCGGGGAGGACGTCCGCCGACCTGTCCGTCACCCTGACGGCTGGGGAGGGGATGTGTGTGCGTGCGTGTGTGTGTGTGGTGTGTGTGTGCGCGCGCACATATGTTTGTGTATCTGTATGTGTGTGTGTGTGTGTGTGTGTGTGTGTGTGTGTGTGTGTGTGTGTGTGTGTGTGTGTGTGTGTGTCGGTGTCGGTGTCGGTGTGTGTGTGGGGGCCGGGGGGAGACCTACAGTGCCGTGAACAAGTATTTGCCCCTTTTTAACATCCAATTCCCTCGTGTGAAAAAGCAATTATGCCTGGCAAAAACCAAGCACTGCATTCCATAGTAAGAACCTCATACCAGTGGTTAAGAATGGTGGTGGTAGTGTGATGGTTTGGGGATGCTTTGCTGCTTCAGGACCTGGACGACTTGTCTTAATAGAAGGAACCATGAATTGTGCTCTGTATCAGAGAATTCTACAGGAGAATGTCAGGCCATCCATCTCTGAGCTGAAGCTGAAGCGCAGCTGGGTCATGCAGCAAGACAATGATCCAAAACACACAGTCAAGTCCACACCGACATGAGAGACTGATCAACAACTACAGGAAGCATTTGGTTGGAGTCATTGCAGCTAAAGGTGGCACAACCAGTTATTGAGTGTAAGGGGGCAATGACTTTTCACATAAGGGAATTGGATGTTGCATAACTTTGTTAATTAAATAAATAAAATAAGTATACCATGTTTGTGTTATTTGTAAACTCTAGTTCCCTTTATCTAATATTAGGCTTTGGTTGAAGATCTGATAACAAAAATTGAGAAAATCAGAAAGGGGGTAAAAACCTTTTCACCCTCGAAGGGAAGCTCTTTTCTCCTGTCACCCAGGCTATACGTCTTAAATAAAACCCAGTCAAAACACACACACACTCCAAACCTCTTCCATTAGATGGGTGTACACAAACACACACACAGGCGTACACAAACACACACACACACACACGTATTGCATTACTCATCTCATATGTATATACTATATTTTACCATCTATTGCATCTTGCCTATGCCGCTCGGTCATCGCTCATCTATATATTTATATGTATATATTCTTATTCCATCCCTTTACTTAGATTTGTGTGGATTAGGTAGTTGTTGTGGAATTGTTAGATTACTTGTTAAATATTACTGCACTGTCGGAACTAGAAGCACAAGCATTTTACTACACTTGCAATAACATCTGCTAACCATGTGTATGTGACCAATACAATTTGATTTGAATTGATATACACATAGCCATTTTAATGGCACAAGACTAAAGCTGTCAGGCACTTCATGTCTTGTGCTACAACAGAAGAGATGATGGTGTCTCTCAAACGACACGTATCCTAAAGCCCTGCATGTCGTTACCCCTAGTAACCCACTACTCACTCTGTCCATATTGGCTGTACTGGTAGCCGGCGGTAACAGGGTCCACACTGTAGCTGGTGGTGCTGTAGGTGGGAGGGCAGTAGGACTGGGAGGAGGCCATGCTGTCCACCGTCTTGATGGACTGGTCTGAGGAGCGCTGGCTGCAGCTGGCCGAGATGGAGTTGGACGACTCCAGGCTGCCGTGGAGGGGCGAGATGGAGAAGTCATGCTGGGACTGTGAGGGCACGCCGCTGGGGTTACTCAGGATGCTCATCACCTGGGGGGATGGAGGGAAAGGGGGGGAAGAAGCTCAGTCAGTGTGCTGTGGATCAATGGTACAGTATATATAGGCAAAGGGTTCAACTATTGCATAACAAACTTGACAAAATATAGAGAGTTTCTCAGTGTATAATATTGGGAGTTATTAAGTGAATGACTGAACTAACGTTGAGGCAAGCAGTGTACCTTTTGACACTAGCAAGAGGAGGGTGGGCAGAGAAAGAGATGTAGAGATTAAGATAAAGTTGGGGGTTCTCTTGGCAGAGGCAGACACCTCTCGTCCCGGGGCCTGCTCCACAACAAGCGCTTGGGGAGCCCTCCTAATCTGTAGTAGCCCCTGCAGCTCTCCCAGAGCAGCTCTGTCTCCCAGAGCTCATGAATGATTCACACTGTTTAAATAAGATCCTAAGGAGTCTCCATTAGATGTCTCTGGAGACTACAGCAGACAGACACAGCAGCTATGTCCTCCTTCAGCTTTGATCGGCACAGATAACACACTGTAGGTGATGACATGCCAAACTTCCAGTGCTGCCCGGATTGGTGTCATAAAAATACATTCTGAAATGGCACGCTATTAAAGTAGTGTAGTATATAAGGAACATGGTGATCATTACAGTGAAAGTTAGAATGCAAGGGTCAGCTGGCTGAGAGAAACTACCTGTTTTTTGGGGATCAGGATTATGAAACACTCTGGTGTAATAAGAATGGTTCTACTGAACTGTACAAAAAAGTGTACTGGCGATCAGAATATTTGTTTTCAATATGCAAAACATGATGAGAGGTAGAACACACACACACATATATAACAACCCAGTTGTTTGAACTGAACTTGACAGAGTATGTAGACAAGCTAAGATGGGAATGGAGAGAAGTGCATGGATAAATGGAGGGAAAGGCACACAATACAAAATAAACACACACACACACACTCTGAGCCTCCTCTAGCTACAACATCAGGTTCCTGTTGTGTCTCTGCTACGCTCTAGTGCCCTTTGGCTCCTTTACACTCCTGCTGCTAAACCAATTAGCCAGTAATAGAGCAGGCCACACAATCAAGACCACATGCAGCCTCAGCCCCAACCCTGAACCTGTCTGTTTTAAATAAGGTCCACAGGAGGTCCCTGAAAGAGGGTGAGGCCACCAGCTACTGTACCAAGACCAGGACAGATGCATCAGCCCTTCAAAGTGCACACACAGACACTCACACTTTCATGCATTTACGTGTGCACAAACAAGTGCATATGGTGTAGGGAAGAGGGGTACAAAACAGAAGAGACAATGGTACACACCGTAGGTGTAGGGAACAAGGTTACACTACATGTAGGGTGTAAGGGGACAAGGGTACACTACATACCCAGCTAGCACATTTGATTCATTGGATGTTGTGGGAACGTAAGTTTTTGGTTTCCCATTGGAAAGGGAAAAGGGGATACCTAGTCAGTTGTACAACTGAATGCATTCAATTGAAATGTGTCTTCCGCATTTAACCCAACCCCTCTGAATCAGAGAGGTGCGGGGGGCTTCCATAATCGACTTCCACGTCTTTTGTGCCCGGGGAATAGTGGGTTAACTGCCTTGCTCAGGGGCAGAACGACAGATTTTTACCTTGTCATTGGTTCTGGGAATGAAGCCATATTCCTGACCGGTAAAACAAAAAAAGAAGTGAACATTTCACCTATTCTGGGAACGTACATTTTTAGATTGCAGGGAGGTTCTGAGAACGTTTTACTATGGTTCCCTGAAAGTTTTCCTGGGAGGCTTTATTAACGTTCTGAGAACGAAAATTCTAGGTTATTTGAAGGTAATTAAATAACGTTCTGAAAACAATTACTTTTAATAACACTGCTATGCTGAAGTACTAAAGTTCCTATAGAAGAACGTTGTTTCTTAATATCCTCAGAACAATTTGAGAACATGACTTTAAAAAGAACCTTGAGGAAACCTGCAGAAAACGTTATTCTGAAGTACTGAAGTTCCCACCTAAGAAACATATTGTTCTCAGAACATTATGTGCTAGCTGGGTATCCTGCACCATTTCCAGAATGTTGTGGGAAGGTTGTATGTAGAATAACCATAGGACAACCACCCTCTCCCAAGCTCTAAGAAGCATATGTTCTCAAAACATTATGTGCTAGCTGGGTAGGGTGTAGGGAAGATGAGTGTATGGGGACAGGGGACTCAGCGAGGGGGTCTAGGATAGGCAAGTGGCTGGAGGGCAGAAAGAGGGACTTAACAGGCGCTTCATTGAGGTTCCATTCTCCTCCACTCTTTTCTTATCTGTCCCTTAAATTAAACGCAATGCTATCAGCGCCATGCTAAATCTAGTGGTTCCAATTAGAATTCACGCCACATTCCGCACACACTTCCTCAACAGTCATGACCTTCCTTTTAAAAAGGGGGTAATTCTATTAATGGTGTTATACTGTATTTATAGGCCGATATACATTTTTTATCTCATAGTTTTTAGTCTTTCTGGAGAGAGGAAAAAGTCATTAATGATGGCCAAGTATAAAATTCTCCATTTTACATTTTACACGAAACGTTAAGAACTCTTTTAGTAAAGTACCTGTAATCCTCAACCTTCATTCTCCTGCCCGACCCAGGCCGTTATTTTCTCCTTCATTTGACAGAATTTCCCCCAGCGCCCGGTGAGGGCATTAGTGTGTGTCTGAGGAGCGTTTAAGGGGCTTGAGTCTCCCCAGGAAGGCGATTTAGAGCCCTACGTGGGGTAGAGGCGACCCGGGAGGTGTCAAAGCCTCCATGTGGGGGACGAGGGGGATGAGGTAAGGGGGCCTGACACCTCTATTCAGGGCGGCGGGTAAGCGTTCTGTCACCATGGTGAGCCCATTGTGGCGCTGAAAGACCAAATTATTCAAATCTTCATATTTAGCATAACCTTATTGACGTCAATTAAATCGGCGACTCGTACGGGAATATTTGGAGAGTGCAGCAAGAGCTATAGCCGAAGCCTTTATGTGAGACTCATGGAGAGATGTGGTGGGATATTGTCGGCTCGGTCTCTCCAGCCTCTTCCAGCACTGCAGCCAATGGAAGGCTGTCTCTGTGATGTGAGTGACTGGCTCTCTCTACAGTTGTGGAAGCCACACAGTGTAGGGACACGTTCTGCTGTGACCCTAGCCACACTGCCTGTGTTCATTCCATGTTTGTATGTGTGTGTGTGCGTGCGTACGTGCGTGCGTGCGTGAGTGAGAGAGAGAGAGAGAGAGAGAGAGAGAGAGAGAGAGAGAGAGAGAGAGAGAGAGAGAGAGAGAGAGAGAGAGAGAGAGAGAGAGAGAGAGAGAGAGAGAGAGACAGTTGGTGGAGGGGAGTGTAGGCACAGTGAGGTCCAGACCTCGGCCATGGGTTGCAGTTGTAATCTATTATTTCCTGCACTTCCACTACCACCGTCACTAAGTAAAAATCTATATTCTTTCCACATGTTTGAGTGTAACCTCTTAGTATCTGATACAACTGCTGGGAGGAAGCAGGGAACGTTTGCCAATCAACCCGGCTGACAAACAATATCCCCAGGCTCTCTACTCTCCACCTCAAAGACCACGACCAGGCCAGAGAGAGGGAGAAGGGGAGAGAGAGAGAAGGGGAGAGAGAGATGAAGGGAGGGGGGAGAGGGGGACAAAGCTTCTCTGAAGTGGTGCAAAAATACCCCCTGGTCGGAAAAACACACTTAACTTTCCCTCTTCTCTTAACAATGTGCTCCTTTCCGTGGCTCTCCAACCCTCTCAACCCTCGCCACCCTTCTCACTTCTATTTCCCTCCCCCTTACCCCTTCATCCCCTCCTCCTCCCCATCCTCACTCACTCTCTCTCTCATTTTGGGAAACATCCCCTTTACTAGCTCAGTTTTCATTTGTCTGCTGTCTGTGCCAGTTCTGGAAGGGGAGATAATGTAAGCCAGGACCTAGTTTAAAGGACACTGCCTCAGGGCATTCCCTGCCTCCCACTCTCTGTCTGTCTGTCTCTCACACACACACACACCCCAGATAGATTACTTTATAAATAATAATAAAACAAGTAATTAATTCTCTCAACTTCTGAGCCCCCTAGCCTCCGGCCCTGTAAACGGAGAAGTGTAAATTGATACAATGTGCAACCTTTCAGATAAATAAATAGCACATTTGCAACACAAAAAAGCCGCCTTTCATGCAATCCTAATTTCCTGAACTGTTAAATTATATTTTTTGTCTCTGTGTGACTGTTCGACGGGAGCTCGCTATTTGTTGGGTTTCCGGCACCGAAACAGACAGACCCGGTTGCGGCAGTTTTTTTTCTCAGCTGGAGCGAAGTGGAAATGCTACGGAGGCGGAGACAGAACCAATTTAATGGCCTTCTCTTTCTAATAGCCCCCAAAATAGAGTGGTAGTCTCACACGACTGGAACTGATACATACTATTTGCATTGTAATGAGATGTCCTATTTCATCTGGAATGAACACGATGCTGGTTTCAGTATGACGCGCTGTCAAGCCGTGCCCTCATAACTTATACGACGGAATGTCTAAATACTGTATTGGCATGTACACATTTCAAGGTTGATTGATAATAATTAAAGAATTAGTATTTCTTTATACTCTGTCTGCAATCCTCTGGCATTTGAACGTGCTCATTACCTATACTGCAATATCATATATATTTCTCTTTGTCATTGTGAATAAAGTTCCCCTCTTCAAAACAATACGACAGACTACATTACCCAGAGTAAGGTTTCATAGCAGGAGTCCACCTACAGAGAAACACTGTAAACTGGCAAGGTACGAAACGCTGTCTTAATAAACCACACGTGGGAGTATAGATCACACTGTGCACTAAAGACCACTGCATCCCCACACAACCAAAAAACACTCCACCTGGCCCACATCTGATCCTCCGTCTTTCCCTCTCTCTCTTTCCCTCCCTCCCTCCCTCCTCTCCTCTCCCTCTCCCTCTCCCTCTCACAGCACAGGTCTGATGATGGAAAGGAATGGTGAGTGGTGTAGGAGGAAAGAGGGGAGAGAAAGAGAGAGAGAAAGAGATGGATGGAGGAGGGATGAGTAACAAAGGCCCCTGTAGGACTGCTGTGTAGGCCTGCGGGCCTGCCTGCCTGCAGAGCTGATAGGACCCTCTGTCTGTCTGTAGCCAACCCCAGTGCCATCAGCCCACTCCATGCTCCAAATACACACAAACATGCACACACACACACACACACACACACACACACAAACACACACTGGAGGAGACTAGATAAGCCTCTCCTCTCACCCTGACTCAAACGCCCCCGAATGGTGCCTTTATGCTCCTCAGTGGTCGGCAGGTAGAGGGGGTCGGGCGCAGAGTGGGAACGATTGAGCCTTCCAAATGTCACCAGGTTATCTGAACGCCACAGAATGTCTCCCACTCGACATTAGATCTTCAACCCTGATGCCAGCTTATGGGGGTTAGCTAGAGTCTTTTCCCAGGCTTTCAATGTAGGTTGATATTATGTTAGTTGTAGGTGGAACAAATATGGAGAACTCCAAATGTCACCAGGTTCAAGTCTACAGAATGACATCTCCCACTCACCACCAGATCTCCAACCGTGATACCAGCTTATGGTGGTTTGAGTTCTTTGTTGAAGGCTTCTCAGTGTAGGTTGAAGCTTTTTACAATGTACGTTGATATGTTGGCTGTAGGTTGAACAACGGTTGAGCCCTCCAAATGTCACCAGGTTATCTGTATGGCCACAGAATGACATCTCCCATTGCCAACCCTCATACTGAGTTATTTGTTGAAGGCTTTTCAATGTAGGTTGATATCTCATTAACGTAACATAA
The DNA here is from genome assembly GCA_030435695.1 of Brachymystax lenok tsinlingensis. Taxonomy (NCBI): domain Eukaryota; kingdom Metazoa; phylum Chordata; class Actinopteri; order Salmoniformes; family Salmonidae; genus Brachymystax; species Brachymystax lenok. The sequence continues at coordinate 34,576,906 of CM059802.1, read as the reverse complement.
ATGTAGAGGATGTCGCCTATATGGAAATTAAGTCAGCGACCGGTGCAACTATACGAAACGGAGATGAAAACAGCTAATTAAGAAGCATGACAGTATTGAATTGTGAATATCTGATGCAATCATCAGTAATTACAAGATCAGCTTATGCCATTCTACGGCAAGCAGATGGGTTCATTGTCAAAGGCAATAATCCTGAAATCCCAACTCCCCCATCATTGAAAAAAAGAAGACTTCAATGTCATGAAGCCTGGGTTGTACGCAAACAAATCAACCCCAAATGAAAAACAAATGTATTCGTCGAGCAATGCTGCTATTGAAAAAATAGATCATTTTGGCATCTCTGACGTAATCGCATGCCAATTCAAGAGACAGATAATAGTGACCTCAGATTATATTGCTGTATTCAATTGTAATGTAAATGAAGTAGCTACTATTTGCTATTTAGGAGAATCAGTCATGGCCACCAGGTGAAAGTATGTTTGCGCATTGAAAAAAATATAACTTTTTCAGCTCCGTATGAACAGTTGGAAATTCTATTAAAATATTGAAATGTAAAATCTGCAAAGAAGAGGTCCATGGCATGAAAGATAGAAAATAATAAAATGGGTGTCTCCAAAAACTGCTCAACTCTAATACATACTGCAACTCAATTACAAGTTAATACCCCCATTCTAATACTGTATCACAGTCCCCCATCAAGGTGGGTAGTCTAGGTGTAGTCACTAAGTGTCTATTTCAAAGTAAAAGCCAATGCATAAATATAATTAGCAGATTTTGTCACCGTGGAGACAGAGCTGGGTAATTAGCATCTCTAAGCAGCCAACAGGACGGAACCTCTCCCTCTATCTCTCACGCTTTATCTTCCTCTCGAACTCCCTCTCCCTCTCTCTTTCTATCTCTCTCCATTTCTTTATGTCCCCTCTATCCTGCCTCTCTCACAATTTCCCCCTTCTTGTGCTCTCTCTATTTCTTTCTCTCTCTCCATCTCCCTATCCATCTCTCTATCCATCTCTCTGTCAGACCCAGGGGTCGTTGCAGGGTGGCAGAGAGCAGATGACAGTGCTGATTGGGGCTCCCGGTCGCATGTCAGCGCCTTAATTGGCCGCAGCACATTAATTGAAAGTGAAAAGTAGCGTCGGCCAAAAAAACAACAAACGATGGGAGGCGCGTGTGAGTAATTTTGAAGGGAAGGAGCTAGAGCTGGAGCTCAGGCTGGAGATGAGGCTGGGGCTGAGGCTGGAGCTGAGGCTGAGGCTGGGGCTGAGGGTGGAGCTGAGGGTGGAGCTGAGGCTGAGGCTGGGGCTGAGGCTGAGGCTGGAGCTGAGGCTAGGGCTGAGGCTGGGGCTGGGGCTGAGGGTGGAGCTGGGGCTGGGGCTGAGGCTGGGGCTGAGGGTGGGGCTGAGGGTGGAGGTGAGGCTGGGGCTGAGGGTGGAGGTGAGGGTGGAGCTGAGGCTGAGGCTGGGGCTGAGGGTGGAGCTGGGGCTGGGGCTGAGGGTGGAGCTGAGGGTGGAGCTGAGGCTGAGGCTGGGGCTGAGGGTGGAGCTGGGGCTGAAGCTGGGGTTGAGGCTGGGGCTAGCTGGTGGAACCAATTGTGCGACTGAGAAAAGCGTAGCAGTTGAGTGGAAGGAGAGAGGAGGGAAGGGAGGAGGAGAAAGCGATAGAGCGAGAAATGGAGGGAGGAAGGGTGCTCCGTTGGAAGTCTTTAATTGATTCAAATTAGGCGTTTGATTGACAGTGACAGGAACTGGGCAGGGACAAGCCAGGCGCAGATGACAGCGATTAGCGTGTAACCAAACAAGCTGTCATTTTACCACAACACGCTTAGCTATGGGAAACACTGGCCATATGGCTCTTTTAACCCTCAGTGATCTGCAACACACTTTCTACCACACACTGTGACATGGGCCGTGGCAGGAATCTGTCTTGCCTACTACGTACTAAAACTACATACTATTGACTAATCGTACTACATACTATTTAGTACTTACTCTTTAGTAAAAATGTATGCAGTAAGCAACAAATATTAAAATTGTAGGCTCACCCATACCGAGAACGCCCATATTTATTTATTATGTAAATGAGCTACCACTAAAACCATATCAGTGTGATACTGTAGCGTTGACAATATTCATCCTTTGCATTGGTTTGCCATGTTTTTTAATTTTGCATGTGGACATTTCTCGCCTGCACTGCTAACTGCTCTGTATGTGTGTGCCTTGGCTTAGTAGAGTGAAGCCGTGGCATAGGAGAAACCCGTCAGCGCTTCCTAACCACTCCAAAGTGTTACAAGGCCCCTCACTAACCAAAGGTTAATGCTTTCTATGGGGCTCACAACGCAGAGAAGGTGTAGGAGCAATCCGCTCTCCCTCTCCGGGTAATATGACAGAGATGGAACCGAGATAGATTCAGGAACGCCAGGAACAAGGTAAGCTTTCCTCTATTGCACCCCTCTCCACTTCTCCGTCCCCTTTTGCTCCCTCCCCGCCTCACGCCTCTCCACACCGCCGCCTCCGCCAAATTAAACGGCAGCCTTTAATGATTTCACCAGAGTGTTTTTTTCCCCCGACCAGCCCGCGAGAGCCGGTGCTGCTACCGGATGGTGGGAAGTGGGAACTCACTGAGGCGAGGGAGGAAGCGAGAGAGGGGGAAGGAGGAGGGAGTTTTGTTTGCTAAAAACAGCGGGGAGTTGGCCCAGTGAAGAATGTCAGGTCAAATTGTTCTTGACAGTGCTAATATTGGAACCTCATAGCCCATAATTACATGCAAATAAATAGTGAAATGGCTCTCAGCTGGAGACCGAGTGGGAGAGGGCTGCTGTTAGCACAAGCCAGCTGGTGACCGCAGTGCAGAGAGAGTGCGAGATGGAGAGAAAGAGAATCTATTTCAAATCATTGAAAAAATAGGTTACTTTCCATGTCTGAAGTTTTGTATACGTTTCTTTAAAAGAGGAGCAACGGAAAGGCTGTTCATCAATGGTGAAAAGTCAGCCTACGGTACAGTAACATTGGACCGACACCAACATGGTCTGATTGACCGGAGTGACAGTCGCACCTTTTGCTATGCTAAGATTTATCAATAACTTACTAGCCTGGTTAAACCAGACTAAACGCTACACTCACCATCCAGGCTAATCAATCACGGCTTCCCCACCTGTCAGAGTGGTATCTGTGACCAACAGGAAGCACATGCACCCTGCTGATCTTTCACCTCTGGGTGTCTGGTGCAGGTTCACATCAGTGGCCAGAGCCCCCCTACAGTCCAGACTCAATGACCTTCTAACCTTTTGACCTTTGCACTTTGACCGGATGCTGAACTTTGACCGGACAGTTCCACCTTGTGAAAGGCTGAGGCCCGAACGAGTCACAAGAAAGACCAACAGAGATGACGGCAAAATAAGAACACCGATCTGTACCCATTGTTTTTTTGTGAAATTGCTTCTGATTGAAATTGAACCCTATTACTGGTCAATGGGACAATTGAGGTAGTGTTGTTGTCCTACAGTAGCAGGAAGACTATAGGGGGAAAGGGGATTGATTGAGAAAACAGTTAGTGTATGCTGTAGCCTGCCTGCATCCCTAAGATAGGGTTATGTTTCCATTCATATATTCCATTCTATATGATAGCCATTGTGTACTTACTGTCTGTGGTTTAGATAAAAGGCTGTGAAAATAGCTGTTCAAATGAACTCAGAACCTCTATAATGAAGTCGCTTATGGAAATAATGGAAATGTAAAGTATATACAATGAGTATACCTTCCTAATATGTCTATGTCATGGAAAAAGACGGTGTTCTTAAGGTTTTGTATACTCAGTGTATATACTATATATATGCCTATATGATCAGTATTTAAGATCCTGTTAATGCCGAGCCCATAGAGTGTAATAAAGAAACACAGCTACTGATCTAATAGGCCTTTGCAACTGCGTGGGTCCCACAGTGTGCTTTTCAGGCTCCACCACCCCACTTAAATCCTCATCTTCTAGGACTTACTGAAATTCATATTGGCTGTCTCTGCAAGATAAATGTAAATCGCATTCCCTTATATTTGCTATTTATCAGGACGCAACAGCATCCTCACTTTCAGCAGGAAAAATATATCTCACCCGCACACAAACAACCTTGCATTTAAATAGCATTTTTATTGTCCTCCCTAGCCTTTCACCTATGAGAGGGGGAATAATGTTGCCTCCCTGGGGAGATTGAGGGCACAGAGAGAGAGAGAGAGAGAGAGAGAGAGAGAGAGAGAGAGAGAGAGAGAGAGAGAGAGAGAGAGAGAGAGAGCGAGAGAGAGAGCGAGAGAGAGAGAGAGAGAGAGAGAGAGAGAGAGAGAGAGAGAGAGAGAGAGAGAGAGAGAGAGAGAGGGGGTATAGAGGGAGAGAGAAGTGAATAGAAAGGAGATGAAGACAGAGGTGATGTCAGACCTAAAGAGAGAGAGAAAGAGTGAATTGGAGAGAATGTGAAAAGAGGGAGAGAGATGTCCAATGGTCAACAGAGAAATCTAAATAAATAATATAATAGTATCTTGAGGTCAGGAATACAAAGAATAGATTTGACAAGGTCCAATAACACCAAGTACTATTTGATAACAGAAAGCCAATCAAAGTAAATGAACGAGCAAACAAGTTAACCAATGTGTCCTTATAATATCAAATTTCACATGATGCATCTCACCATGTTGTAGGCCTATCTGTATTCTCAGTAATCACAAGGACATCCTATCATTTTGTTAACCATTCACCTGCCATAACTACTATGTCTGGTATCTCAAATTCCCGTTGTTCAATACTGTACTGTATTGTATTCTGAATTATTTTACCTCCAGACGGTTTCGGCTAGTGATAGCCCTGCCTAACCACCAGGAGGCACTGCGTGAGATAACTCAAACACCTTTTAAGGGGCTTAAGGGCTATTGAGTCCATTCTTCCATTGGAGCACCACAGAGAAAGAGAAGAGGAGGAAGGAGGAGGGCTTTCCACACATCCGAACCACTGAAACTCTACTACCTACAATTACTATTACCAGACCAGGAAGACTCGTATTTTCTTATTTCCACTCTTCCAGTGCTGGGAGTAAAAGAAGAAGAAGAAAATAGCAAGAAGAAGAAGAAGAAGAAGAAGAAGAAAATAGCAAGAAGAAGAAGAAAATAGCAAGAAGAAGAAGAAAATAGCAAGAAGAAGAAGAATAAGAAAATAGCAAGAAGAAGAAAATAGCAAGAAGAAGAAAATAGCAAGAAGAAGAAGAAGAAAATAGCAAGAAGAAGAAGAAACAAAATGAATAAATAAGTAAATGTATGCTAAAAAAAAACATTCCGCCAGTGGATATGATTTAAATTCGCCTGATTTTCTTGGCAGGTCTCATCTTTTTCTCTTCTAAAGCTTCTTACTTTTTTTTATTCTTGCCAAATTGAAACAGCATCTGTATTTAGGATGAGTTCTAATTAACAAGTATGTATCCCCTTCTACCCTTCCCCCCGCTTTCCCTCTCTCTAAGTATGGAAGTGATGTAAATATATGCATTCATCCTTTTTGATATGTTGACACTGGAGCTTGCCAGCTGACACGGTGCCCAGTGAAGGAGCTTAATACCCCCAAGTTTTCATAACGTATGAGACTAAGGAGGCACAAGTCTCTCTCTCTCTCTCTCTCTCTCTCTCTCTCTATATATATATATATATATGTATATATATATATATATATGTGTGTGTGTGTGTGTGTGTGTGTGTGTGTGTGTGTGTGTGTGTGTGTGTGTGTGTGTGTGTGTATATATATATATATATATATATATATATATATTTCTCTCTCATTGCCATTCAGGTGCACAGTGTCTAGTCAAAAGCAAGAGGGGGGTGGGAGAGGGAGAGAGCGAGGGAGCCAAAAACATCTCCCCTGGTAAATGTTTTTTTTTGGCAACTCCTGTGCAGGCTTCTTAAATATTCATCCCCTTTTTAAAAAGTGGCTGCTGTGCTAATGGAAGTGCTGTGGTGAGGGGAGAGGGAGTGAGAGGGAGTGAGAGAGAGAGAGAGAGAGAGAGAGAGAGAGAGAGAGAGAGAGAGAGAGAGAGAGAGAGAACAGGAGGGAGGGAAAGAGGGAGAGGAGAGGGCCCCCTCCCCTTATCTCGGGCAGACAGTTGTCAGGAATCACTAGTGAGGCCTGAGTTAGCGCGCGCGGCGCAGGCAGGCAGGCCTGGGGATATGGATCAAAGGGAGAGCCGGGGAGTGCTACAGTGGCTCTGATCCCCTAGTGCTGAAACCCCAGCCTTATTCACTCACATACACACACCCAAACACACACACCAAAACACACACTCCCCGACATCAAATGCTAGCCAGAGCTCTTCCGCCATTCCAAAACACAAATCTTCCTCCACCACCACAGCAATTGAAATTAAGAAGGAAAAACCTTGACTTTTTTCTCCGTTTTTTTGTGTGTGTGCTTTTGTTGACTTTTATGATGAATTTATGGGTTTAGTTGGGGTTTGTTTGTGGGTAATTGTTTGTTTATCTGTGACGGGTCAACAAGTTGTGTGTCCTGACAACGAGGGATTAGGGGACCAACATTGTGCCTGTCATCTGACATTTTATATAGAAAACAGTCTGACAATGGGGTGACCAATAATAGCCAAATAGATTTTTTTAAACGTGGTTCAATAAGATCAGCTTTATTTCATCAAGAATCCAAGGCTGTAACAGAATGACTGGGAGCCAGGCTGCATACATATCAAATGCACTTTCCCATCACAAGGCTAGCATGTTCATATTGTAATTTTCTCACTCAATAATACTTGGAATTGGCTGCATTCTACTGCTAGTTTCCTACATGAAAGTCAGTAATTCTTTCGCATTCAATTTGAAAGGGGGGAGGCACAAAATGTCTTGTGTGTGCATCAGATGCCAAAAGCAATATGCACTATCCAAATTGAATTATTGCCTGTCACAGGGCATGGACGTTATGCTATTTTCAAGCTCATTATTTGGAAATACTCCCGACATTGTTATCTCATGTAAATGATTGGAAACATGACGGAGGGGTCAAGATGGTTGATCTCGCAATGAAAACGCTAATGCAGTGATATCATAAACTGATTTAAAAAATATATATTTCTCATGCTATTCATTTCAACCCCCCTTTGTCATCAAAAAACGACAAATTATTCCATTTCAAGTAAGTTATATACAACTATTTTGTTGTTTATGGGCTTTCTAAGAGGTTAAATCCCAGTGCTCATACTTGATTTAAAAAATGCAACAAATCGTCTTATAAGCCTTCCCTTATTACCCTGAGCTCAGACTGGACAGGCTCATGTATAAGATGATAGGCTGTCTAACACCTACTGAGATATGGAGAGTTAGAGACACATGTTCAAGGCTGGAAAATCACTCCCTACCTCTGACTGGTAGAACCAAAAGGGGCTTAATGGAACCAGTCGAAATCTTAACCATACCAGACATCAGTTTTACCAGGACAAAGCTAGATATAACTACAATAGAGGGTGGGGGGAAGAGAGAGAGATTACATTTTAAATCAATAATAAACAATTTGAGTTTGGTATAAGAGCGGTAATAGATGGCAGCCTCCAGTAACGTTCAATGGATGGCAGCCTCCAGTAACGTTCAATGGATGGCAGCCTCCAGTAACATTCAATGGATGGCAGCCTCCAGGAACATTCAATGGATGGCAGCCTCCAGTAACGTTCAATGGATGGCAGCCTCCAGTAACATTCAATGGATGGCAGCTTCCAGTAACGTTCAATGGATGGCAGCCTCCAGTAACATTCAATGGATGGCAGCCTCCAGTAACATTCAATGGATGGCAGCCTCCAGGAACGTTCAATGGATGGCAGCCTCCAGTAACGTTCAATGGATGGCAGCCTCCAGTAACGTTCAATGGATGGCAGCCTCCAGTAACGTTCAATGGATGGCAGCCTCCAGTAACGTTCAATGGATGGCAGCCTCCAGTAACGTTCAATGGATGGCAGCCTCCAGTAACGTTCAATGGATGGCAGCCTCCAGTAACGTTCAATGGATGGCAGCCTCCAGTAACGTTCAATGGATGGCAGCCTCCAGTAACATTCAATGGATGGCAGCCTCCAGTAATGTTCAATGGATGGCAGCCTCCAGTAATGTTCAATGGATGGCAGCCTCCAGTAACATTCAATGGATGGCAGCCTCCTGTAACATTCAATGGATGGCAGCCTCCAGTAACGTTCAATGGATGGCAGCCTCCAGTAACGTTCAATGGATGGCAGCCTCCAGTAACGTTCAATGGATGGCCAGTAACGTTCAATGGATGGCAGCCTCCAGTAAAGTTCAATGGATGGCAGCCTCCAGTAACGTTCAATGGATGGCAGCCTCCAGTAACGTTCGATGGATGGCAGCCTCCAGTAACGTTCAATGGATGGCAGCCTCCAGTAACGTTCAATGGATGGCAGCCTCCAGTAACGCGTTCAATGGATGGCAGCCTCCAGTAACGCGTTCAATGGATGGCAGCCTCCAGTAACGTTCAATGGATGGCAGCCTCCAGTAACGTTCAATGGATGGCAGCCTCCAGTAACGTTCAATGGATGGCAGCCTCCAGTAACGTTCAATGGATGGCAGCCTCTAGTAACGTTCAATGGATGGCAGCCTCCAGTAACGTTCAATGGATGGCAGCCTCTAGTAACATTCAATGGATGGCAGCCTCCAGTAACGTTCAATAGATGGCAGCCTCCAGTAACGTTCAATGGATGGCAGCATCCAGTAATGTTCAATGGATGGCAGCCTCCAGTAACGTTCAATGGATGGCAGCCTCCTGTAACGTTCAATGGATGGCAGCCTCCAGTAACATTCAATGGATGGCAGCCTCCAGTAACGTTCAATGGATGGCAGCCTCCAGTAACATTCAATGGATGGCAGCCTCCAGTAACATTCAATGGATGGCAGCCTCCAGTAACGTTCAATGGATGGCAGCCTCCAGTAACGTTCAATGGATGGCAGCCTCCAGTAACGTTCAATGGATGGCAGCCTCCAGTAACGTTCAATGGATGGCAGCCTCCAGTAACGTTCAATGGATGGCCAGTAACATTCAATGGATGGCAGCCTCCAGTAAAGTTCAATGGATGGCAGCCTCCAGTAACGTTCAATGGATGGCAGCCTCCAGTAACGTTCAATGGATGGCAGCCTCCAGTAACTTTCAATGGATGGCAGCCGCCAGTAATGTTCAATGGATGGCAGCCTCCAGTAACGTTCAATGGATGGCAGCCTCCAGTAACGTTCAATGGATGGCAGCCTCCAGTAACGTTCAATGGATGGCAGCCTCCAGTAACGTTCAATGGATGGCAGCCTCCAGTAACATTCAATGGATGGCAGCCTCCAGGAACATTCAATGGATGGCAGCCTCCAGTAACGTTCAATGGATGGCAGCCTCCAGTAACATTCAATGGATGGCAGCCTCCAGTAACGTTCAATAGATGGCAGCCTCCAGTAACGTTCAATGGATGGCAGCATCCAGTAATGTTCAATGGATGGCAGCCTCCTGTAACGTTCAATGGATGGCAGCCTCCAGTAACGTTCAATGGATGGCAGCATCCAGTAACGTTCAATGGATGGCAGCCTCCAGTAACATTCAAAGAATGGCAGCCTCCAGGAACATTCAATGAATGGCAGCCTCCAGGAACATTCAATGAATGGCAGCCTTCAGGAACATGCAATGGTTGGCAGCCTCCAGGAACATTCAATGGATGGCAGCCTCCAGTAACATTCAATGGATGGCAGCCTCCAGTAACGTTCAATGGATGGCAGCCTCCAGTAACGTTCAATGGATGGCAGCCTCCAGTAACATTCAATGGATGTCAGCCTCCAGTAATGTTCAATGGATGGCAGCCTCCAGTAACTTTCAATGGATGGCAGCCTCCAGTAACGTTCAATGGATGGCAGCCTCCAGTAACGTTCAATGGATGGCAGCCTCCAGTAACGTTCAATGGATGGCAGCCTCTAGTAACGTTCAATGGATGGCAGCCTCCAGTAACGTTCAATGGATGGCAGCCTCTAGTAACGTTCAATGGATGGCAGCCTCCAGTAACGTTCAATAGATGGCAGCCTCCAGTAACGTTCAATGGATGGCAGCATCCAGTAATGTTCAATGGATGGCAGCCTCCAGTAACGTTCAATGGATGGCAGCCTCCTGTAACGTTCAATGGATGGCATCCTCCAGTAACGTTCAATGGATGGCAGCCTCCAGTAACGTTCAATGGATGGCAGCCTCCAGTAACATTCAATGGATGGCAGCCTCCAGTAACATTCAATGGATGGCAGCCTCCAGTAACGTTCAATGGATGGCAGCCTCCAGTAACGTTCAATGGATGGCAGCCTCCAGTAACGCGTTCAATGGATGGCAGCCTCCAGTAACGTTCAATGGATGGCAGCCTCCAGTAACGTTCAATGGATGGCCAGTAACATTCAATGGATGGCAGCCTCCAGTAAAGTTCAATGGATGGCAGCCTCCAGTAACGTTCAATGGATGGCAGCCTCCAGTAACGTTCAATGGATGGCAGCCTCCAGTAACGTTCAATGGATGGCAGCCGCCAGTAATGTTCAATGGATGGCAGCCTCCAGTAACGTTCAATGGATGGCAGCCTCCAGTAACGTTCAATGGATGGCAGCCTCCAGTAACGTTCAATGGATGGCAGCCTCCAGTAACGTTCAATGGATGGCAGCCTCCAGTAACGTTCAATGGATGGCAGCCTCCAGTAACGTTCAATGGATGGCAGCCTCCAGTAACGTTCAATGGATGGCAGCCTCTAGTAACGTTCAATGGATGGCAGCCTCCAGTAACGTTCAATGGATGGCAGCCTCCAGTAACATTCAATGGATGGCAGCCTCCAGTAACGTTCAATAGATGGCAGCCTCCAGTAACGTTCAATGGATGGCAGCATCCAGTAATGTTCAATGGATGGCAGCCTCCTGTAACGTTCAATGGATGGCAGCCTCCAGTAACGTTCAATGGATGGCAGCATCCAGTAACGTTCAATGGATGGCAGCCTCCAGTAACATTCAAAGAATGGCAGCCTCCAGGAACATTCAATGAATGGCAGCCTCCAGGAACATTCAATGAATGGCAGCCTTCAGGAACATGCAATGGTTGGCAGCCTCCAGGAACATTCAATGGATGGCAGCCTCCAGTAACATTCAATGGATGGCAGCCTCCAGTAACGTTCAATGGATGGCAGCCTCCAGTAACATTCAATGGATGGCAGCCTCCAGTAACATTCAATGGACGTCAGCCTCCAGTAATGTTCAATGGATGGCAGCCTCCAGTAACTTTCAATGGATGGCAGCCTCCAGTAACATTTAATGAATGGCAGCCTCCAGGAACATTCAATGAATGGCAGCCTCCAGTAACATTCAAAGAATGGCAGCCTCCAGGAACATTCAATGAATGGCAGCCTCCAGGAACATTCAATGAATGGCAGCCTTCAGGAACATGCAATGGTTGGCAGCCTCCAGGAACATTCAATGGATGGCAGCCTCCAGTAACATTCAATGGATGGCAGCCTCCAGTAACGTTCAATGGATGGCAGCCTCCAGTAACATTCAATGGATGGCAGCCTCCAGTAACATTCAATGGATGTCAGCCTCCAGTAATGTTCAATGGATGGCAGCCTCCAGTAACTTTCAATGGATGGCAGCCTCCAGTAACATTTAATGAATGGCAGCCTCCAGGAACATTCAATGAATGGCAGCCTCCAGTAACATTCAATGAATGGCAGCCTCCAGGAACATTCAATGAATGGCAGCCTCCAGGAACATTCAATGAATGGCAGCCTCCAGGAACATGCAATGGTTGGCAGCCTCCAGTAACATTCAATGAATGGCAGCCTCCAGGAACATTCAATGAATGGCAGCCTCCAGGAACATGCAATGGTTGGCAGCCTCCAGGAACATTCAATGGATGGCAGCCTCCAAGAACATTCAATGGGCACCAATCAAGACAACACCCACAGAGAACAAACGTGTTCAACTCTGGCACAATACTACTGGAACATATTAACTTCATATCTTCAGTTTGGACTATTTCATCTTGACAAGTAATGACTTGGTCTTGGTCATCTGTTTGAGGTATACAGTACGCAGATTGCTATTGTCTGTAACAGGTTCTATCAGAATCGGGGAATTAAATAAGCAATAGAATGTGGTTGGAACAGGTTTTTCATGTAGTGCACAAAAGGGATGGAAAAGAAGGTGCAGCTGGCTTGTGTTTACATCTACAGGACAGTACTTGGCAATTCTAAGTGCTGTTTACTGTTGTTGACAACATAAATGCACTTTATTTAAAGTGCATTTAGAATCGCTACACACATTACATTAAAACAATAATAAAATAACATAGAAAGCAAAACAATTAAAAGGCCAGCTACAAAGGTGGGGTTTTAAAAGTAATTATAAAAACCTCAATAGTATGCATTTGTACACTAACACCAACCCACTAAATGGAAGTTGTGTGGGAAAGTATGGAATGTGTGCAAATACCAGTATTGCTTCAAGACAAAATGCTTGTACTGGTACAAAAATGGGGGGAATAAATATTTTGTGGGGCTGATGTTAGTTGCATAAACCACAATTGGATCAAAGTAAAGCTCTTTCCATTGCAAGCTCTGTCAAACCAATTAGAACCAACATGACACAAACTCACTAAAACACCTCAGTCTTGTAACGAGGAAAGGAACAACCACTTTGGAACAGAAATGTTCCTCTGGGAAAGAAGAAGTTGTAAAGGCTGGGTTGTCTGGAGAATGCTCCTCTGCTCACATCCCCAATAACACACAACAACAAACTACAACAAAAACATGGAGGAATAAAATCATTTTATTTACACACACACACACACACTCACGTGCATTTCCATATATATTCCCGTGCTTTGGCACTGAATGGGCTAATCATACTGGGGAAAGCTCCATCTCCCCCCATATGTTCCTGCCTGCTGTAAAGGAAATATTCTCTCTGCTGTGCGCATATAGAACGCTTTATTAAAGGCGTACAGAAGGATTGGGGAAATAGTAGCCTACACTGAGGCCAGAGAAAAATACTCCACAGAGAGAAAGACTGAGATGGGAAAAGTAGAACATTTTAGGGAGAGAGTGAGGGAGATTTAAAAGAAAGAGAAGAAGAGGAGGAATTTCGATTTAGAAAAAAAAGAGGGGGGCAGCTTCTTCAGCTTATGCTATGAGCCTTCCCTGCAGAAAAGGGGGGAGAAGTGGAAAGAGAGAAGGGGAGGAGAGGATAGTATTTGTGTCTGCAGAGGCACGGCCAGGGTTTGCTTGCGCAGAGCGCAGTGTGGTGGTCTGGAGGGCTGAACTGTGATAGTCCTGCTGTCAGGGAGGACATTAATTTCTCCCACAATGAGAGGTTGATGGGATTGCCACATGTCACATGTGGACATGGCCGAAGGGGTAAGAGAGAGAGAAAGACAAAGAGAAAGAGAGAGAGAGAGAGAGAGAGAGAGAGAGAGAGAGAGAGAGAGAGAGAGAGAGAGAGAGAGAGAGAGAGAGAGAGAGAGAGAGAGAGAGAGAGAGGGAGTTGAGAAGAGCTAGATAGAGCTGCTAAGACTGGAGAAATGTAAAACTTTTTTACACACACACACACACCTTTACAATAGCACCCATGTAGAGCAACGTATTAGAATGGATGGGTTGTGATTGTGAATCGCTGACCCACCTGCTTTAACAACTAATTTCTCTGTTGCTGACACAACTCCCATTGTTATGGATGTCATGTCTTTTTATGAGGTGCTGTGAATTAACATCAAGTTATTTAAATGTTTTTGTTACTTCAAATGCAAATGAAACACGTCTTCTTAAATTCTTAGAGTAATGTTATTAGAAATTAATTTACAATATACTAGAGTTCAGTTATTTCCTATTAGAATAAAATTGAATAAAAAAAAATAGCTTTCAAATAGCTTTGCTAATACATAAACGCATACGTATGCAAAATCAAAGTAAAGGCCCCTCTTAATAGAAAAATCTCTTCTTGCCCCATACAGTAGGCTTGGGGACTATGGCGTCGTAATCCCTAATGTAAAACAGGGAAGTCTTGTTATTTTATCTGTTCTACCGACGAACAAGCAAGGGAGAGAGGGAGTCACGTTAATAATCATAAGGAAAAGCCAACCCATGTCCCTGATATTTATGCAGGTTTGCAGCGCTAAGCATTAGCCTCCCAAAGCCCCACCACTACGATTAACAATCAGAAAACGCTGAGGAACGTGCCTGTTATCCCCCAACTCTCCAGTACAAGAGAAAATCTCTTTTTTGTCACCCAAATCCTTCATTCTTTCTTCTCTTCTCTGCCGAAAAAAAGAGAGGAAGTATTACCAGTTTTCTCAATCTGCTTTGAGAAATATTTCAGGGGCTCGCAATAAAATATGTGTGAATGCGGGGTAATTGCGGACAAATGTGGCATTGAATTAAATTTGAGACTCTTTAAACACCATTTCAATCTTATTTTCTGCTTGTTAGTCAGATCTTGTTGCTCCGGGTGGGCTGGACTGCCCAGTTTTGGTGAGTAATTGCATATAATTTCCTCCTCACCAGTGGTTTGCATCAACATCCGTCCTATTGCTCTATTCTGTGGCCGTTAAAAATCAAACCCGATCAGAAATTCTAATTTCAATGGTTATTGTTCAAGATGCCGTGAGAGGATAAAGTGGACAATTCCTATTTGCATGCCACACACACGCACGCACACACACACACACAAGCACGCACACACACACAACAATAGCATTGCGGACGATAGAGGGGAAAGGAAACATTAAAGGCCTCTGACACCAATTGATTAGAGCAGTGTAATATTCCCTTATCGAGTCCAATGAGATGACCAAGAAAAGAAAGACTCTTATGTAAAAACCTGATAGACCTCCCACAGAAGAGGCAGAACCAGGCGTGTTAACATCAAGTTATCACTTAGAATCTGAGGAACAAGCTCTATAACATTAAAATGGTATACCTGTCTCATAGAATAATGCCTTAACGTTCAATGATAAATTCATCTCTATTTTCTGAGTGAAAAATACTGAATCCCTAGGTCATTTACCATGCAATATTCATCTATGGAAGTTTGTCTTGGGTAGCTAAGCCTTATTTTTTTATCAGTTACAATGCATTAGGACAGAGCGCTTTGACAGCGACGTCTGTTAATTCCGAAAATTATGTCGTAGACACAGCTCGACAATTGCGTGAAAAGACTCATTAGTTTAGTGTGATTACGTCTTTTCTTTTCTAGGATATCTTCGTATTAGTTGTTTCCCTGTAGTGCCTACTGAGTCGAGCGAAGGATTTGTCTAACATGGTTGTAGGTTTTAAGTTCAAACTCTAATTCATTTAGAATCCACGTGTCAAACAATCGTCCTCATTTGATTTGAGGCTCAGGGATGTGGGATGAAATTAATTGTCAAACATTATCATCCAAAATCCCCCTGTAGCAAGAGGATGTTGGTATCTTCTGTACTTGACACGTTTACAGTCAAAGCCACAAGAGACCCTCTTAATCAGAGACAAGCCACTGGGCATTACTCTATCAAAAGCAGAAACTGGGTTTCCGAGGTAAGACAAAAACACAACTCTTCTCCTAGTTGCGATAACACATGTTTTGGACTTATGCAATCAACAGTCATAGCAGTTGTCAAAGATCCTAACAAACAATAACAATAAACAGTGGGACAAGAAAGAACCTATCAATCTAAATTCGCTTTCTGGCACTGTAGCAAGAATAGTCCTTTCCTTTACAGCACAAGATTTAGATTTTAATTGAATGGGACGTGGAAAAGTGTACTCTCTTCAGAGTGTTTTTTTATAGGTTGCAGGTACGTTTCTTAGTACGGAAGAATTGTCCTCACACACCAACGTGACTTGTACACACACCCACACACACCCTCAGAGCAGTGGAATAATACCGCCACACAAACACACAGATCCACACACCCTGACATGCCACCATTTGAACCCCAGCACCTACCTGTGGGGAGAGGCCGTTGCTGACGGGGTTCATGTGGTTACTGGGTGCCGAGGGGCTCATGAAGGAGTCGGAGTAGCTGGAGAAGCCATGACGGTTGGACGACAGGCCGTAGGCCGAGCCACTGTCTCCGCCCGACAGCCCTCCCTGGTGCATGGTGGACGGTGGTAATGGCTGAGGGCGGTGAACCGTGCCACTAACGTCTGGGGTTTATACAGAAGGAGGACCAGGGAGAAATCACATTTAAAGTCATGGGTGATGATCACAGCACCATAAGAATGTAATATCATCTTAGCGCTACTGGTTGAATCAAGTGCGTGACTCAGATGTCATCTACGCTCCACGAGACCATTGACATACATCTTAGGCATTAGCTCAAGGAGCTACAGTAACATGCGTCTTCAGGTCTCAGACAAGGTTAAAATACATTAGCATTAGCTCACACTAGCACTACGTGGCTAACCAACTTTGATAATGGCACCTCAACACTACATGTTAGGACCATGTGTTCGCAGGTGGTGGTAGAGATGTCTATACCTTGTGATAGTGTGGTTGTGGGGTAGCCGGAATCTTGGAGCTGGTAGGTGGGTAGCGTGGGCATGCCGCTGCCTGGGAATCCGCCCGGCAACAGGTGATTGAACGCCGCCAGCTGATTGGCTCCCGCTTGCTTACGCCACCTGGCCCGTCGGTTGCTGAACCACACCTAGAGAGACAGAGGATTTTCATGAATGAATGAGAGACTGCACGGCAGGAAGGAGGAAAAGAAAAAGAGAAAAAAAGAGAAAACAAAGACTTAAAAGGGAGGGAGGCAGACCAAGGCAAAGAACCTGCAATTAACTGTTTAACTGTTCATTCAAACTGGTTGACCCAGTGTTATTTTGGGGGTGATAATCTCTATCGCGTCAATCAAACACATTTAAATCTTAATTAACACCATCAGTGTGAGGGCCCAACACACCATGGGCAAAATTACTGCAAAAGAAACCTGCTTCAATTAGCAGCGGCTTGCTGATGACTAGTTTCACATGTGCTGGTGTTGGAATACATCAAATAAAAAAATTATGGAATGGCTGGGTTGAAAGGCTGATTCACAACGTGTGCGTTGATCTATGGGCCCTGGTCAAAGTAGAGATCTATGGGCCCTGGTCAAAGTAGTGCACTACCTTTAAACAGAGATCAATGGGCCCTGGTCATAGTAGTGCACTACCTTTAAACAGAGATCTGTGGACACTAAAGGGAATAGGGTGCCATTTGGGACAACGACAAAATGAGATGAATTTGATGTGGAAATAGGAAATAGGTTGGGCTTAAGGTTTTGCCGGCATTATACACTGAGTGTACAAAACATTAAGAACTCTCTTTCCATGACAGACTGACCAGGTAAATCCAGGTGAAACCTGTGATCCCTTATTGATGTCACTTGTTAAATCCACTTCAATCAGTGTAGATGAAGGGGAGGAGACAGGTTAAAGAAGGATTTTTAAGCCTTGAGACAATTAAGACATTGATTGTGTATGTGTGCCATTCAGAGGGTGTATGGGCAAGACAAAAGATTTAAGTGCCTTTGAATGGGGTATGGTAGTAGGTGCCAGGTGCACCGGTTTGTGTCAAGAACTGCAACGCTGCTGGGATTTTCACCCTGCACAGTTTCCCGTGTGTATCTAGAATGATCCGCCACCCAAAGGACATCCAGCCAACTGGACACAACTGTGGGAGATCATTGAGAGCATTGAAGTCAACATGGGCTAGCATTTCCTGTGGAACGCTTTCGAGTCCATGCCTGACGAATTGAGGCTGTTCTGAGGGCAAAAGGGGGAGGTGCAACTCAATATTAGGAAGGTGTTCCTGATAAACCAACGTTGTATGTGTCTTTGAGCACCTAGTCAACGCTGTCTCAAACTGCAGCCATCAAGACAAACGCAGGTCAGACACTCAAGGCGAACATGAATCTTGTCACACATCTAAAATGGGCAGTAAGGGATCTTTCCCCTCCCTAACCCACCTATGTGTGTTTAAACAACCAGTTAAAGGCTCTGGGCTTGTGTACAGATGTAGGATCTTCATTTGAACCAGTTCGCTACAGCAGGAAAATAATCCTGCACCAACAGGAAATGTGAATTATTATGTGGATTATAATTCATTTACATTTTTATAGGAGTTGATCCATTTTTCGTAAGGGAAAATCAAGTGGAAATTACAAACTTCAGGAGCCGTTTTAAACCTCAAATACACTGCAGGTTTTAAATGTCCTGCAGTGCGGGAAAGTTATCCTGCAACAAACAGGGTGATCAAATTAAGATCCTAAATCTGTATGTATGTTTGTACATATGCGGTAGGAGACTGTAGGCCTGTGTCATTGATCTATGGCTCTTGGGGCCGATTCATCAGCACTTAATACACTGTCTGTGCAGTTAATCTCCTGTTGTCTCCCAAATGGGCCGGCCCATTGAGAGGGCCGCTGAAAGAAGGATACAATGGAGGCTTGGCTTGAATGGGCCACAAAGAGGCCTTTTTAAACAGGCTCTCTCTCAGCCCCAGCAACGCTACCTTTCAGCTGGCTCGCATGGATCAACGGATGGGATGGCCTAGGACAGGGGTGCACATTTGTGCTCCACTGCTCACACACACACACACGCGTCCATATGGCTTGGCCAGATCAGGTCCGAAACACAGATGCTTCTCTTGCGTGATTGCTGAATAACATTACTGAGAGAGAATCTTAACTTCAGATAAGTGTGTCAAACTCTACATCTATACACCGTTCTCCCATAGACATCAGTGAATGACTTATGCGCGACAAAAAGTTTTATCTTAATTTAACTCTACAGTATATGCAAAAGTGATAGGCCCAAAATGATATTCCAGGTGCTAACCCCCTTCAGGCTCAGCAGGACTTCGGCCTCACCCACTCCCCCAGCTATAGTTCCCCCAGCCCCCCAGCCCTCCTGTCCCTCTTGTATTGTCAGCCTCCCTCTCCACTCCCATAGGCCCAGATTAAGCAGATTGGTAAATGAAAGAGCAGTGCGTGGCTATAGGCACAAATTACCTATCTTTCAACTCCACAGGACACTAATTGCCGGGTCTTAATTAAACGTGGCAAATGAAAGAGAGAAGCCTTGTAGAAGTACGGGCCTACACGCAGATGGATAACCTACACACCACACCCGAACACGCACGATTAGGCACAGACCCACACACACGTGCTCGCACTTACACGCTCACGCGCACCCACACACAATATGAGAATAAAAGGGAGTGAAAGTACATACACACCACCTATACTTTGCCCCAGGCTACCCACTTTCTTCCTCTGCTCGCCGACTACATTTGAAATTTTACATTTGTGCAAATGAAAAACATGCCTTTCAAGTGTAGAATATAATTTGGAGTTCTATTTTCGAAGGGTAGACTCTAGTAATTACACTAGGCAGTGTTTGCCCTAGGTGCTAAGAGTGAGAGGAGTGAGCTAAGGCACTTTCAATTCACTTACCAGCCATTTCTCTGCTTCACTTCAGAATCACCACCAATGGTGTACAAACGATGTACAAAACATTCATGACAACTGAATCTCATACATACAACTGCATAAGATATTCATGGCAGGTTTTACGTCCACTCCTTATGAATAAAATCATTACTGAAAGCTCATTGCATTTAGCATACCAGTCACATTGTAGGTTTTATTTAGATTTTTCACTGTGTGTGTTTACAGTAAGACTGCTCTGTGTGAGTGCGGCTGCAGGGCTCAGTGGATTTCCTAAGAGGCTTGCTCTGAGCACCACCAAGGACTTGATACTCTGCTCTGAAATCTGACTGCAATGTCACCTTGGAAGGATTCTCTCTCTCTCTCTCTCTCTCTCTCTCTCTCTCTCTCTCTCTCTCTCTCTCTCTCTCTCTCTCTCTCTCTCTCTCTCTCATACTCCCCAGCTCCTCCCCTAAATATAGACTGTAGTAAATGACCTAGCTTAGCTCACAACAGAGCTAAAAACCATTGTGTTCTATTTGTCGTGTGTGTGTATGTATACCTGCCTGTGTGAGTGCGTGCATGTGCGTGTGTGCTGCGTGTGTGCTTCGTGTGCGTGGGTGCGTGCGTTTGTTCTCCAGTTGGGGAGATATCGTCTGGGATTACTGTTGGGCTGGCTGGCGGGGGGAATGACTTGGAGACGGGCGCGATGACGAGTAAAACCTGGATAACGTGATTGAATTTCACAGCCAAAAAGTCCAACATAACAGCGACTAAGAGGCATGAAAAAGCCCAACATCAATCTTTTCTCTCTCTTTTGCAGTAGCCTCTTCTCTATCGCTCTGTCTTTCTGTCGCTCTCTCTCTTTAGCTCTCTCTCTGTCGCTCTCTCTCTCTCTGTAGCTCTAGGTGGCAGGGTGAGGGCGAGAGAGCGGAGGGGTTTTGGAGAGTGAAGGGCTGAGGTTACATGACATAGGCATCCAGAGGTCAAGCCCTGATAGAGGGCCGCGGGGCCTCTCTCTCTCTTTCCACTGGAGATGGAAAGACAGAGATATGCTGTTTTACTGCCCACAGATGGTCCACATGAACCAGGGCACACACACATATCCTCACACACACATGCAGACACACACACACACACACATGCAGACATACACACACATACAGAAACTCATACACGCACACACACACACATACACACACATATACTCAGACACAC
Organism: Brachymystax lenok tsinlingensis; assembly: GCA_030435695.1. Classification (NCBI taxonomy): domain Eukaryota; kingdom Metazoa; phylum Chordata; class Actinopteri; order Salmoniformes; family Salmonidae; genus Brachymystax; species Brachymystax lenok. Next base: position 34,556,236 of record CM059802.1, on the reverse strand, counting down.
ATGTAGACACACACAAACACACACATGCAGACACACACCACACACATACACACACAGTCACGAAGATGCTCATGTTCTTCCTATTCGTGGAACTCGTCAGATTTTTGTAGGGTATTCCCATTCTAAATGTCTTCTTAGAAAAGTTTCGGCCTCGATTGTGTCCAGAGTTCGCTGGATTCCATAGGGTTTAACGAGACACCGCTCTACAACAGAAGGAGTGACACCAGTAACCTGGCAACGATGGTCACAGATCAGAACAAAAGACCAAGAGAGAGGATTCTCCCAGTTAGTCCCAGACTGAGTCATAGTCAGTCTCACTCTCTCTCTCTCTCTCTCTCTCTCTCTCTCTCTCTCTCTCTCTCTCTCTCTCTCTCTCTCTCTCTCCCCCCTTGTTCGATCTCTCCGTCTGCTAGCCGGGTTGGCGCTATGCTAATTAAAGTAGCTGGGAGTGCGAATCGGGGAGTGGAGGGGCGGATTAGGCCGATAAGTATCAGGAGTAAAGAGAGACTGAAAGAAATTCATTTCAACTCTAATAATAAACCCCTCTGTTTGAACACCAGCGCGGGTACACTGCCACTGCTTCCAACTCCACCGTCGACACAAATCCCATTTGTTCTTTTGTGGCGCACAAAACAAATGACTTGGAGGAGCAGCTTTGACTCTGAATGGTAGCAGCAGGGCAAGTTGCACTACAAGGCTTCAAGGCTTCAGGCCTAGAGCTTCGTTTTCAGCCAGCCCCACTGCCGAGGTGAACTAAGCGAGTCAAGGTATCATGTTATCAAGGTATTATGGTATACTTTGACACTGTGTATTGTTGATTTTATGTATTTATGTATGGAATTAATAAGTAATGGAGTGAAGTATGAGTAAGGCTAACACATATTACATGGAGGTGTAACGTGGAAGAATATGACAATTGTAATCATTGATATACATTCTCAATTTCCATGTCCCCTGTTAACAGCCACCACTCCAGCGTCACAAACCTGTCACTCTCATTGACAGAAAACATAAATATTCTGTGTGACTAGGAATCATGTTCTTTATCACTGTCTGTGGGTTGGAGTGGGTGGTTATGTTGTCAGCAGTGGAACATGTTTTAAGTAAGACAGGTAGCCATAGCTCAGTCCTAAAGATCTGGTAGTACTCATCCCTGTCGTTGGGCTAGATACATATCAGTGTCGTTCATTTGTCAAACAGAGGCTGTAAAAGTATTTGTTTGTGTGTGTGTGTGTGTGTGTGTGTGTGTGTGTGTGTGTGTGTGTGTGTGTGTGTGTGTGTGTGTGTGTGTGTGTGTGTGTGTGTGTGTGTGTGTGTGTGTGTGTGTGTGTGTGTGTGTGTGTGGAGAGGGATAAGCTATGGTGAGTTGGTTTGATGTAATTACGGAGTGGTGGTGGCTTATGAAGAAAGATGAGCTGTCTCTCTCTCTCTCTCTCTCTCTCTCTCTCTCTCTCTCTCTCTCTCTGTATGTCTCTCTCTATGAGAACCACATGAAATGAGAAATCTGTTGATGCTGAAGACTCCTCCCCTCTCTTAGAACCCCCCACACACACACACAGCAGCCCTGTTTCTCACCCTCTCCCAGACATCTGGATACCATGTCAGGCAGGCAGGCAACAGCTGCACCAGCCAGGTCAACAACCAGGCCACAGTGTGCTGCACAAGCTAAGAGGCTCAGGCCACCTTTGTCTACCCTCTGCTTTGGCTCCCCGGGTACCTGACTCTAGGCCCCCTAGGGCCCTGTCTGCCCTGTCTCTGGCACTGTCGAGGTCTAGTGGAAAAACAGTTACCCCAGAAGCACCGGGTGTCTGATTCCTTCATAACAGCCACTTCATAGTGGCGCCCTGAAATGAGCCATTTTTAACACGCGCCGAGTCATGACTGGGAGTCAGTGGAGCTCAGCTTCTGGTTCCGTTAATCGTCTCCCATGAACCGCTTTACTTTGAATGAGCACTAATTCTAATTGGCACATTTGGGGTCAGAAGTGGGATCCCAATTTGTACATCCAATTAGTTTCTAAGACATACAGTAAAGTACTAACTCAGGTGGGACTTTCTTCTTCCGTCTGTTGTGGATGGAGGACTGAAAGCCCTTTGTTACTGTAGAGAACCCACCCTGAAAGGGGAGTATGCTGTTATATTTGGCAGAGATGTGTTTTATCTTTGGAATCCATTTGTCCATTGGCCAAACTGTAAACTGCATTTGTACACAATAACTGGTGTGAGCACTACATATTGTGTGAGCATTACACAAGCACATCATCTTTTTTTTATGTTCTTTTCATGTCCTCAACATTTTTTTCAGTGACCTTTTCAAAAATGTAATTTGGACGGACCTTTTTGAGATTTTTTCAAAGCCTCACAGAATTAGATTATAAGCAAAGTCGCCTAACGAAATTACTGCCACAATTCAGATACCTCAGGCTTTCACATGACATAATTTAGCCGCATTATTGACAAAAAAAAATGAAAAATGTCCCTTCTAGTCATGTTTTTACTTGAATCAGTCAGTGAACTATAAATATGTATAATAGCCTAATTCCCCCGTGGGGGTTGTGCTAAGAGAATGGGACATTGAGCTGACCTACTAACATGGCTAAAAGCTAAACAGAGCCTCTGATATGGACTGCCAACAACAACCACATCACGTGATCCGTGGCTGACCAATCCCACTGTCCCAGTGATGTTTGCCTTGAGACTGGAAAAATACGACACCAAATGCTGTTCAGTACGGAAGTCCAGAGAGGATCACGTTATAATAAAAGTTGTTTTGTCGAAATCACAAGATAAACTCTATAAATAAGAGTGGACGTATTGATGATGATAGACCAGAGACCACGATAGATCAGCGCATCCGTTTACATTTTGATCAGTGATTAACCCAGGCAGAAACTGCATTCTGTCTGTCAGTTATAGATGGCTTCCAGTTTTGGCTCCAATCCAATTTTAAAGACATGTAAAAGTGTGGTTGCACTACTTTTTTAAATGGATTGAATGTGGAACGTTCCGTGCAAGAAGAGTTAACATCGAGGTCTCTTGCTGCAGACTACCAATGAAGGTTTACCAAAGTTCACCAGACTACCAATAAAATTGTATTTTAATCTCTTGAATAGTGAGGTTGGTCTGTCAATAGCAACAAAAACACAGTCACAAACAACAATTAACAAGTAGTAAAGAAAAATAAAACTAGCAAAACAGCTGAAGTGAATCACATGTTGAGGTATCTAAATACTCCAACATTTCATGTCGGCTACAGTCTATTTGTCATTTCAGCCACAAATGAAGGGCAAAATGTTGTGGTGCTTATTGGTTTATTCGGATCGCCATTAACCTTTGTCGAAGCAGCACAACAAGTAACAAAACACTAATCAGTGGTGTAAAGTACTTAAGTAAAAATGCTTTAAAGTACTACTTAAGTCGTTTTGGGGGTATCTGTACTTTACTTTACTATTTATATTTTTGACAACTTTTACTTTTACTTCACTACATTCCTAATGAAAATTATGTACTTTTTACTTTTTACATACATTTTCCCTGACACCCCAAAGTACTTAGCAGGACAGGAAAATGGTCCAATTCATGCAATTATCAAGAGAACATTCCTGGTCATCCTTACTGACTGATCTGTCAGACTCACTAAACACACGTTTCCTTTGGAAATGATGTCTGAGTGTTCGAGTGTACTCCTGGCTACCCGTAAATAAAATAAAATAATTTAAATGGTGTCGTCTGGTTTGCTTAATATAAGGAATTTAAAATTATTTATACATTTACTTTTACTTTTGATACCTAAGTATATTTTAGCAATTACATTTACTTTTGATAATAAAGTATATTTAAAACCAAATACTTTTAGACTTTTACTCAAGTAGTATTTCACTGGGTGACTTTCCCTTTTACTTGAGTCATTTTCTATTAAGATATCTTTACTTTTACTCAAGTATGACAATTGGGTACTTTTTCCACCACTGACACTGATACACTGATAGACAAGGACAGTCACACTAATTTTAAATACAACGATATACAAACAATATAACTAATGTAACTAATAATGTATGTGTAGATTGTGTGTGTTAGAGTGTGATACAGTTTTTATGTGTGTGCGTGAATTTGTGTGTGTCATTTCAATCCCCATTGTGCCATGAGATGTTGTTATATACATTTTTTTTATGTAATTTTACGATCTGCTTGAGTCATTGGAGATGGGAGTTCCATACAATCATAGTTCTGTATAAAACTGTGCATTGCCGTGAATTCGTTTTGGACTTGGGGACTGTGAAGAGACCTCTTGTGGCATGTCTTGTGGGGTATTTATAGGATGTTTTCTCAATGACATTCAATTTAGCATTGAAAAAAGGCGAAAGTTTAAGTTTGTTCCACCTGAGTGTGTCTGACCACAAGTCAGAGACCACGATGATGACACACCAAATGCGTTTGATGGATCCATTTTGTTTTCTTCTAATGCCTCTTGAGGGGAAAGTAGTCCAAAAGTAACTGAAAGTAATCAGATTAGTTACTGAGTTTGGGTAATACAGAAGTTACATTATGAATAAATGTTTTGGACAGGTAACTAGTAACTGTAACATATTACATTTAGAAAGTAACCTACCCAACACTGCCTACATCCAAATGTAGCACAGAGGTGTGCTACCATGTCCAATGGGCATGAGGTGTCTAAAAACATGCGTTGTTTACGATTGTTCAAATTGGATGGTCAGGGACAAAGACTATCTTGTCGTGTCGCAGTAGACTAGAGGTCCTGAAGTGAAACACTGGCTGCAGGGAGGGGTGAGAAGAGAGTGAGGACAGGACTCACGGCTAAAGGAAAGACACTCCTGGTCCATTATTTTTCCTCTTCTTCTTCTTCTTCTTCTTTTTTTTCATAAAACAAGCCCTTGATTGATTCATGTTTCTGGTGGTGGACTAGGGGCTCCCGAGAGAGGGTGAGAGATCCTCTCTAATATGCAGTGAATTTTACAAGGAGCGGTAGGCTTGAAAGTGGTGGGAAGAAACGATCCCAGCCAAGAGTATGAGGAGTGAGAAATCCATCAGGAATGCAACCCCAACTTATCTCCCCCAAGCCCCCTCCTCACTCGGACCCAACAGCTGTTGCTATAACTCCACTGTATTTTCCCTTCAGTGTTACTTAGAGAAGGAAAAGGGAACTTATAGAGAACAGAGGAGGTGTCAAAACTTTACTCAAGTGCGAAGAAAGAACTGCTCTCTGGCCGGCTTGGAACAGCTGAAGTCTTACAAGACCCTTTTACGTATGTTTCGGGAATAATAAAATTGGACGCATTTGATAAATACGAAATGGTGTGTGAAAACAATAGGCTTTGAAATATGGGGACGTGCGAGAAGAACGAGGATGGTTCCAGAAAATGTCAAAAGCGGTGGCAATCCTGGTTGAGAATCCCTCCACTACTGAGAAGGGCATAGCTGCCGTTGTGGATACCCCTAAAAATTGTCTGTGCCAAAAAATCCAGCAATAACACTCATCAACAACAACTGGGTGGCAAAGAAAGCCAACAAACACTATAAAAACACCATTGACAACTAAAAACCTTAAACCCTCCATAAACATTCAGCATTCAGCATGGTGCATAGGCCCACTCCACAGGCTAGTCATTCCGTAATATCAAATTAGCTACATTGTGAGCTTTAGTTCCAAGACATATGAAAAGCAAACTGTTTCCCAAATTGAAATTGAATAAATGTTCTATTAATTTCACAGCAACCCCTCCCAACCCAATTAAAGAATTTGGAAGGAAGGCCACAATGATGAAACATTCCCAATATTTTTTGGCACAAGCACAGCTATTTTGCATTCCATACCCCTGCATTACAGTTGATCTGATGACATTGTGTTGTGCTCTCTCCCCTTATGGCTGACTCTCACACTGAAAACCATACTCATTCCCTACAGAGAGGACTAATCCTATAGGGTATCGTCATCCCCACTGTGCTCTCTCTCTCAAGTGTTGAGGAGTAGGTGCTGGCTCTGACACGTTATTCTGTTCTTCTTGACCCATAGAATCTCAGACAAGAAAGTACCACATGTGGGACTTCTGAGCTTGGGATTAGTACTAGTATAGAGGTGTGTTGAATGTGGGTGTGTGTGGACAAGAAGTCCCCACAAGAATAGTAAAAAAACATTTTGTTAGTCCCCGCAAGTTCAAATGCTATTTTTAGTGGTTTAAGGGTTAGTGTTAGAATTAGGTTTAGGGTTATGAGCTAGGGTTAGGGTTAAGGTTAGGTTCCTGGGTTAAGGATAGGGTTAGAGTTAAGGTTATTGTAAGAGTATAGGTTAGGGTTAGGCTTAGGCTTAGGGTTAGGGGTTAGGGAAAATAGGATTTTGGGACTGAAATGTGTGTCCCCACAAGGTGTGTGTGTGTGTGTGTGTGTGTGTGTGTGTGTGTGTGTGTGTGTGTGTGTGTGTGTGTGTGTGTGTGTGTGTGTGTGTGTGTGTGTGTGTGTGTGTGTGTGTGTGTGTGTGTGTGCGCGCGCGTGTGCGCGCGTGTGCACGTGCGTTCTGCGTGAGCAACTGGAGGAGCTGGAGAAGGCTTTTGAGAGGACACACTACCCGGACGTGTTGGTGTGCGTGCATGCATCTACAGCATGTCCTACCTGTACACGGGCCTCTGTGAGCTTGGTCCTCTGGGCCAGCTCTTCTCTGGTGTAGATGTCAGGATAGTGTGTCCTCTCAAAGGCCTTCTCCAGCTCTTCCAGCTGTTCGGCCGTGAAAGTGGTGCGACTGCGCCTCTGCTTCCTCTTCAGGGGAAGGTCCGGCTCCGACTCCACATCTGAGCCCTCGTCCATACGGCTACCTGCATCGGGGACAGAGACAGACAGTTGGTCTTCTTGTGTAATTCAGTCGACTGATGGACACCGTACCATATTGTTGAAGTGAAATGCAGTTCAGCAGTCAAAATTATTTTTACGCTGTTTATAACACATTTATGGCAGTACCACTCCATTGAAAATGCATTCGACTGTGTGATTTCTTTTTTCGGCTGTACATTCTTGGTTCTTGGCTATGATGACGCAGATTGTTGACATGCATGACTGGTCATAGCAATCAAAAAAACAAATTACCTTTGTCATGTCATGGTATACAACACCCCGTAAACATCATTGCACATCCCCTGTCATACAACGAAGCAAACCTCTAATTAACCATTATAGCAGGTGGCATATCAAGGTTGTGAAAGCTTACAATGGCGAAAATGCATTCAAATGTATCGTTTGATAATCACTATATATGAGTTTCAATCACTATATATACGTCCACCAAAATATTACATTCAAATTGACATTTAGGTAATTTAGCAGACAAGCTTATCCAGACCGACTTACAATCAGTTCGTTCAGGTATGTAAAACAAACACCTGTCACAATCAAGTAAAACCTTCAAAAGACAATTAAAACGTTCCTTAAAATAGCCGTTTTCTACAGTTTCACGTTGACATTTTAGTCATTTAGCAGACGCTCTTATCCAGAGCAATGTCAATGCGTTCAACTTAAGTGGGTAAAACAAACCACAAATCACAGTCCTTCCAAGTAAAATCTTCTTTAAGCGAGCAGCTATCTGCAAAACCAGTGCTAGCAGTTAAAAAGATGGGCATGGGTTTGAGTGCAAGAGAGACGTGTTGGTAACAACCACGGAGAGATGTCGTTCACAGAGGGAGGCAGTGGTTGATACACGGGGAGGATGGCTGTGTCCTCCAGTGACACGCCCTCCTATGGCTCCTCTAAAGGGAATACGGCTGTATTTTCCTCACTGTGTGGTTATTTATATGAGAGCCTTTTCTGTCAACACAATCCGGCATCAGTACACAGAATGCCCTGGGGCGGGTAGCTCAGATTGAAGGGGGGCGCTAATCTCTCCAGACCACCTTGGCGATCTGTGTAGCACTATTCTTCCACCATGGCCTGGGGCGCAACGCGACAACAAACTGGCAGCGTGTAAATATTGCCAATATATTATTGTGTGGCGGGGATTGAATGAAATCAGTGCCACACAATATACAATATACCCATGCTGGTGTTTTAAAATAACCACAGTGACAGATTATCGGGTAAGTACAGCCATCGGTTTTAATTACGGTTCGTGGTCCGTGTTGTTCTGGGGTAGAGCATGCAAAGGATAAACTGCGAAGTTGCGACGCCATTGTTTCTAATGAAATGTGTAAATCGGGGTGCAAATAGAGCAAGTAGTTACTGGTAATGTGATGCCGTATGCATAGAATTACATATATAATTTAATAGGATCTCTGTGGCCGTATGTATGTACACCAGGGACAACATGTGACTTCACAGTGGTGAGGTTCCATACAGTTCCTTGTTTGCGACATATTTGTTACGAACAGGCTGTTTGAAATGAAATGTAGGCTATTTCACCAAACACATTCATTCAGGTTGGCCAGTTGGACATTGAATGTCGACACACTACTCAACACACTGCGCTACTATCAAACCATAATAATAATAATGCATTTTTTAACTGTATCAAAAACACTCATGTTCGAAGTGGACACAGTGTACACTTGAGTAGACATTGACAGTCAGGTCTGTCCGTCGCCCCGCCCTTGCGGACAGCAGAGAGGGTCGACGAGGGTCTGTCTTTCTCATTTCCCTTGGTGTTTAAGGCTATATATATTTATTGACAGTGTTTGGGGGCAGTGAGTGTGCATGAGAGCTGATCCTTCTCCAAATGGCCCTCCACACCCCCGGCCGCCTGAAGAGGCTCAGCTCTCCAGACACAGGGCCCTAATCCTCCCCATTGCTTCTCCCTGCATTTAAGCCATTCCACATTAGGGATGGCTGCACAGCCGCCTCTCGCTGCTCTCATAGATATGCATGGAGCTAGGGATGGAGGAAGGAGAGGGGGGAAAGAGGAGGATAGGATAGGAGAGGGGAGATGAGAAGCAGAGCCCGCCCGGGGAAGAGGGGAGATAGAGGAGGAGGGGTAGAGGGGAGGGAGAAACGAGGGGTGCAGGTCCCAGGCTGCCGCATCAGTGGCCAGGCGATTATGGGGGGAGTTGACTGGTAGCAATGCTGGCTCTGCAGTGGCGGGGAGAGGGGATGGAGAGAACGAGAGAGAGGAGTGAGGGAGGGAGGGGAGAGTAGGATAGATGAGGGAGGTCAGTGTCCCTGCTTCCTCCTTGCGTCCCTCTCAGCGCTGATACGCTTTAGTACCATGCCCTCTGACCCTGTTCGCCTCCACAGCCTTCCAGCCTACCAGGACTGGGTCTGGGTCTGGGCGGGTCTGGTTGGGGTCCGGGTCTGACAGACATGCCTTCTCCCTTATGACAGACTCCTTTCTCTTTTCTCTGCTCTTTCATGGCCTCAGCAACGCAGGGCGGTGGCTGCCCAGAATAATGTTTTAACATTTGATTTATTTACCAATTTAAAAACAGAACTCAACCACACATGTGGATATGTTGCGTTTCAAATCATCCGGTGTAACACAATTCCTGTGCTACAGGAAAGGATGGGTATGGAGGAACTGTGACGGGCGCTCAAATCAGACCTCTCTGATAACAGGAAGTGACAACAGTCAAATGTGGACTCAAACTGGCAGGGTGATTCTGGGCGATATTTCCATACGGATCTCGGAATGACAGCTGTGACTCTACATTTGAGTCACTGTCACTGATTATAAACTCATTCAGAATCCTCAGATGATGAATGTGTGTGTTTGTGCGTATGGGTGGGTGGTTGGTTGGGCATACTGGTGGGTGAATATGCATGTATTTCTTTGTGCGTGTGTATTTGTGTGTATGCATTTGTGTGTGTGTGTATGTGTGTGTCTGCGCGTGCGCGTGCGTGCTTGCGCGTGTGTGCGTGTGTGTGTGTACCATGTGAAACCTGGGAGGTTTTTGAGCGGCAGATATGATGAGAAGTGTTGAGGTACTTGAGAAGGTTAGCAGGGCTTTATAGTAATAATGTGTCAGCCTGTGCCTCCTGTCTGCTCCTTTCTAGTGTTCTGATGAAAGCCCTGGGGGGGACAATTGAGAAGTGCAGAACCTGGGTGTGGCATACAACTCTTACAGCTCTAACGCCAACAGCACTAATAAACTTCAACACTGCGAGAAAAACAATGCTGGTATGCATTTAAAGGCTTCAAAATACATCGGTAATGACACTTGACACTTGTAAATATAGTAGTCTTACTCTGAATACAACTGTCATCAAGACACATAGGACAGGAGTGATGCAAGCAACTCTGGGGATTAGTCATAGGAGTGTGTGGGTGGATGCACATTCATTCTATGAATGTGTTTGTTCATGTGACTGTATTCCTAAGAAGTTAAGTGAAGTGCCACAATAAAAATAACCAAACACACAAAAAATAAAGGGCTCATCAACCTGGTTTGGACTCTGGGCAGGCTCGGTGGTTTAATTAAACAAGGAATTATGGGATTAGATGGAGACTCTTATTACAGGCCACTGGAGGAGTCTCACGGTGGATGTCTTTTTGTCTCTACCCCTCCTCACACCCCCTACACAGCCCCAAAAGCTCACGCTTGACAATTCTCAACAGATTACATGTGGCCGCAGGACATGAGGCCGCATTAATTAAATAAATGCCTAGTGCCAATTTCACTTCACATAAATATATATATATATTTTTAAGTGGCCCATAGATTTTTAAGTAAAGATCTATACATACATCGTATATCCCTTTGTTGTTGTTTTGGGGGAGGTTTTGGGGGTGTTGGTGCAAAGCGATTTGCCGTTAACTCGCCATGACAACATTTGAGGCTGGTGCAGTGGGCCAGCAGATCACTTTCCAGAGGCACCTTGGAGTGCTCGGGTGGCTGGTGGCCGCAGCCTTTCGTTCCACAGACGGCATGGAATTTATTTGTTCTCTTCTGCATGATTTCGGGAGGATGGGGGAGGGGCGGAATGGCACAGTATCCATCCTCTCTTTGCACCACTTTGTTTACTCTATCGCTCTCCCTCTATGTCGCTCTCTCACCCTCTTTATTTCCCTCTCTCTCTCCTTTTCTCACTTTCTCTCTCTCTTCCCCCCTCTCTCTGTGTCCCTCTCTCTGTATGTCCCCCTCTGCCCCTCTCCCTCTCTCTCTCTCTCTCTCTCTCGCTCTCTCTCCCTCTCTCTGTCATCCCACATGGTTATCTGTGAGAGGATTTGGCCCGATGTCAGAGACCGATCTTATTCATGTTTAGAATCACCTTAACCACATCAGACCCCCTTCTCTCTCTCAAATGTATTTTTCTATGTTATTGTGTGTTTGACTAAACAGAAGCTGAGGCGACGAATCTAAACACGCAACGAAGAGGCTGGCAAGGTGTTCCACCACCACATCTCAACGCTGTGTTCTGATCTGACGGTAACAACCTTCACGCCGCTGTACGCCCAGTATCACATGACCGTGGAGAACAATGACCGCCGAATGAAACTAAATAAAGTTTGACAGCATCCCACTGGAACTGGAAGGTCAGCGCCTCTCTGCCGATAATGGAAAGGGAGATTATGGTAATAAAGCAGACGCTGCTGGCCGATAGAGGCTCAACCTGGACCTCATCTTTGTCTCCGCCAGATCCCGTGATTGGCATGCTAGGTCTTATCACGCAAATAGGACCATGGCGAGGCAGACGAGCAGATCCCCCACCCCCAATACAGGGGGACAACGGGCGAATGTGCCACGGCATAAATAAAATACATGCTGCCTGCCCCAGTGTTTTGGTTTCACTACGAAGAGCCAGTCGGTTACAGACAGTGCTAGGGCTGATTATAATGGTGACAATTTTGCCTTTTGAATGGGATACATACAGTGCCTTCAGAAAGTATTCATACCCCTTGACTTATTCCACATTTTGTTGTTTACAGCCTGAATTCAAAATGTATTAAATAGATTTTCCCCCTCACCCATCTACACACAATACCCCATAATGAGAACGTGAAAACATGTTTTGAGAAATGTTTGAAAATGTATTGAAAATGAAATCCAGAAATATCTAATTTACATAGGTATTCACACCCCTGAGTCAATACATGTTAGAATCACCTTTGGCAGCGATTAGAGCTGTGACTCTTTCTGGGTAAGTCTAAGGGCATTGCACACCTGGATTGTACAATATTTGCACATTATTCTTTATCAAATTCTTCAAGCTCTGTCAACTTGGTTGGTGATCATTGCTAGACAGCCATTTTCAAGTCTTGTCATAGATGTTCATGCCGATTTAAGTCAAAACTGTAACTAGGCCACTCAAGAATATTCAATGTCGTCTTGGTAAGCAACTCCAGTGTATATTTGGCCTTGTGTCCTACTGAAAGGTGAATTTGTCTCCCAGTGTCTGTTGGAAAGCAAACTGAACCAGATTTCCCTCTAGGATTTTGCCTGTTTCTTTTTATCCTAACAAACGCCCTAAACTCTTAGAAAAAAGGGTTCCAAAATGTGTTTTTTTGGTTCCAGGTAGAACCCTTTTTAGTTCCAGGTAGAATTATTTTGGGTTCCATGTTGAACCCTCTGGATTCTACATGGAACCTAATAGGGTTTTACCTGGAACCAAAAAAGTGTTCTTCAAAGGGTTCTCCTTTAGGACAGCTGAAGAACCCTTTTAGGTTCTAGATAGCATTTTTTTTTCTAAGAGTGTAGTCCTTGCCGATGACAAGCATACCCATAACATGATGCAGCCACCACCATGCTTGAAGATATTTTTTGCAGTTTTAGTTTTTATTGCAAACAGGATGCATGTTTTGGAATATTTGTATTCGGTACAGGCTTCCTTCTTTTCACTCTGTCATTTAGGTTAGTATTGTAGAGTAACTACAATGTTGTTGATCCATCCTCAGTTTTCTCCTATCACAGCCATTAAAATATGTTACTGTTTTAGAGTCACCATTGGTCTCATGGTGAAATCCCAACCTGATCTCGTAGTTTCACTTTGGGATTTGACATAATTGGATGAATTTCGATTTTTTTAACCATTAATTCTGCGTGGTTACAGGGTTCATTCCGCATGATTACAGGGTTAAAACAGAAACAACTCAAAGGGTTGAGTTTAGGTATTAATTTCAAGTGGTTAAGGTTAGGGCTATGGTTTGGGGAAAGCATAATTTAAAAAAATTAAAAGAATGCTCTGTTTGTCAAGATTCTCAGTGTAGCATGTAGGTAGAGTCAGGCGCAGGACAACGGAGATGAGTATACAATCAGATTTACTCATAAACGAACTACCAAAATGGGTATTAAAAGTTACATGCTCACAAACATGAAAGACATCTAACAATAAACAAACACGCAGAAAACCATGAGGGAAACAGAGGGTTTAAATAAGGAACAAATAATTAAGGGATTGGAAACCAGGTGTGTATAATGAAGACAAAAACATAGAAAATGAAAAGTAGATTGGCAGCAGCTAGAAAACCGGTGACGTCAACCCCCAAAAGCCGCCTGAACAAGGAGAGGGACCAACTTCGGCTGAAGTCGTGACACTGTTTCCATTTAGTATCATCAAGTACTCTCCCTGCTTGCTAGACAATTATGAATTCCCATGGTGCAGTGGTCTAAGCAGCACTCTCTGGCTCTGAGCGATGTGAGTTTGAGCCCAGAGCAGGCCTATTGTTTTTGGTGAGTGCCGAGGATGGCATATATCGACGTCCTCAGGACCTTTTCAAACTTCCGAAATCTATGTGTGTTCCTAGTGACCAGCCTGGAAATCCCTGGACGGTTTCCTTCCTCTCCAGCAACTGAGTTCGGAAGGACGCCTGTATCTTTGTAGTGACTGGGTGTATTGATACACCATCCAAAGTGTAATTAATAACTTCACCATGCTCAAAGGCATATTCAATGTCTGCTTTTACATTTTTTTTACCCATCTACCAATAGATACCCTTCTTTATAAGGGATTGGAAAACCTCCCTGGACTTTGTGGTTGAATCTGTGTTTGAAATTCACTGCTTGACTTAGGGACCATACAACTAATTGTATGTGTGGGGTACAGAGAAGAGGTAGTCATTAAAAAATCATGTTAAACACTATTGTTGAACATAGAGTGAGTCCATGCAACTTATTATGTGACATGTTAAGCAAATTTGTACTTATTTAGACTTGCCATAACAAAGGGGTTGAATACTTATTGACTCAAGACCTTTCAGCTTGTCATTTTTTATGAATTTGTAAAAATGACGAAAAACATAATTCCACTTTGGCATTAAGAAGTATTATGTGTAGGCCAGTGACCCACGATTTCTATGTAATCCATTTTAAATTCATGCTGTAACACAACAACATGTGGAAAAGGTCAAGGGGTGTGAACTTTCTGAAGGCAGTATGTAGCACATAAATATCACATTCTACATTCTTTATACACACATGCACATGCACACACAAAAACAAATCTCATTAACACCTAGGGTCGAAGTTAAAGGCAGTTCTCCATTGTTGAAGTGATCTGGGACATTCGGATGATTAAATAACGATAGCTGTAATTCCATGTGAAAGTTCTGGGGAGAGTGATAAAATGTCAGGGAGGCTCTGCGTTTATCACCAAATTAGAGGCTAATTAAGTATCTGGGAGTGTGTACACCCCTCCAGGGTCCACGGCATTCTCCAATGCCATATGTTTGCACAAAAAAATACATTTGCAACCTTCCCTCTAATTGAGGAATCAATCTGAAACAGGAATCAAAATGAACATTAGCTAAATTCTCTCATTTGACTCTAATTAAATAAGCCTGTTAATTAGCTATATTGGAGGCTGGTGTTTCCCAATGGGATCATATTGTTGTGATAAGAGCAATAAATTGGAGATACTGCTGCCTGTTAGGAAGTAGTGAGGAGGCAGCTAGCGCTTTGCTTCACCACAGACCATACTGTATTTCGGTATTTCTAGATGAACAGTTCTATCACTTAGCTTCTGGTTTGTGAAGTCCAAAGGGATACAGAATATGACTGTCTTTCTTTTAGTCTCAGTGACGCAAAAGCCATTGACACATTGTCTAGAAAGATAGTGTACAGTTACCCATGTAAAGGAAATAAACTATTAAATATAAGACATAGTTATCATTAGGGCTGTCAAACGATATTTAAAAAAAAAAAAAATGTTTGTTAACTACGATTAATTGCAATTTAAAAAAAACATTTCAAATGTGATCCTAATTAAAGATGTTTTTATTTTAAACTAATTCCATTAGTTTGTTGGTATAATATATGTTGATTATAAAAATGAAAAATGAACTGTATTCTAAAACATTAATAACATACTCTACTGTATTCCAAGACAATAATAACATATTCTACTGTATTCTAAGACAATAACAGCCAGGTCTGATATAAAAGTTCATGTAAAATATCATACCGCTATTAGATCTAGCCTAAGCTACTTCTTATCAATGTTCAACATGAAGCTGCTACCGTACTAGAATTGGGATCATTTGACCTGAGTGAGAACTACAACAGAAACAGCTTAATGAAATGGAAGTTCTGTTCTGATTCAAATCATTGTGTTGCATTCAGCCATTCTCGTTTGGCTAGCTAGCTAGCGAACGTTAGCATAACTGCCTAGCATACTTCTGTGTAAATGAAGTTTTTGCTGTTCTCTAAAGAAACGCATGGGAAAGTGTTTATGGTTCGAAGATTTACTTCAACTTTGTTGCTCAAAGCTGAGAGCATAGTGGATGATTTCAGCACCACAAGAGAGGCAGACAGCTCTACAGAAGCTGCTAGCTGTAGAGACCGACAGCACTGAGCGCTTTGTGTGAAGCGCTCAAAATGGTCCGTGCGGAAACTCAGACTGGAAATGCATGTTATTAAATGCGAGAGAAAAAATGTTGGTGTGAAACATTCCAAAAGTTAACTACAATTAAAATGTTCACTTTGACAGCCCTAGTTGTAATACTACAGAACACATTTTTTACACTCAGCGTATCAGCATGCCGTCATATTGTATTCCCCTACACGCCAGCTTATAATATGTTTCAATCACCCTCAAATGTCCCTGAGACAATGTTATTATTATTATTGACATTTGTGTGGGTATTATCAACAGTGTATCATGAGCGTGTTGTCAACACTTTGTAAATACCTTGTAAATAAACTTCTCTGCATTTATCACCTTAATTACTTTCATGGACATTACAAGTGCGTATGTTTGTTCCCACAAGAGACACGTCTAATGTAAAGTAAATGTAAACATTGGTGAAACATCCATGGTTTGTTGACTGTTGACATGAGTTTGTTCGTCCCGGACGTCGACCAAGACAGAAGGACAAAGAGCGACAGAGCTCTGGAGAGAGCAGCATGCACTCATTATGGGTCATTCTGAAAATCATGTTAGTTCCAGTTTATTTACAATCAAGGCCTGTTTTCAGTTTTACACAAGCATTGACCAGTTTCAGCTAACGGAATAACTCCACGCCATGCGTCACTGTCTACAAAGTTTTTTTTTATTTGATTACTTCCTCAAGAATAACTGTGTATTGTCGTTGTCTATTTCCTGAACAAGTTTATCCTTATGCGTGTGTGCATTTTGTTGCCATTGTGCAACCCTTCTCTTTGTCTGACAGTTTAAAGAGAGAGAGAGAAAAACACTGTACAAACAGGCCATTATGCTGTGCTATCTCTGACATGCATCTGTTTCTCCACAGTCTCTCAGGCCTTGGGGCTAGATTTATCCAAACCTGCGTCCCCGTCCCCCCCGTCCCCCATTCCCTGCAATAGATCTTAAGTTCACTGTACTCACTGTCTACAGAACACCACAGTGGATTGGATGGGATGCAAGAGAGGATGGATAGGGGGGATCAGGAGGATTCACTTGCTATGACATATAAATTAACTTAATGGTCATTGCACCAAATTCATGCATGTGATAATAATGTTAATTCTCAAAGTTCTCTCTTTTGATTTACATTTGTTTCATTGTATGGTTGCGGTAATACTAAGAAGAAGAAGAAGAAGAAAATAGCAAGAAGCAAGAAGCAAGTGATCAAGGGAAGTAACGGAGGAGAGATGATAAGTGATGGTCGTTTAGGAGTCTTGTCATGTGCCTGAAGCAGACCCCTTCAAGAAAAAAATGGTGTCCGCCACGTCTGTGTGAGGGACTCAGGGCCTCCCAGTCCTTTCAGGCCCAATAGAGGCAGCACCTCAGGGGGCCGCTTGGCCCTGAAAAGAGAGCCTGACAACCCACCGGAGCTCCGTGGGGCATCAATAAACGCTGACATACTGACTCTCCTTAGCCGAACAACACACCCAAGTGCTGACTGCATATTAAACCATTAAAAGGTTGGGAAAGAGCATGGACTGCACCAAGTGTGTTGGAAGGCGGGTGGGGGTAGGATGGTGGAGGAGAGTTGCAGGAACGTAGGCCTGGTATATTGATAGGGGGATTTGGCACCTGGAAGATTTATGTCTTGCCCAATGTGTGATGCATCTCTATATGGCTAATTTAATTTGAAATAAAGTATGGGAGACAAAAGAGGGAGCTAGTAATTTAAAGACAACATGTAGGGCTTCGATAGATGTACAGTATTTGATTATAATAGTACTAGAGACTTATGGGAGTACTGTGGTTCGCAACAAATCTTATCTCTGTATCTAAACCTCACATATAACACATACTGTACAGTCATCCTGAGGTGTACAGCTGTGTAACCACTCACACTTTCTTTGAGGAAAAATGCCCCATTCTAACGGAATCATTTTCATTTGCTATTGAAACTGTGAACAATGACCACCCATTTTCAAAGGAAGCGCTGAGCTAACTTTGTCAACAGAAACTGGAAAGAGTGCTAATTTGACCTGACAGAATTAGGAAGGCTGCTTGGCGTTTGAAGAGCAGGTGTCCATTTTCAACAGATCTCCCTCCTCTGTACCCGACGGCGCTCTTCATTTCCTGATATAAAGACCTTGCTAATTGAGGTCAAAGCGAAAGTAATAAAATTATGAAAGAACCACAAAAGGGAAGCTGGCAAACTCTGCCAATTGGCATCGGAATCTGATTCCCCAACAAACACCCTCAAACCCAAGCGGCCAAAAAATAGGCTAAACTAAACTGAAGCAGAATGAATAAAAACCACAGACACTCCAAACAGAGTAGCCTACAAATCTGTATTCATCTAACTCATTCAATATCCAATAAATAAGCCATCATCCCACAGTGACTGCAACACAATGGCCATAATTTAGTAAAAACACACAAAAATGTATACTTACATCAAAACATACAGTGAATGGTGGCATAGGTTGTAAGGTTTTGTTGATATACAGTATTTTCTAAATGTTGGTGTTTTTTAACATTTTTGCCAAGTAGACTAATTCAATAGTTTAGAATGAAAAGTCATGCATAGCTTAAAATTCACACACACACACTCCTAACACCAAATGAGTCCCCCATCCTAACACCAAACTAAGTTTTTCCATCCAAAGTCCACAATATGCTGTAAACATTTTCAGAGAATTCATTATATCATGGATATCATCACACACACACACACACACACACACACACACACACACACACACACACACACACACACACACACACACACACACACACACACACACACACACACACACACACACACACACACTGCATAGGTTAGGACACAGCGCAGCCCGGCTCTGTCCTCTCAGTAGATGCTGTATAGAACTGGTTTTGAACTCAATCTAGCCCTCACAAATATGTTCGCTTTATCAAGGCATTACGTCTTTGCAAACTAGCGGTTATTAAATGCAAAGTCTTTATCTTCTCTCTCTCCCCCAGCTGTGGCATGCATATGTCTCATTTACTGATAGAAAACGGCCGTATAAATAACAAAATGCTGACTGTCAATATAACCACAGAGTTAGATTATGACGGGGTGGAAATATAATACTCAAGACAAAGCTATATTAGAGATATACAAATGCAAGCCCTTAGTGGACAGCTCGGGGCTTAAAAAAGAAAATGCCAAAAGTTTTATAAGAGCAAAGAATAATCTTATTTTGAATAAAAGCAGATTAATAATCATAGAAGAGGGTTTTCTCCCCCTGCAAACAAAATAAGTGATTTCGACTTGTTGAGTCTATTTAAAGATTACAGTTAAAAGGTGCTTTGAAATGCAACCCATGTGTTTATGTGAGAGGGGGAGATAGCTGAGAGCTTGATCTGGTACCATTCTGTTGGGAGTGCATCCTTTTAAAACCAAGATGAAAAATCAACAGTGTGGCAGCTGTCCTTTCCAAGCAGATCTGATATCCACTTGGTGAAACATTGGTCAAATTAAGTCTAAAACAAGAACGAGAATCTTGTCTATCACTTAGGCGGCTCAAATTCAATCACAGAAAAATGTGCAAATAAATGATGAATAAAAAGGAACACATAATGACTTTATGTGGGAATCGTAAGAAAGAAAACTACTCCGTTTTGGCAGACAAACCATGATACAATGACTTCTCAAAAATGTCAACAGCATATTGTGGATTTTGGATGGAAAAATTAAGTTTGGTGTTAGGAGGGGGGAATCATTTGGTGTTAGGTGTTTGTATGTGTGTGTGGGGGTTGCATGAAGGGATAGTGCCAGTGGATGCATAAATAAGCCCATTAGTTAAAACTGTAAGACAAGCCCCCTGTTTGAAGCTAGGGGAGAACAGCCTCACCCTCTCCCCTCCCTCCCTACCCCTCTCCTGCAGCTGGCCTGCCCTACTGCTGTTCACACACTGGCCACCGCATTCACTATTCAAGTCGGTGGGGAAAAAATCTGAGCAAATTTCTGATTTGCAACACTCTGGGAACATGTTTATTGTCTTTGTGTGAGGGCAAAACACACATATAAATAAAGCAAGGGCAGAGATTCAGAGATGAAGCTGCTAAGGAGCAGAAAATGGGAGATTTTATGGCCGTAAGTGGCGTGGGCTAATGGTGATTTTTTAACTATTGGACCATGGTGTTAACTACTAATCAGTGCTGTGACACAGGGCAAATGCCTGTGTACTTAATTATATATGTCATGCCCCCTTTGTCGTGGAATTAGCCCAAAAGGATTGTTGTTCATTTTAAACATACTTCTTGGACAGGATGGAATGTAGACATTTGACTGGCTACTCACTAATCAAGCACACACAATCGCTGAGAGCAACTTTTTTATATAAATAGGTGAGCATTGTGAAGTAATACTGAATCATAAAATGTGTTTAAATTTGTTTGTCCTTCATAAAATGGTTATTAGGCCATGAAATGGGACTTATCAATTGAATCCATAAAAGTGAGCCCAATAAATATTTCAAGGGAGCAATTTTCTTAGGTTATAGAAAACCTAATCTCAGTTCACTGCTGCCTCGCAGACAGTTACGGTGGAGAAAAGTGAAGATGAGGAAGAGTTAGGTGGGGTGTTATAATGGACAGAGGATGACCTGGCTGTAGCCTCAAGGCCAGGATAAGTCAGTACCACAGAGACCTGTGAACCCAGCAAACTGAATTAAGCTTTGCCACTAAATATGTTAGCGTCAACCATTTTGTGAAGTAGTCAGGGCTCTCAGGAACATTATTAAAAAGAGTTGTTTGGATCCTAGATGCTGATTAGACGAGCAGCACTCCAAGCCATGCTGTATTCACCGACACTGGCACGCCTACGCCTGCTAGAAGTTCCATCTGAATTATCACTGTGTCTCCATAACAATATTGTCATGTTCACGTTCATGCTGTCCAAATCATCTCTTGTATTTATCTCAACTCGCACATTTCCCTTTGCTTCTAGCCTAGCACTTAGTTTGGTACAACAGGAGTTAATATAAGCCACGCTGTCTTCCTGTCCGACCTCGGAAACAATGTTTCACTCTTGAAATGCGATCTCCCCAGTACCATAGAGAACGAACGTTGTCCAGACGAGACCAGGCGAAATTTCACATTAACATCATTATTATTATTATCCAAGCAAATGCCAATAGAAAAGAAGCTAAAATAAACAAAAATGCAGCTAGTGTACTGTCATTCCTGGTGCAATGTTTGACGCGACTGAGTTACCTGAAGTTGACTAGCTAGCTAGCAAATGACAAGAACTTTAGTCAGCCTGTATAGCAAAAAACATTTTTAGAACGGGCGACCAATCCTTTTTCAAAGCAACTATGCAAAAATAATTTACGACTAGAGCATCTGTAGCAACATGACCAAAATAACTAACGACCAGATGTTTTTACGGATGATATATTCTAGTGGAAGAATGACATTTTATGAAAATTGTATCAAAATAACATATTTCATTCATTGTTATTTGAATATGTTGGCAACCTTTTTAAAACTGCAATAAGGCACACGAGTCAGTGCGATGTAATGAATATAGTCCCATGTTAATGGGTTGACTGTCCCACCACTTTGCCTCAGGCCGAACAATGCCATTTACCTGTGAGTATATTCACTACATAGTGCCTCTTGTGCCTTATTGCTTAAAACAATCATCTGTAAAAATGTTCAACTTCACTTAAAATGAGCCACAAGCAAAATGTAATATGCCTATTGGTTAGAGTCTGTTGTGGCAATCTTTGGATATCCTAGAATACAGACAGGTGTTGGTTACCTTAGTTTCATCGTCCTTTTATGACTGTCTAGTAAAGCAAGTGATCTACTCCATAAGCATGCAGCAGGTTTTAAGGGACAGGTTTACGGTCAAATAAAAGCTTTTAATTTGAGGCGCTCCTATCTGATCAACCCACACTCCTCCACTGAGATGTAGAATCACACAAAACAGCACAAGTGGGAAATGTATTAACGTAAGTGCTCACAAGTATCATAAAATAAATACTGACAATCCAGATAATATACACAGAATATATCTTTCAAGTATATGGGTATTTAAAGTGGTTTGACACCATCCAAACTAAGTACACTATGTTTATATTACTAGAGAGTGGCACCAAACATATCAACCACATTGAGTAATACTCTAATTGTTTTTAATGCAACATTTTCCCACTCTTAAAAAACTGCTTATAAAACACACTAGGAAGTACTCATCCTTTTTTAATAACCCCTTTTTGCGAGTGATCCCAACAATTCAACGAGAGCACTCTTTGTGGTAGTGAAAAGAGAGGCCTCTTAAAGAATACAAATGATCAGTTTGAACAGAAACTGACTCAAACCCAGCCCCCAATAAGGCTGTCCCCAGCCTTCAACACCCAACAACACAGTACTGTCAGCTCTCCACATGACTATGACAATATCTCTTCATAAAACAAACAGACAGAGGGTTGCCCAGTAAGCCAGACTGTAGCCTAATAAAGACATTTTCAGAGTACACAAAGAGAACTTCACTGCCAATATGTTCATAACAATAACAGCAACAGTTGACTCTGACAGCCAATATAAACAACAAGTGATTGAGAAATGTGCGAGAGCGGAGTGTAAACGAGGGGGCTCTGTTTGGAAACTAACAAGGTATTGATATTTCTTCTCCACTTTTGTTTGCTGAGGGTAATCAGGCCCTAGTCTTGTCGCTGCTCCACATGTACCCCCTTGTGTTGTCCCCCAAGATCCAGCCCGCCTTACACGGCTTGGTTGAACAGACGCCCAATGACCACAGGGCATGGAGACTGATTGTGTTGCTAATTGTGACACCTGCTAGGGATGGCTGTAATAGGCTGTGTCCGTAGTGCATTCAGATACCCCCCAGGCTGTCCAGGGTCACCTCTCCCGGGTGGTGCCCACTTAGGGAGCATTGGTTCTGGGCTGGATACACTCACAAATCATAGTCCCCAATGAGGTTCTAGGCCGGGGTGGAGAGGGTTTATAAACTTTAGTCTGTGCATTTCGTAAGAGCAGTGTTTCCTCAGGTTGTTGATTCTACAGTCACTGCTCAGCAAGGTTCCAGTTGGTAAACATCATTTAAAATTTCAAGAGAAGTGTTTTCTTTGCAATTATGTTCAACGACTGAACCCAAAGCGAACCAACACACTCACTGACTGATCTGGCAAGCAGGAACTACTGCTTGGACTGAGAACAAAGTTGTTTCGGCTGAAAGGAATACCCTCATCGCTAAAAGCCACTTATCACCCATTCAACCAGCATGTGGATGAGAAATGCTCCGGTTCATACCGTGAAAAAGCGAGGGAGCATAAGTAAAACGTTTCTCTCTCCCTCACTCTCTTTTTCATTGCGATTAGCATATTTCTCTCAGTGTCGTGACACCTGCTGTCCAGAGTGGGCGTGCGGAACACAAGGCTTTACTTCAAACACAAGCAAAAAGATCAGCAAAAACCAACGCTTTGACTCGACCAGACCAACCAACCCCCAGATTGAAGCCTTCCCACTGCAGATGTACATTAATGCATGGAAATACCAATCGGCACCGCAGCAGCACCGAAGAGTAGAACCCCTCCTTTTTCAACATGGCTGTTGTCTCGCTCGATTGTGTCAGTTTGAGGGAGCCCATTCAATGGTATTCATGCATCTGCCTTTGAGGCTCAATGGAAGCTAGTTTATAAACTGTCAGCCTGTTCGCTTGAAGCCTTTGGTTTGTATTGTTTCCTTCCCCTTAATAAACTTTTGGAGGAGTTCATCAACTTGCCTGAATAGCCAATGTTGCGGGGCCAAAGACACAAAATAACAGACAGTTCTCTATCCCCATTCACTTTTTTTTCTTTCTTTCCCTTTTTAAGTGACTGCTTGTATATCAATAGACTGAGTGGGTAGACACACATCAGGGGGATTTCAGGCCAAACCAAAAAAGCTGGTTTAGCTACAAAGAGGCTTCTAAAAGGCAAAACACAAACAGTTGACGTTTAGCTCCTTGGTCACTGACACTAACAGAGGGAGTTATGAACTATAACACAGATACAACTTGGATACAACCTACAATGAGTCTCTAACTTTAATGTGTGATCTCCTGAAAGTACATTTATATAACGCAAACAGACACTAATGATTGGGCAGACAACATACACTTAACATGGCCTAGCAAGATAGTTAGGGCCTACAGTGCATAAACTGTAGCTTTGAGTGTACAATGATAATGTTAGGGTGTAAAAATACATCATTTTAATTAAAGTGAATATAAATGATTTGATGTTAGTTGGTTAAATATATTCTCACATATATTTTTTGGGATGGCATGTAAAATAAGTGGCACAAATTACATTCATGCAAAGACTTACATAGAACCATTAATCCACTTTCAAACCTTTCAACAGCTTGAAGGTTTATTTTAGAAGAAAATTTAGGGGCTTAATGGTTGCTTAATCTCTATATATTTAGGGTCATTTCATACCCAATTAGAATGGATTTGTGCATTTTGAACAGCGTTTGCTTTTAGGGAGTCAAATCCTAGACAAATACACTTATAGAATGACTTTCTTGTGCCTGTGTAGACAAACTAAGATATCGTTATGCCTCCAATTCCGTACAGGTCCATCTGGGCAAAAGTCACGTGGTTCTCTTGGTGTGTGAGATCATTTAAATTTGAACATTTCACATTAACATTCCTCTCTGATTCAATCCTTGAAATCCTATTTCTGTCACTTTCAACTTCAATCTACGTTCTTGGAAATGGCCACAGCAAACTCACAAATATTAACTTGCACAGAGTGAGCTAGGTAAACATCCCAATATACCATTTCCCAAAAAACTTTCATTATCAATACATAATTAATATTCTGTCATATGCAGTACCTTTGTATTATCCTCTTGCAAACACTGTATAAACCTCTTTCATAACGGTTTGACTTACATAATAATAATAATAATAATAATAATAATCAAATGTTATTTTAAAGATGTTATTGCAGGTGCAGCGAAATGCTTATTTTACAGATTTTTTAAATACTAATAATAATGTTATTATAAATTATACTATGGTTATTAAATAAATATACCGTTATTATCATTCACCAAATTATAGGCTACTGTAGGCCACTTTAAAAGGGTAGGCTATATGGGACGTTCTTAACAGCTATGTTAGGTAAACTCAGCAGTCTCGACCTTAATTAACCTTATGCTGGAATGATCTCATGGTATGATGATATGGTTTCAACCTGAGCATTGAGAGCTTGTTATGGTCCAGTTATTATAGGCTGAGATGAAAGGGTTCAAGATACCTCTCCTACCGTGGGCCGTCTCCCTAGGTTCCCCGGATGAATTACATGAGAGAGCGAAATGAGTTGGATTTAACTGAAGGTATCCAGACCCCAGGAGCCGCTGTCAAATCCCCACACATGCGGTGTCTAATAAACCAGTCATGCACAAAATATCAAGTTAACACAGCAGACAGGCAAACGAAAAGGAAACCACTGGTCTTTAATGCGTGGTCAACACTCATAGGCTATACTGTAGGTGGTTATTTGGTCTGCTTTTCTTTGTATGATACATGCCTGGTCTAATGGTGCAACTTGAAACCGACGGAAAAATGTAGATTAGTAGAATCTGGCGATGTTAATTTAACATGTTTTACTAAAAGATACGATCCAGACCTATTTTCTAAATTAAGTACACAGTCCAAAATCCTGATTCGATATTGAACCGTTACATCACACCTTCGAGCCCCGCCACATTCTGCACCATCAAGCGTTATTCGGTAGGCTATTATGAATGGCCTAGGTGCCATGTCATTTTCGATTACTTTATGTGTTTGGTGCAATATTTTACTAATTTATATTTTATTGAGAAATCCCCAAATGCCCAATCAGTAAAGTAGGCTACTTCAAATTTGACAAAACACCCTCGATAACCCTGCACAATAAGACATCTCCAAAAATCACTATGCGTCTCACCAAGGGCTCAATTAACCGTCAATACATTTGGTGACATTGTCAATCCATTTGTTTAGCCATATTTGTATAGCTTAAGATTTTTGTGTTTTCCTTTGTCCCATTGGCTATCATTTGCAAACGGAGCTTAATGGTTGCCCAAGGCTTCTGACTGCCCTGGACCTCGTTCTGCTCATTTCTGCTTTGTGAAATGCTTCCCTTTTGTTCGCTGATCAGTCTCCCATTGGGTCGCCAAACAAGATTCTTGGCATTTGTCGGCAAAATGAAAGCAGGATTAAGGAATGGCTACTGAACACTCCATGGCAAAGAAGTGGGCTGCTATTCTCTCTTTCAAAACCGCTTCCCAGTTTAGTAGCCCCTCTTTATATATTTGTTTTCTCAACGACGCCATTGATGCAGTTGGAAGTGATGAAGAATAAAATGAAAATCAACAAGTAGCACAGGCTATATTTTTCTTACTACAATAGTGACAATATTTGTGCTTCAGTTTGGTCAAATGTTTTCAATCACAATGCGGTTATAAGTATACATTAAATAACATGTTTATTCAATAGGACATAATAACAGACTAGGCTACATCTGAATTGAATTAAACATTCGATATCAGATATTAATATAGGCTTTATTAACTAACGTTCATAGTTAAAAGGCATTTAGGCCTGTATATTTGATGAACGACCATGCACGACTAACATAAGCCCATTTCCTCATCAGCTGATGAGCGGTCTTCATTTGGGGTCAACAATAGTTCCTTGGCCTTCCAGTTTTATGGGCAGCGTACAACAATAGACTGATGGCGAGTCGTGGTATCAAAAACACTATTTGTGACGCCACATAGGAAGCCCGGAGGCCAATACTTTTATTGGTGTCAGCAGGAGTTTTCCCTTGTCGTTTGTCCGATTTGTTCCTCAGATCTTGCAGGGCCATGTCCCCCACCAAGCTGCCCAGTACATCCCTGACCCCAACCAACTATAACTGTTTTTCAATGTAATTGATGTCAATGAAAAATGGAAAAGAAATATAACATTATACATACATTTAAAGTAAATGTCCAGTGTTTCCAGATCTATATGAAATATGACCTATAATTAATTCGAATATGAGCAAAATACCTTTCCTTAAAATAAATGGTAATTAAGTACGTTAAAATGCATATTTGCTGTGTTGAAATGGTGTGGGCATACCCCAACAATAGAATGGTGTGGATGTATATTGGTCATTAAAAATATGAATGCCAGTAGACCACTGATTGGCCAGCTCAGCCAATGAGGCAGGATGACATCATTCTCTATGAGGAAATAGCAAGCATTTTTTTAAATGGTCTGTATGAGATACAGGTTTGAGATGGGGGTTTTGAAGTGTTTAATCTCCAATTTATGCTTTGACCACAAATACGAGTATAAGACAAGTCAACAACATTATTTGGGTATGAGTTAACAGAATATGAACTTTTAAAAGTGAGATTTTCGCTGGACAGCTAAGCCTACTTTAAAGTAAAATGAATAACTCTGTGAAAGTTCTACACCTTGAGATTTGGTGAATGTTTGGGTAGGGGGGAGTTAATTCCTTTAAAGTTATTGAGCAGGAAAGGATTATGTACTTGCCTTTATATGAGGAGAAAAAATTCCCCATGTAGTCTACAGAAGACCTTGGAATTTTCCTAAGTCGCCCAAAAGGGGAGATTGTCCCTTTAAATAACCCACCAGAGATTCGAGAAGTATTCGCTGCTGGTAGCATGTGCACCCATATAGGCCCTGTCCCACATGGCAAAAGTGCTTTAATTAATAGACAGGCAGGCTTGAAAGCAGCACTGGCAGTCTGTAATATGATGAACTCCCATTGTGGTGGTGTCACCACAAATGTTTCTGATAAGAAAAAGCACCCAAGGATCAAAGACTATAAGCCTCTCAATTTCCTCTAGCCGCTTCTACTTTTCCTCACCTACTTTTTTCTTCCTCTCTTCTCTTAAAATGTCTGAAACACACAACACGAAATCCCCTTCATGAAAACCCCAGGGTCTGCCTCAGGTTAGCGGGTCACCCGTGCATTGGGGTATAATTGCACATTAATATTCGACGTGATGAAGAGGCTTACGCTAAGATCGTTCTTTCTCTATATGTCTTATGTCTTATGAATTGACAGGACAAAATGTGTCATCAATGTAAGATTTCCCCCTGCCCATTTTGAAAATGCGTTCAATCAGCTGCTGTGATATTGATGTAGACTATAGCCTAAGTCATGGAAGGGTAAAATATATGTCGCCATCATAATATCATTTTCCTAATCTAATGAGTGTATACTAATTTACTGCAGTACCCCCCATGGTGGTTCTTGCTTAATAACGACCATCTAAATACATTCTAAGGAATGCTCTTGGGGGAATGTGAAGGTGTTGGGCTGCCTGTAAGATGCACAAAAGCATGTAAACCATGACCCCTTATTCAATGAACGTATATAAATATTGTTTGATGTCAGGGAAGCAGGCTTAACAAAACTGATTTAAATAAATTACAGAAGAATTATGTTGCCTCTTAAATCTCGTTTGGGGAATGAGTGATTTTGACATCTCCCCATGTTTATTTTTAGTATAGGTCCTATGTGGCCTAAAAAGCACTAGGCCCTAGTTCACCGGATGAATGGGGTATCTTATTATTCTTTGCATTAAAGAGATGCAACATGCTTAACAAAGACTTTTAAATAGTAAATGATGATCATTTGTTGCCGGTTTGGCTAATTTGATTTGTTCCACGAATTATGTCACTTGGTTTATCGGGATTCCGTGTAATAGAGTTCCGTCTGGTCGACGGGTTTATAGCCTAC
Organism: Brachymystax lenok tsinlingensis; assembly: GCA_030435695.1. NCBI lineage: Eukaryota > Metazoa > Chordata > Actinopteri > Salmoniformes > Salmonidae > Brachymystax > Brachymystax lenok. The sequence goes on along the minus strand of CM059802.1, from coordinate 34,527,717 downwards.
CCATGCACATTTATTAAACCTCTAAAAAACACCATATTTCTTGCCTCAACAGTGGAATTAAATGGCATATAATAATTATTTCTGTCTTGAAACGTTTAAGGGAGAAACGCCATCAACATTAACTGCATTCGTCACGGATAGGCCTACCCAATCGAAAGGTTTTAATTAAGTAGAAGTGTACAGAATATCTTAATATCAGCATACTATTAGAATGAAATAACAGTTATAGGAAAATATATAAAACCAGCATACATTATTATCATTATTATTATTATTATGTCTATTGGGCTATCATTATTATTTGTGATTATTATGAGAACTGATGCAACCCCCTCTGCTATTAAAATATTCCACGCAGCCTGTTGTTTTTTGCTTTTTATAGGCTATGTTTCTTAAAAATCTCGCCATGTAAATTCCAATGAAATTTGGAGAGGCAGCGAGAGGGAAAGGGGGAGGTTAATCCGAGTTGAATACATTGATGCTCAGCACAGGACCAAGCCTGTGATGATTGTGTTATCTCTACCCAACATTTGGGTCTCCCTCAATTTCAACCCAGCCAAATAGCTGCGAGAAAGTGCAGATGGAGTCACTCTCGATGCCTTAGGACATTTTTTTTTATTAATAGCTAAATAACTTCCCCATACTTTCACTAAATCTCTCTCACCATTCTAGATGGATTTGTTTGAAGTGGTCTTTCGACACATCCAGGCGTCCTTTTTCTTTCAATGAAGCTTAGGCTATTTCGGACTCCTAAATATAATTTTCGATTTTCTACAACTGTCTCGGAGAAAAAGCAGCACGCATGCCAGATCATGCTCCGGAATATGTAATATGGCAGCCTTTTGTTTTTGCATGACTCCTCAATGTGTCTCAATAGCTCCTCTTATTGCTATAACCATTTAAATAAGTAGACCATTTATATCATGGGTTTATGGGTACTTTCGGTCGCTCTTTGAGTTGTCGGTATAGCCTATCTATCATTTCCAAACGCGTTTTTTAGGTTATATGTCTCCTTTTAAGACGTGTATTAAACGTCGTTTGAAATTGAACACAGAGAACGGCCGTGTCTGGGGCCTGGGGTTGAGTGACATCTCGCTATCTCCTTGCGGCCTCTATCATTTCCTCTGATCCCACTCACAACAGTCACAAATCCCACCTGGCCCCTGTTTGATTAGATTGAGAACCTCAGGTAATCCGACCGTTTGTTCAAGTGTCCATTTGCCCCTTCTATCACGCATGAGGGCTGAAGACGGTGCGTGTTGGTTTAATCAAAACCAATCGTTCTTTATGAATTGACCGATACACTCCTTTCAGACACCATTTAGGTGTGCATTTTCTCAGCACCAATGCATCATTTGAAATTAGGTCACTCATCGACCATAGACTATAGCTATGCCAATGGGATGATCAATGCAGATATCCTTATAATGGTTGAATGCAATCTTTTAAACATTGATAACGTAATAAATCATTGATCTCGATCATAGTTACCTACAATCTATTTGTAAATATATATTGAGACTATTACCTTATAATCAGTCTACTCTAGTGTAACAAAACATCATATCATAAGTATTTACATCTCAACATAAGCTCTTTGGAAGGGGCAACGTATGCCACTATCAGCAGTCCCCTTATAAACTTGGCAAACATGTCACTCACTCAGTGTTTAAATACGTTCTAATGCAATCTGTCAATATCAGCATGCATGGAAAACATTTGACCTACTGCATAACTGCAGTCTTTTCTTCCCCAAAACCCAAAGCATTCGCAGTCAACTTAAAATCAGAATGGACAGCAGCAGTTATTTTTGAAAAGCTCAGACTTCAAACACGATGCCCCCTTGTTTAGTGAAACCACCCCCGCTGTATTCTAATAAGCCTATGCATCTAGCAATTTGCTTGCAATATAAACTGTACAATTTACTTAAAATTGACATTTCCATCACCAGATTCGAGTTTGGCATGTTAAGAGTTATATGCTCCAATGCAATCCCAAAATGAAATGAAATAAAACAAAATAAATATATGAATACAATCTCGACAACTATAGCCTATAAAAGAAACCTAAAATCTCATGAATTTGTGCCTGCGGCTAGCTGCAGAGTGGGCCGTTTAGAGATGAAAGTGAAAAGAAATAAAAGGCTCAATTTAATCTGCTCTAAAACCCTTCAACATAACGTTTGTGCTTGAAACTCCAAGAGTGAGGGCTGATAGGGGATAAATACATTTCTTACCATGCCTGCGAGCTATTACACCCCTCTCCAACACAGACGCCTATTCAACAGACACCGGTTTCATTACGAGCTGTAATAAGTCTTAACATTATTAAATGCCAGCCGGATGATAGAATGAAACAAGCGCAGAGATGAGTCTTTTTAAGAATAAAAAAAATGGGACAGTTGGTAGCCTGGTTTCAACATGTCACCATCAAACGCCAGACGTGGGCAAAACATTTACAGAGGGTTTGCGAGACCATTTCATGTCCAAAAGAACACAGAAGCTACAATGGGGCCTATGGGTTAATGTACATTATAGGCCATATCCATAGCCTATATAGCCCAATCTTAGTCACTTTCACACGGTGTATGCATGGGCTAGGCTACTGACAAATAGGCCTATGACAACGTGGTTTGAAGCCAATCTGGCTAAAGATTTATAACGAAGAATTGTGGTTTAATCAAAAGCGCTACAGCCCCCGCTGGCCCCTGAATCGGGTCAATTGTTGGCGGGTCAATTGTTGGCAGTGGAACCCGTTTTAACACGGCTGACGAGCTATCATGGAGAGGCGTTCTGTCTGCAAACGACATGATCATACAGCGATACGTAAAATAAACAGTAGTCCACAACGAACTGGTGTCATGTCCCATAGGTCAGTTATGTACAGATTTACTAACAAGGTGCAGGCACTTCATGCTCGAGATAAACCAACAACACAGGCCATTTCATGACACGAGCCCATAGTCAACAAACTATAAATATCTATCAATGAATCGGTTTGTGAAATAAATTAAGATGTGTGTTATAGGCTAGTCTACATTGACTTACAGACACATTTACCCCACTCCCTTCATTGAGAAAACATCAGTAAGGGTCCAGTTAGAACACAAAATAGCTCGATTCTAAAAAGCATATGCATTTCCAAACAACAATCGAAACACATTTTGCACCCTTCACTGCTTAATCTATTCCAACAGACGATTTTATAATATTACAAAACTATATACCAGCAGGGTGGATTGAATAATTCATTCGCCTTTCGTTCTCCTCTTGGCCTTTTGTCCAAAGTTTTCTCCCCCTTTCTTTGCGGGGTTTTAAGTGTGAAAAAACGTCCCACTCCTCCTTTCGCTGCCCTGCTTTTGAGGGGTTTGCCTTTGTACCTCAGAATCCTTGCCTTCAATGGAGTGGAAGTCTTGAGAACTGAAGTTCATCTTCAAGTTTAGAGAGGCTGTCGCTTTAGAGAAAGGCTTTTTGTGCGACCGTTTAAACAACAGATAGGCTACAAAATGGTTGATCATTTCATTTGTAAATCCCTGTCTTTTTTCAGACACAGGATCTAATGTATTTTGACTAGATAATACAGAGGTCCCTTCAAAAAAGCACCAGGACAAAAGACAAATCCGTTTCTTTGTAGCCTAAATATTCCACATAAAAAAATATGTTTAAAACTGACCCAAAAAATGACAACTAAAAAAGTGTAACAAATAATAAGCCGTTTTCAAAAAGATCTAGGCCTAAACACAAATGAATATATCCTAATAAAAAAAACGAATTAGGCTACAATTGGGGCACGTGTATCATTTTAGAAAATCACTAGCTTCCGGTTTATTTTAGCCTACATATTATTTAGCCTATAAGGACTATGATAGTACCCAGCTATGAAGCAGTATACACGCGCTACCTAAATAGGCTAATGTCCAGGATCAAGAATCGCTGCAACCTGCTGGTCGTAATTGATATTGATTGTCACATCGGTCATCTGTCAGTTGCCGTTTCAAGGGACCGTTTACCAGCACCAAAGGAGTCTGTTGTGCAAATGAATGCAGTCACAAATACCCTCCGTCAAGGCTCATATAAATAATTAAGCAGGTCTAGTTACGCTTGTATTGGCAAACAGCTTAACATCACGAAAAAAACCCACAAAAGAGCAATTAGGTCCGTTTTAAATTAATGAAATGCATTCCATGAACAAGAAGGCAACACTATCTCAGGCCTACACCTGCAAAACAAACAATTCTGAACATAATATTGCGACATATTGAGCGCACAGGATGTTGTGCATAGGCCTGTAAGAGGGTGTTTTAAAACGCGAATGTAATCCAATTGAATTAGCCTACCTTTATCGCCAAGAATGCCATCGATGCTGTGTTTGGTTTTCTTCTCTCCGTCTTCATCTTTTTTTATCACAATCTTCTTCATCATCTTTCTTCCCAAATCGAGCTCTCAGAACACGACTAATGGAACTCACTACAAGAATAAAAAAACAAGGTAGGCCTAGGGTAATTGCATAGTCATTACACACAGGCTAAAACAAATGTAAACAAATCGAAATAATAACCTAATACAATTAAGTCCAGGTGACACTATAGGCCTGTTTTTGGCCGACATAAAACTATGCTGGTAGTTCTAAATATTTCATCAACATAATGTTTTTGATGGTTTCATATCGACCACTATTATGGAGAACTAGTATAACAAAATATATATGAGCAAACATCACTTGTGTAGTAAAAAGGGTTGCTTACCAGATGAGGCCTCACCTGAAGGAACTGTGCTTCTGTCACACACCCCGTCCTTCAGCAGCTTGTCTCGGATCTCCCAGCTGAACATGCCGGGATTGTCGCGCTTGTACTCCTCAATCCGTTTCTCCACATCGGGCGTTGCTACCTGCTTTTGGGTTTAATTTACGCAGAACGATAGTAGAACAGAGAGAGAAAAAAAGAGAGCGAGAAAGAAAATGAGAAGCAGAAACAATGCAGAAAATAGAAATCGAAGAATAGAAAAGAAAACACAAAAAGAGGAAAGGAGAGGAGAAAGAGCACGAAAAAGTGCAGGTTGAATGTACTTAAAAATAATATCTGAATTGACTAATTCCAAATTTTAAAAATATATATTAGTAAACTTCAAAGTCTCAAAGCACCGGAAATATAGGCTACGAAATTGCATTTCAAAGTTTTTGTCAATTTCGATGGCAGGCTAATAAATAGGTAAGCAACAAACATGGGATGGAATACAATATCCACAATAAATACCTTGGATGTCCAGTTACAGTTTGAATATTTGGTGGTGTGAAAACTCAGGTCCATAACGGTAAACAGTCATGATAACAAGAATAATAACTATACGAATAATTATAAGAATAGGCTAATATTAATATTATTATTAATTGTATTTTTATATTTTTAGGGCATTAGCGTGTAATAATAATGGTTGTTGTTGTTTTGTGAGGTCTAACTTTTCTCAAACTCACTCTGGGTTTGCTTCCTCCTATTGCCCCTGGTCGGATCGATCCTGTTTCTTGATACCGACAAAGAATTTTGGACACGCAACCATGGGAAACTCGTAGCTGTCGAGAGATCACGCAGGGACGGATACCGTGGTGGGCCATCTCCACTATCTTGTGTCGGATATGATTTGGCAGTGGTCTTCCGTTGATGAACACTCCACCGAGTTGGTTCACCCGACCTTGACCCAGGGGAGTTGACACTGTGCAGAAGAAAGAAGGCCTACTGTGAAAACCTTTCGTGTACACACCAAATGCAGCATTGGCATGAACACATTTTTCGGAATGTATATTGTTTTACAGTGCAAATGATGATGCCTGTTTGATCTTTAGGCCAATAGGCTACATGTCTGAATATTTAGCATATTTTTGTGGCGTTCGAAGATTTTTTGATAGGCTAATATGCATATGTGGTTGCCTAACGCAATTGTTATTAGGCTATACGACCTAGCGGAAGGCTATTGCACAATGTAGGCTAGGCCTATATTTATGTAGTCAAGATATACACATAAATGAATGTAGCCTATGGGCTATCTTATTCATAAATTAAATGTAGCCATAAAAACGTCAACATAAAGGCCTAACCCCACTGTTACTAGATTCAAACTAATAGGACACATTTCCAATAATGCGTGAAGTGAATGAATCCGTAACCTACTGAAATTTAAAAGGACAAAAATAGGCATTTTACAACAGAATCAAGTTATTTTGGGGAAAAATATTTGTTTTGAAGGCAGAATTTGTCATTAGCCAGATGGCACTTGAGTGTCCCATCCGGCATTGAAGAGGCTGTGAAGTGTGTGGCTTCGTCCGGATTCATTATTCACCGTCATGCCGTACAAATATTGATGTAATCCTTTGATTCGTCGTTTTGATGTGTATTTTACTTTTATTTCCAGCACCAGGACACTTCAACAAATCCCGGATCTAGGATAACTTGCAAGCTTCGTGTTCTCGGAGATTTTATTGGAGCTACTTAAGCACGAACCTTGTCTGGGAGACGGTCCCACGGACGATTAATCCATGCAAATAATTTGTGCTTGTACATTTTATTCACACGTTTGTCTATTTACATAAACATTCACATAATCGAGCACCCAGACATGGCCATTGTGAAATCCTAATACAAGTTTGACTTTCGTAAAACCTATTGTAGTCTACAAAGTCTCTCCAGAGAGGGCAAAAGTGTATGAAATAATGAATAGTCTAACTTGTCCTTTCACTTTGTATAACTATAGCCAACATTTTGCTGTTTCAAATGTGATTGAGGATAAAGGCCCAAATAAAATGCACATTTTCTTGATAAACAACGTGCTTTAAATTAGTCATAAATGATGCTTGGAATGATACAGTAATTTCGATAATGATGGATGTTTGTAAATTGCATGCATCACTTACCTTCCAAAGGGAAGCCAGTGCGGGGATAGTTTTGTCCAGGCGCTGGTCGCATCATTCGAGGTACTGTTCCTGGCAAGGACGACTGCATTCTACAGTTAAACGTAGCAGGCAAAACAAGGCCAATATTTCATCGGCTAAACTAAGTCGAGACTTGTTTGTGGTAATTGTTTTGACGATGAAAAACAAGTGCAGTCCACTCAAAAAAAAAATGAAAAAGGACAAATAGGCATATACTCATCCAAACGGATGAATCTCTGAAAACGAAACACCCCAAAACCGTAAAACACACTTACTTCTGATGTAGCACGGTGGGGAGCATGAGCGAAACAGGACTGCTGAGAAAAAGGTACACTGTGTGTGTACAGAGGGAGGAGGGTGTCCCTTAACTCTCAAGTGCGCAAAGGTTACTTAATTCTTTGCAGCGTTTCCTAAAAGCTCTGGTAGTTTTGATGACAAAGTCTGCATGGAGGTTGGGAGTAGTTTAAGTGATAACTTTGGCGCACGGCGTAGGGGGTTGTCGCGGGCGCGGATAGGCTCTTGGTCTGAGCTTTCTTTTATTCATGAGGGGAAGCGGAGTACAGCCAAGTTTTCTCCACCAATCACAAAAAACGGCATGCGACGTAAAACACATTTTGCGGCTTCCCATTCATTGCATGCCGCATCAAAACCAACCCAACCTTTTAGATTAAACTGCCACTGGGCCCTGGCGATTAAAGATACAGTGTGGATTTAAGTATGTAGTTTGTTGTTTCATTTACGCATATGAAATATAGGCTTTTAGTTGCATATGGCTTAAAGACGCAGGCTATGTGTATAGTCATCTCTAATCTAACAGCATGATAATATAGACAGGAAACGCGTTTTGTTCTAAACAACTAGAATACATGACTGACTCATTCATTACAGAAGGTTTCCAGTTTGCTCTGAACACACCAAGTCGAAGATGTCCCCTTTTAAGACATTGTTATAATAGGCCTACATTAATTGCATTTGCTTGATGAACGAGTTTGGACCAATAACATCAATGATGCTTTTAAATGGCATTATGATATTGATATGCAATAGATTCTACGGTCTTTGGTGCCATTTGGATGTGACAGGGAACATATTCTTACCTCGAATAACAATACCTCATAATAAACTAATTTGGTTAGAGATACAAGTGGCAAAGTAAACTTCCTTATAGGTTACCAAATACTAAACCGTATATATTTTATTAGCGTAATTGGAATACACATGTTGTTGCTAATAATAATTTTAAAAGGTCTCTGTTCCGAGTTTTTCTTCTACTAAAAGATCTAGGGGCTATTGACATATACATTGAGTATACCAAACATTAGGAACACCTTCTTAATATTGAGTTGCCCCCCTCCCCTTTCTCCCCTCAGAACAGCCTCAATTCGTCAGGGCATGGACTCTACAAGGTGTCGAAAGCGTTCCACTGGGATGCTGGCCAATGTTGACTCCAATGCTTGCCAAGGTTGGGTGGTGGAACATTCTTGATACACACGGGAAACTGTTGAGTGTGAAAAACCAAGCAGCATTGCAGTTCTTGAAACAAACCGCCTGGTACCTACTACCATACCCCATTCAAAGGCACTTACATTTTTTTGTCTTGTCCATTAACCCTCTGAATGGCACACATGCCCAATCCATGTCTCAGTTGTCTCAAGGCTTAAAGATCATTCTTTAACCTGTTTCCTCCCCTTAAGCTACGTTGATTGTTGGATTTAAAAAGTGACATCAATAAGGGATCATAGCTTTCACCTGTACTCACCTGGTCAGTCTATGTCATGGAAAGAGCAGGTGTTCTTAATGTTTTGTATACTCAGTGTATGAGTATACTGGCATTGAGTTGGAGATAGAATAGGCTATATATAGCCCATTTGTACTTTTAATGCTCAGGACACCAGCATAGTCTATACGCCTATAGCCTGCCCTATTCTGTAAGTTTGACCTCGATCAATAAATAGTCTACTCATAAATAGACCTAGTGACGGACAATAATGAACATGCAAGAAAATATAAGTAACTGACAAAATAAAGGAAACACCAAAGTACAGTGTCTTAATAGGACGTTGGGCCAATACGAGCCGCCAGAACAGCTTCAATGTACCTTGGCATAGATTCTGTCTGGAAATGTAGTGAAAGGGTTCGACAACATTCATCCACAAGAAATTCCATAATGTGGTGTTTTGTTGATGGTGGTGGAAAACACTTTCAGGCACCACTCCAGAATCTCCCATAAGTGTTAAAATGGTTTAAGATCTGGTCACACACACACCCTTTAAACCCCTTATGCTCTTTTGAGACCTCTCTTTCACTGAGATACCTTGTCATGGTAGCCAGAATCCTGGGCCACAGGGCAGTTTTATACATGACCCTAAGCATGATGGGATGTTAATTGCTTAATTAACTCAGGAACCACACTTGTGAGGAAGCATCTACTTTGAATGGATGTCTACTTTGTATCCCTCATTTACTCAAGAGTTTCCTTTATTTTGGGCGGAATCTTGCCGGAATCTATCAAATAGCACACCTGTAACGTTGTACAGTACTAATGCAGTCAGTAAAATCAGGCACACTACGAAATGCTACCAAATAAAACACAATTCATTCATAATACTGTGAATATATAGTTTCACAGACATATTGTTGCATTTCTTTCTGGTCTGTGCGAAATCGTTAAGAATAATATAAAACCAGTCTGCACACCACCAAGGTGAATTGGTTTAGTCTTGACGCTTGGTTGACAGTTTTGGGGGATGGTTAATGTATTGATGCTCAAGTGCCAAATCAACACAAGTGTTTCTATTTGTCTTTGTTACTTCTTTTTGATATTTATGAGTCTTATTTTTGTATATATTTTTATAGTTTTAAATGTTATGATTATTTATTTGTGTTGTTCCAAATGTCTGAATAAAAATTCCAGTTAGTGCAGAATAGTGCTGTTTTTTTATCTTGTTGGGGGCTATGTGAGGGTTCGCCCAGTGAGCCATACAAGCTAGAACCGCCAAGGGTAGTAGGCATTTAGTTAGGCCGGTCTGTTATGTTTTTATCATAGCCTATACCTTGCTCATAACATTTTCAAAAGCATTAGCGAAAATGTTAATTAGGCCTAGTCGAATTCATCCTCATGATTTCGCGTGGCAGGGTTGAGGGAGCAGCGGTAACTGCGCGCCACTTGACATGCAGTGTTTCGCGCGAAAGTAGCCTATGCCTGTCACAGGGTTTTATGGCACCAGCACACCTGTTGCCTATCACACTTTGAAAAGGATAATCCTAGACATGTACTATCTTCACCGATGCATAGAATTTTATCCATATGCTTACATTTATAATTTTGCAGGATTCAAATATCCATACTCTTTGAAACACTGAGAGTTGTTAATAATAACACATGGAAATTCTTAATTGGTGGGTCTTTTTGCAAGTAATCCAATTCAAGTAATTACAAACGGGTTGAAAAACTGACTGCACGTCTTGGTATCTGAATTATTGATGTCAGTTATTTGTATGGGTTTCAGCGCCATGTCATGAGGCAACCACTAGAGGGAGACTATGTTCCAAAATGTGGAGGTACAGCCAAGGAATTAATTTAAATTAAACCAAGCAATACTACATAATGTTTGAAACTAAGTAAGTAAGTATCTCTCTCTCTCTCTCTCTCTCTCTCTCTCTCTCTCTCTCTCTCTCTCTCTCTCTCTCTCTCTCTCTCTCTCTCTCTCTCTCTCCTTGTAGACCTACCCCCAAAGCGTGTTAGACTGGATGTCAATCCAGCGTGGCATGCTCACATCTGCACAATATTATTTGAATGTGTTAGCGCTTCCTGAAGATAATTGTTTGATCAGGCCTCTGAAAGAGTGAGTATAGAATATCATGTAAAAGGAAGTGGTGGCTGTATTCCTATAGATTCCCAGCTTAGAATTCAAGGGAGAGAGAACGTTTTTATAATGCTACCCGTAATGTTCACCTAATGTTTGAGTATCCAGTTTTCCCTCATGGGAACATTCTTTCTATGTTAGCAACAACCTTCTGAGGAACTTAAAAGTGACTTAAAAGGGTTCTTTGGCTGTCACCATAAGTCTAGGAGAACCCTCAGGTAAAACCCTTTCCGTAACCCTAACCCTGCCTTTCCACAGAGGGTTTTACATGGAACCCAAAAGGGTTCTACCCGGAACCAAAAAGGCTATCCTATAAGGACAGGCGAAGAACCCATTTGGATCCTTTTTTTCTAATCGGGTAGACATGTTTCATGGGACATTGCAAGTGCATTCAAGTATCCAGTTTTCTGTGGGTTATGAGAATATTCCACCAAACATACACAGAACATGGTTCCCATGTTCTCAGAACATAAGATATTAATGTTCTACACACGTTTCATGGGAACGTTGCAAGAACATTTCTGTGTATCGGTTGTCAGGACATCGCCTGACGGAACCCCAATAATTGTTTCATTACAAATCACACCTTGTTACTGTTGCCAAGCCAGTCACAGCCCTGATTGGTGAATCACTGATACATTCATAGCTCTTTGTCTGTTGGCAAATTTAGGGATACTCACAAAGTGCTTTGAACATACAGTGCATTAAACATACATATTTTGACATGTTCATTTAGACAGTAGTTATAATTCAACAGTCCTCACCTGGGAGTACACCAATTTTCCTGCTACGCCACCATGTCCGTGTCATGTAATGGTTAATCTGACTATTTATCAGGATAAGGTAAGACCCAGATGCAAACCGTGTCGAAGAAACAATGTTTATTACAGCAACAGAGGCACAGGTACAGGACGGCAGGCAGGCTCAGGGTCAGGGTCAGGCAGAATGGTCAGGCTGGCGGGTTCAGTGTCAGGACAGGCATGGGTCAAAAACCAGGAGGGCGAGAAAAAGAGAGGCTGGGAAAAGACAGGAGCTGACAGGACAAACGCTGGTAAGCTTGACAAACAAGACAAACTGGCAACAGACAAACAGAGAACACAGGTATAAATACACTGGGGATAATGGGGAAGATGGGCGACACCTGGAGGGGGGTGGAGACAAGCACAAAGACAGGTGAAACAGATCAGGGCGTGACACTATTCTCATCATTGATTTGATTTACTGACGCAATAAGCACATGTCTTAGAGGCATCCCTTATTGGGACAATGGTTAGAGACAAAAAAAGGTCACATTACTTGCTTCAGAAAGTATTCATACCCCTTGACTTATTCCACATTTTGTTGTGTTACAGTCTGAATTCAAAATTTTTTTCTCACCCATCTACAAACAATACCCCATAATGACAAAGTGAAAACATGTTTTTAGAAAAATTTGCAAATGTATTGTGAATGAAATACAGAAATACCTCATTTACATAAGTGTTCAAACTCCTGAGTCAATACTTTGTAGAAGCAACTTTGGCAGTGATAACAGCTGTCTGGGTAAGTCTGGGGGTGCTTTGCTGGTGACACTGTCAGTGATTTATTTAGAATTCAGGGCACACTTAACCAGCATGGCTACCACAGCATTCTGCAGCGATACACCATCCCATCTGGTTTGCGTTTAGTGGGACTATAATTTGTGTTTCAACAGGGCAATGACACAACACACCTCCAGGCTGTGTAAGGGATAGTTGACCAAGAAGGAGAGTGATGGAGTGCTGCATCAGATGACCTGGCCTCCACAATCACCCGACCTCAACCCAATTGAGATGGTTTGGGATGAGTTGGACCGCAGAGTGAAGGAAAATCAGCCAACAAGTGCTCAGCATATGTGGGAACTCCTTCAAGACTGTTGGAAAAACAATCCAGGTGAAGCTGGTTGAGAGAATGCCAAGAGTGTGCAAAGCTGTCATCAAGTCAAAGAGTGGCTACTTTGAAGAATCTAAAATCTAAAACATATTTGATTTGTTTTTGGTTACTACATGATTCCATATGTGTTATTTATTAGTTTTGATGTCTTCACTATTATTCTACAATGTGAGAAGACCACTTCGAAATGAGAACTTCCGCAACAGAGAGTTCAGACACTACCTTAAAGCTTGTGGATGTCCTAGAGCCAAACAACCGATCCTGTCCTGTTCATGAGTCTCCCCTTTCAATATCGGTGACATATTAGTTTATAGTTCAACCGTTCGGGTTTTACAGATGATTTTGTGATATTTTCTTGTCTGGATCCTGTCATGTGTAGAAAAAGGCTGCTTTCATAAGTCCCGTTATGGAATAGGCACAACTTTATATCAGCAGAAAGAGGGGATTGAGCTGCAGCCACTACAAGAAACGGTAAGTCTCTAGCATAAACACATGGGGGAGCCCCACCTGTTTTTAGCCCCACCTTTCTAGCAAAAAGGGAGTTTATAAAGCCGCATAGCAACTTGGTCTCATTTTGGTTTTCTTGAGTAAGGCAGCTCCAAAATGCAGGTGTTTCAGCCTAGCTCAGTGCTTTCTGTGGTGATGGGGCAGCCAGCAGAAAATACAGAGTGTAGGGGTTGGTAATGTTCTCTAGTTGCGCCATGATTAGCTCAGTGTTCTGTCACTCATGGGGACACTACGCCCGGTTGTGATACAGCCTGGATGTTTGGGTGCTGCTATATACTTACATTAGAAATGCCCATCCAAGAAGGCTCAAGGTCATTGGTCACAGATAAAATGATGTCAAATCACCTTATATCTACAGCAGCTTTGATTGGACTGATCATGTCAACATCATACTTTCAAAATCTTAACTAACAAGCTAGCAGTCATTATCATGAATCAAGTCGACAATCTACTGGCAAATCATTTTTAATCCTTGTCATATGAAGATAATTAATGAAGAGAAATTATAGATAAAATCTATAGGTGCTCATCGGCTATTGGACATAAACATTACACAACAAGTTGGAAATCGCAAATTCAACAATGAGTAGTTAGGAAGGAATCAGTGGCTAACTGCAAGCATTGCAAAGCAATCACTAACCTGCTATTCAGTGGAGTGGGTATGTGGTCAAAAGTCTGGGTTTAAGGGTCTCTTTTCCAAGCTTAAAATGATAAACCTTCAACATTGGCATTAGTGTCAATCCAGCATGACTTCTGCCTCCCTCAAATCAACTGGAAACTCAAAACTGGGAAATCTGATTTCAGTGAGTTCAAGACAACTGGGAATCTGGAAAAAAATAGCTTAGACTGGAAAAATATGCTTTGAACGGTCATCCAACTTGGAATTGCAAGTCGGGAACTCTGGCCTCTTTCTTGAGCTCTGACCTGAAGATCACTGACGTCATCATGATTTGACAGTTTTTTTTTCTCCAGATTTCCCAGTTGTATTGAAAGCACCATAAATCCAGAGAATGACAGACTGATGACAAAGTTTGATGACAACATTTGCAGACGAAGGACCACCGTGCCACCTTCCTGTTCAAGTGAGCAGAGCACAAGGTGAGTCCAAAAATGTGTTGTATGCTGCTGCATAAATTATGTAATATGCCAGGGAGATATGTATACTGTAGCTAAGAAAGTGATACTAAGTGTATGTTGTGTAGTAAGCTGTTAGTAGCCCATGTGCCTCACCCTAATAATTTGGTCCCGATTCCTCTCCTAATTTCGCCTACTGTTCAGATTTGGTGGTAGACATGTAACCTATAGCCTGTTTTAGAGAAATGTAATCATCGAATATTGTAAGATCTTTCATTGTCTGCTTATATGCCCCCTTTATTTATCATTCAGTTCTGACTTGGTGTACAGGGAGAATACTGTAATAACGGCCCATGTTCTGAATTCTGTCGCTGTACATTTCAAAAGCGCTGAAAAAATAGTTATATCGACCATGTCCGTCCTAGCTCGCTCATAGTTATATCGACCATGTCCGTCCTAGCTCGCTCATGTCTTATTCGAAATTAGGGATTGCCTCTTATTTGCTCGTCGTCCTCTTATGCCATATTTTGTACATCTCAATTGTCAGTAGAAACCACAATTGTTTGTCAAGGCAGCCATATCAGCTATGTTCTTTTAGAAGGCATTAAATGAGGCTGAATGAACTGTTTCGCTGCCAGACAAGGCTCCGCTGATAGCCAGGTGTAGCAGTGGTAAGGTGTTGGGACTGCTGTTGGGACTCTGCTGTTGGGACAGCTTTATGTAGGCCCTAACAGTGTGTGGGCACCATTTGTCACCATTATAGCGCAATTAATGTATTGTTTAGTGTTGTGTTCTGTTGTGTAGTGGGTTTGCTAAAATACATGCTCTAATCGCCACTTGTTGCCACATATGAATCAAGCATAGAACCCTTTCTGAGTGTAGGGGAATCAACCTGCTCTCACATTCTTAGCAAAATATGTTAATGTCATTATTTGGCAACAGTTACAACACACCTATCTGATCTAATTAAAATGTGTTTCTCATAAACCATGTTTCCATCCACAGGTGTTATGCAAGTAAAGTCATACCACATAAAATAAAAATATCAGGACAACTGTGATTAAAACAGGAATTTTCGGTACCATTTTATAAATGCCGACAGATAATTTGTTCGTTCGACATTGTGGTATCTTTTTGTGTCGGTCAAATGAATTATGCGAGAAATGGCGGTGGAAATGCCTTAATGCGCATATATTGTTATAATAACCATCATATTGAGGTAAACTTGAAGTCACGCGATGATATGGTGTGTGGTCCTCCCACTACGACTCGGGAAACCATGAAGTTTATTAGGTTACAGATTAAATAAATTATTATAAACTTCACAGGGTGGTGAAAGTGCACGATGACTTGATGCTCCTTTCCAATAAATACTGTATCAAGGGTCTTATTCTGGTTATCCATAGTAATCTCATCACGTGGACTAGCCTACCTGCACAGCCATACACATACTGTATCTGCGAGCTGTTGGCTAGAGCACACCTCCAAGACCAGAGTATGCACTTTTGCTATTTTACACAACAGTTTTTTGTGACAAAACTATAGGTAGAGTTCAAAATGCAATTTCCAAACACCTGAAGGTACCACGTTCATCTGTACAAGCAATAGTACGCAAATATAAACACCATGGGACCACGCAGCCATCATACCGCTCAGGAAGGAGACGCGTTCTGTCTCCTAGAGATGAACGTACTTTGGTGCAAAAAGTGCAAATCAATCCCAGAACAACAGCAAAGGACCTTGTGAAGATGCTGGAGGAAACAGGTACACAATTATCTATATCCACAGTAAAACGAGTCCTATATCAACTTAACCTGAATAGCCGCTCAGCAAGGAGACCACCATAAAAAAACCACCATAAAAAAGCCAGACTACAGTTTGCAACTGCACATGGGGACAAAGATCGTACTTTTTGGAGAAATGTCCTCTGGTCTGATGAAACAAAAATAGAACTGTTTGGCCATAATGACCATCGTTATGTTTGGAGGAAAAAGGGGGGAGGCTTGCAAGCCGAAGAACACCATCCCAACCTTGAAGCACGGGAGTGGCAGCATCATGTTGTGGGGTTGCTTTGCTGCAGGAGGGACTGGTGCACTTCACAAACTAGATGGCATCATGAAGGAAAATCATGTGGATATATTGAAGCAACATCTCAAGACATCAGTCAGGAAGTTAAAGCTTGGTTGCAAATGAGTCTTCCAAATGGACAATGACCCCAAGCATACTCCAAAGTTGTGGCAAAATGGCTTAAGGACAACAAAGTCAAGGTATTGGAGTGGCTATCACAAAGCCCTGACCTCAATCCTATAGAACATTTGTGGGCAGAAAGGAAAAAGTGTGTGTGAGCAAGGAGGCTTACAAAACTGACTCAGTTACACCAGCTCTGTCAGGAGGAATGGGCCAAAATTCTGCCAACTTATTGTGGGACGCTTGTGGAAGGCTACCCAAAATATTTGACCCAAGTTAAACAATTCAAAGGCAATGCTACCAAATACTAATTGAGTGTATGTTAACTTCTGACCCACTGGGAATGTGATGAAAGAAAATGAAAGCTTAAATAAATCATTCTCTCTACTATTATTCTGACATTTAACGTTCTTAAAATAAAGTGGGGATCCTAACTGGCCTAAGACAGGGAATTTTTACTAGGATTAAATGTCAGGAATTGTGGAAAAACTTCCAACTTCAACTGCATGTTAAAATGATGAAATCAAATTGAAACTGTGTATAAATTATAATGGACCTACATTCATACAGTTTCTTGACTGTGCCCAGCTTGCTAATAATGACCAAAATGATAGCTAGACAGTCAGGAAGCATCAACAATTTTAAAAACGATGGATAGAGGGCTATTTGTTTTCACATTTTCACGGCGTGGAAACAACCAACCTTCAATGTGGCCCTCCGTCCTTTACTGAAGACCGAATGCCGCTCCCGGAACAAAATGAGTTTGACACCCCTGCTCTAGGGCATGTGCTTATTGGGCCAATATAGTTAGACCCTGTCCAGAAGAAACCCTAACCCCTCCTCCCAAGGCACTTATGTAGATGAAAACACTTGATAGGTGTAAGCAATAGGGTGAATGCAATTTGAAGTAAATCTCAGCTCTGTTAAAAGTACACTCAAGAAAAACTATTTTATTGATCATAGTGTGAAGGAGTATCATTAAAACAGGTTAACATGCCACACCAACATTAGACAACTATACAGAAAGCCCTTAAATTGTTGAAATACCTGACACGTACATGGTGGCGTAGCAGGAAGATCGGAGTACCGTGAACCAAGAGGTTATGACTTCAAATAACACGTGAGGACATTTTGAATAATAATTTGACGTTGATGGAATATTCTTCTAACCCACAGAAAACTGGACACATGAATGTTCTTGCAACGTTCCCATGAAACGTGTCTAGAACATTAATATCGTATGTTCTGAGAACATGGCAACCATGTTCTGTGTATATTTGGTGGGACGTTGATGGAATATTCTCCTAACCTTCAGAAAACTGGACACATGAATGTTCTTGCAATGTTCCCATGAAACGTGTCTAGAACGTTCATATCTTAAATTCTGAGAACAAATGTTCTGGGTGTTTATATTTGACATTAAGGGAATGGTCCCTTGGAAACAATCCTTGCACATCACAGGAACATTCCTATGAAAATGTGAGTTAATGACCTAATGAGACTTAAGGGAACGTTCTCGAAAGTTGTGGGAACATTTGTTGTTAGTTGGGTAGATCCCTGGACTGCAGAAACCTTTTACTGTACATCTGTGCTACAAGCGTACTACTTTCACAGTACAGTTTGATGTGGCCTACTAAATACAAAATTATACCTGTTATAAACAGTTAATGTTGGTATATGAATTATAATAAACAACAAGTTATACAAAATGTTTTGCAAGTGAATTAACTACTGCATATTGTTTTTTTATTGTTGTTTGCTATACTGTGTTCTGTTAATACATGTGGCTTGAGACCTCATAAGATAGACAGTGGAGTTGAAAGACTCACTGAAAGAGAGGATGTAAGTGCTCTGAGAAACAAAGATGGAGGATGGAAGGAATAGCCAAGAGTGTCGAGAGAGCAGGTGCCCCGAAAATCTACCCCCACATCATTGGAACGAGAGTTGGAAGCCACATGACATATTTAGCATGGGGGCCAATGGGGGCCGAGCAGGGGCCCTCCATCTGGACATGTTAAACGGTGTTAAATCACTGGGTTCTGCCATTACACCCTTACACCATATATCATCACCAACGGGCTCCAGGAATGTAAGTGATGTAGAACCACTATGTAGAACACACACACACTGTGTGTGTGTTTGTGTGTGTGTGTGAGTGTGTGTGTGTGTCTGTCACAAACTCTCTCTCCATACTACATGCAATCTGCTCTCCTATTGCATTACCTCAATGATTTACCATTGAGTATGTTGGTCCCCATCAAACAATCCACAGTGAGTGTTTCTCATCAAGCTGTCATACTAAGATCATTAGAGTAAAAGTACATCTGGGTATCTGTAAAAGACAGACAGAGCGCCCTGGCTCTCATATAATCAATGTATGAAAAGGAAAAGGTTACAGGTTTTGTCGGAGGACTTTCCAATCCTTTCCACTGGTTGGACTTTGGTTCCTAATGTAACCTTAACGACCAGGGCCTGAATCTGCAGGCTACAATGCTCAGTTTTTTGTTTTTTATTTTCAGTTTTGGAAGACTAACTGTCCAAACAGCAAGTTACAAGTGACCAAATTGGATTTGTATGTGTTCAGACAGTAGTCATTGCTGAAATGGATGCACTAGCTGTCATTGCGGATTGGTGTTGGTGCTTCTGCTTCCTCTCACTCAGAAGTTGTTATGTAGCAAGTTAAGGTGACAACAATACTTTCCATGGAAGTTTTCCAGTTGCTTTGAATGTTCTAAATCATAGTGTAAGTACAAAGGATAAGGTGAGTCAAACTTTCAAAACAAGTGCTTTTTTCGCTAGCCACAATAGTCAACAAGCTAGGTAGCTGTTTAGCTTGTAAGCACACTTACTTATTTGTTTGTAAACAAATAAAAAGGTAGTTAACTACCACATGTTCTTGTCAAATTGTAAACAGAGTAGCTAGCAGGCAACAAGATTGCCAAGTAGAGCCCCACAAAATTTCCCATAAAACCTAGCGGTAAAACACGTAAATGGTTTCAATAATTTTTTTCAACATTAATTTTTATATCTCTCGTACAAGGTGACTTTTATCAATATATTTGGATCTATTTACTCTCAGATTCGAAAATGCTAATTAGCATCAAAATAGACCTCATGCAAGACTACAAATCCAGGCAAGTTCCTGCACATAATAGTCTCTGATTCCTTTGCTGTTAGCTAGCTACTAGCAACATTGATCCAAAACTAAAGATATATTGAACATTTTCATTTTACTGTACAATATTTTATTTAACAAATAGTTGTTGGCATATTTTTGCATATTTATGCATTTGGTATTGTGTCTTGTACAGAATACTATCCTAGTAGCAGTCAGATATTTACATTGTGCCATGAATACTAGGCTAGTTTTTTGCAAAGAAGCTAGCTAGCTTCCTACCTAGATGATATTAGCAACATGCCCTTATTTTATCAGATCCTCTTCTCCTTCAGATGGTGGAGGTCCATATTTAATCCCTTGTAATTTATGACAACTATATCAACGAGGTGAAATATATTTCAATTCATGGTGTCAGAATGCACTACTGAATTAAAGCAATTCAGAACTAACTTGTTAACATATTATGTTGCAGATTCAAAGCATGAATTAATAAGCATATTATTTGACAAGAAAGCCCCTAGTCACCCATCAATCCCATCAAACACTTGAATTCAAGAAATCAAAATAGTAAACAAAGCATACATATGCCTTTCATACTTAACATATCAACATCTGACTTGAAACAAATATTAAATTATTTATTGATCAGTGGCACAAACCTGGGACACTCAAGAACACCATATTAACTATTATTACTATCCTAGAGCGAACAGATTCTTCTGCGTTTCAATTTTAGGAATTAGACCAGCACAAATAACACAATATGTAAAAAAACATATTTTACAAATTGATAAAGTAACAAATTGAGAAACAACTGAATGTGTAAGGTAGGTTTAATATAAAATACCAAGTCAACTTTAGCAGAATTAGAAACATACTCAAAATAAGGAAGCCATGCTAAACGCAACTATGTCAACACCCTTCTTGTCAAGGTCTATGTTGCTAGTGTCAATTGTGAGCAGCACATTTAACACTGCATTCAGTCTGAACCTCAGAATAAGCACAGCATAACATACACTTGAAGTCGGAAGTTTACGTACACCTTAGCCAAATACATTTAAACTCAGTTTTTCACAATTCCTGACATTTAATCCTAGTAAAAGTTCCCTGTCTTAGGTCAGTTAGGATCACCACTTTATATTAAGAATGTGAAATGTTAGAATAATAGTAGAGAGAATGATTTATTTCAGCTTTTATTTCTTTCATCACATTCCCAGTGGGTCAGAAGTTAACATACACTCAATTAATATTTGGTAGCATTGCCTTGAAATTGTTTCACTTGGGTCAAACGTTTCAGATAGCCTTCCACAAGCGTCCCACAATAAGTTGGCAGAATTTTGGCCCATTCCTCCTGACAGAGCTGGTGTAACTGAGTCAGGTTTGTAGGCCTCCTTGCTCGAACAAGCTTTTTCATTTCTGCCCACAAATGTTCTCTAGGACTGAGGCCAGGGCCACTCCAATACCTTGACTTTGTTGTCCTTAAGCCTTTTTGCCACAACTTTGGAAGTATGCTTGGGGTCATTGTCCATTTGGAAGACCCATTTGTGACCAAGCTTTAACTTCCTGACTGATGTCTTAAGATGTTGCTTCAATATATCCACATCATTCTCCTTTCTTATGATGCCATCTATTTTGTGAAGTGCACCAGTCCCACCTGCAGCAAAGCACCCCCACAACATGATGCTGCCACCCCTGTGCTTCACAGTTGGGATGGTGTTCTTCGGCTTGCAAGCCACCCCCTTTTTCCTCCAAACATAATGGCCATTATGGCCAAACAGTTCTATTTTTGATTCATCAGACCAGAGGACATTTCTCCAAAAAGTACGATCTTTGTCCCCATGTGCAGTTGCAAACCGTAGTCTGTTTTGTTTTATGGCGTATTTTGAGCAGTGGCTTCTTCCTTGCTGAGCGGCCTTTCAAGTTATATATAGGACTAATTTTACTGTGGATACAGATACTTTTGTACCTGTTTCCCCCAGCATCTTCACAAGGTCCTTTGCTGTTGTTCTGGGATTGATTTGCACTTTTCGCACCAAAGTATGTTCATCTCTAGGAGACAGAATGTGTCTCCTTCCTGGGTGGTATGATGGCTGCGTGGTCCCATGCTGTTTATATTTGCATACTATTGTTTGTACAGATGAACGTGGTACCTTCAGGCATTTGGAAATTGCTTCCAAGGATTAACCAGACGTGTGGAGGTCTCCAATGTTTTTTCTGAGGTCTTGGCTGATTTCTTTTGATTTTCCCATGATGTCAAGCAAAGAGGCACTGAGTTTGAAGGTAGGCCTTGAAATACATACACATACATCTCCAATTGACTCAAAGGATGTCAATTAGCCTATCAGAAGCTTCTAAAGCCATGGCATCATTTTCTGGAATTTTCCAAGCTGTTTAAAAGCATCGTCAACTTTGTGTATGTAAACTTCTGACCCACTGGAATTGTGATACAGTGAAGTTGTAAGTGAAATAATCTGTCCGTAAACAATTGTTGGAAAAATTACTTGTGTCATGCACAAAGTAGATGTCCTAACCGACTTGCCAAAACTATAGTTTGTTAACAAGAAATGTGTGGAGTGGTTGAAAAACAAGTTTTAATGACTCCAACCTAAGTGTATGTAAACTTCCGACTTCAACTGTAGGTGAAGAAAAGGTAGCAATAATAGTACACCACAACACTTTAAAACGTGTTACTAAGGATAGATGTTATCAAATCAGTGAAAGGAAGAAGCATATAGAAAATGGGTGAAGGTAGGGTGGGTTTATAGAGATAAGATGGAGAAATTCCAAAGTGTCTGAAGTTGAAGGACCATGGGGCATAGAAGGCATAGTGTGGAATAAGGGGTAACTAGAGGGATGGTTGGCCATGGAATAAACATAAAATGGGAAGCTGGTGTTCTTCCCTACCCCTTTTAAGTCACAAATATCCAGCCCTTGTCCAGTCATACTCGGAGTCTCAGCGTGTGTTCCTTGACGTCATTCCGTCTCAGTTGCAGCATTCAAATCGTGTGGTCATTGTGTGTCTGTGAATCACAACATTAAAGACGATGAGTGATCACAGCATTTCCACAGATTGAGATACAACTTACGCATTGAGGACAGTGTTTTGTTTTCTACTGTGTGAATGATGGAATAATCTTGCTCCAGCCGTAGGTCCATTTGAGTGAGTGTAAGCCTGCACATCAACCAGTACTGGGACCATTGGACACTTGGGATACTTGCTCTCAACGTGCTGTTTGAATGTCTTCGGGTCTGTGTCTATAAAGGTCAAGTACAAAATGGAGGAAGTTAACAATCTGTGGCTTAGACTGAATTCAAAGTTGAGACACGTTGTGAAATAAGCAATACAATGCAAAGCTACTACACATATGAAAGACTGTACCACACATGCCAGTAAAATAGCCTATAGATGGAGAGGAACCTAAAGGCACATACAGTACCAACCAATACTACTCACCCGACAGACAAAGCAGGTGTGGACCAGTGCTGCCTTGGCTGAAATCTTCTGGTCCGTAGCTACTCCCTTCTTCTTAGCAGCCACCGCCTTAGCATCAGCCAACAAGTTCAAGTTCAACTTGAGAGTGGAGCATGTGTTATACACTCAGCAGACAGTTTATTGTGTACACCACCCCGTTCACGAAAATGGTTAGCTCCTGCAGACAGTGAGTCAAGTGTCCATGGCTTGCTATATAAAGCAGGCAGACAGGCATCGAGGCATTCAGTCACTGTTTGATTGAATGTTAGATTGGGCAAAATTTGTGACTCAAGGAACTTTGAGCATGGTATGATCGTTGGTGCGCTAGTTCCAGTATCTCATAAAAGGCCGGCCTCTTGGGCTTTTCACGCACAACAGTGTCTAGGGTTTACCAAGAATAGTGTGACAAACAAAAACAGGCAAATAATGGGCAGCACAACAGTGGTGTGCAAAACAACATCTCGGAACGCACAACTCGTCAGTCCTTGCCATGGATGGGCAATTGCAGCAGACGACCACACTGGGTTCCACTCCTATCAGCTAAAAACAAAACGAAGCGATTCCAGTGGGCAAGCGATCACCAACACTGTTCCTGTTGTGTCATGCTGATGGCAGAGTCAGGATTTGGCGTAAGCAGCATGAGTCCATGACCCCATCCTGCCTGGTGGTGTTGTAATGGAGTCAAGAATGTTTTCCTGGCACACGTTAGGTCCCTTCATACCAATTGAGCAACGTTTCCATACCCTGAAGAATTCAGCCTGTTCTGGAGGCAAAGGGGGGTACAACCCAGTACTAGATTGGTGTACCTAATAAACTGGCCATTGAGTATATATCTATACCATCAAAATGACCCCCCCTCCCCCCTCCAATTGTGCCCATAGTACAGAATAATGACTTAAAAGGGTGGACATCTGCAGATCTGAATGTCAGGAGTGTATATACGCTTTTGTTCCAGCCCAGCTCATACCTGATTACAAAACAAAGCTTATTGCCATGTTGATTATTTAAGTCAGGTGTTAGAGCTTTACACATTCCTGCTCTTCAGGACTTCCTGCAATGACTGAACCAGACCAAAGCAGGAGAATAGTGTTCCAGGTTGAAACAGCGTACTAGTAGCTACAGTGGGGCAAAAAAAGTATTTAGTCAGCCACCAATTGTGCAAGTTCTCTCACTTAAAAAGATGAGAGAGGCCTGTAATTTTCATCATAGGTACACTTCAACTATGACAGACAAAATGAGGGAAAAAAATCCAGAAAATCACATTGTAGGATTTTTAATGAATTTATTTGCAAATTATGGTGGAAAATAAGTATTTGGTCAATAACAAAAGTTTATCTCAATACTTTGTTATATACCCTTTGTTGGCAATGACAGAGGTCAAACGTTTTCTGTAAGTCTTCACAAGGTTTTCACACACTGTTGCTGGTATTTTGGCCCATTCCTCCATGCAGATCTCCTCTAGAGCAGTGATGTTTTGGGGCTGTCGCTGGGCAACACAGACTTTCAACTCCCTCCAAAGATTTTCTATGGGGTTGAGATCTGGAGACTGGCTAGGCCACTCCAGGACCTTGAAATGCTTCTTACTGAAGCCACTCCTTCGTTGCCCGGGCAGTGTGTTTGGGATCATTGTCATGCTGAAAGACCCAGCCACGTTTCATCTTCAATGCCCTTGCTGATGGAAGGAGGTTTTCACTCAAAATCTCACGATACATGGCCCCATTCATTCTTTCCTTTACACGGATCAGTCGTCCTGGTCCCTTTGCAGAAAACAGCCCCAAAGCATGATGTTTCCACCCCCATGCTTCACAGTAGGTATGGTGTTCTTTGGATGCAACTCAGCATTTTTTGTCCTCCAAACACGACGAGTTGAGTTTAATACCAAAAAGTTCTATTTTGGTTTCATCTGACCATATGACATTCTCCCAATCCTCATCTGGATCATCCAAATGCTCTCTAGCAAACTTCAGATGGGCCTAAACATGTACTGGCTTAAGCAGGGGGACACGTCTGGCACTGCAGGATTTGAGTCCCTGGCGGCGTAGTGTGTTACTGACGGTAGGCTTTGTTACTTTGGTCCCAGCTCTCTGCAGGTCATTCACTAGGTCCCCCGTGTGGTTCTGGGATTTTTGCTCACCGTTCTTGTGATCATTTTGACCCCACGGGTGAGATCTTGGTGGAGCCCCAGATCGAGGAAGATTATCAGTGGTCTTGTATGTCTTCCATTTCCTAATAATTGCTCCCACAGTTGATTTCTTCAAACCAAGCTGCTTACCTATTGCAGATTCAGTCTTCCCAACCTGGTGCAGGTCTACAATTTTGTTTCTGGTGTCCTTTGACAGCTCTTTGGTCTTGGCCATAGTGGAGTTTGGAGTGTGACTGTTTGAGGTTGTGGACTGGTGTCTTTTATACTGATAACAAGTTCAAACAGGTGCCATTAATACAGGTAACGAGTGGAGGCCAGAGGAGCCTCTTAAAGAAGAAGTTACAGGTCTGTGAGAGACAGAAATCTTGCTTGTTTGTATGTGACCAAATACTTATTTTCCACCATAATTTGCAAATAAATTCATTATAAATCCTACAATGTGATTTTCTGGATTTTTTTTCCTCATTTTGTCTGTCATAGTTGAAGTGTACCTATGATGAAAATTACAGGCCTCTCTCATCTTTTTAAGTGAGAGAACTTGCACAATTGGTGGCTGACTAAATACTTTTTTGCCCCACTGTATACTAACGACCTGCTGTCCAGAGGGGAACAGCTGTCACAAGGCTTGGTGTAGTTGGTACAAAAAGAGTCAGGCGCAGGACAGCAGAGATGAGCAACACAATGTAGTTTACTCAAAATATTAAAGTAGTAACAAATACCAAGCCCACCAAATGGACTGACGTAATATAGAACAATAATGCACAACAAACATGGGGAAAACAGAGGGTTAAATAATGAACATGTATTTGGGGAATTGAAACCAGGTGTGTAAAAAACAAAGACAAAACAAATGGAACATGAAAAGTGGATCAGCGATGGCTAGAAGGCCGGCGAAATCGACCGCTGAACGTCGCCCGAACAAGGAGAGGGACTGACTTCGGCAGAAGTCGTGACAACAGCAAAGAGATGAATATCTAAAATAAGCACACTGCTGACTCACAGTGGTGTAAAGTACTTAAGTAAAAATACTTTGATTTGTTTTTTTGGGTATCTGTACTTTACTAGTTATATTTTTGACAACTTTTACTTTTACCTTACTACATTCCTAAAGAAAAGAATACACTTTTTACTCCATACATTTTCCATGACACCCAAAAGTACATGTTACATTTTGAATGCTTAGCAGGACAGGTACATTTTCCAATTCACACACTTATCAAGAGAACATCCCTGGTCATCCTTACTGTCTCTAATCTGGTGACTCACTAAACACACATGCTTCGTTTGTAAATTATGTCTGAGTGTTGGAGTGTGCCCCTGGCTATCCGTAAATATATCAAAAAAGAAATGTGTGTCATCTGGTTTGCTTAATATAGTGAATTTGAAATTATTTATACGTTTACTTTTGAAACTTAAGTATATTTTAACAATTACATTTACTTTTGATACTAAAGTATATTTAAAACCAAATGCTTTTAGACTTTTACTCAAGAAGCATTTTACTGGATGACTTTCACTTTTACTTTAGTCATTTTCTATTAAGGTATGTTACTTTTACTCAAGTAAGACATTTGGGTACTTTTTCCACCACTGTCCATCTCTGAAACTACAGTAATACAGCTAGCTAGGGTAGCTACAAGTCAAGTAGTAGGCTGCTGGAAGTAGGATACCCCATCCCTCACCCACAGACACACATACACGTAATCAAGAATGCCTAATGTAGCCATGTAGCCATCTAGCCAGGCAAATGTTGCTAACTAGCTAACCATGAGCTAGCTAGCTAGATACTATGTATTGTGTAAATTTAAAACTTGCCCAAGACAGTTCCCAGACCCTTAAACACAGACTTGGAACACACACCCAACAGATTTAGCCAATTTATTCATTACTAAACGTTAGATAGTCAGAGATCCAGAGATTCTTACCTCAATTTGACAGTCTCATCCAGATCATCGTGGCCCTGGTGAGTGAGGTGAAACTTGAGACAGGGATTTGTATTATAGCCACATTTGCAGCTAAATACCATTTCATTTGGGAGGGGGGGGTAAATACAGGAAAATATATTAATAAAAGTCACCTAGTCTAAGAGATTTTGTGAGACGACTCCTACTCTGTGATGCTTTATGAATACAGGCCCTGGTCATGTGGATGACTGTAAAACCTGTAACACTGCCACTCAGGAACATTCACTATCTTCTTGGTAAGCAACTCCAGTGTAGATTTGGCCATGTGTTTTAGGTTATTGTCCTGCTGAAAGGTGAATTCATCTTCCAGTGTCTGGTGGAAAGCAGACTGAACCAGGTTTTCCTCTAGGATTTTGACTGTGCTTAGCTCCATTACATTTCTTTTTCATCCTGAAAAACTCCCCAGTCCTTAACGATGACAAACATACCCATAACATGATGCAGCCACCACTATGCATGGAAATATGTAGAGTGGCACTCAGTGATGTGTTGTATTGGATTTGCCCCAAACATAACACTTTGTATTCAGGACAAAATACATTTTTTAAGTATTACTTTAGTGCTTTGTTGCAAACAGGATGCATTTTTTGGAATATTTGTATTCTGTACAGGCATCCTTCTTTTCACTCTGTCAATTAGGTTAATATTGTGGAGTAACTACAATGTTGTTGATCCATCCTCAGTTTTCTCCTATTACAGCCATTACACTCTGTAACTGTTTTAAAGTCACCATTGGCCTCATGGTGAAATCCCTGAGCGGTTTATTTCCTCTCCAGCAACTGAGTTAGGAAGGACGCCTGTATCTTTGTAGTGACTTGGTCAATTAATACACCATCCAAATTGTAATTAATAACTTCTCCACGCTCAAAGGGATATTCAATGTCTGCTTTTTAAACGTTTTCCAATTTACCAACAGGAGCCCTTCTTTGTGAGGCATTGGGAAAACATCCCTGGTCTTTGTGGTTGAATCTGTTTTTGAAATTAACTGCTTGGCTGAGGGACCTTACAGATAATTGTATGTGTGGGGTATAGAAATTAAGTAGTCATTCAAAAATTATGTTATACACTATTACTGCACACAGAATGATTAAGCACATTTTCACTCCTGAACTTATTTAGGCTTGCCATAACAAAGGGATTGAATAGTTTTTGACTCAAGACATTTCAGCTTTTAGTTTTTTATTAATTTGTAAAAATGTCTAAAAACATGATTCCACTTTGACATTTTGGGGTGTTGTGTGTAGGCCAGTGACCCAGAAAATCTTAATTTAATATATTTTGTATTCCGGCTGTAACACAGCAAAATGTGGAAAAAGTAAAAGGGTGTGAATACATTCTGAAGGCACTGTAGATAACTGTGGGAAATGGTGGGAATTGGTGGGAAACTCAACAATTACAATCCTCACCATATGCATTTGGATGATACGATTTCATCAAATGGGGTGGCTATATACATAAAATGCTTTAATGTCTAAATGGTAAAACATATACAGTATATATATATAAGAAAATACCCCCAAATAAAAGGTGACATTGTCACTTCATATTTGTCATTTGATCTTAAATCCAAAATGCTGGAGTTTAGAGCCGAATTAAACTGTTTCCTTCACTGCAAATATACTGAACAAAAATATAAACGCAACATGTAAAGTGTTGGTCCCATGTTTCATGAGCTGAAATAAAAGATCCCAGAAATGTTCCATACGCACAAAAAGCCTTTTTCTCTCAAATCTTGGGCACACAAAGCATATCTCCTTTGCCAATATACAGTAATTCATCCACCTGACAGGTGTGGCATATGAAGAAGCTGACTAAACAGCGTGATCATCACACAGGTGCACCTTGTGTTGGGGGCAATAAAAAGCCACTCTGAAATGTGCAGTTTTGTCACACAACACAATGGCACAGATGTCTCAAGTTTTTAGGGAGCGTGCAATTGGCTGATTATGATTAGCATTACTGAATATCTGAATTTGCATGAATACTCAAGTCACTCAAATTAGGTACCCCAATTCAGAAAGAACATATATCTATGTACTGGGATTTGAACGGGCATCTCTGTGGGGCCAACACCTATTTTATTTAATCTATTGAACTACACTCTTTATAAGACACAGCACACTCATGCATATCATAATTAATCATTAATAAAAATATTTTATTTATGTATTGCTCTCAAAAGTGTCAACTATAAATGCAGGTGCAATGACGAACACAGATATTTAACATGTACTATTCTTCCTGTTTTTTCAACATGATATGAAATGTTAAGACATCCGAGTTCTTGCATGTCTCAAGACGAGAGCAAAGTTGAAGACCCCCTCTCCAACAAGCCGGTCCCTGGCATGTGATAGACTGGTTGGTTGTTTTTCTATAATCAGTTAGCACAGGCTGCCTTTGAACATGTCAGAAAGAAAGGATTCTGTTTAACAAAGATGAAAGTTACAGCCTCAATTTTACATGCTGTCTCAATTGGTTTCACTAAATCAATCTGGGTGACCAACCCATGAAAAGTGAATCAGTTGATGCCCCATATGCCCCCCCCCCAACCCAACTTTCACTTCTGCTGTATAAGTGTGTGGGTGAGTGAGTGAGTGAACACGTGATCAAATATACAAATTATTTGTGTACAATACACATTTTATTTGGTGGTCATTTTATATTTTACAATTCCATCTGTTTTCCAGGTTTAGGGGTTACTGGACAATTATCCTGAAAAGATGAGAAGTACAAGTTAAATGGCCCCCAAACATGTGAAATTGATACATCTATGGAGAACATAGTTCATGAAACATGTGAGAATAGGTTGAAACCTATTAGTATTTCTTAGGCTCTTCCTCATTTCTGAAATGTTATCATACGGGATTATAGAGAGTGTGTTGAAAGTGTTGAAAGTGAGTCCACTTGCCACATACACCAATATGTATAAACAGCAATAAATGCAAAAATGAAACTTTTTCAACAACCAGTTCATGCTTAGTTTAAAATGACATGATCTGGCACAATAGCCATGCTTGTTTGACTGTGAATTGAGAGCCTGGACATGGTCACATTGTAGTTCATTGTTCCCTTTCGAGGGTCCTATATTGAGAAAGCAGGATAGTTTCCTTTATAGTGAGTATGGTAGGCCAGACTGACATTGCAATCATAACACTGGTTCAGCAAGAGACCAAGCCGATTAGAGAGGCAAAACATTGATTTAAATCCCCACTTTTCTCCCCCAATTTTCCAAATGCGTTGGAAGCCATTGGACAGGAAGTAATCCATTGAGTCTGACCAAATTACTCGGCAGAATCGCTCTTCTCAATCTTTCGGCTGTCTCGTCATGACCGTTTGGTTTCAGAGAGCGTGGAGGTCTCAGTAAACGACCTGAAACACAAATGTTAGTGCAAACCGATAATCCAATTGAAAATGGAGAAAACGATTCCCCATACAATTAAATGAGGCGTTCGGTAGATTTAGGGGCCACTGTGTCTATGGTCACCATAGACAACCCCAGTAATCTCAATTAGGAGTGGGGTATTGGATACAGAGATGGTGCATAAACCCTGCCATACCTCCTTTCAAGCTATTTGGACATCAACTTCTACCTCAGTGATAGCCCAACCATTCTTTGTGTTATACATCTCAGTAATTTTGCAACCGTGCTTCATGATGGAAGCACTCAATGCATGACCATGACTACTACTACTACTGCTACTACTACTGCTGCTACTACTACTACTACTACTACTGCTGTTGCTTTTACCACTACTACTACTTCTTCCACAACTTCCATCTCCTCTACAGCCACTGTCACGTTCTCATTGTTGAGCTAGTCATCTGGTTCTACATGTGTATAAACGTATGGAACCGGCATTAGGCGTACAGTATGTGCAATCCTTAGAAGCACATAACACCATTTAGATACTTTTTGAAAATCAGTCAGTCTCTCAAACATAGAAAATACCTATTTTATATTCTGCCTTTAGGCCTGGTAGATTCATACAATG
This sequence comes from Brachymystax lenok tsinlingensis, assembly GCA_030435695.1. NCBI lineage: Eukaryota > Metazoa > Chordata > Actinopteri > Salmoniformes > Salmonidae > Brachymystax > Brachymystax lenok. The sequence goes on along the minus strand of CM059802.1, from coordinate 34,496,565 downwards.
GCACAGGAGTAAAATTGCATTTGTGCACATTTCAGTGAGACACTCAACAAAAACATCCCATTGCCATATCGAGAGCACTCTAAACCCAACACAAAGTTCATGTTCGCAGAAAGCAAGTATCGTAAACATAGCTAATTTCTTATGGTGGGGTATTTTTTACCATTCTCCGGCTTGTTATCGGCCCCATCCAAGCATCGCTAACTTGTTTTTCACAGGCGATTACAGCTGGAACAGGCTGTCTCAGAGTCCAGAAGAGCATGGGACCTCCATGAGGAGCGCGAGGCACCTCTGGGATCAATGGTAGCCATTTTGTTGATCAACCAACGCAGATCCACCATGCAAGATGCATTTCGTTTGCTAAGTAATTATCTGAAGTGCCTATTCATTGGGCATTTTTCACAGGAAAAAGTGGACAGCGTGATGATGACACTGTTTGGTTGAATAACATTTCTAGTCTTTATTTGGCACAATGTTATATTATATTATTGCTGTGGACGGACTGCTGTGGCATTCTTCCTCTTCCTAAACTGATCTACTTTAAAGGGTGTGTCCAGTCAGTAGGCCCAAGTCTGCATGCATGGACAACACCAATTTGGTGTCGGTGAGCAAGCAAGAAGGTTATTAAAGTTCTTTACTCTATTGACTGCTATCGTTGTAGCACAAAAACAGATATTGCTTTTTTTGTATACTTTGTTCTCTTAAACTAGACGATGAAGGCAATACTTAAATTTGTCCATCTAGAGTGCCTCCACATTTCTATTGGGAACCAAAGTTTGCTCTGCAATGGTGTGGCCGACAATGTTAGACCTACTTTGGGTTATGAAGTTTCAATCAGACCTGGGTAAAATATGCATTGTATTTTGATTCAAATTTTGAATGTAATTTTCTTAAAGTGTTTTCAGACTATGCCGCAATTTCAATCAATTGCATATAACTAACTGTAAGTCGCTCTGGATAAGAGAGTCTGCTAAATGACTAACATGTAAAATAAAGGAAAGCCCACTACAGGTTCACTCCAAAAGTTTAGTTTACCCTGTATCAGGGGTGTTAAGCAGTGGTGTAAAGTACTTAAGTAAAAATACTTTAAAGTACTACTTAAGTTGTTTTTGAGGCGTCTGTACAACATTTTACTATGTTTGACTACTTTTACTTTTACTTCACTACATTCCTAAAGAAAATAATGTACTTTATACCAGTGGTGGTATTTTTACTTAAGTAAAAATACTGGAAAGTACTACTGAAGTAGTTTTTTGGGATATCTGTACTTTACTATTCATATTTTTTTACCCATAGTACAGAATAATGACTTAAAAGGGTGGACATCTGCAGATCTGAATGTCAGGAGTGTATATACGCTTTTGTTCCAGCCCAGCTCATACCTGATTACAAAACAAAGCTTATTGCCATGTTGATTATTTAAGTCAGGTGTTAGAGCTGGGACAAAACCCTTTACACATTCCTGCTCTTCAGGACTTCCTGCAATGACTGAACCAGACCAAAGCAGGAGAATAGTGTTCCAGGTTGAAACAGCGTACTAGTAGCTATACTAATGACCTGCTGTCCAGAGGGGAACAGCAAAGAGATTAATATCTAAAATAAGCACACTGTTGACTCACAGTGGTGTAAAGTACTTAAGTAAAAATACTTTGATTAGTTTTTTGGGATATCTGTACTTTACTTTACTAGTTATATTTTTGACAACTTTTACTTCACTACATTCCTATGCTTAGCAGGACAGGAAAATGGTCCAATTCACACACTTCCCTGATCATCCCTAATGCCTCTGGCGGACTCTGGCGGATTTTTTACTTGGTTGACTTACTACAAACAATTGCTACTTTGCGGGGTTTTTTTTTTACTGAAAATCTTTTCATGGACTCAATGTGAAAGCAATATATTTTAATTAGGACAAATATCATTTTATACGTGATTGGAGAAAAACGGAGACATTGTTCATCTCTCAGCTGTGAAAGGCTATGTAAAAAAATAATTTATATGGCCTCTTTTTCTAGCCTAATTTTATATGTGACTAGTGATCTGAAATGGCATGCAATTGCAATTGAGACTTGTTGGGCATGATAAAATCTAAACGTTCATTGATTCTAAATATCCACTTTTTTTCAGATAAGTAATCTCATAAGAAAGAGGTAAAAAGGAGGAAATCATGTAAGAATATTTGGATGTATCAGATACAGTGGGGAAAAAAAGTATTTAGTCAGCCACCAATTGTGCAAGTTCTCTCACTTAAAAAGATGAGAGAGTCCTGTAATTTTCATCATAGGTACACTTCAACTATGACAGACAAAATAAGGAAAAAAAATCCAGAAAATCACATTGTAGGATTTTTTTATGAATTTATTTGCAAATTATGGTGGAAAATAAGTATTTGGTCACATACAAACAAGCAAGATTTCTGGCTCTCACAGACCTGTAACTTCTTCTTTAAGAGGCTCCTCTGTCCTCCACTCGTTACCTGTATTAATGGCACCTGTTTGAACTTGTTATCAGTATAAAAGACACCAGTCCACAACCTCAAACAGTCACACTCCAAACTCCACTATGGCCAAGACCAAAGAGCTGTCAAAGGACACCAGAAACAAAATTGTAGACCTGCACCAGGTTGGGAAGACTGAATCTGCAATAGGTAAGCAGCTTGGTTTGAAGAAATCAACTGTGGGAGCAATTATTAGGAAATGGAAGACATACAAGACCACTGATAATCTTCCTCGATCTGGGGCTCCACGCAAGATCTCACCCGTGGGGTCAAAATGATCACAAGAACGGTGAGCAAAAATCCCAGAACCACACGGGGGACCTAGTGAATGACCTGCAGAGAGCTGGGACCAAAGTAACAAAGCCTACCATCAGTAACACACTACGCCGCCAGGGACTCAAATCCTGCAGTGCCAGACGTGTCCCCTGCTTAAGCCAGTACATGTTCAGGCCCGTCTAAAGTTTGCTAGAGAGCATTTGGATGATCCAGATGAGGATTGGGAGAATGTCAGATGAAACCAAAATAGAACCTTTTGGTAAAAACTCAACTCGTCGTGTTTGGAGGACAAAGAATGCTGAGTTGCATCCAAAGAACACCATACCTACTGTGAAGCATGGGGGTGGAAACATCATGCTTTGGGGCTGTTTTTCTGCAAAGGGACCAGGACGACTGATCCGTGTAAAGGAAAGAATGAATGGGGCCATGTATCGTGAGATTTTGAGTGAAAACCTCCTTCCATCAGCAAGGGCATTGAAGATGAAACGTGGCTGGGTCTTTCAGCATGACAATGATCCCAAACACACCGCCCGGGCAACGAAGGAGTGGCTTCAGAAGAAGCATTTCAAGGTCCTGGAGTGGCCTAGCCAGTCTCCAGATCTCAACCCCATAGAAAATCTTTGAAAGTCTGTGTTGCCCAGCGACAGCCCCAAAACATCACTGCTCTAGAGGAGATCTGCATGAAGGAATGGGCCAAAATACCAGCAACAGTGTGTGAAAACCTTGTGAAGACTTACAGAAAACGTTTGACCTCTGTCATTGCCAACAAAGGGTATATAACAAAGTATTGAGATAAACTTTTGTTATTGACCAAATACTTATTTTCCACCATAATTTGCAAATAAATTCATAAAAATCCTACAATGTGATTTTCTGGATTTTTTCCTCATTTTGTCTGTCATAGTTGAAGTGTACCTATGATGAAAATTACAGGCCTCTCTCATCTTTTTAAGTGAGAGAACTTGCACAATTGGTGGCTGACTAAATACTTTTTTCCCCCACTGTAGATCCATTTAACTGGCTTGTTGCTTCTACTTTGATTTCTGATATTATACTGCCATCTGCTGTTCACAATTTGAAAGCATCTACTCGATTGAAGCAAGGATCTTTTATAGAAGGCACTGTGAATAGCCAAGAGGGATTTGATAAGTCTACTGTCTAGCTAGCTGTACAACCTGCAACACTTACCTATCTATTCCTAACATAAAGCGAATCTCAAGGTCTCAAGGCCAAATAAAACGAAACGCGAACGAGCATGTGAACGCTGGAATTAGTATGCACAGTATTGAATGACGGGCCGCGAGCGTCAACGCCGTCAAAAGCGTCATGCGCTTCCAATTAGATGCTGGCCACACCAGCCTCGTTGCGTTCGGGAGCGTTGCAAAATAAATGTACACACGTTATTTAATAATTTCATCCAAACTGTACCCGCGCATCAACGAGCATCTGCGTAGCGAGGCGCTGAATAGACGCTTGATGCACTGCAAGTCCTGCCTCTCCCATCTCCTCATTAGTTTTTAGGAGCATATACCCATGTGGTGATTGAAAGATGAACAAGGTCCACACTCCAGTCCAGCTGGTTGCAGTAATGCACCTTAAAGTTGGTTGCCAACACCATATAACATCCACAGAAGAAGAAGACTGAACTAGGAGAGATTACTAGAAACTAACTAGGTTTCCCCTTTTATTATTTTACAAGAAGCTGCAATGTGGACATTGTTGTAGTGCTATTTTTTTTTAGGTGAGAGAGTGCAAAAAATGAAATCATAAATGAATAGATGTACACTGAACAAAATTATAAACGCAACATGTAAATTGTTTGTCATACGCACCAAAAGCTTCTTTCTCTCAGACTTGGTGTGAAAATGTTGTTCCCATCCCTGTAAGTGAGCATTTCTCCATTGTCAAGATAATCCATTATTTTTTTATTTCACCTTTATTTAACCAGGTAGGCCAGTTGAGAACAAGTTCTCATTTACAACTGCGACCTGGCCAAGATAAAGCAAAGCAGTGTGACAAAAACAACAACACAGAGTTACACATAAACAAACGTACAGTCAATAACACAATAGAAAAATCTATGTACAGTGTGTGCAAATGTAGAAGAGTAGGGAGGTAAGGCAATAAATAGGCCATGGAGGTGAAATAATTACAATTTAGCATTAACACTGGAGTGATAGATGTGCAGATGATGATGTGCAAGTAGAGATACTGGGGTGCAAAAGAGCAAGAGGATAAATAACAATATGGGGATGAGGTATTTGGGTGTGCTATTTACAGATTGGCTGTGTACAGGTACAGTGATCGGTAAGCTGCTTTGACAGCTGATGCTTAAAGCTAGAGAGGGAGATATAAGACTCCAGCTTCAGTGATTTTTTTGGCAGCAGAGAACTGGAAGGAAAGGCGACCAAAGGAAGTGTTGGCTTTGGGGATGACCAGTGAAAAATACCTGCTGGAGCGCATGCTACGGGTGGGTGTTGCTATGGTGGCCACATGACAGGTGTGGCATATCAATAAGCTGATTAAACAGCATGATCATTACACAGGTGCACCTTGTGCTGGGGATAATAAAAGGCCACTCTAAAATTTGCATTTTTGTCACACATCACAATGCCACAGATGTCTCAAGTTTTGCAATTGGCATGTTGACTGCAGGAATGTCCACCAGAGCTGTTGCTAGAGAATTTCATGTTAATTTCTTTACCATAAGCCGCCTTCGTCATTTTAGAGAATTTGGCAATATGTCCAACCGGCCTCACAACCGCAGACCACGTGTATGGCATTGTGTGGGCGAGTAGTTTGCTGATGTGAATGGAGTTCCCCATGGTGTCCGTGGGGCTATGGTATAGGCAGGGATAAGCTACGGACAAGGAACACAATTCCATTTTATCGATGGCCATTTAAATGCACAGAGATACCATGACAAGATCCTGAGGCCCATTGCCGTGCCATTCATCTGCCGCCATCACCACATGTTTCAGCATGATGATGCATGGCCCCATGTCGCAAGGATCTGTACACAATTCCTGGAAGCTGAAAATGGCCCAGTTCTCTTCCATGGTCTGCATTCTCACCACGTGTAGAACAATGTTCCAGTTCCCGCCAATATCAAGCAACTTCGCACAGCCATTGAAGAGGAGTGGGACAACATTCCACTGGCCACAATCAACAGCCTGATCAACTCTATGCGAAGGATAGATCGCGCTGCATGAGGCAAATGGTGGACACACCAGATACTGACTGGTTTTCTGATCCATGACCCTACTTTTTTTTAAAGGTATCTGTGACCATCAGATGCATATCTGTACTCCATTGATTAGGGCCTTACTGATTTCCTTATTTGAACTGTAACTCAGTAACATCTTTGAAATTGTTGCATGTTGCGTTTACATTTTTGGTCAGCGTAGTTGAGCCAACCATGTTTGTTTTACCCCGTTGTGTTCATAAACAACCAACCCGTCTATAAGCCTGAAATTAGATTTCATATGGAGATTACAAAGGTTTATGACAGCTCTAGTGCACCAAAGCTTGTTTTAGACTTTTTTCAGTAGTCAAGTGGGTGGGACTTTCTATGGGTTACGGAAGGATCACATAATTCCATCCAGGTCATAAGGAGAGATTTTTATTTATGTATTATTTAACCTTTATTTAACTAGGCAAGTCAATGAATTATACTCCTGAGCAAATATTCCATAACTGCAGGTGGCAGCTTTATACCTGTTTAGAAAACACAATCCAGGAGGCAGTATGTGCCCTTTCAGTTTGTTTACCTAGTCAGGTATAAGAAGAAGACATTTACGACTTTAAAGAGAAACTGAACATAATAAGCAACTTCAACTTTGGAAAACGGCCTATCGACAGACAGGTTGGCTGACATTGTCACGAAAATGATGTAAATGGTGCGTGCATCGATGTGGCCAGAAGGTGTGCTTTGTTATGATTCAGATAGCTAGGAACAATGACAAGAAGCTGCCATGTGGGGACTCGTAGGTGGCTCGTTTCAGCTTATTGAATCTTGTTATTGATACTATTTCTTGTTTTTTTAGGTCTTTTGACTGATGTCATGACTCATGTCTATGCTAATATGATTAAAATAGCTATCTATCTAACCAACGACTGTAACAATGTATTTGAGAGACAGCAAGTGCTCCTTTTGCAAATGTATTTATGTTTTCAATCAAAATTGAGATTAAATCATATTTACATGTTGTCAACAGTCTAAGCCGACCCTGTCTGTTTTGCCCCATAGTTGCGCATACATCGGTTTTGTTGCTAAACAACCAACCTGTCTATTTGGCATCGATGAGTCAGAAACATTTCTTCTAGTGTCAAAATTGACTACAAAGTGTAAATAGGATCATTTTGAGGATAAGATTTGCAAGATAATTAGGAAAAAATTGTATGTCACGGAATGAAGGGTACGTAACAGTTTCTTCTTCAAGTTTTATTGGCGAATCGCAACCAACTGCATACACTGCCACCTACTGTACTGGAGTGTAAGGCCGGTCAAATAATAATACATGTTAAACTGTTTCCTCTTTCATACATCCATTACACATTCCAGTACCATGTTTCCCTATCAATTTCAAAGATGAATTCAATCCCGTATGGCCTAATCTCATCCTACACAACCACCTCCTTTATGTTCCCATGATATGACACTATCTACCATGCAGATTTCCTTGTCTTTGCCAGCAATCTAACCCATTTTTCTGAATCAATGTTTTAATTTCTTCTCTACCCAACTGCACCTGTATATTCACAATATTACTTTTCACTGCTCTTTTTGCTATTATACAGTGCATTCGGAAAGTACTCAGACCCCTTGACTTTTTCCAAATTCTGTTACGTTACAGCCTTATTCTAAAATTGATCAAATTGTTATTTTTCCTCATCAATCTACACACAATTCCCCATAATGACAAATCAATAAAAAATGTAAAACTGAAATATGACATTTACATAAGTATTCGGACCCTTTACTCAATACTTTGTTGAAGCACTTTTGGCAGCAATTACAGCCTTGAGTCTTTTTGGGTATGACGCTACAAGCTTGGGACACCTGTATTTGAGGAGTTTCTCCCATTCTTCTCTGCAGATTCTCTCAAGGCTCTGTCAGGTTGAAATGTGAACCTTCGCCCCCAGTCTAAGGTTCTGAGCGCTCTGGAGCAGGTTTTCATCGAGGATCTCTATGTACTTTGCTCCGTTCATCATTCTCTCGATACTGACTAGTCTCCCAGTCCCTGCCACTGAAAAACATCCCCACAGCATGATTCTGCGTAGGGATGGTGCCAGGTTTCCTCCAGACGTGGCGCTTGGTATTCAGCCAAAGAGTTCAATCTTGGTTTCATCAGACCAGAGAATTTTGTTTCTCATGGTCTGAGAGTCCTTTAGGTGCGTTATGGCAAACTTCAAGCGGGCTGTCATATGCCATATGCCGATTGCTCAGTTCGGACAGGTGGCTAGCTCTAAGAAGAGTCTTAGTGGTTTCAAACTTTTTCCATTTAAGAATTTTGGAGGCCCCTGTGTTCTTGGGGATCTTCAATGCTGCAGAATTGTTTTGGTACCCTTCCCCAGATCTGTGTCACGAAACAATCCTGTCAGAGCTCTACAGACAATTCCTTCAACCACATGGCTTGGTTTTTACTCTGACATGTACTGTCAACTGTAGGACCTTATTTAGACAGGCGTGTGCCTTTCCAAATCATGTCCAATCAACTGAATTTACCACAGGTGGACTCCAATCAAGTTGTAGAAACATCTCAAGGATGATCAATGGAAACAGGATGCACCTGAGCTCAATTTCGAGTCTCATAGCAAAGGTTCTGAATACTTATGTAAATAAGGTATTTCGTTTTTCTTTTTTTATACATTTGCACAAATTTCAAAAAACCTGTTTTCGCTTTGTCATTATGGGGTATTGTGTGTAGATTGATGAGTGAAACAAATCATTTGATCAATTTTAGAATAAGGCTGTAACTTAACAAAATGTGGAAAAAGTCAAGGGGTCTGAATACTTTCTGATTGCACTGTACATTGTTTGTAATTTTGTACCTTTGCGCTTCCATGGCTTTCTGTTGTACTTCACATCCTCCATATGCTGCACTGTTCTAATCACAGTTACAACATTTAACTTTAGCATCAGGCCCACATTTCCCATACTCGTGATCCCCACCACACTTTGCACATCTCATTTTACCTTTGCACCCATTAGCAACATGCCCCATCCATTGGCACTTAAAGCACCGAAGTGTTGTCTACACATAATCTCTAACCGGATAACTGAGTGATCCTAGCTGCACCCTATTCGGCAGGTTCCCCTCAAAATGCAGTTGTAGTTTTCACTCGACTCTTTTTGCTTTTCATCCTTTTCGCGTCAATAACTTTTCCTCCTTTCAGGGAAGCCTTAACTGAGAGGCAGCGGGTAGTTGCACCTCACAGTGATCTGATTGATACCCCGATAGTCAATACACAGGCGCAGACCTCCATCCTTCTTCTTCACAAAAAATAAACTTGAGGAGGCAGGTGAAGTGGAGGGCCGAATGTATCCCTGCCTCAGGGATTCGGAGACATATGTTTCCATAGCCGCCGTCTCCTCCTGGGACAGATGATACACGTGACTCCTGGGAAGTGCAGCGTCTACCAGGAGATTTATCGCACAATCCCCCCGTCGATGGGATGGTAATTTAGTCGCCCTCTTCTTACAGAAGGTGAGAGCCAAATCGGCATATTCTGAGGGGATGCGCACGGTGGAGACCTGGTCTGGGCTTTCCACCGTAGTCGCACCGATGGAAACCCCTACACACCTCCCCGAGCACTCCCGTGACCACCCCTTGAGAGCCCTCTGTTGCCACGAAATATTCTCTCCCTGTGACCCTCCTTTGTAACCATGCCTAGTGGAGCGGTGGCCTCCCTAATCAGCCCTGACCCTAATGGTCGACTATCTAGGGCATGCACAGGGAAGGGCATATCCACAGGAACAATGATCAATAAAATTCCCAGCTGCGCCTGAATCTACGAGCACCTTATGCTGGGAATGCGGGGAAAACTCAGGAAATATAATAAACACATACATGTGAGCAACAGGGGGCTCTGGGTGAGCCTGGTGCCGACTCACCTGGGGTGACCTGAGGCCTGCTGCCTCAACTCCCTGAGGAACCCCCCCAGCACCGACCAGCAGTGTGCCCTCTGCGGCCACAGATGGTGCAGGGAATGGCCCCTCCTCTGGTCGCCCTAAGCGCAGCACCTCCCAGCTCCATGGGCGTCGGATCGGATGGGGGATGGAACTGACAGGCCCCAATCCGGACATTCGCGGGTAGCCAGCAGGTGGTCCAGCTGGTCCAACGTGAGGGTGGTGTCTCGGCAGGCCAACTCCCGACGGACGTCCTCGCACAGACTGCACCGGTAGTGATCGATCAGGGCCCTGTCGTTCCATCCCGCGCTGGTGGCCAGGGTCCGGAAGTCCAAAGCGAAATCCTGCGCGCTCCTCGTCCCCTGCCTCAGATGGAACAGACATTCACCCGCCACTCGACCCTCAGGCGGGTGGTCGAAAACTGCCCGAAAGCGGCGGGTGAACTCTGCGTAATGGTCCAACGCCGCATCTCCTTCATTCCATACGGCGTTGGCCCACTCCAGGGCTTTGCCTGAGAGGCAGGTGACGAGGGCGGACACGCTCTCACGTCCCGAAGGAGCCGGGTGGACGGTCGCCAGGTATAGTTCCAGCTGGAGTAGGAACCCCTGGCATCCGGCAGCCGTCCCATCATACTCCCTCGCGAGCCGAATCCTGCTGGGACCGGGTGAAGGAGGGGTGGACAGTGGGGCCTGCTGTAGTGGAGCTGGTGGAGGCGCTGGAAGACCTCCTTCTCTCTCCCAACGATCCATCATCTGCAGCACGCGATCCATGGCGGTGCCCAGACGTTGCAACATGGTCGCGTGCTGCTGGACGCGTTCCTCTACCGCCACAGGGAGGGTGTCTCCTCCTGCTGACTCCATTCGTCTGGTGAGTGTTTCTGTAATGCGTCTGTGTGATGCTGGTGTAGAGTAGTCAGGCGCAGGACAGCAGATATGAGTAATATTAGCAATTTACTCAAAGATAATCACAATACATGACAAAATAAACCCAAGCCCACAGTACGGACCGCAATACAATAAACTAACACTCACAAACAAACATGGGGGAACAGAGGGTTAAATAATGAACAAGTAATTGTGGGATTTAAACCAGGTGTGTAAAACAAGGCATGGGAAATGAAATGAAAAGTGAAATGAAAAGTGGATCGGCGATGGCTAGAAAACTGGTGACATCGACCGCCGAACGCCACCCGAACAAGGAGAGGGACCAACTTCGGCGGAAGTCGTGACACCAATCTCTTCGCTTATTGCTTTTGTCAAATGCAAAGGACGGAAGTACTTACCTGCTGGTTCTGGGAACACTACCATAACTTTATAACTTTATCTGCGCTTTACAGGTCTGGTTTTATCATCATTATCAACTGCCCTAATGCTACCATCTGATCTGCCATGCCGACCCCAGTCACAGTACAGTTGTGCCAAATCTGCCAAACAAACAAACCAAGATAGATCTTGTTTGCTCTTTTTGACCACCTCCAAATGACTACAGGCACTCGTCAATCTGTGTCACATAGCAGTTTTCCTTGGGTTGGGTTTATTTCAACTCTGTCCACAGCTGGCAGCATCCAAGGAATTATCACTTTGGAGCCCAGCTGCTCATGATCTAATCATAATGCCCATGGTCAATTCAGTTTGACATCCCTATGAGGCTAGTTAGGGACCATCAGTAATTTACACAATGTACATTTAACTAGACAAGTCAGTTAAGAACAAATTCTTATTTACAATGACTGCCTTCCAGGGAAATGAGGGTTAACTGCTATTTTCAGGGGCAGAAAGACAGATTTTTGCCTTGTCAGCTCGGGGATTCGATCCAGCAACCTTTCAGTTACTGGCACAACGCTGTAACCACTAGGCTACATGCCACCCCATACATGGGACAAACCAACTATATTATAGAAATGAATATACAAATATTGAAAGCATTTAATAAGACAACTAAAAGGTGTGCAACATGAAAATATTTTCCCATTTACATTGTGTAATTTTTTGACGGTCCCTAAACTAGCCCCACTTTGCCAAGGTCACACACCAGCTGACTGAAGCTAAATGGTGAAAGAAATTGGCTAGCTTGCTAGATAGTCTGGGCTTTTTCCAGATACAAGACCTGGTTAGACTGTTTCAAGTTATCTAGAAGGGTGAGTGACTGTAACTGTGTACTGTTTTGGCAGGGTGAAAGAATAAACGCTTTCTACATTTGAACGCACACAAGAGACACCCCACATCAAAGCACGCCTCCAAAATCCAAATCTCATTCTCAGTCGCATTTCCTACTAAGGATAATTGAAAATGAGGCTAAATCGGAGGGTAAATTTCTCCTTATTTGCAGTCTTTTTACTCAATGTCTTTAGCTTGCAGATAGGCTAGTGGTTAGATCGTTGGGCCAGTATCCGAAAGGTTGCTGGATTGAATCCCTGAGCTGACAAAGTAAAAATCTGTTGTTCTGCCCCTGAGCAAGGCAGTTAACCCACCGTTCCCTGGGCGATGAAGATGTGGATGTCGATTAGGTATCTCCCTTGTTTCAAGATTAGCTTGCTCTGAGTCTGGTGTATGGAACACAACAAAGGTTTTCAATGACGTTCCAAAGCCACTTTACTTGCCTTATCAGAAATGTACACTATGAGGAAACCAGAGACATCCGTGTACATGCGCCACCTCAGTAGCATCACAGAATTGTCACCATAGAAATATAATCTAACTAGATAATTTTCCTATGGTTGTCACTGCAAACTATTGTCCACTAGATGGCCACTTTGGACCTTGATGTGGACAGAATTTAAAACATACCGACCCCTCAACCCTGCTTTTTCCTATAAGGGAACTGTAGCCAGTAGCCTGTTAAATAGCAGGAATCAAGTGAAGTTAGTGTAATATGGTTTTGTTATGTCTCATGTTGTTGAACTGCACACGTTTAGAAGTTGTAGTAACTCTTGATAAAACAGTAGAAACTTTAGGTTGGAATGGATTATAGTATGGATTATGGATTACCTATATTATGGATTGTGTGTAACCTACTGCAACTTCTTTTTCCTATTTTTCGGATCCCCATTAGCCGATGCCAATGGCGACAGCTAGTCTTACTGGGGTCCGACACATAACGAAAAGACATAACAGACAAAAGACTTTACCATTTACATACATTTAAGAAAAAACATTAACATGTAGTGTGTGTGCATCTATCAGTTACACATACATGTCAGTACACACAACAAGTAGATCACATGGGGGAGAGGCGTTGTGCCGTGAGGGGTTGCTTTATTTGTTTTTTTCAAACCAGATATCTACCATGACATTTTGTATGGCTAGTTGCCTTAGTGCCAAAAGAAAGTGATGCTCTCTTACAAAATACGCTTTCATAATATTCAGCCAGATTAAGCTACAGCTAGTAATAACAACAACGATAGGAGATGTGTTCTTACACCCAGTAATGATAACCCTATGAGAACTAGTCGTGTTGATACATCAACACAAAAATGTAACGCTGTGTCTCTTTTCTGGACAATGGGGTCTCTGTTTCGTTTAGTGCCATGATCAGTGGTGTAAAGCACTTAAGTAAAAGTACTTTAAAGTACTACTTAAGTTGTTTTTTGGGGTACCTGTACTTTACAATTTATATATTCTCTTTCCTGTTTCAGCTCATACTGAAACTAATAAAAAGTATAGATTGAAAAGAGTGTCCTGTGACAATCCAGTTGTTTAGCAATGTTCAACACTGGTTGAACCATTACTATAGTACAAATGTTAGCAAAATGTGTTTGTAATAAATATCTGTGTATGTATGGGGTTAACCACTGTGCATGTTATGATGATGATTTTAATAGGTTAATTGACTAATTTACCATAAAGCATTATTGTTTTGAATACCACATGAGAGCCTGAAAATGAAACGCACACAAAAAAACATTTAATAAATAAGATATTTTATTTATTTAAATAGATTAAGAATACATCATTCAACATTTTTCTCCAACACAAGCACTTTTAAATACTGTAGAGATACTACCCATGAAATGACAACACTTTTTAAAGCAGAATCCAACCATGTCTGCTTATGGGACAAATTTCAACGTCTGTTGATGTAACAAGTATCATATCATGTAAACAGTTTTCTGAACTTCAGAATGAAAGGTAACACTCTCGTTTACAGCACCTCCATAGCCCAAATAATAACTAGGTAAATACCCCATATCCATTTGAAATAATATAGTTTGGTAATTGAAGTCATGAAATTGGCTAATCTAAATGGTTATCAATCTCATGCTCTATCCCTTAAAATAAATGTATGTTGCAATACACAAATTGTACAAACTACAAAGTCACCATACATACAGTCCTTAAAAAATACTATAATTAATTATATTCCATATTAATTGCATTGATCATATTAAGTAGCCCTACCAACTCATAACAATTTAAGTACAGATATAAATCCATAGTATTTACCTGGTTATTATTGGGCGAGAAATCACTGTATAGGGAAGTGTAACCAATACAACTAATATCACACCCTCATTCTACTATCTCCCTTTAATATAGGCAATTTTCAAATACATTTACAAAGAAAATACTGTGAGGTGAAATCAAGAGTTAAACTTGGACAAATTATGATAATATAAATAATGTTAAATGAAAAAAAGTAGATACAATTATGAGAGCGAGAGACTTGCTTATAGAACCAAAAAATCCACAACATCCACATTGTGTAATACTTGAAAACAGACCAGCTGTTCGAAATGGAGGAGCGACCCAATCTCCATTCATTGTTAAAGGCCCTGCGTTTTTTCTGTGTTTTATATCATATTGTACAACAGCTGATGAAACTAACACTAAAAGTTGAAAATACAATCTACACACCTTTTAACCTAAACCCATGACACAGTGAAATGTTTTGTTGATTTCACGTTGAATTCAAGTTAGTTGACAACTCAACAAAATGTAAATCAAAACTAGACATTGAACTGATGTCAGTACCCAGTGGGTTTCAGCTTTCCGAAAGAGTTCCAAACCTCTCTGCCAATAACAGCTAGTTTTAGATTTCCCCTCCCCACTCAGACCACTCTCAGACAGTCCTAGCTAAATTCTTGCTTGAGAAATAGTTTTTCGCTAAGAAGCAATTTTTGCCCATTTAAATGGAAATCTATCACAGTAAGGCACTTAATTGTTACCCAGAAATTATTTGATATTGATATACAACGGCTGCATTGGGCCTTTTGCACCCCCTTACTAGCTCTGACTTTGCTGATAGCTACTTTGTTTAGGAAACATTTACTTACTGGGATAAGTGGTTGTCCCACATAGCTATCTTAAGATGTATATATAAGTCGCTCTGGATAAGAGCATCTGCTAAATGAATAAAATATAAAATGTCTGAGTCAAGGCCATCCACTGTAAAAAATCTGTGTCAGGTATAATCCAATAGGATGCCTACTAGGGGGGAAATCTTTGTGACGTCCAACTCTGGTCATACTGGGTCATATTCATCAGTGCACACACTAGCAAAGCGTTTACCGACAGAAAACTAAAATGAATGTTTCTTATTGAACAAGTTCAGGTAGTCCCTCCCTGTTTCAGTCGGTTTTCTTCAATTTGGTGACTAGTTAATACGACTCTGGCTGAAAAGGGACGATTTCTATACATTTTTTGTGAACAGCTAATTAGTGGGTACATACTCCCTAGACTTGGAATATTATAAATAGACCTTTCCCCACATTGAGTAGAACATCTTACATTAGTTGACACATAATCATGAGCAGTAGGACCAACTAGACCTATATCGATTAGTTTAACCTTAAACATGTCTAGTAAACAGATACCTTCAAATGAATCCCTCAACAGATTGGTCTTTCAACAGCAAAATAATGAACAAATGTTTCACTTGGATGTCTTCAGTTAACCCATACCATTTAACAAAACACTACTCACAGAGCACAACAAAGACCACCTTGTACCAATCCATTACACTGTTTTCTGTTTGAATGCAGTGACAGTACAGATCTGACACTTGAAGCCTCCAGGCAGCTATGGTTTATCTTTGTGAAAAAACTGTTTGTTGCATCAAGTGAGGTGTCAAAAGTTTTAGTGGTAGCACCCTAGACTGAATGACTAAGGGTTCATCCGAAATGGCACCTTATTTCCACTATATAGGGAATAGGGTGCAATTAAAGATGCACATTAGAGTGTGGGGGGGTCAGTCTTCAAGCTTCCCGCAATGCTGAAGCTCTATATGAACTTGACAGGGGGTTTCTGCCTGTTCTGGCAACCCCACTCTGAGCCGGGAGTGTTGCTGGACACCATCTGCCTCCTTCTCCCTCAAGAACCTTTCTAACCTGTCCATGTAGGATGGGCGCCGGGGTAGGAGGAAATAGTGCGTGGCGCTGGCTTTCCTCCCATCCTCCATTATGGGCACAATACAGGGGGAGCGTGGGCCTACCAAGGGCCCAGTGGCCCCCTCCCTATGCTGCTGTTGTGGCCTCTGGATGCCCTTGCTGACATATTTGGGGTTGGGGGCAAAACTCTGCGTAGGGGGCATCACCCCATTCACGTATATAGGGAGGCTCTTGGGACTAGGGGTGCAACAGGAGCCACAAGAGGGCACTATCGGTTCCCTGGGAGGGACTTTGGGAGGCTTGTCCTTGTCTTGGTCCTTGGCGACAGACCAACGGTGGCAGTTGGCAGTCTTGGAGGGGCGCGGGGGGATGGGGATGCGGGGAGGAACTTCAGGCTTGTCCAGCTGGGGGTGGCCCCTGTAGCTGCCATGGTGGTGGTGGTGAAGGTGGCACGACTGGCGCAGGCCAGAGGGCTTGAAGGAGCTTGCAGGGCCCGAGTGGGATCGCCGCAGCTTGGACCATTGGGGCCAATCGGGTTGTTTGCTAGAGATGTCCCTCGCCGCTACCACCACAGCCCCTGCCCCTCTGGTTCTCCCAAACTGGGCCTGCTGCTCCTGGGTTCCACTTTGGGCTCCACCATTAGCCGAGCCACTAGCCCCGGGGGGCCCCTCAAGGTAGGCATAGTTGACCTGGCCACAGCCCCTGAAGCTGCGTCGTCCGGTGGCTCCATAGTGGAGGGCCAGGGCCTTCGTGGAGCAGCGCTGGGGGAGCAGGCACCGCCTCTCGTCGATGAAGAATTCCACCTCGCTGTCCGCCGCCTCATCTGAAGAGATATCCTCCGGGTCAGGGAGAGGGGGCAGGGGCTTGGGGCCGCAGGACGGACCCTTTTCGTAAACTGATAGTCTCTGGAAGGAGGGGACCACCTGGTCCCCCTCAGGGGGGCGGGGCATGGTGGAGTGAGAGGTCAAGGGATGTCTGCTAGAGTACAGTGGATTGTGGGGCTGGGAAATCTTGTCTGTAAAGACAGCAAAAAGAGAGAACATTCAACATAACTTGAATGAAAGGGTCATATTTGCTATACAGCATGAATCTGATATATTTTTTTATACTCACAATTTACAGTCAAATTAAAAGAGAATGGTTAACATAAGCAAAGGAGAAACATTAATTTATTGAACATGGAAAATAGAAAACTGAAACATTTTAGCCTTAGAATTATATTATCTTCACTCTTATCTCCTACCACAAAACAACAGATTTGAGCCAAATTTATTCAACAATAATAGTATACAATGCACAACCACACTACATATAAATGATACAAAGAGCATCAATTTCCATCACAAGGAAGGAGTGTCCTCCACAGACAGACCACTTTCTGAGAGGAAGCTCTGCTCTCTGTAAAACATCAGCCACAACAACACCCAGATTAGTTGACGAATAATTTATCAGCGACGCAAGTGACAATCTTTAAGAAGCTTCCCATAACCTTCTGGAGCTTCCTGAACAACATCCTCCAATGAAAACATCCGATTCTAATTCCGCCACAGAGCTCAGGGACAGCCAGTGACCAGACAGCGAGAGATAGCCTTCTTCCTTTCTCTCTTCTCCAGTCCTCCCTCTCTCCCATCCCTGAGCCCAGTGTAGACTACAGCAGACCTGGGTCCAAGTAGTATTCATTTTCTTTCAAATACTTTAGGTGAACTTGATTTAGCTTTTAGCTGACCTGGCATAATGGAACCAAACCCCTCCTACATTTCCGCTTTTGGGACTATTCCATTGTTGCCATTATGCTTGGCAAAGCTAAAGAAAACAAACTACTATTTCAATCTAGGTCTGATCAGACTCAATTCAACTCTAGGCTCAATCAAATCTACATTCCAGTATTAACGCAGTAGTAAATAAAATTAAAATTCCATTTGTCGAAAAACACAACAGAACAGCTTTGGATCAGAAACAATCCTAGGTAGACACTGCCACAAGTGGAAGGTTAACGTTTTCTAAATAAGGCACATGGCATGTCCACAGTAGGAAGTACTTTGTAAACAAAGACACTGGAGAAACGTATGTTTACACACGCAGACCAATTCTGATCTTTTGCCCAATTATTGGCAAAATAGCTGATCTGATTGGTCAAGACTAATTAATGGAAAAATATCAGAATTGGGATGCCTGTGTAAACGCAGCCTCAGAATGGTTGAATAGAATTGTTTTTGCTTGTGCAGAAATATTGCAAATGTCTGCCGCAAAAGTATTTCACTCACTGTCAAAGCCCTGGGACACTGTGTGGTGTTGGTGATGCTCTCTCAAGTTGTGTTCCATCGCGTCGTCAGCATCCAGGCTAAAGCACAGGCTGAAACACAATGACACACAGAAGAATGCTTGAATTCAACACTTGGCCATGTAGATAGTAGATACAGTATGTAGACTGGTCCTAACACTTGTCATTGTGGCTGTAATATCATGCATTATGTATGCATTAAGCTTGAGTCCGAATTCTAACTTCAGACAACCGCACGTAATTCAAATGAACTCAAAGAGAAGTCAATGCAGGATTTTTGTGAGAGTTGGGCACTAGTTAGGATTCGTCCTTCAGTAACATGATTGCACTAAACTCATTCTCACTTTTTGCAATAACCATACTATGTATGTCAATATTTGACAAGCATCAATATAACAATATCGATTACACAATTTGAATTAATGATTTTTAAATGTATTTTATTTTATTGCAACAATAATAACAATATTACACATTAATACAGGGACATTCCCATGAATACAACTGATTATCAACTATTTCTAAACTACATGTTACATTTTTTAAAATAATTAAATGTTTATCAACTACTAATAATTCCTTAAAGTGTACCTTAATGTAAAGTGTTACCCACTCACCTGTTTATGCTATGTGGCTGTCCCCAGTAAGCCTTGTTTCGGGCCATGCTGTGACAGAGACTGGGGGAAGGCAGGCTGCTCCTAACGGACATGTACATGTAGATCGATAGAGCACCCAGTCCTCACAGAGAGACTGTCCATCTGCTTACTGCAGTCCAGCCAACCAGTAGTAGTCATCCTGTCTCCTTGTTAGGTGCTGGCATACCTGAATAAGAGAGAGAGAGAGAGAGAGAGAGAGAGAGAGAGAGAGAACGAACGAGAGACAAAAAGGGCACAAGAGAGGGAGAGAAACAGAGAGAGAGTGAGAAGAAAAAAGAGAGGGAGAGAGAAAGATAGTGAGAAGAAATTAGCAAACATTCAAGTGTTCATCAACCATGTTGCTAACCATTTTGCTAACCATTTATTTTACAGGCCCGTTTCAGCTTCCATTTGCCTGGTATTTTTGCCTTGTACACAACAGGTAAGCTACCCGGTACTAAATACATAGTGGGCCTTGTTATAATGAATCCAGTCAACAACAAAGTAATTATTAAACTATGTACTTTCCATTTGACAATGTCATTTCTCTGAAAACACCAAGTAAATGACCAATAAAATGTAATCATAACCTCTTACCATAACCCTTTAACCATAACCTGACCACTCCACTCCTTGTACCAGCGGTTGCTTTGCCTTGCTTTGCCTTGCTTTACTGAACTAAGCCTGTCATGTGTGTCTCTCCTTTGTAGATCCAGCTCAAAGAGTCTGACTGAGGCATGGAGTTGCATTGCACAACCTCTGGGTCAACAGTGGGCAGGCCTAAGCACTCTCTCCACTCCTTCTTCCCCTCCCAGGCCTGTGAGGCTGTGCTCTGCTCTCTGTACTCTGTAGTCTGTAGTCATTCTTATTGCAGAGCTGCAGCGTAGGCCCACACCAAGGGGCCACAACAGAGCCCTTTCAACAGAGGCCATTGTGCAACAAGCTCCTGTGACGCTGGAATGACAAACACTCCCAGTGTGACAGTGTGCCAACACTCACAGGAGTGTGTGCGTGCGTGCGTGCGTGTGGCCGAATGTGCGCAAAGTTACTCACACATTTACATACAAGCATGCACACGCACGTACACACACACAGTAAAGACCTACTTGGTTAGGAGGAGAGCGCCACTGGCAAACAGTTCAAGTACTTTCAATGTGTCATATGAAAAAAGTGAATGTCTCCTATACCACAGAGATCAACATGTTTTTTTCAGAGCTGTACAGCCAGGTGTTCTTGTCCACTTTTTTCTTTGAACAATGTCTTCATAGTACCCAGGAAAAAAGGTTAAATTCCAAGTTCAAAACACTGACAGCTGACAACAACAGTATCAATAATGACAAGTCCACTGGGGAGGAAGACTGGACAAAGTGTCACCACATGCTACACAACAACCTGGGCCCTTTCCTGGCGTCACGAACGGGTCATGGTCTTGCGAAAAGCTGCTCTTTATGTAATCAAGTCAGTGTGACAATAGGGGATTTGAACTATAATTGTAATGGTGAAAAGTTGGTTAACGTGTGGTGTTGGGAGCGTATGCATATACCATCCATGGAACGCTCTCTAGACAAGACATAACATTCATGTACCTACAAGTACAAGAAACAACCTTCTGCGTAATTTATGTCGAGAGAGCTCAGAGATGCAAACAATAAGGAATTCTACCGGCAAATAACTCAGTGGTCATGAATGGGGCCACTCTGGGCCATGAATGGCCCTTTGTGTTTTGGCTGTGCGGAGAGAGGCCTGAGAATCCCAGCGAACTCTCCCATGAGGTCAGGCCAGAGACATGCCATGGAGACATCCAGGGATGGCAGAGGTGTGTGAGAGAGAGAGATTCCTGCTACTGGTGAGATTATGACCTGCCATTGGCATCTAGAGATCCGTTTGAGGAAGTAGAAACTAGCCTAAAACATGGTTAGCACTAAGCCCATTAGAAGAGATATGTGTTTATCGTTTATCAGGGGCTGTAGGGTAAGGGGGGTGCATTGGGGTTGTAAACATTACACCATTGATAGGCCTCTCACTCTTACCCCTTGAAACAGGTGTAAATGATGCTATCCATCACATATCAAGCTTCTCTGGCATTCAGCCATTTGTGGACTATTGCCGAAATTAAGGTTGGCAGCAAAGAGAAAAGTGAAGAACAGTGGTAACGTGCAATATTACACCAATATAAACTACAGTGGGGCAAAAAAGTATTTAGTCAGCCACCAATTGTGCAAGTTCTCTCACTTAAAAAGATGAGAGAGGCCTGTAATTTTCATCATAGGTACACTTCAACTATGACAGACAAAATGAGGAAAAGAAATCCAGAAAATCACATTGTAGGATTTTTTATGAATTTATTTGCAAATTATGGTGGAAAATAAGTATTTGGTCACATACAAACAAGCAAGATTTCTGGCTCTCACAGACCTGTAACTTCTTCTTTAAGAGGCTCCTCTGTCCTCCACTCGTTACCTGTATTAATGGCACCTGTTTGAACTTGTTATCAGTATAAAAGACACCTGTCCACAACCTCAAACAGTCACACTCCAAACTCCACTATGGCCAAGACCAAAGAGCTGTCAAAGGACACCAGAAACAAAATTGTAGACCTGCACCAGGTTGGGAAGACTGAATCTGCAATAGGTAAGCAGCTTGGTTTGAAGAAATCAACTGTGGGAGCAATTATTAGGAAATGGAAGACATACAAGACCACTGATAATCTTCCTCGATCTGGGGCTCCACGCAAGATCTCACCCGTGGGGTCAAAATGATCACAAGAACGGTGAGCAAAAATCCCAGAACCACACGGGGACCTAGTGAATGACCTGCAGAGAGCTGGGACCAAAGTAACAAAGCCTACCATCAGTAACACACTACGCCGCCAGGGACTCAAATCCTGCAGTGCCAGACGTGTCCCCCTGCTTAAGCCAGTACATGTTCAGGCCCGTCTGAAGTTTGCTAGAGAGCATTTGGATGATCCAGATGAGGATTGGGAGAATGTCATATGGTCAGATGAAACCAAAATAGAACTTTTTGGTAAAAACTCAACTCGTCGTGTTTGGAGGACAAAGAATGCTGAGTTGCATCCAAAGAACACCATACCTACTCTGTGAAGCATGGGGTGGAAACATCATGCTTTGGGGCTGTTTTCTGCAAAGGGACCAGGACGACTGATCCGTGTAAAGGAAAGAATGAATGGGGCCATGTATCGTGAGATTTTGAGTGAAAACCTCCTTCCATCAGCAAGGGCATTGAAGATGAAACGTGGCTGGGTCTTTCGGCATGACAATGATCCCAAACACACCGCCCGGCAACGAAGGAGTGGCTTCGTAAGAAGGTCCTGGAGTGGCCTAGCCAGTCTCCAGATCTCAACCCCATAGAAAATCTTTGGAGGGAGTTGAAAGTCCGTGTTGCCCAGCGACAGCCCCAAAACATCACTGCTCTAGAGGAGATCTGCATGGAGGAATGGGCCAAAATACCAGCAACAGTGTGTGAAAACCTTGTGAAGACTTACAGAAAACGTTTGACCTCTGTCATTGCCAACAAAGGGTATATAACAAAGTATTGAGATAAACTTTTGTTATTGACCAAATACTTATTTTCCACCATAATTTGCGAATAAATAAATTAAAAATCCTACAATGTGATTTTCTGGATTTCTTTTTCTCATTTCGTCTGTCATAGTTGAAGTGTACCTATGATGAAAATTACAGGCCTCTCTCATCTTTTTAAGTTGGAAAACTTGCACAATTGGTGGCTGACTAAATACTTTTTTGCCCCACTGTATATTTTAAGATAGAGTAACTCACTTCTGATAGTCCTTAGTTTTAGGCTTGAATACGAATAACACCACCTATCTCAATTCGATCAGACTAAGTCATACTATTTTCTCTTTTCATAGAGCCCATATTGCAATTAGGCCTACAATATTGTGATTTGTTTTATAATGTGGCAAAAGATATAGAGCAAAGCAAAGAAAAATCAAGGTAATAAAGACAAAAATATATATATTTAAACATGACCAGAATATGGCACTATAACATTATATTTGGCCTGGCCTAGCCTATTACAATAGGCTTATTATTGTCATGGCCTATTACTGGTCAATAGCAACATTCTTATTATGCATTTCTGTCAAACGTATTCTGTGACGAAATAAAATATAGTTTGTCACTGTCAAATGTTCCCAAAACGGGCGACTATACCTGCTTTACCTGTGCAACAGGCAAAGAAGAACGAGCACTCCGTGCGAACAGAATAACACACCCTGTCCGGCAGACTCTCCCAGCTGACCGGTGACTCAGGTGCGAATCATTTCCCAAATAGAGGCCCTCTACATTATTCCCTTACTGTGTTCAAGTCAAGTTTATTTGTCATATGCACAGGATACACATGGTAGGCGACACAGTAGGCTACAATTAAATGCTTAAATCGCTCATTTCCGACAATAGTATTAAGGTACAACTTCAACAAATAAAAAACCTGTTGGTATAATAATCGTTAGCTGTTGGTCTAATAATCTTCTCATTCACAAATACGCTAGCGTCTGTTATTGACACAATACTTTCAGTCGCATCGGGCTTTAGCATAGTAGCCTACCTAGGTTAAAACAGCCTATTTGATTGTAATATTCTTCTACTATACTGTCATTGTAAATTAATTTAGTAGGCTACTTACCATCAAAGTAGTCTGCTCTGTAGTAGAGGTTTCGTAGTATAGTAGCTCCTTCGATTTCTAACAGGTCTATCCAGTCATTGGCCGACTGCTGAAGACAACAAAACTTGCACGTGCTATCTATTTTCCGACAACATTCGCTCTTGAAATTAATTTGCTCACAGCAACGCGGTTTTCTCTGTCTTTTTTATAAGCACGGGTCAACGCTTGAACATTTGCTCCACCCGCGCCTTGCTTTTAAAGTGACCAGTTCTTATTTCCAGTTACTTGTATCTACCCTCTCTCTTTGATATATCTCCAATAGAGCACTGTTCGGAGGTGTAAAGACAGGCTACCACCCAGAATAGTCTGACATAGTAACCTGTCCGACTTCTGACACCAATTGGACACTTCTGACACCAGCATAGCAAAGGAGGGCGGGGATTCTTGGAACAAACATTTAAACCCAACAGGAGAGGTCCGATTATCTTGTGAGGGCACTACAGTAAATATTGGTCAACTGGACATGACATGTTAATAACACTGACGTGTTAAACAGTTCCAGAGTAATTAGGCTACCGTTTATTAAGTTGTTTTCGATTATACCAATTTATATTAACATTTATTTCTGTCAGTGGGAGACGAGGTGTTGATGACTGTAGATACTATCACCATTCACCAACTTTGTTTACCACCGCATGAGGTCTAGATTTAGATTTGATTGGGATCCCCGTTAGCCAACGCCAAACGAGGCATTCGGAAAGTAAGGGTGCTGAGGGTGCTGCTTCATTTGAAAGAAATTGGCTAAATTATGTAAATGAGGTATTTCTGTATTTTATTCACAATGCATTTGCACATTTTTTGGAAAACATGTTTTCACTTTCTCATTAATGGGGTATTGTGTGTAGATGGGTGAGAAAAGAACATAAATTTTATCAAATTTGAATTCAGACTGTAACACAACAAAATATGGAATAAGTCATGGGGTATGAATACTTTCTGAAGGCACGGTACCTATACATATGCCTTATCTAGGTTTACTAGGTCAGATGGGGAGAGGCATTGTGTTGTGAGGTGTTGTTTTGTTTTGTTTTTAAAGCAAATGTTGCTGTTTGTTTGGATAATTTGAGATTGAAGGGAGTTCCAAATGATCATAGCTCTATATCAGGGTTCCCTAACTGGCGCCCACGGGCTGAATTTGGCCCATGGGTGATTTTATTAGGCCCCCCCAAGTTTTCTGGACATAAATGACTGCAGAAACACCAGCATATCAGCTTTAAGTGATTTTAATTTTGGAAATCTGTTCCAAAGTATTCCCACGCATTATAGAGAGATATATGTGATCGTTTGAAATGATTGTTTTAGTCAAATATTACATCTGTTTGGGCTTCTTGCGGACTACAAATTATTTGTAATTATGTTCCGGCCCCCTGACCATCCGCTCAAGAAAGAATCGGCCTGCGGCTGAATCTAGTTGATGATCCTTACTCTATATAATACTGTGCATTGCGTTGCCTTGAATTCGTTCTGGATTTGGGGACTGTGAAGAGACCCCTAAAGTACGTCCATCAGAAATCCTCATCATCACAAATACAGTATGGACATTGATGAAGTGAAGTTCTATTGCACGTCAGATAACAATGTGGGAGTGAGGGTGTGGGGACCCAAGAAAGTGGGTGGAAGTCCACGGGCGAGTGTGTGGGTGGCTTTGGGCGAGTGTGTGTGAGTAAGTGCTTACATGACAAGTACAGTACAATGTGTGTGATCCATAAAGATACAGTGGAAGGGCCACGTGAGCAGGTTGGAAACGTCTGTCTGAATTAACATGTCTGTTGTTGTGACCAATATAATATCCATGAACTTTGTTCTACCAAACCAAACACACACACACACACTACCCATCTAACCCTTCACCCTTCCTTTTGGCCAGGAGTTTGATGTGTTGACGTCATAGAGACAGGAACTGCCGTATAAGGACATGTCTGACTGCACCTGCAGCCAGGCTGCAGAGGAACAGAGTGACTCTATACAGATCTACTGCAAATGCTCCAGCAGCACAACAGCTTAACAGCAGAATCATCTGGTGGTTTGACAGTTTGAAGTGTGAAATAGACATGTCATGTCTATCTGTGTCAGTTCTCACTAATGTCACACAGTATTTATTTAATAAATTGATCACTAGTCACTTTAAATAATGCCACTTTAATAATGTTTACATATCTTATATTACTCATCTCATATGTATATACTGTATTTTATGCCATCTACTGCATCTTCCCTATGCCGCTCGGCCATCGCTCATCCATATATTTATATGTACATATTCTTATTCATCCCGTTACATTTGTATGTATAAGGTAGTTGTTGTGGAATTACTACACTGTCGGAACTAGAAGCACAAGCATTTCGCTACACTTGCATTAACATCTGCTAACCATGTGTATGTTGCCAATAACATTTGATTTGATTTGAGTAACTGAACAGCTCACAAAGCGCCTTTGCGACCTCCACGTCAATTGGGTTTCTTTCTGCCAAGCTTTCTGCTGGGATAATTCAAGCAGGGGAATAACATTATTACTCTGGTTATTAGACAGCGGGTGATGTTTGGAAGTTTTGTTCATGTATTTTTAGCAACCAGAAAAATATATTTTGGGGAGTTGTAAACTGGTTTTGTGGTTGAGAAGACGTCATATAACAGATTACAACCAACTGATCTCTGTTATAACCAGGTATCTTGTCTTTTTTCATTACAAGATAAAGATGTTATTGGAAAGACGTTATATTTTGGTTGTTATCAGTCAAATAACCATATAACAACCAGATAAAGATAGATGTCAACGGAAGTTAATAACAAACCTTTCTTATACAACCATTACATAACCTGACCATAAAAAGATGTCATAATGATGTCTTCATTACAACCGTTTTTGCCCACTGGATAGAGCACTCCCTGCCTAAACACAACATAACTTTTCTCTAAGGCTTGGCTGGATTCAATCAATCAAACTGGCACTGATGTCAAACTGCACTCTGGAAAAATGCCTGTTTTCATGTCATATGCCATTAAAATGTAAGATTATATCAAGGTAACTATAGGCAAATATAAATTGTTGGAAGTAATATGAAGTCACTTTGATTTTAATTAACAATTTTTTGCAGAACATTTTTCCATGCAGTTTTGATTGAAATCTTTAATCATCTCATGGATCTTGAGGTCCACTTAGTGAGAGGATATTAACAGACATGCATGATATATGGCTTGGTCCTCTCCCCCTGTTCCCCACTACTGCAGTTTCTAACAATGGGCCATTCCACTGAGAGCTCTGTGGGTTGTAGCTACGGTATGGGGTGGGCCCAACTGAACTCCCACAGGGGGAGGTCGAGTCACTTCCTGCCTTGAGACCTCTGTCCCTCACATCTGTTTGTGCCATGCAGATCCCCCATTTGAAACTTCCTCGGCTCCATCTCCATCAAAGTGTTATAATGGATAGATTGCCGTGAAGAAATCGTCAAGCTCTTTGACTTCAAACAGTTGGTCTGAACTGTTTGAAGTCAAAGAGTCGTTTTTTAGGTTTTTTAGCAAAAAGTTAACATGAAAAAAGTTCAACAGGAAGTCAAGAATCTGTACATTGTATGAATGTTGAATGTTCATTCTCTCACTGGCTGGCAGTTAGCCATGCTGACATGTGTAGGAGGTGAAATATCCCAGCTGTCTTGATTAAAGGTGTTCAACTGTACACATCCACTCTGGTAAATACATTGTGTAGGCTTGGCCTCATTACATTATGTCAAGAGGAGTTTCCTTATAGAGAAACCACCTATGAACAAACATGACATAACAATTACATTTCCAGGACAGGACTTTATATGACTGGGATGAACTTTGAATTTAACTATAAGTGATGTTCAAATAATGTCCTAGAATCTGATTGCAAAAGTGAAGTTCTAATGCAATAATTAAGAATTAATACAGTTAGTGCTGTTAAGAGAAATACATTATGAGAAAACAATATGTAGGGAAAACGTTCATTTTGCAACATTAAATCCAACTTGATCTCAATACACTTACCAGTCAAATAGACTCCTAAAGTACGTTCAACTCAATTAAAACGTTTATTTCCACCAGTTTTTCACATTTGTGTTTCTTCACCAGAAATGATTGCCTATGGGTACCTTCATGTACATGTAAAATGTTAGTGTTCTCAGATTTTCAATTCATAGATTCTAGGTGTGTATTAAAATATATATATTTTTTTGCAAAACGCTATATATCCATTGTTGAGCTGGAATGGAAAGTTCATACCCTGTATATTTGACTGTGGTATTTGATTGTCTCACCTAGCTATCTTAAGATGAATGCATTAACTGTAAGTCACTCTGGATAAGAGCATCTGCTAAATTACTAAAATGTAAACTGTAAATGTTTTACATACAGATCTCATATTACTGTATTGATTCATAAAAAAATATATATGTATAGATGTCACAAATGAATAATTTGTACAGTTAAAATAAAAAATGTAGTTATTTGTTTCATTTGCTGTGTAAAACCTAGCAGCACTACTTACTTCTCTTAGAGTGAGGTGGCTATGCAGTATAGCATTTTGCAAAAAATCATGATTATTTGTCTCTCTGTGATAGATTTCAAGGGAATACATGTCTGTCATTCAACAACCCCATGCTATGATTAGATAGTGAAAAGTTCTTTAAACAATAACAACTAATCTTGTAACATTTCTGAAAATGGATGTATAGCGTTTTGGAAAGAAACTCTTCAATTATTGAAATATGTTTTAAAATTATAATAAAACTGAAAACCTAAAAGTAAAATTCATTCACCAGCAAAATGTAGGTCACATGTTGTGGGAAATATGACAATGAACCTTTAAAGGATTAAGATAGGATGAGACAGATAAGAGTTTATGGTCATTGCCACACCCTGATCTGTTTCACCTGTCTTTGTGCTTGTCTCCACCCCCCTTCAGGTGTCGCCCATCTTCCCCATTATCCCCAGTCTACTTATACCTGTGTCCTCTGTTTGTCTGTTGCCAGTTCGTTTTGTTTCATCAAGCTGACCAGCGGGTTCCCCGTGCTCCTGTCTTTCTCTAGTTCCTGTTTTCTAGCTTTCACGGTTTTGAACATTCTGCCTGCCCTGACCCAGAGCCTGCCTGCCGTTCTGTACCTTGTCACACCACCCTGGATTACTGACCTCTGCCTGCCTTGACCCTGAGCCTGCCGTTCTGTACCTGCTCTGGACTACTGACCTCTGCCTGCCCTTGACCTGTTGTTTGCCTGCCCCCCTGTTTCTGTAATAAACTTTTGTTACTTCGAAACTATCTGCGTCTAGGTCTTCTCCTGAGCCTTGATAGTCATAAGTGTATGCTCCTAAGCAAACAATGTCGACACAGTCTTGCATTCCAACTCCACTACACTTATAGCTCTGCTTTGCAATATCAAAATGGTATTGTGTAAAGTAAGTGTACAGTATAGTATACAATGGGCATTTCACTATTTCATGACCACTTGAAGTGATCCACCTCATTCTCAATGGGCGATGTCACAATCAGAATGCAGGAAATGTGCCATGAAGGTTATGACTAAACTGTGTAGTGAGGGCCATGACTAATGTCCATATTATGTTCTTACTTACTCACTTATCAATTTATTCCACTTGTTTGTGTTATCACTTTCCTGGTATGTGTTTATAATGTACTGCTTTTTTCTCTCATAAAGCCTCCTCTTGAGCACAAGATTAATCATTGTCCTTCACAAAATCAAGGTCTATATGGGTCAGTTTCCCTATATGGATCAGTTTTCCTTACCCAAAGATTAAATGTAGCCCTGGACGAAATATCATTTTTGATATATTTTTTTGTCCAGGCCAGGACTAGGCTTAAGGTCCTGGAACCCTGCCCTATGTGTGTTATATATACAGTACCAGTCAAAAGTTTGGACACACCTACTCATTCAAAGGTTTTTCTTTATTACTACTATTTTCTACATTGTAGACTAATAGTGAAGACATCAAAACTATGAAATAACACATATGGAATCATGTAGTAACCAAAAAAGTGTTAAACAAAGTATCCACCATTTGCCTTGATGACAGCTTTGCACACTTGGCATTCTCTCAACCAGATTCACCTGGAATGCTTTTCCAACAGTCTTGAAAGAGTTCCCACATATGCTGAGCACTTGTTGGCTATTTTCACTCTGCGGTCCAACTCATCCCAAACCATCTCAATTGGGTTGAGGTGTGGTGATTGTGGATGCCAGGTCATCTGATGCAGCACTCCATCACCCTCCTTCTTGGTCAACTAGCCCTTACACAGCCTGGAGGTGTGTTGGGTCATTGTCCTGTTGAAAAACAAGTGATAGTCCCACTAAACGCAAACTAGATGGGATGGCGTATCGCTGCAGAATGCTGTGGTAGCCATGCTGGTTAAATGTGTCTTGAATTCTAAATAAATCACAGACAGTGGGTCTTTCTTCCCTGTGGCGGTCCTCATGACAGCCAGTTTCATCATAGCACTTGAAGGTTTTTGCGACTACACTTGAAGAAACTTTAAAAGTTCTTGAAATGTTACGCATTGACTGACCTTCATGTCTTAAAGTAATGATGGACTGTCGTTTCTCTTTGCTTATTTGAGCTGTTCTTGCCATAATATGGACTTGGTCTTTTACCAAATAAGGCTATCTTCTGTATACCACCCCTACCTTGTCACAACACAAATGCATTAACAAGGAAATAAATTCCACTAATTAACTTTTAACAAGGCACACCTGATAATTTAAATGCATTCCAGGTGACTACCTCATGAAGCTGGTTGAGAGAATGCCAAGAGTGTGTAAAGCTGCCATCAAGGCAACGGGTGGCTACTTTGAAGAATCTCAAATATAAAATATATTTAGATTTGTTTAACACTTTTTTGGTTACTACATGAATCTGTATGTGTTATTTCATAGTGTTGATGTTTTCACTATTATTCTATGATGTAGAAAATAGTAAAAATAAAGAAAAACCCTTGAATGAGTAGGTGTGTCCAAATCTTTGTTTATTTGAAATAAAGTAAGTTTAGGAACAAATCATTCCAGGAGTGCTACCAATATGGCAACCCAGTCATTGAATGAATAACTGCTTTATTCCTCAGTGTACTGTAAACTGAATATCCTGATAGTCTTTCCCTCTACTCACAAGTCCCTTCCTTCTCTCTCAGATGTTCCTTATTGAGTTCTCCTTTATGTGTTTACTGATGTCTGCCCGTAGGCCTACATCCTCGGGTTATGCTCTGGGGAGGATGCTAGCCAGAGTAGCCAGGTGACTGTAACTTGTTCTTCCATTCTGTGGGCTCTGGAGGGTGGGCTGCTGTAGGGATACAAAGGCCTAGCGTGGTGGTGTGGTAATGACATTACCGCATCAGAGAGCTACTCTGCTAAATGGTTTTGGCTTATCAGTCTTCCTCTCCTCTCCTCTCACCAACACTATCACCACTTCCATTTCCTAATCGTTGTAGCTAACATCCAATGGTGCCACTTTTGTGGGTGTTTTATATCGAATTGATTATACTGATGAAATATCTCATGAATTATGGAAATTGTTTGTCTTATGTCAATTCATACCTACATTTCCTGTATCGTATCTATTCATTGTGCATTTTCTTTAAACTAACATTATACACACCAGTATCTGACTGGTGTATTTCTAGTGAGATTCAACCAATCACAGCCATGTCACACCTGTAGTATGACTCAAATAATAACATGTACACCAGGGCAATATCATAGAGCCCAATCTTGTTTAAGCAGTGGAACCTGACTGGTCAGTTGGATAACTTGTACTTCCTGTTTTTGTACTACAAAATAATGGGTACATTTAAGTAATATCCAATCAGTGAGCACCTTTTTACATGTGGCGAACCATCCAATGATCAAGGGGTCAGCTGGAGGGAGTGGTTTGCCACTGTCACCCCATGGTAACACCCACACATACACAATGTCAAAATACACACATACACACAATGTCAAAATACACACACATGCACTAATTAACAGTGTGATTTCAATAACAGAGGCTTGAACAATCGGATGCTTGTTTATCAATGTGTCAACGTGAATGTATCTGTCCCTATCCAACTAAACTTTTCATGAAATAAGCCTGGCTGAATGAAAGCTTGGCATATCTGCTGTAGTCCAACATGAAAAGGAACTAGACTCCTTAGATGTATGCGTGGGCTATACCATGACCTTTGACCTTTGACTTTGACCCAGACGAGAACAGCTGTCACAGCAGGGTGGCGGGCTGAGACATCAACCACGGGGAGGAAGAGGAGGATGGACAGAGGATGGATGATGTTTGTTTTTCTTCTGCGAGTCAACTAGGAGGTGGGAGAAGAGCTCCGGTAGCCCACAGATGTGGAATAGGGTTGATATACCTGAACCATTGAAAGTTGTGAATAAGCACTTAATGCTGTATGCATTAGGGCTGTAACAATATTGAGTCTTTAAAGTTGATGACACAAGTGTACCTGTCACGACTTCCACCGAAGTCGCCTCCTCTCCTTGTTCGAGCGGCGTTCGGCGGTCGATGTCACCGGCTTTCTAGCCATCGCCGCTCAGTTATTCATTGTTCCATTTGTTTTGTCTTGTTCCCTTCACACCTGGTTATCATTCCAGTAATTACAGCATGTATGTATGTATGTATGTATGTACAGTGGGGCAAAAAAGTATTTAGTCAGCCACCAATTGTGCAAGTTCTCCAACTTAAAAAGATGAGAGAGGCCTGTAATTTTCATCATAGGTACACTTCAACTATGACAGACGAAATGAGAAAAAGAAATCCAGAAAATCACATTGTAGGATTTTTAATTTATTTATTCGCAAATTATGGTGGAAAATAAGTATTTGGTCAATAACAAAAGTTTATCTCAATACTTTGTTATATACCCTTTGTTGGCAATGACAGAGGTCAAACGTTTTCTGTAAGTCTTCACAAGGTTTTCACACACTGTTGCTGGTATTTTGGCCCATTCCTCCATGCAGATCTTCTCTAGAGCAGTGATGTTTTGGGGCTGTCGCTGGGCAACACAGACTTTCAACTCCCTCCAAAGATTTTCTATGGGGTTGAGATCTGGAGACTGGCTAGGCCACTCCAGGACCTTGAAATGCTTCTTACGAAGCCACTCCTTCGTTGCCCGGGCGGTGTGTTTGGGATAATTGTCATGCTGAAAGACCCAGCCACGTTTCATCTTCAATGCCCTTGCTGATGGAAGGTTTTCACTCAAAATCTCACGATACATGGCCCCATTCATTCTTTCCTTTACACGGATCAGTCGTCCTGGTCCCTTTGCAGAAAAACAGCCCCAAAGCATGATGTTTCCACCCCCATGCTTCACAGTAGGTATGGTGTTCTTTGGATGCAACTCAGCATTCTTTGTCCTCCAAACACGACGAGTTGAGTTTTTACCAAAAAGTTCTATTTTGGTTTCATCTGACCATATGACATTCACCCAATCCTCATCTGGATCATCCAAATGCTCTCTAGCAAACTTCAGACGGGCCTGAACATGTACTGGCTTAAGCAGGGGGACACGTCTGGCACTGCAGGATTTGAGTCCTGGCGGCGTAGTGTGTTACTGATGGTAGGCTTTGTTACTTTGGTCCCAGCTCTCTGCAGGTCATTCACTAGGTCCCCGTGTGGTTTTGGGATTTTTGCTCACCGTTCTTGTGATCATTTTGACCCCACGGGTGAGATCTTGCGTGGAGCCCCAGATCGAGGAAGATTATCAGTGGTCTTGTATGTCTTCCATTTCCTAATAATTGCTCCCACAGTTGATTTCTTCAAACCAAGCTGCTTACCTATTGCAGATTCAGTCTTCCCAACCTGGTGCAGGTCTACAATTTTGTTTCTGGTGTCCTTTGACAGCTCTTTGGTCTTGGCCATAGTGGAGTTTGGAGTGTGACTGTTTGAGGTTGTGGACAGGTGTCTTTTATACTGATAACAAGTTCAAACAGGTGCCATTAATACAGGTAACGAGTGGAGGACAGAGGAGCCTCTTAAAGAAGAAGTTACAGGTCTGTGAGAGCCAGAAATCTTGCTTGTTTGTATGTGACCAAATACTTATTTTCCACCATCATTTGCAAATAAATTCATAAATAATCCTACAATGTGATTTTCTGGATTTTTTTTCCTCACTTTGTCTGTCATAGTTGAAGTGTACCTATGATGAAAATTACAGGCCTCTCTATTTTTAAGTGAGAGAACTTGCACAATTGGTGGCTGACTAAATACTTTTTTGCCCAACTGTATATATTCCTCTGTCCCTCATCATGTTGTGTGGAATTGTTTCATGTCGTGTGAAGAACCAGGCTAGGTTCTACCGGGTAACGTGGTTTCACCTGTAATTATATTTGTTTGGTTGTTACATTTTTGGACTGTGTTATTTCGTCACGCTTTGCACTTTGGTTTTTGGCTAGAGGAGTGTTTGACACATTTTGTGTTAATTTGTTTGTTTTTGCTTCTGCCAATAAAGTGTGCCCCTGTACGATACTCTCCGCTCTCCTGCACCTGATTTCAACCCCAGTAGCGCACACCGTGACAGTACCAATATTCTGTGTCTGTGTTGTGTATATGCATTGGTCATTTCAACCGGATAACCCTTTTCGAAACACTGCACTCTATCATATTGAGGGAACTTGAATGAAGATGGGAAAACCCACTAGGCACAGACGTCGTCAGTTCAACGTCTAGTTTTACTAACGTGAATACAACCTGAAAACAACAAGAAATATCGACATGTTATTGGATTTAGGTTAAGAATATGAAATTCCCTTATGTTGATGACTTTTTGCAAACCCAATCAGTTTTCCACATTGATTCAACCAGTATAATGGCACTGTACTGCATATACAGCTTTTCAGTTACACACAGTTGTTTGCAATCATGGCCAGCTGTGGTTAGAAAAGTTGAAATATGGTTCTATATCATTTTGTTGTGTTGTGAGAGTGTATACAAGGGTGTATTCATTACGCCGATTCTGTTGCAAAACGTTTTGTCTGTTACAAATGTTTAGCAACATAAACCGTTTACTCCAAACGGAAACCGGTTTGCAACAAAATGAGAGTTTCTGTTGGACAAATTCAGGTAGGTCCCTCCACGTTTCGTTCTGTTTGCTTCTGTTTGGTTCTTAAACGATAAACGGTTCACGTTGCAAGACGTAACGAATACACCACTGGATTCCATGGTTGGTATAAAAAGTTGGTAGTTAAACCCTAGTGAAAAGTATAGAGTATTCAGTCCGTATCGTAATCCTGGGATTCCAATAGAACAGAGTATGTTTTTTTATCAAGGATAATTGTTTCAATTGCCAGCAGGAGATTGGAAATGAAAAGATTAGCACTAGGCTACATACACAAACACACACACAGAGACACTTTCACAGGATGCTGAAAGAGGGTGAAACAAAGTGAGTCAGTGACTAAACAACTGGGCAAGGAAGTGGGCATGGATTAAAGTGATTTTAACACAACACAAATTATTTCATGGCGACGGCCAACTGTGAAAAGCAAGTTTAAGTAGGATCTCCTAAATGAAAGGGGTGATTCTTTGCTGTTTGCCCAGGATACAGCACTGGAGGCCTGGGCAGCTTCCCTACCCGTAGTTCCAGGCCTTGGCCAGGGCAGAAGGTTTGCAGGCCCAGCAGGAGGCCTTCCGCAGCCCATTGTGAGAGAAAGGCCAGTGCATTAATTTACCAGTGAAAGACTGGGAAAAAGAAACTCCAGCACACTGGCATTCTTGTGTGATCCACAATGTTTTTAATGGGGCTACTACTACTGAAGTACTCCCAATTAAAAAGAGGAAGAGAGGGCGAGTGGGGAGACAGAGAGATAGGCTTATTTGGGACTAATTCAAGAGAGATATATAGGCTTACGATGAGTGGGTTGGAAAGTAAAAATGTATTTCCACACCAACACTGAAAATATGATGAGCACATTCATGTTAAGTTCTACCTCATTTACCTGTATACAGAAAGTACTTTGTGAAATGTCAAATGCTTATATTCATCATTCTATGACATTTTTCATAATTGCTTGTTTTCTTTTCCCTCAGGGACGCTGTGAGTGGATAAGGGTGACAGTGTGTACACAGCGAGTGTAACCACCTTCTGGTGATGGTGGTAGTGGTGGTGGTCGTGTGTGTGCGTGTGTGTTTGTGTATGAGTGTTTGTAAAGTTCTGTTGTATGTATTCATCTGATAGAGTTAGGGGAGCAGTGACTGGGACGTCTATGTATTTTCGGCCCACAAATTTCCTCTGAGGTCCTCTGGCCTCTCTCTCTGGCAGGAACTTGTTTTGGAATCCAGAGGCATTACAAAATATAGCCGCACCCCCTTCTGCCTCCTTTCCTTCTCCCACCTACTCACTCCCACCCTCCTCTCTTTCCATCCACCTCACACTCCACTTCCTGTTGAGTCACAGAACAAGACAGAACCATGTTTTACACTTTTACAGCTCCCCTCATCCCTTTCTCCCTCCCTTCTTTCTGCTCTGTCTTTCGTTTTGTTCAATCCCTTACAGAGGGAGAATGATATAGTTGGAAATATCTTTCCCTTGGCAGCAAGCAAACTCAATGAATAGCAGATGGTATGAGTGTACAGTATGTATCCATTCCTGGCAATTGAAGTTCAGCGGAGTTCATTTGTACAGTGCATGACAAAGTGGATCATTGAATTATGAGCTTTGCAGAGAATATTCAACAGCAATATTATACCGTAAAGAGAGGATAGAGGGGAATCTGTGAATTGTAACCATCCTAAGTGCTGGTATATATCAACATAAACACATTCAAAAGCACACACACGTGCGCACACGCACACACGCACGCACACACACACACACCCTGATACATAGTTAGTGTGGAGGCACAGCAGCCAACTGAGTCAGCAGCAGTTTTTTAAATGAGTCAACCAGGCAACCACTGAGCCCTTAGTGTTTCCAAGTCCTCCCACACGCATACAAGCACGTAGCCTACACAGTGCCCTCCCTTTGCCTCACCATAGACCTTTCCCTCTGTCTGCCAAATTTGTTACCACCTGGTTTTTATTAAAGGGAATGATGCTTGTATAATGTCGAAGTATGCAATATTTTTATAGCGAGGAAAAATGTTTGAGGCTACAAAATTGGACAGAATTGGACAATGTTGTAATGACATTTCTCGCAAATGGGCTTTCTAGTAGTTACTTTACCGTATATGTAGCCTACATAATGTTAGGGAACGAGAAATAGTGAGATAGGGTGCAAACAATTTAAGGGTTATATTTCTCAAATTTGCAAAATACAAATTTAAACAGACTGTCCTAAAAGTTTCAATTAAAGAAATAACTGAGGATAAGGTTCAGGATGAGAACGTAACATACAACTTACAAGAGGGGACTACACAGAGAATTTGGGAGTGGCCAGTTCCATTCTCAGATTGAAGGGGGAAGTCTGCAAACATCAATTTTAAATACAGACTAACATTATATAAAAATGTTATTTACTGATCAGATTTGAAATACAATACAATAAACATTATTTTACATTATTTTATATAATTTCCCCGCGGTGAATAGAGGGGTGGCATTTTCCAACACTGCCCCAGATCCCTTCTTCAGTATTCACACTTCAGTATTCCTTTACCAGAACACAACCGGCACTCATGCTGCGCAGACATGGTGCCGGTGTGGTGATACTGATGATTTGTCGAGACTGATGGTTTGTTGACAGCTGTAGCATTTTAGCTAAGCCTAACCTACTAAGGATAGAAGTGACTTTTCGCCGCAGTTTATGAGAACTAACGCAGCAGGTTAGGGGAATTAACGTAGCAGGATAGGAGAATTAACGTAGCAGATTAGGAAAAGTGTAAGGGTTAGGTTTATCAAAAATGATTAGATAGGGATAGAGCTGTACTGGTAGCCACAACCATATAAACCTCAGTCTCGACAAACCATCAGTATCATAACACTGGTAACTCTGAAGAGACATGGAGGTAAAGACATTAGAGGTAACTTTTACTGTTTGTTGATAAAGATAATGGTTAAATTATGAAGTTAGATTATAACAGTGACTGTTAAAACATAAAACTATGAAGCAGGCATTCAAGAAACGCTGTTAACAAATGTCAAGATTGCTTTTTTGAATTTCTGCAATACAGCTATATGTGATATAAGAAACAAAATATTTTTGACACGTTGCTAGTTATATATTATGTGTTAAGTGTATCGCCATGTGGATAGTACAAAGTGAGGGTTGTGTATTTATGATAAATATCTGTTTGGCAGTTTTTTACTGTGCAGTGCAGCTGCCACACATACCAGACCTGGGTCAATAGGTGTACTTGATTTAACTTGCCTGGCGTGACAGGTTGACAGATTTTGCACTTTTGGGAATATTCCATTGGCTCCATTTTGCTGGGCAAGCTAAATCAAACGTATCTATACTATTTCAATGACAACATATACTATTTTGACCGAAAGAAGCCCCTGACTTGAGCCAGGCTAGGGTATTTCCTCCGATTCTATCCCTCTTTAGTGACTTAATCTGTTTACACTATACCCACCCACATATATTGTCACAGCCATGTAGGAATTGTGTCAATTGCTACAAGAAATGAAATGTGGTTCTACTGGTAATGTGGACATTGTGACGTAGCCAGGATTACTCACACTAGAAGTGTTGCAAGAACATGATCACTCACATCAACATTCCGAGCACTGTAGACAATGACATTAGGTCATGACATGAGCAAATAATCAGTGGTATGAACAGTACCAGTCAAAAGTGTGGACACACCTACTCATTCAAGGGTTTTTCTTTATGTGTACGGTTTTCTACATTGTAGAATAATATTGAAGACATCAAAACTATGAAATAACACATATGGAATCATGTAGTAACCAAAGAACTGTTAAACAACATATATATATATATTTGAGATACTTCAAAGTAGCCACCCTTTGCCTTGATGACAGCTTTGCACATTCTTGGCATTCTAACAACCAGCTTCATGAGGAATGCTTTTCCAACAGTCTTGAAGGAGTTCCCACATATGCTGAGCACTTGTTGGCTGCTTTTCCTTCACTCTGCAGTACAACTCATCCCAGAGTATCTCCATTGGGTTGAGGTTGGGTGATTGTGGAGACCAGGTCATCTGATGCAGCACTCCATCACTCTCGTTCTTGGCCAAATAACCCTTACAGACAGCCTGGAGGTGTGTTTTGGGTCATTGTCCTGTTGAAAAACAAATGATAGTCCCACTAAGCACAAACCAGATGGGATGGCGTATCGCTGCAGAATGCTGTGGTAGCCATGCTGGTTAAATGTGCCTTGAATTCGAAAATAAATTATAGACAGTGTCACCAGCAAAGCACCCCCACACCATCACACCTCCTCCTCCATGCTTCACGGTGGGAACCATACATGCAAAAAACATCCATTCACCCACTCTGGCGTCTCACAAAGAACAAAAATTCTCAAATTTGGACTCATCAGACCAAAGGACAGAATTCCACAGGTCTAATGTCCATTTCTCATGTTTCTTGGCCCAAGCAAGTCCCTTCTTATTATTGGTGTCCTTTAGTAGTGGTTTCTTTGCAGCAATTCGACCATGAAGGCCTGATTCATGCAGTCTCCTCTAAACAGTTGATGTTGAGATGTGTCTGTTACTTGAACTCTGTGAAGCATTTATTTGGGCTGCAATCTGAGGTGCAGTTAACTCTAATGAACTTATCCTCTGCAGCAGAGGTAACTCTGGGTCTTCCTTTCCTGTGGCAGTCCTCATGAGAGCCAGTTTCATCATAGTGCTTGATGGTTTTTGCGACAGTACTTGAAGAAACTTGAAAAGTAAAAAAAAAATCTGCATTGACTGACCTTCATGTCTTAAAGTAATGATGGACTGTCATTTCTCTTTTGCTTATTTGAGCTGTTCTTGCCATAATATGGACTTGGTCTTTTACCAAATAGGACTATCTTCTGTATACCAACCCCACAACTGATTGGCTCAAATGCATTAACAAGGAAAGAAATTCCACAAATGAACTTTTAAAAAGGCACATCTGTTAATTAAAATGCATTCCAGGTGATTACCTCATGAAGCTGGTTGAGAGAATGCCAAGAATGTGCAGAGCTGTCATCAAGGCAAAGGGTGGCTACTTTGAAGAATCTCAAATATAAAATATATTTTGATTTGTTTAACACTTTTTTGGTTACTACCTGATTCCATATGTGTTATTTCATAGTTTTGATGCCTTCACTATTATTCTACAATGTATAAAACAGTACAAATAAAGAAAAACCCTTGAATGAGTAGGTATGTACAAACTATTGACTGGTACTGCATATAGTCCCTCCATTTGAGGAAGTATTTGGACAAATTCACTTTATAGTATATTAAAGTTGTCAAAAGTTTAGTATTTGGTCCCATATTCCTAGGACGCAATGACTACATCAAGCTTATGACTACAACATTGTTGGATGCATTTGCAGTTTGTTATTGATAGTTGTATCAATGTACTCAAAGGTTCTTAAGAATAGTAATGTTTTCCCATAAACATATGCATACTTAATGCCCTGTTAAACGATTGATGATGTTAGTGGAGAAACAATGGTGATGCGAATTCATGGTTGTAACATATGGTTGACGAGTCATATTGTGATCCTCCAATAAATCTATATCATTCACATTGTTAGTCATGAAGGCTCTGCCATAGGGGAATATGTACTGTCACTGTCTTTGCATATCAATTCACTGGTTGGCAGTTGGGGTAGACGGGAGCGTGTTCTGTGCACACACACACACACACACACTGGCACGCCTATTCCCGCTCCCCCACTACTGCACTCAACGTCGCGGGTCTACTAACCACCGGCCCTGGCACACCTGCTCCCCGTGATTATGAACACCTGGACTTCATCATCACCATGATTACCTTCCTTTTATTTAGCCCTCAGTAGCCTCAGTCATTAGGCAATATTGGTTTGTTTTCATTCATGTTCTGTACACTTCTCATGTTTTATTTATCTGCATTCTTCATTATTAAACTAATCTTCAGCACCTGCTTCCTGGACTCCCGGCGTATAGGTGACAGAATACTGCCTTACAAATTTTGGAAGCAGCAGAAGATAAAGACATCTCCCAGACGGTTGGTAAACAGGGAAACCTACTCCGTCAACATCACGATCAGCTGGCTCAACTGGGTGCCGCTATGGATGAGGTCCTCTGCGTCCTCCACCGCCTCGACACCACCCGAGAGGATTGACCTACAACTAGCGGAGGGCCTTTTACCTTGAGTCGTCCCAGCGAGCCAACCCCCCAGCCTACCCAGCGGTCTGCCCAGGGAGGTGATGCCCGACTGTCCCTCCTGGACAAGTAGGATGGGACTCCATCCAAATGCCTTGGCTTCCTACTCCAGTGCTCCCTCTATTTCGCCCATGAGACGGAGAGGAGAGAGGAGAGGAAGAGTTCCTACGAGAGGTTCATGGCTCTGTTCAGGGCGGTATTCAACCATCCAGCTGAGGGCAGAGAGGGAGGTGAGTGACTATTCCAACTCCGGCAGGGTGCACAGACCTCCCCTTCCAGACCGTGGCAGCCTCCATCGGATGGAACGAACCGGCGCTCTTCACCCTATTCCGTAGAGGACTGCAGAGGAGGTCAAGATGGAGTTGGCGTGCCTGGATGACAACCTTTCCTTGGACACGCTCATCGCGATGGCCATCCGTCTGGACAACCTCCTTCAGGAGTGCCGGCACCTTCCTCACCCCTCGCCCTCCTCTTTTGGCCTTCCTGAGGCAGAACCCATTGAGATAGGGGTCACACACCTCTTTGCGGCAGAGCGGCAGAGCGGCATCACCAGAGACAGCTGGGGATCTGTCCCTATTGCGGCCAGGAGGGGCACCAACTCCAGCGGTATCTAGTGCATCCAAAACCGACGGCCCCGTGATCATCCGTCTCCCAGGGTAGGCGTGAGTATTCCTTCTTCATCGTTTTCCGCCAAACCCTTCCTGGTTTCCATTTCGCTGGCTGTCCCTCAGGTGTTATCTATACAGCCCTAGTGGACTCCGGTGCCGTGGGGAATTTCATCGACCAGACTCCCGTCTCCTCCCTGTACATCACCTCATACCTGCTCTCCTTTTCCGGTCCAAGCCCTGGATAATCGACCATTGGGATCTGGCACTATCACGCACATCACAGCACCACTCACCCTTACCGTGGGACCCTTGCACCAAGAAAGCCTTCCCTTCCTCATCATCACTGCACCCATTCACAAAGTCTCCATTGGGATGAATAAACTTTACATCAATGTCAACTATATTGGGACTCTAGAGTAACTCCCTGGCTATTTTAATCCAATGTTAAAATCTGAGTGTGTGTTGTAGTGTATCATGACAACTTTAACTATAACAAATGCATGCTCTATTGAAGGACAACCCGCTATGTCAATTCATGTTCCGTATGTGCCCAAACAAAATCTCCCCGGCACGCTCCACCAGGGAAACTCCTTTCCGTGCCTCAGCGGCCTTGG
This sequence comes from Brachymystax lenok tsinlingensis, assembly GCA_030435695.1. NCBI lineage: Eukaryota > Metazoa > Chordata > Actinopteri > Salmoniformes > Salmonidae > Brachymystax > Brachymystax lenok. The sequence continues at coordinate 34,454,228 of CM059802.1, read as the reverse complement.
TCCCATCTGTCCATAGACTTCGTTACTGATCTCCCTCCGTCTGATGGTTTCAGCGCTATTATGGTTGTTGTGGACAGATTCTCTAAATCCTGCTGTTTTATCCCTCTCTCTGGTCTCCCTACCGCTCTCCAGGTTGCTAAGGCACTGTTCCAACAGGTCTTCTGGCCTTCCAGAGGACATCGTCTCCGACCGTGGCTCCAATTCACATTGTGTGTATGGAAAGCCTTCATGGAGAAGCTGAGGGCCACGGCCAGCCTCACTTCCAGGTACGGGCCTCAGTCCAACGGGCAGGTGGAGAGGACCAACCAGGAGCTGGGAGATTCCTTAGAAGGACCGGCAGGGGGAGTGGGCCTGGTTCCTTCCCTGGGCTGAGTACGCCCACAACTCACTTCGTCACTCCTCCACCGGGCTGACTCCTTTCCAGTGCATCCTGGGGTATCAGCTGGCCCAGGCCCCGTGGACCCTGAGCCAGATCGAGGCCCCTGCCGTGGATGAGTGGTTTCGGCTGTCACGCCTACTCCCGCTACCCCGCTCCGGCGCCCAACGTCGCCGGTCTACTAACCACTGGCCCTAGCAATCTTCATTACGCACACCTGGACTTCATCATCACCTTGATTACCTTCCTTTTATTTAGCCCTCAGTAGCCTCAGTCATAAGGTCTGCATCGTATGAGACACTGACTGCAGCTTGGGTTCCCAGTGGGATGGACTAATAAATGGTAATTGATCATCAGTATTATAGTTAAAATGATCAAGTAGTTTTAATTTCCTGTGATAAGTATGAAGATCCCTCCTGAGCTGCATGCGATCTTAGCGGGTGTAGGGATAAACATGAGGCCCTTCTCCAGAAGTTACTGTTCTGCCGCTGTAAGGGTAAAAGTAACTGAAAGGTTAAGGACATTGGTGTGTTGGGGAGTGACACTAGTACTGTCTTCCCCTCTTAATAGTTTAATTGGTCTAGCCAGTAGTTCAAAATCTTTACAGCTGCATCTGGTCTCCAATGCACTGGACCGTAATGCGCTGCGTGGAATCTGAGCTCAGTTCCGTAAAAGTGTCTGGATATGCTTATTCAGTTGGTTCAGTTCCTCCTGAAATTCCCATGGAAGCTCATCCGAAAAGTGTATGAGTGTGCATGAGGAAAACTGTAGCTGCTCTATTCAGTAGCTGTTGTAATTGATTGACCTTAGTAGTGTACTCTGATTCAGACCATTAACAAGAACCCCTGATAGAATAACCTTCTGTGTGTTCAGCTGTGGCTCCAGCTTGCCTATCACTCCTGAAATATGTCTGAAAGTTGCTCCAGGGAAACTATCTATCTATATGCTAGTGTCAGTGAAACTAAGAATGTGAGCAAGGTTCGAATCCCCAATAAAAAACCCAGGTTTTGTAATCTCAAAACTCCAGTCATATATTTTTCTTTCAGTGATAGATTGACATTGGGTAGAGAAGTTAGCGTTAGCCACCTGGTAACGTTAGCTAGGTGGCTAATGCAAAATTTAGCTAGAATTAATTAATGATAGTAAGGAGTAGAACACCGGATAATATTCCTTGTCAACAGAGGGATCCTGACATGTTGCATGTCAAGAAGATGGACTTTGTAGCGTTTATTGCACTGGTTGTCAACCGCACAGCGCAAACAGAGAGGAAATCTGAGAAAAAAATGCATCATTGTGAGCATGGCTGAGCAAATCTTCCCACAATGGAATCGTTATTTTTATTTTTTTTTTCAATACCCCTTAACAATAGGTGTAGTCTGCCATAAAACCTTGAAGAAGAAGTAGGGGAAGGGTTAGCTAACATACTAAGTAGGTGCAAAGTAGCTACAAAAGTAGTAAGTAGTTGCAAAGTTGCTAATTTGCTAAAATGCTAAGTTTATCCATGATGAGATTCAAACACGCAACCTTTGGGTTGCTAGACATTCGTGTTATACGCCCATCCATCTCTCGTTTTTGCCTTAAGTAACCTTCTGTCATATGTAACCATACCAAATGTAACATATCATACTAATTTGAGTGTCCCAGATTTACATTTACTGTGTTACGTCTAGTCTATGAGACCAGGCTGGTGTCGCGTGCTCACTGCTCAAGTAGCCTAGCTTCATTAACGTTTACAGTCGGTCATTGACCATAAATCTTTATCTAATAAATCTATATCAAGCATCATACATTGTTAGCCATGTAGGCTCTGACATTGGGGGGAATATGTACTGTCACTCTCTTTTCACATCAATTCACTGGTTGTCAGTTGGGGTGTGCTGGAGCGTGCACACACACACACACACACACAGTGGTGTAAAGTACTTAAGTAAACATAGTTGAAAGTACTACTTAAGTAGTATTTTTGGGTATCTGTACTTTACTTTACTATTTATATTTTTGACAACTTTTACTTCACAACATTCCTAAAGAAAATTATGTACTTTTTACTCCATTTCCCCTGACACCCAAAAGTACTCGTTACATTTTGAATGCTTAGCAGGACAAGAAAATAGCCTAATTCATATACTTATCAAGAGAACATCCCTGGTCATCCCTACTGCCCCTGATCTGGCGGACTCACTAAACACATGCTTAATTTGTAAATTATGTCTGAGTGTTGGAGCATGCCCCTGGCAATCCGTAAATACAAAAAACAAGAAAATTATGCCATCATGGCTTGCTTTATATAAAGAATGTGAAATTATGTATACTTTTACTTTTGATACTTAAGTATATTTAAAACCAAATACTTTTAGAATTTTACTCAATTAGTATTTTACTGGGTGACTTTCACTTTTACTTGAGTCATTTTCTATGAAGGTATCTTTACTTTTACTCAAGTATGACAATTGGGTACTTTTTCCACCACTGCACACACACACACACACACACACACACACACACACACACACACACACACACACACACACACACACACACACACACACACACACACACACACACACACACACACACACACACACACACACACACATTACAGAGGTTGTTTAATGCAATACAGCTGTAACATAACTATCCATAGGCCAGGCCTAATATATGTTTCTCTCTAATAGACTATGCCCGCATAAATGAACTTACACATCGATTTGGCCTACACAGACAAATATCAAAGGTGCTTGACAGACAAGCGTAAAGGTTTAACAACTCTGACACCCAGTGGCAGTCACTGAAACTGCAAAATAAATAAGTGGGTCTCTCACAGTGGCTTCTATAAAATATCCTTGCTTCAAGATCCTTCATATACACTAAGTGTACAAAACATTAAGAACACGTGTACTTTCCCCGACAGACTGACCAGGTCAATCCAGGTGAAAGCTTTGATCCCTGATGTCATTGTTAAATCCACTTCATTCAATGTGGATGAAGGGGAGAAGACAGGTTTAAAGAAGGATTTTTTTTAGGCATAGGTTGTGTGTGTGTGCCATTCAAAGGGTGATGAATGGGCAAGACAAAATATTTAAATGCCTTTGAACTGGGTAAGGTAGTACGTGCCAGGCGCAAAGGGTTGTGTCAAGAACTGCAACGCTGCTGGGTTTTTCACGATTAACAGTTTCCCGTGTGTATCAACAATGCTCCACCAAGCAAAGGACATCCACCCAACTCGATCCAGTCAACTGTGGGAAGCATTGTAGTCAACATGGGCCAACATCACTGTGAAACACTTTCGACACCTTGTAGATGTCATGCTCCCAATGACTTGAGGCTGTTCTGATGGCAAAAGAGGGTGCAACTCAATATTTGGAAGGTGTCCTTAATGTTTTGTACACTCAGTGTATACTGTCATTGGTCTATGCCCCATTGTTTGTTTGTCAATATCATGGCTGCATACATTATTTACAAACTCACATCTAAACCAACTAAAACGAACGATACAAATCTAGAAATGTAACGTAACTTATCAGTATTGCAACATTGTAACTAGCTACATATTTTGTCAATAGGTATTTTGCTACATGTGTGTCGCGTGCTCACTTCTCGAAAGCGTCGTCAACGGTTACAATCGGTCATTGACATTGGAGAGAAAGCCAGCTAGTCAGTCATAGGCAAATATCTACAAACTACAAGGCTAGGACCAAGTAGATGTTGTCAAAAAGGAAGCTTCAAGATCCTGATAACAGTAAGAAAGTCACATTTTTGCTAGCCAACGTTAATGTAAGTTAACCAGTGTTAGCTGCAGCCAGCCAGCCAAATGAGGCAGTTTGTTGTAGTTATGGCCGTTGGACAATATGCCTAATTTTAGTGGTCATTGGCCAAAGGCTGTTCCTTCATATTTCTTCTGATCTAGCTAAATATATATATATTGTAGCTAAATGCATATCAGGTAAGCATATAGCAATTAGTGATGTTAGGCATAGCTAACTTTATCAGCCATAGGGCCCAGGGAACAAAGGGCTGAGGTAGCATAGGGCCCAGGGAACATAGTGCTGAGGGAACATAGACATGGTCCCCTTTATCATATCACATGATGTAATCTGAATTTCTCTCCTCCAGAACAATCACCACCATGCGTCGCAGAAGATCAGCTTGTAGTGTCAACTCTGACAGCAGTGAGATCGATATTGATCTCTTAGGTATGCGTTTTCACAGTTCACCTACCTACAAGCACTCAATAGCATCTGTTGCATGAATAAGACATTTCCTTTTACCTGATATCCTACCCATTTTTATCCCATAAAACATTAGGATACACTTACCAGTTTTCAATGTTGTGTGTTGCAGCTGAGACAGAGTTGAGCAAACTCCAGAGACAGTTTCGCATCATGGAAGGAGACAGACAGGCGTACAGCGTAGAATCACAGGACCTCATTCGCAGACAGCTGTGAGGATATTTTCGCGGAAACAGTGAAGATTACTTATTAAGATTCAGTGTACCACTAAAGATGTCTTTTGCTATGTTTACCTGGACATTCAAACTATACTGTACGCCCATGACAACTTATTGTGGGACATGTGAACTCCGTTCTGCCACCTCTGCCCCCCCCCTGCCCATCTTCTGAATACATCTGAGAACCTACCTCTTCAAAGAGTATCTTAAAGTCTTACTCCAGTCTCCTTTTCACCTCATTTATCACCTGGTGTACTTAGCAAAAGGCACATCTTAATAGGGAGTCCAGGTATCATCATAAAATTAAGATTTTTGTTTTGTTCTCTATTGCTCCTCTATTGTTCCATAAAGCAAGAGGGGGAGGCCGATGACATCAGAGAGCACCATAAGACCAACTCCTTGAATGGCCTACTCCTTGAAGTTTGCAGTTGTGTCTGAAAAAACAACATTTGCTAAAAATAATAATAATTTTATCCTTATGTGTGTGTACATTACTGTATTTATAAGTGGGATATTGTTTTTCAAAAGGAAAAGTTCAAAAATAACTGCAGTGCATCTTTAAATACCCCTCCCCCCACCCTAATTTGTTTTAAATAATTGACACCCTTGCTTTTCGTGAAGTAACACTATTTTTTCCTACTAGCACTGACTTTGCTGATGGCTACTTTGAGGAAGAATGTACTTACTATGACTTGAGATATGTGGTTTTCTCACCTAGCTTTCTTAAGATGAACACACTAACTGTAAGACTCTGGCTAAGAGCGTCTGCTAAATTACTAAAATGTAAATGCAAAATGTAATAAAAAGGAGTTTAGTTGGAGAAATGTGGCCAGCCCAGCCACTGTCAATTGAACTGGACTAATTGCTAACAAATGTTTTTTAAAACAGTAAGATTAAGTTTAGTACAGTGTTCCGCCATATCAGGGCTAACTCTGCCTCTAGTAACCACTGAGTCCAGTATGACACAAGCACATGGCTTCTTCCTTTGACACTGAAACGATGCATGTCTGTTACCCAACCAGAAGGGAGATCCAAAGGCTCCATGGTGAACGCGAGGAACTTCTCTGTAGCCTGCGTGTTTCAGAGAGTCCATTTCGACGCTGGGATGACGCAGACGCCACGCAAAATCTGAGCAGCATGCTGGTGTACCGCGACAGGGTGGTGGAGCAGCTCGACTCTGAACAAGGGAAAATGGCTTATCTGAGACAGGAGGTGTTTGTATTGACGATTGCTTTGTTACTAACATCATAGATGTGAATTGCCCAGGTAATCAGGTATTCATTGTAGTTTAACCTCATCCTACCCATGCTAGAAACTGACTTTACCCCCAAACCTGCAGGTGTAGCAGATAGGAATCTGTGAAACTCATTCATCAGCCTGAAGTGTCGCCCCTTGCGCTGTTGAAGAAGGCTTTTTTCATTAGCCCAATGGGTTGGAACTTTTTAGGAGGGCGGTCACGTGTTTGGGAGGTTGTGAGTTTGAGAGCTGAATCAGAGGAGAAGCAGTACTCACTAAACAAGAAGCGTGACATCCTTTACAATGGTGCTGTGACCCGGATCTGCAGCTGCACTCAGCTCAACCGCTGGGGTTGCTGTGGAGTGAGTTTGGGGGGTGAATGTAGCGGATGAGGACCTGTGAAACTCATTCCTCAGCCTGCAGTGTCGCCCCAAGCTCTGTTGAATAAGGCCTTTTTTCAAATGCGCATAAATTTGAGTCTCGGTATAAGCTGAATCAGGCAGAAGCGCTAAGCAAACAGCATGAAGTCCTTTACTCAGGCCTATATCTTTTTCTAATTTATTTTATTTTAATCAGCTCCAATTGACAGTGTTTTATTCTTGCTCAAATACCTAGTGATATTCCTTAGGTAACCAGATGTATTCGCTTATCTGCTTTAATCTGCTTCTTCTGTGGTAGATTATGACTTGGGAGAGTAAGCTGGCTGGCCAGAGGAGAGGAGGGAGCACCACATGCCACAGTCAGAAGTCGGAAGCCAACCAGACACAGAAGGACAGCCTCATCCTGGAGAACAAACTGGACAGGGTTAGCAGTAGCCTGAGTGCAAGTCTGTTTCTGCGCTCTTGCCAACTCCTTGTGGAATTGGTGTTGACATCCCACCCATGTCTTTGCACCAGGGTCGTGTTCGCTTCAACAAGCTGTTGGCCAAGAACGGGCAGCTGAGAGAGGAGCTGAAGATCCTGCACGTGGAGAGGAAGCAGTTCCTCCACCTCTACTGCAGGATGGAGAGGGTAGGGCTCACAACACCATAGAAATCAAATTACTAGAATGGGTAATGAATTGGGATGCACCCAACTCACTGAGCAATGTTGTGTTCCCGTTTGTCATTCAGGAGCTGCAGGAGATTCGCAAGGACATCCGAGACATGATGGCTCAGTCCACTGCTGCTTTTGAGGCCAGGTAATACATACAGCTTTTTTGTGTAGATGTTTTTTTATGAGTAGAAAAAGGTTATTTGGTCTGCATTGTAGAAAACAGACTAAAACAGGGAGGGACCACCTGAACTTTTTTTTTTACGATGGTGTGCCCTCATGAATATGACCCTTCAGAGTGGAGGCTCGGTGCAAACAGATGCTGCTGAAGGAGAAAAAGGTGAAGGATCTGACCCAGTATGGCACGGAGGTGAGCGAGCTGCAGCGGGTCATCTCCCACGACCACCGCCTAAAGACCTTCATGAGCATCAAGGGCAACGAGTGCAGCAGCCAGGAGGAGGGCCAGGACCTGAGCCGCAGACAGGGTCATAGATGAGATATACTTATTATAAGCCTTGTTATAAGACATTATAAAGGCTTATGCATGCTTATGACAAGTGACAGAGCATTATACCTGTATGCTTTAATTCACACAATGACAACAATTTCAAAATGACAAATGACTAAATCAAATACACAGCACCATGGCTTTTCAGCAGCCCAATTATTTTATTTGATAGCCGAATGCAACCCAGAATAAGCAATAGTTGAGTAGTTCTGATTTGGGGCACTGAGTTGATGGTGTACTACTTTATGTAAGTCTGATTTATATCTGTCTGATTCTAACTGACTCTAACCTCTGTCTTTAGTTGAGGAGAAGCAGCGCAGGAGACTGGGACTGGATACTCAGGGAGGGACTTTTGGGACTCTCGATTCCTTGCAGGAGACCTTCCACAAGATCCACTGTGTCACAGGGGAGGAGGACCTGCACAAGCTAGTGGGGACCTTCATTCAGAGTGAGTCACAAAGCCATGTCACCTCAGCAAAGGGGCACCTCTTAACTTCAAAATAATCTCATTTACTACTTTATTATGGAAATATGATAAGGAAATATGCCGTCCTCATATTTTAGGCCCTCAAGAGTATGCTCCTTAACTCTCAAACTACCAACATATTTTACATACATGGATTATTACCTAGAACATTTCAGAAGAAACTATTGAAAAAAGCAACAATCGTAGCAAAATATCAACTTAATTATTTTAAAACATCATTAGACATGTAAATAATGTTATCTGAAATAAAACAATAAAAATAACCAGCAAAGGTAGTTAATTAGCATAATATGTCAAATTAAGATATACATTTTTCCCTTACATAATGTGCAGCATTTTTCAAAAGTACAATCCACATTAGTAATAAAAAGCAAATGTACAACCATTTACAACCATTTGATTGTATTATCAAAGTATCAAATATATTTATGTGGTAAAAACCAACATTTGAAAACCAACATTTGCCTATACTTGATGTTATTGACAAAAAGTGAATCATCCATTGATCCGGAGAGATGGCTTAATATTCTTTATTTACTTACCCCACAGCCAACATTAGCATTGCTGCTTGTGTAACAATGGGAGTGGTAGGGCCTATGGCAGAATGCTTCAAAAAGCATGCCCAAATCCTCAAATTCACTTCAAACCAAATGTTATAGCAACCAAAATACCATAACAAGTTGCACATATAGAATATTGGAGGGTATTATATGAATTCTGGTATTTATATAACATTTTCCATAGAATCACATTTTTCGTAGAATACACACCAATACGCGGCAGGTAGCCTAGCGGTTAAGAGCGTTGGGCTAGTAACCGAAAGGTCTCTGGTTCCAATCCCTGCAGCCAACTAGGTGGAAAATCTGCCGATGTGCCCTTGAGCAAGGCACTTAACCCCAATTGCTCTTGTAAGTCGCTCTGAATAAGAGCATCTGCTAAATGTAATACAGCACTGTGCAAATTTCAGAAGGTAGCTGGTTTCTGTAATTACAGTTCTACCAAATATTCATAGCACTGACAGACTTTTATGAGCTGTTTTGACTGAAACTAAGTATATAACTAATTTAGATTTTGTACACGGTCATACCTAGTTATAACCATAGGCGACTACATTTAAAAAAAAAAATGTTACCTTTATTTTACTAGGCAAGTCAGTTAAGAACAAATTCTTATTTTCAATGACGGCCTAGGAACAGTGGGTTAACTGCCTTGTTCAGGGGCAGAAGGACAGATTTGTACCTTGTCAGCTCGGGGATTTGAACTTGCAACCTTTTGGTTACTAATCCAACACTCTAACCACTAGGCTACCCTGCCGCCCCGAGCATAAGGTGCATGTGATCTGTTTATCTGGTCAAGATCGCTCCACCCTCTGAGGATATGTATGACTTGATATTATGAACAAGTTGATTGACAAATTTGAAGAATTTAATGAACCACCTTTAGGCTATAAAAAAAATATATATATATCCCAGTTGGTAGTTTGAGGGTTCAACAAGGTCTGGTTTGACACAAGAGGCCATCTAAGATCTATTCTGTTATATTTGTAACTGTGACAAATACCTTTTGTGTTTGTGCATCCTACAGTTGAAGACAAGAACTTTGCTTTGCTAAACTTTGTTAACGAACAGAACAACGAAGCCGAGACCTTGAAGGACGAAATCAACCAGGTCTGTATGAAATTGAAACTACATGCATGTTTACCTTTGAACTAAGTAATTTCTTTGGATGTTGTGCTTTAGTGCACAGAGTAAACTACAGGGCACCTTCCTTTCTATTTGGACACTTTGTTAAATGTAGCCAACTAATTGGAGGAGTGTGTGCGTGTGTGAGTTCTATGTGTGTGTATTATTGTGCATTCATGTGTCCATTAGGTGCCTCTTCTACTTTTGTGTTCAACCTGGTCTCAGAGCATTTCATATTATTCTGTATGTACACCCGAGACACATCTTCAAGTATGATATGTTACGTTTCGTATGGTATGCATTAATTTGTGAATGTCCGTCACCCATTTTGTATGATATGTTATCAATTACAATTTGTACAATATGTTACGAATTAGCAAAACGTACAATATTTAACAAATTTGCAAAACGTATGATATTTTACACATTTGCAAAACGTATGATATTTTACAAATCTAGCTAGCTGGCTAGGCTAGGGGTTAAGTTTAGGAGTTAGGTTAAAGGGTTAAGCTTAGGGTTAGTTTGAAGGGTTAAGGTTAGCTAAAGGGGTTAGGCGAAGGGTTAGTTAACATGCTAAGTAGTTGAAAAGTTGCTAAATAGCTAAAATGCTAAAGTTGTCCGTGATGAGATTGTCCGGGATGTGCCTACCCATCCACCCCGATATACCACCCTAGTTTGGTTTTTGCCTTAAGTAACTACCTGCCTTATGTAACCATACCAAACGTAACATATCATACTAATTTGAGTGTCCCAGATTTACATTTACTATGTTACGTCTAGTCTATGAGACCAGGCAGTTGTGTTTTGGTGGGTGTGTGTCACAGATCCGCTGTGAGATGGAGGTGTTTTCCAGAGAGGAGCGCAGGCAGCATGAGGAGCGCAGGGCTGTGCTGCGGGGGGTCAGTGTGCAGCAGCAGGCCACAGAGCAGCAGGTGGTGGGCTACCAGCAGCGCATCACCTCGGTGGGCAAGATCCTCAACCAGCTCAAGAGAGGTATGGATGGGAAAGAATGGTTTGTTTTGTTTCAGCCCAGAACTATCTACATCTTACAACTATGACTTCCCTCCCTGTGGAGGCCTTAATAAGCTACTTACTATGACTTTTAGTACTTATACTACTATAACTAATACAACTATTACTACTAACTTACTATTTTCTTCAAAATCAAGGGTGTTAGTTGAATCAGGTGTGTTAGCGCTGGGCTGCAACAAAATGTGCACCTCCTGGTGGTCTTGTCTCTCATTGCAGTGAAGAGACTCACAGGGGCCAGTTTCTTTCTGCTTCTTTAGACAACCAGATTGAGAAGAACCCTAAATTCTTCTTGTGTGTTTCCGTGCACCAGGAATAGACAGTGTGTGCCACAACATAAACTGTGACCGGTCAGTGGTCGAGGACAAGTTAGGCTCCTCGACCGGGATCCGGGACAGCACCATCATGACTTACCTGGGATTGGTGGAGCGCAGGACCAATGAGCTGCTGACTTTGCAGTCTTTCCTCAGCTCCAAGGTAATTTCAATGTCAAGGTTCTAAAAATGCATCCATCCCTCCTTCATTGCTTCTCTGGAGTAAAAATGGATCTGATAGGACTGGATTGATGAAAGCTATTGTAATGTAGTGGAAACCTACTACTACTATCAAATTGTGTCAGATCAGGGATAGGCTACATCAGTGGAGGGAGGGTGGAAGTATGGATTTTAGAAGTGAACAGAGCCTCAGTGAAGTGTTGCCCTTGAACCATTTTATGTTGTTTTCTGTCTCCGCCCCAGGACCTTGATAAAGATTACAATCCTAGAATGGTTGCCAGGCACCTCCTCGGACAAAGTCCACCACTGCCTAGACAAAACAAAACGGTTGAGCCTCCCACTTCTGGGTATGTCTGTGTGTGTTCAATATAAACTCAGCAAAAAAAGAAACGTCCCCTTTTCAGGACCCTGTCTTTCAAAGATAATTCGTAAAAATCCAAATAACTTCACATATCTTCATTGTAAAGGGTTTAAACACTGTTTCCCATGCTTGTTCAATGAACCATAAACAATTAATGAACATGCTGTGGAACGGTCATTAAGACACTAACAGCTTACAGACGGTAGGCAATGAAGGTCACAGTTATGGAAATTTAGGACACTAAAGAGGCCTTTCTACTGACCCTGAAAAACACCAAAAGAAAGATGCCCAGGGTTCCTGCTCATCTGCGTGAACGTGCCTTAGGCATGCTGCAAGGAGGCATGGGGTCTGCAGATGTGGCCAGGGCAATAAATTGCAATGTCCGTACTGTGAGACGCCTAAGACAATGCTACAGGGAGACAGGATGGACAGGTGATCGTCCTCGCAGTGGCAGGCCATGTGTAACAACACCTGCACAGGATCGGTACATCCGAACATCACACCTGCGGGACAGGTACAGGATGGCAACAACAACTGCCGAGTTATACCAGAAATGCACAATCCCTCCATCAGTGCTCAGACTGTCTGCAATAGGCTGAGAGAGGCTGGACTGAGGGGTTGTAGGCGTGTTGTAAGGCAAGTCCTCACCAGACATCACCAGCAACAACGTCGCCTATGGGCACAAACCCACCGTCGATGGACCAGACAGGACTGGCAAAAAGGGCTCTTCACTGATGAGACGCGGTTTTGTCTCACCAGGGGTGATGGTCGGATTCGTGTTTATCGTCGAAAGAATGAGCGTTACACCGAGGTCTGTAATCTGGAGCAGGATCGATTTGGAGGTGGAGGGTCCGTCATGGTCTGGGGCGGTGTGTCACAGCATCATCGGACTGAGCTTGTTGTCATTGCAGGCAATCTCCATGCTGTGCGATACAGGGAAGACATCCTCTTCCCTCATGTGGTACCCTTCCTGCAGGCTCATCCTGACATGACCCTCCAGCATGACAATGCCACCAGCCATACTGCTCGTTTTGTGCGTGATTTCCTGCAAGACAGGAATGTCAGTGTTCTGCCATGACCAGTGAAGAGCCCGGATTTCAATCCCATTGAGCACATCTGGGACCTATTGGATCAGAGGGTGAGGGCTAGGGCCATTCCCCCCAGAAATGTTTGGGAACTTGCAGGTGCTTTGGTGGAAGAGTGGGGTAACATCTCACAGCAAGAACTGGCAAATCTGTCCACGAGGAGAAGATGCACTGCAGTACTTAATACAGCTGGTGGCCACACCAGATACTGACTGTTACTTTTGATTTTGACCCCCCCTTTGTTCAGGGACACATTATTCAATTTCTGTTAGTCACATGTCTGTGGAACTTGTTCAGTTTATGTCTCATTTGTTGAATCTTGTTATGTTCATACAAATATTTACACATGTTAAGTTTGCTGAAAATAAACACAGTTGACAGTGAGAGGACTTTTTTTTTTTTGCTGAGTTTAGAAGCTGCTACATCTAATGCCGGAAAGGGATGACAATGAACAGTCAATGGGACAGCGGCAAGTTTGTTTGCAATCCTGTAACAATAACCTATAAAATACATGTGGTTCCGTTTCTGAACTATATCCCCGACGATGCAGTTATATCCACTTTGCTGCTCATGTTTTTTTTGTTTTACCTGTGCTGCAGCGTAGAGAAACTTTTTAACCAGCCCAACTGTATTTACAACCTTGCTGGAGGACAAACTAGTGTGCTATTCTAGGGCAAACTAGTGTGCTATTTTAAGAGTCTATTTTAGGAGTAGGAACTTACTATTTCAGTTTTTCTCATGTTCGTAAGGAAATAGTAAGTGAAAGCAATACTTGGAAGTGTGTTAACCATAGAAATATAACTTATAGTTTAACTTTATGGTGGTAATGTAAGACTACTACTATTTTAGGGATGACCATGGCCCAGAGGAGTCCCTGCTAACAGACCAGGTGAACCCCCTATCCAAGGAAGAGCTGCTCCCGCTGGTAATGACGAGGGTGAGGCCTTCCCTTCAATCAACATGGACCACAACCATATAGCTAGGGATGGCCTACCTGACTCTAGTTTAACCCTCAATCGGTAGCAAAGTAGTGTCCACAATAGATGTTTAAAGTATAGAAATATCATCCATACCTGATCATTGTTATTGTAATACTATGGGTTGATAGCATTCTGAATTGCCTGCCGCACACATAACAAAATACTGTTTCATTGGGTTGTTTTCTGCCACAGATGCAGAGGAAGGCAAAGATCATCCGACCAGAGGTCCGGAAATCAGCCTCCAAACTCAGCGTTGTGGCCAGCAGAATCCGCTGCGGCTCCTTAGGACTCTGAACTCCTCATCCCTTTATGAATATTGATTGGACACACACAAATGGCAATAATTTATTGACCTCATCTCTGGTAGATAGACAGACCTCATCCTTGGTACCTTGCCTAGTCCCTGGTAGTCTGACCTATTCCCTGGTAATCTGATCTCATCCCTGGTAGTCTGATCTCATCCCTGGTAGTCTGATCTCATCCTTGGTAGTCTGACCTCATCTCTGGTAGTCTGACTTCATCCCTGGTAGCTGCAGACTGGGGGACCGCAGGAGGCCCACTCCTGTGGAAAGCAGCATCACAGCCCTGCTTTCATGAGCCATTCATAAACTGTTACTTTTATAATGCTCCATTAGTTGCAAAATTGAGTTAAAAAGAATTGAAGTATTCATTATTTGTTCATCAAATAAACTATTCTGTGGTGTAAGCGTTTAAAGATGTATAATAAAATAATCAGAATAAATGTCAGCCTCTGAAATCAGATGACTTTTTTTTAACTATGGCGTGCAACATGGTTCAACGCGCTAATCAGCACAATAGTCTTTTTCGGGTTTTCAAAATTGGCAGTGTCTTGAAGCAAGAATTGGTATCATCTATACTGTGCTAATGACGATACAAAAGGAGAGTAATGTAGAGCAAAGTACAATACGGCAAAAGAGGCATTTTTGGTAAGTGTATGTGTGTAATTTCAAAAGCACTTTCGAGGGGGCCTTGATTCCAGTTTCATACAAGATATTAGAACAAACACAATCAACATTTTTAGAAAACTATCAAAATATCTAATTCTTTGAAAATCAGTTTCTCACATAAAAACAGTTGCTGACATGACAAACAGTACATACATCATCACATTTTGTTAAGAAAATTATTTTCATGGAATGTGCACATAAAACAATACTTGAGAATGAAACAATCATAACACTAGGTATAGCTACAAATTACATACAGTTAAATTAAATATCCAGTTACTTCCATCATTTTTATGTGCTGCCTGAGTGAGCTCTGTCAATCATTAGAGTTGAATCATTAATGTTGATGATCAAAATTATGATTATGTCCCTTCACGTCACCGTTTATGTAGACGTCTAGTCCTGGTCAGTCCCACAGAACACCACCTTGCTCTCCAGTCGAGCCCGCTCAGCCTCAAACACCAGCTTGTGGCTCAGTAGAGTCTCCTCTGGTCCAGAACGGATAAAAGATGCATCTCCACTCTGTACGCGACACACACACACACACACGCACGCAAACACAAGTCACATTTTCTCCATCCACATGACTGTAATGTAAGGTTATTATGAGTGATTCTGCAAAATGTGTCATGACTGTTTTTGTAAAGGAGTTATGAATGCTTTTTGTATACCCCCTTCAAATAAAGAGTTAAGAGTTTTTACAGCACCCAATAGCATTCTGTGATTTTATTGAACCAGGTACTGCAACAGGGTAAATTTCGCAATTCGGGTTTGATTGAATCCTAACAAAGATCTATATAACTCAAATAACATTTTGTTCCACAACATCAATGTATGATTAACGCAAGCCTAAGTCAAAGCACAGATCTCAAGTTTAAAAAAATATTGTCCCTCAATGTTGACATTCACACAGGCTCCCAGCACTCACCGCCACAGCAGAAATGAAGGCTTCCACCAGTTGGTAGTCCGCCCCGCCGTGCCCGCCCATGCCAAAGGCCCCTGGGGCGCTAGTCTCTGCTGTGTGCTTGGTTACCCTCCCTGTGAGGAAGTCAAACACTCGAATCTCATGTCCGTCACACGACAGCTCCCCCTATAGGAACAAAGCAATCATCTTTATGTACTAAAATCAGACAGTACCCAGATACATCCAGCTCTAGCTTTACAGCTACTACAAATACAGATGATTATATATAATGATAAATATTCCGGAGAGAGATAACAAAGTTCATAAACTATGACACAGAAATTCAGGTCAATAAACTATTGCAGTTTGTGTGTGTCCAATCAATATTCATAATCTATCTCTTTCTATTCAATCCATATCCCTATCTTATTATCATATCACATTGATTTCAATCACACAAGTGGCATATTAATGATCAACAATGAATTATTCATAATGATTTAACTTGATCTTGGATTATTCCAGATTGTGTCTGAACTGGAGTGCTACAGTACCTTGCTGCCATAGATGGTGGTTCTCCGCTTACATATCTCCTCTGTAAATGCCACCATGGAAAAAGCAGCTGTAAGACCCCCTTCAAACTCCATGTTCACCACCTGTACACCCAGGTACAACAGGGTGAGAGAAGAGAGATAAAGAGAGAAGAGCTGTGTCGACTTGAGCCAATATCAAATCCAAATCAAATTATATTTGTCACGTACATGTGTTTAGCAGATGTTATTGCGGGTGTAGGGAAATGCTTGTATTATTATTTCTGACCAAAACATAAACCTCATTTAAATACAACAATAGTGTGCAGGGCTTAATTTACAATTCTGTAACCTCTCTTCTGACACTCGGAATGGTCTCTGTTACGAAAGAGACACTTATTCTAAAGGAGATGGCCTGTTAAAATAAAGGTGAAATACAGAGTAATAAATAATAATAAAAAAAAAAAAAATAATAATAAGTGTAGATGTATAAATGTCGGATAACCCTTTTTCTAAGCATGGTTTCTCTGCGCTAGCGGCTAGCCAGATGGTGGTCTGTCTTACCTGGTTGGTGCAGACGTCGTTGTCACACTGGTAGACACAGCGGCCGTACGGCCCTGATTTCAGAGCCTCGGTCACAGACTCAATATCTGGGAGAGAGCTGGAACATATCACAGACACGGGCCAGCCCACACAGCCCTGAGAGACACACACAAGCCGGGTTACTGTAAATGTGTTAACTGCTGATGTAAAAAGGGCTTTATAATTACATTTGATTGATTGACACAGATTTAGATACACACACACACAGTCACACACACATGTTCATTTTCTATGTGCCTTCTAATTTACACTGCTTGCCCTGAATAATAATTACCCCTCATGGGACAAATCAAATGTAATTGACTTGAACGGAAAAACCTGTTTGACTCTGTCCAGGTAGATCTTGCGTGCAGAATATGGGCAAGATTCCTCTACAGGGCAGTCTAGGCAGCGGTCTGCAGCACCTGGTGGCTGGAGGAAAAACTCTTTAGCACTGAATCACCTTTGACTATTCTAGGGTGGGTTTCCCGAAAGCGTCGTAGCACTCACATCACCTACAGCAAATCCGTTGTAGGCAATGGACGAAAGATGATCTTAGTGCTACAAAGCTTTTCGAAAAACCCACCATTATACTATGTAGGACAAAATGGAAGCTCATTGTGACCTTATGTCCCAAAGGGGCCAATGAGGGTTGAGCACCTTTGACAGAATCAAAAACGATCTAAAAACAAACATTAATACAACGAGTGATAATATCACAGAATGAATACAGTATGATTAGAAGGTAACTCAAAAGTGGGAATCATATGTAAAGCATGGACATCAGCTGCTTCAGGAGAGGTGGATGTAAGGCAGGAAACTGGGGTTGTGGTTGCGGGAGTGTGATGCAATGCTTTGTCAGCTATGTTTTCCCAGACAAAGAATCACCAGGAGTTAGTTACAGTCAGTTCTCAGGCTTATGGGGCAGCATCTGTTCTCCCACCGTATCGCCTGTGGTGTACTGTTATTCTGACACAGTGACTCTGTGTAAAGGTTGTATCAGCTGTTGCTGTAATGTTTTCCTTACCGATCCATATTTTCCCTAGTTAGGGTCCAAATAGTTGTGAAATCAGTGATTCCTGTATATTAAAAACTAAACAATATATAAAGTATTTGAGATGGTACAGGAATGTGGATGTTAATTTGTTAATGAAACACATTCATTCATGTGTATGTAACTATGGTTGTCATCACTCCAGGGCCTGTACTATTGTTCAATGGCATGCCAAACCCATTGTTTAAAACTAGTTTGAGTTCATTCAGTGTCCAAAACAGACAAACATAGTTGTACCACTTCCTTTCTGATAACAGTGCATTCGGAAATATTCATACCCCTTTACTTTTTCCACATTTTGTTACAGCCTCATTCTAAAATTGATTAAATTATTATTTTTCCCTCATCAATCTACACACAATACCCTGTAATGACAAAGCGAAAACAGGTTTTTAGATATTTTTGCAAATAAAAACAATTTAAAAAATACCTTATTTATATATAAGTATTCATACCCTTTGCTATAAGACTTGAAATTGAGCTCAGGTGCATCCTGTTTCCATTGATCATCCTTTAGATGTTTCTACAACTTGATTGTAGTCCACCTGGTGTAGATTCTATTGATTGGACATGATTTGGAAAGGCACACACCTGTCTAAATAAGGTCCCCCATAAGGTCCCACAAACCAAGCCATGAGGTCGACTGAATTGTCCGTAGAGCCCCGAGACAAGATTGTGTCATTTGGAACCACCAAGACTCTTCCTAGAGCTGACCACCTGGCCAAACTGAGCCATCAGGGGAGAAGGGCCTTGTTCAGGGAGGTGACCTCTGTGGAGATGGGAGAACCTTCCAGAAGGACAACCATCTCAGCAGCAGCCCACCAATCAAGCATTTATGGTATAGTAGCCAGATGGAAGTCCCTTCTCAGTAAAAGGCACATAACAGCCCGCTTAGAATTCACCAAAAGGCACCTAAAGGACTCTCAGACCATGAGAAACAAGATTCTCTGGTCTGATGAAACCAAGATTGAACTCTTTGGCCTGAATGCCAAGCTTCACATCTGGAGGAAACCAGGCACCGCTCATCACCTGGCCTAACCATCCCTATGGTGAAGCATGGTGGTGGCAGCATCATGCTGTGGGGATGTTGTTCAGTGGCAGGGACTGGGAGACTAGTCATGACCGAGGGAAAGATGAACGGAGCAAAGTACAGAGAGATCCTTGATGAAAACCTGCTCCAAAGCGATCAGGGCCTCAGACTGGGGCGAAGGTTCACCTTCCAAAAGGACAACGACCCTAAGCACACAGCTAAGACAACGTAGGAGTGGCTTCGGGACAAGTCTCTGAATGTCCATGAGTGGCCCAACCAGAGCCCGGACTTGAACCCGATCTAACATCTCTGGAGACACCTGAAAATAGCTGTGCAGCGACGCTCCCCATCCAACCTGACAGAGCTTGAGAGGATCTGCAGAGAAGAATGGGAGAATCTCCGTAAATACTGGTGTGCCAAGCTTGTAGCGTCATACCCAAGAAGACTTGAGGCTGTAATCGCTGCCAAAGGTCTTGCTTTGTCATTATGGGGTATTGTGTGTAGATTGATTAGGTAAAAAAATGATTTAATCCATTTTAGAGTCTGAATACTTTCCAAATGTATATGAGAAGACCACACACCCTTTTCTCTTTGCGGAAGTGACTGAGAGATCCAAATGATGACACTTTCAAACACCTGTGAAGAACAAGCTTTTTTTAATAGGGCTGTCAGTCGATCAAATAAATTTGTTCATTAACTTGTTATTTTATTTATAATTTTTTTTTTTTAAACATTGCCTCTTTACCTTCGTCCTCCAGCCCAGTGATGTATCAAGTCAATGTCATGGCAGGATTTGGCCAGAAGTGCAAAAGAGCTCTCAGCCTCATTCCTCCAGTTCCCTCGAACAAAGGAGTGGGCAAAGTGAAAGAAACCCACCTAGAACAGGAGAAAGTAACCATGGAAATCTTTGCAGATACTTCAACCCATACAGGCTGCATTGAGAGTGGAGTGGAGGCCACTATTCAAATGTACAATACTGTACGAAGACCTGGGTTCATATACTATTTGAAATCGTCCATAAGTTTGCTATAGCCTGTCTGGAGAGCCTTTGCAGTTTTGCAACTATTCTAGTCGAGAGAAGTTTATTTATTTACTCTGTTGGTTCCACTGTGCACGGCAAGATCGCTCAAACACAGATAAAATAAATAGTAAATTACCTAAAATTGACACAGTATTGTAAATACATCCCTACCGGTTCTAGGTGTTGAATATGGACCGGGTCTCCAATCGCTCCACTGTCCATCAGCACCTGCAGAGTCAATTCCAAAGCGTTGGCAACACACTATATGGCAGCCCTTCTCAAGATTGATTTGACTGCTTCTATCCCGCGAGGAGTACCTTGTTACTAGGCATATTTTTGCTCGAGCTCTGATTGGGCATTAAATCCAATCACAGTAGCCACTGTCCTAATGATGCTGGGTGAAAACACATTTGCCACGCAAAAAGCACAGATCTGTGCAAAACATACTGTAATATTTCAAATAGATGAATATACACTTACTTTTATCTTGTGAATGACTGGGTCATATCGGAGGACATGGCACACTGTTAGCATCACACCACTTTGAATGCAAGTTCTTACAATCTCTATGCAGTCCTCAGCTGTTACCTAATATGAAAAAATATACATTTGACACTGCGCATACACACGCCTGCACGCCAAACAAAAACAAACACGGACAGACACAGACACACTCTTTCTATATCCTCTAGATATGATTGATTGTATAAACTACGTGTACTGGGTTGGTATAGGATAGCTGAAATGATCTTGTCTTGATCAGACATCACAACAACATACATTGTTTTTACAGGGGTTAGAGAACACTCACAGCCATGGGCTTCTCCAGAAGAATATGGTAGCCTTTCTTTGCCAGTGCCACAGCGGGGTTCTTGGCAAGAAGACAAGAACACACACTCACTCAGAACAGCCATAATGGATTCTCAATCTTAGCCTGCTGTAGCATCAATGGGCAAAATACTAGACACTGAGCATCCTAAAATAGTTCTGTTGAAATGGTTGCTCAGATTCTGTGACATACCAAATTGTATTAATTTAGTAACAAGTATGCTATACTACTATTACCTTATGTTGGCGGTCTGGGGTACAAATGAACACAGCATCCGCAAACTTCTCCCTTTGTACTATACTACGCCAATCTGGGAAAGAGGAATATAGGTAACATATGTCATAACACTTTTCATAACTGATTACAATGCATGCAAAATTATACTGGTTTGTACTTGACATTCAGTGACATTAGATGCCACGAGAGCTTATTTGTTAGGACATGCTTATGATAATATGACGCGGTTATGACGTATAGCTCAAATGAAGTGCTACCAAATAATCAATCCAGCGTATATCGAAAAGGAGAGGGAGAAAATGGGTGTGGACCGACAATTAAATAATTTTCACTCATACCAGCAAACACGTTGTCATCCGCTATTCTGTGTTGCTTCTGAAGTTTCTCCCGTGCAAATTTCCTGGGGTCAGCCACTCCAATGACCTACAATACATTTGAGTTATCATTGTTTCCGTTATTATCATCATAATCATCATCATTACTTTTATGTAAAACCTTAGTCAAGACAGAATGGCTACTAATCGGTAGCACACTTCAATTCTGATGGAAAGAAGTGATGAATGATTTAGCCTAGTAGGGATGACAGCCTATATCTTACTAAGATCAGATGGTCTACTCATTAAGTTATTTCAGTCAATATTGACAAGATCAGATGTAGAGAGATGTTGGGGAGCCTTACTCGCATGCGTTGAGGCTGGAGGGAGGCAAAGTTTGAGTACGTCTCCCCACGGTTCCCAGCTCCCACCACAATGACATCCACAGGTGATGCCATCCTGTCTTTCTGGGCCCTGCATCAAAATGACAAAGACATCAGTTCAAACCAGCCACGTTTCATTTATTGATGTATATGATGTCTAATGCTATTGTTTTCGTTGACTGAACATCCTCTTAAGATTGACTGAGCTTTGTGTAATAGATAGTTTTTATGGTGAAAAAATGATTATAAAACAAATATTATTGTGCCAAGTTACATTTGAGGAATGACCCATTTATTGTTTTCCTATTTGAACTTCCTTTATTTACTTTTACATGAATAATGTATTCGTTTAAACAAGGTTGTCACTAGTTAACACAGCCAAAAACTCAAAATTGGCAATGTTGTAAAAATGTATGCAAACAAATATGACGTTTTTGGTCTTCATTCAAGGTTAGCAGTGTGGTTAAGGTAAAGTTTCAAATCTGATTTTAACATGCCGACTACACCGGGCACGCATGTTGATTGTGTCCATCCACTCCACAGCATACGCGATCAGGACATACAGGTTGAAATATCATAATATCATAACGAACTCTGAACCAACTATATTAATTTGGAGACCGGTCAAAACACATGAAACATTCTGGGACATTTAGCTAGCTAATTTGTCATGGGATATAAACATTGGGTTGTTATTTTACCTGAAATGCACAGGGTCCTTTTTTCCTGGATCTTTGTAGAATTGTGGCCCATTTTGAGTCACACAAAATCATGTGTTCTCTGATCCGACAATTAATCCACAGATAAAAGGAGAAATTTAGATGGCAGTTGGCAACCAACTTTAAGGTGCACTACCACCACCAACTGGACTGGAGTGCACCTTAAAGTTGGTTGACAACTGCCATATAAAGTCGATTACAAGAAACGATCTAAATTTCTCCTTTTATCTGTGGATTAATTGTCGGATTAGAGAATACATAAAAATTAATGAGGAGATGGGAGAGGCTGGATTTGCAGTGCGTCAATCTCAAAAATAGAACAAAGACCTATTTCTTAGGAGCTCGTTGTCGCGCGCGAGCAGTTTGGATGAAATGATTGAATAACATGTATGTGTAAGGATGTAAGAAAATGTATTGTTGTATTAGACGGGGGTTTATCCATAATTATGAATGTGGCTGTGTTAACTAGTGACGATCTTTTAAACAAAGCATGTAAGTGGTTTCCCCTTTACTGACAAGATAAAGTGACTGTCACATGATCATAGAAAAATCAGCAACAGTAGGCTAAAGGTTAAACGGGGATGCAAGATTTCAACAACAAAAACACAACGACCTTTATTCACGCCAGAGTTTAGCTTTGACCGTGTACAAAAAACGCGAAAATCAGATCTATAGATTTGTTTCTACAAATGTTATCATACCATATAGGCTACAGTAGGCTACCTACCTTATTAAACCCCGTTGGTCTTCTTCAGTGAATCCAAGATTCGGTGGCAGCATCTGCGCACATTCTTCTGGGGGGAACCAATAGTAGGATAAAACATGGTTATGCCGGACATTGAAATCGATGCACACGGAAGACGTGAAACTACAGTTTCGTAAGCCGACGCCACTGTTTGCTAACACGGTTATAGTGTACGAATCATCTTTATTTTTCGCTATTTGCCCAAACACTGTTGTAAAAGGGTATTTTTGGCAGTTAATTTAACCATTTCACAATAGCTAGCTAACTAACTTAATTTTTTGATTTAGTCTATTTTACCAAGCGAACTGCGGTGCAGCCAGCAACCAATATGAACGTTGATACTCCACAGCCAGTCATACCAGGGGGCTCTTCTTCAATTTCCTCGACATCCAGTAATTGCATCAATAACAACAATGCAGCAACTAATGTCAGCAGTATCCCCTCGGTTGCCATAAGTAATGGTAAGTATTTCCACTCATTTTGAGGTTATAAACAGCTTTATGAGCTGGCTTTAGACAGGGTTACACAACACATGAATGGTCTGCTACTTACTAGCTAAGCAAACTAGATCAAAGGTGACCCAGTACAGTAGCCCACACATCATATATCACTATACAGAACTTTAAAACCATCTTAGATCTAGCATGTTCGTTGCTTGCTGCTTTGTGAAACAGTCAATAGCTTAGCCCAGAGCTGGAGCTTGGCTATGAACATCTCAGCTACATTTAGGAAGATATTACACCATGTCATTCTATATTTTTTGTTTCAGCCCCAACCATGGCCACACCATCTGACACATCCGTGTCCAACGGTGTCTATGTTCCCAGTGGCATTGCCAACGGTGATGTGAAGCCTGTAATCTCCACCACACCACTGGCTGACTTTCTCATGCAATTGGAGGACTACACTCCTACAGTGAGTCATACGCCCTTTTAAGGTTGTAACATTAGTTCGACAGTCAATTTACTTATATATGTATTGCATATTTGGGTTGAGTAGTTATAAGAAGCCTCTGATTCATTTAGCATATAAATGTCCTTCCGGTATCAATTGTGGTGATGCTAGGGTACAAAATACCATACAAAAACACATCACAATGATTTCAGTCCAACCATTTGTTTGCCAGATCCCGGATGCAGTGACAGGCTACTATCTCAACCGGGCCGGCTTTGAGGCGTCTGATCCGCGAATGTAAGCCTGCCTCATCTTGTTTACCTCTTTACCTGCAAAGAGTCCTCGCCATCTTTCAGCTTTTACACCAGTTATATCAACTAAATTGAGCTCCAAACGTAAACATTATATATGCCCATCGTTTTCAGAATCCGTTTGGTCTCCCTAGCAGCTCAGAAGTTCATCTCAGACATTGCTAACGATGCCCTGCAGCATTGTAAAATGAAGGGCACTGCCTCTGGGAGCTCCAGGAACAAGACAAAGGTTGGTGCATTTCTGATGGTATTGAAACATAACATAGGGTATACATCTCAGTGAATGAACACATTAACTGTTTACATGAGTTGCACAGAATTATTCATGCACAAGTATGAATGTATTTTTGATTGGTTTCTCACTACGTCATCCTACCTCTTCTCTCCCAAAGCAGGACAAGAAGTACACATTGACCATGGAGGACCTCTCCCCTGCCCTGTCTGAGTATGGCATCAACGTAAAGAAACCTCATTACTTCACATAGGATATTGGCATATGCAGTCTGGCAGCTTCTGCTGTTTTTGCTCCTATAAACCCCTTGTGATTGTCATTTCATTTAGGATGGCCATGGAATATTAATTGCAGTCACTCCTTTGTTCTGTTATTTTTTTTCAAGTATAGCATGCTTTGCTTTGTGTGAATTTGAGCTTGTAATATTTTATTGAGACATAAAACGTAAAGCAATTACTTATTTCTGACTTTGTGCTTTTTCATTTATGTACTCTGGTGTACAAGGAGAAGAGTTATGGGTCGTTTATATACTCTATTGATTAGGACGCGATAACACAAGTACCCCCAAAAAATGTCTGCTTGAGTGGTGGCAATCAGTAATGTTTGTCCATAGAAGTGAGCCGTAGTAATTGTCCACCCGCGGTTACCGTAGATTTAGGAACCGCAGTTCTTTTTGAATTAGTTCGCTAATGACATGCTTTCGGCTAACCACTGAATAGTTTCACGTATTGTTTTACTTGTGCGTGAAAATAACAATGAATGTTCAGCCTTCTAACCCCAACAACCCGATTGTGTTCTTTGATGTCACCATTGGAGGACAAGTGAGTAACTTTAGTTTTATTGCTTTCATGACGTTGTTGGCTAGCCTGCAAGCTAACGTTAGCTAACTTTCACCCAAAATGTGATTATGACAAATCTAGCTAGCCATCACGTTGAGGCTCAAAAACAACATCCCATATAATATGTGGTCTCAAGCAATAGATAGCACTTCGTACGTTAGCTAACGTTACGTGATAATAGTTGATTTGTAATAGCTACGAATGCAGTTTCTAAATCCAAAGGCGCAACATCGCGAGACTTCTGGGAACGCTTGCGGAACAGACCAAGTTTTGAGGAATTAGAGAAGTGGAACATTCTCCCTTAATTTTCTCAATCTGAGGATGCAACGTAGATTCGAGCCAATGTCTTCATTAGTTGAACATGTTATTACACCAACCTCAAGAATGAGACACTGACACGTTTTCATTTTCGTCAAACTGCTTCTCCAATAGAAATTCCCCATCACACTCGTGGGCGACGTTGGCTAGTTGAGTTCATGCGGAGAACACGTAATCGAATTGCCATTGATTTGACTGCGTGCACATGCGTGGTTCGTCGTGAGACGGCCGTTAGACCGGGTGACGCGTTTCTCTGCATGAACTTAGCTAGCCAACGTCGTCATGTCGTTTACAAGTGTGATTGGGGCGTTCTATTGGAGAATACGTTTTAGCCTTTGACAAAGGCAAAAACAGTACCAAAGATGTTTATTAATAACCCAAGCTGGACCACAGCCGGTCGTTTCCAATGGGAGCAAATTAATCAGTGGCGCAGCGGTCTAAGCTACTGCAACTCAGTGCTAGAGGTGTCACTACAGACCTTGGTTCGATCCTGGGCTGTATCACAACTGGCCGTGATTGGGAGACCCGTAGGGTGGTGCGCAATTGGCCCAGCGTCGTTAGGGTTTGGCCGGGCTAGGCCGTCATTGTAAATAAGAAATTCTTCTTAACTGACTTGCTTAGTTAAGTAAAATAAAAACAAGCGAGGAGATGGGCAGAGCAAAGCATGAGCTAGCAATATCCTGTTGGCACGTTCTAGCATGTGTTTGCATATTTCCGTTAGGGAACGGCTACTTTGCAATAACTCAATTCACCCTTGCATTCCTTTATTTTTTTAATAAAAGTTTTGTTGAAACTTTGGCAAAGGGTAAAGTCTACAAAACTTAGTCCACTCTGTTTGTAACAGATGTTAGTTTTGGAAACCACTGTATTGAGATCAAATGTTTAATCGATGACTAAATTAGCAGCATTCTGGCCACTGGGCTTCCTCTCATTACCATATAGTGAGTGGAAACGCCAACAGGATGCTTCACATTTATACATCTGGTGAAATACCTGGTTCATTGTTCCATCTGTGACAGTACAATATGCAGATAGCCAGAATGTGCTTCTCCAATAGAAATCCCCGATCACACTTGTAGGCAATGACACATATGAAAGAAATAGTAATGACGTCTTTTTGTAGGCACTAACTCCGCCAGGGTTCGTTGGACAAAGTTAATGTAGAAATTAATGAACTACAATCCCAACGCTCTGTTTTAAAGTTGGGGAAAAGTTATTAATCCTCACTAGCGTTAAGGTTTCGGAGACCTTTGGAACTTAACTTTCATATAAGCAAGAAATAATCTTTAAAATATAAAAGATAGGCTTACTGTGTGCGGTTTAGCCAAGTAGCACCCAGCTGTTTTTACACACCGCCTCGCTATGACACCTCTCACTTTGCGGTCGCATTTACATTGGACCATTCAATTCCACATTTCCGTCTAGATCGCATGCGTTTCTCAAAATACTAAACTTTTCCCTGAACTGCGTACTGTTAAGTGTATCTTTTTACAAGTATTTTGTTTTATTTTTTATTCTCCCTTATATGAAAGTTAAGTTCCAAGTGTTTTAAAGTTGTATCGCATGCCAGGTGTATTTGCGTTTAGACAGAGCATTTCCCTCACAAGGCTAAAGGGGATGTCCAATGGCTCAATGTAATGCGATGGAATTGAAGTTATGAATAAGGGCTAGTGGTTCTCCAAAAACCAGAGAATATTCAGAAAGCTATTAAATACACGTTTTGTATCAAATAAAAAATGCCTCTTGCATGTGTGTGTCTATGTTTTGGTCACACTGTCTGATGCGCTATTATCTACTTCTAAACATGGCCACGTCGCATAGAAACGACTAGTTCCTGCAAAGATGTTGTGAAATGCAACATGTCTGGCAGGTGAAATGGTGAGGGAACTACTCACTCAGTGCAAAATGTGGATTTAATATTTTTCTTAATTTTGTCTGGTTTTTCGAGAACCACTTGCAACTGGACACACATTTACAAGATACTTTGTTCTCAATTCGGAAGAAAATTGTAAGTAGGCTATTGCCAAGCACAGGTTAGTAGAACATTTGCCTGGAATGCTTTACACTAGCAACTTATCAACGACTATCGCTCAGCTGGAACGCAGCTAGTAATGATCAGACTAGCCAATGATTTATTAGCTAGCATTGTGGGTCTCCTAGCCCAGTCCGCATGGCTATGGGTCTCCAGGACTATAGGTCAGGGGTGTTCAAATCCCAGCCTGGAGGTCCAGACTAATAATACTGGTCTTCTGTTCTACCTGATAATTGATTGCACCCACTGCACAGAGTTGTGTGGTGTCCACTCCTAGGTCTAAATCAGTCCTTGTTTAGAGGGGAAGAATGAAAAACAGCAGTGGAACTGGGCTGGTTTTGAGGTCCAGATTAGAGTTTTCCTTTGGTAAGAGGACCAATTTATTTGGAATTTGACTCTTTCCTCTCCACCAGATACACAAAATAATAGGCAGCCGTTCATATTTTAATGTAATCTGACACAAGAAAGTTTGTTCATGAGGACATTGCCCGTTTGACATGACCAGCAGATGGAGTCTGTTACCAATATTGTGAATTTTGTCAGGGCAGTTGGACATTTGTCACTTTATGAAAAACACAGTGTACTTGGCAGGAAAGGGCTGGACCTGTGTCATCACATTTGATGACTTAAAGCTGAATTTTAATTGTGTGTAGGACAGTGTGGGCCTACACTAGGGGCTCAATTCAATCATTGTTGTACAGTAACAGTCTTTCCTCATGGTCAATATAGGCCATTCCATGCCTCCATAGCCCCAAAATATTTTTGGTATCTCAGATTGTTCTGGCAATTCTCACAGAAACTTAAACTTAACTAAAATATAAACGCAACATGTAAAGTGTTGGTCCCATGTTTCATGAGCTGAAATAAAAAATGTCCACACACACATCTTATTCCTCAAATGTTGTGCACATCCCTGATAGTGAGCATTTCTCCTTTGCCCAGATAATCCATCCACCTGACAGGTGTGGTATACCAAGAAGCTGATTAAACATGATCATTACACAAGTGTCACACAACACAATACCACAGGTGTCTCAAGTCTTGAGGGAGTGTGCAGTTGGCATGTGGACTGCAGGAATGTCCACCAGAGTTGTTGGCAGAGAATTTAATGTTAATTTCTCTATCATAAGCCGCCTCCAACGTCGTTTTATAGAATTTGGCAGTGCATCCAACCGGCCTCACAGCCGTTGTCCACGTGTTGCCATGCCAGCCCAGAACCTCCACATCTGGCTTCTTCACCTGCGTGATCGTCTGAGACCAGCCACCCGGACAGCTGATGAAACTGAGGAGTATTTCTGTCTGTAATAAAGCCCTTTAGTATGGGAAAAACTCATTCTGATTGGCTGGGCCTGGCTCCTCAGTCTTGTGAAATCCATAGGTTAAGGCTAATTATTTCCTTATATGAACTGGAACTCAGTAAAATTGTTAATTGTTGCATGTTGCGTTTTATATTTTTGTTCAGTACATTTGGGAGGAAGGATGCTTGATATGCTTTTTACATTTGTAAAATAAACCATAATTGAGAAAATCGTGATAAAGTGGCAATTGTAGGCCCTTTTTAGACCTATACATGTCCCGTGTAAGACATAATGGTCTGTGAACCGTACATTATACACACTACCTTTGTTTCATTATACTCAGGTGAAGCTATATGAGTGAACAAAGTAAGCATGAGTCATTTGGCACATTGTGGATATAGGATACTCCATCTTATTCCTACTTAATAGGCCTGATCATCATTGAAAGATTCAGGTTGATCTATCCTTAGTTGTAATGCATCATTGAATTTGCAAACGGGGTAGTCAGTTTGAGGCAGTTAGTTGTAAAACAAGAAACAGACCTACGAGAGTTTGTTTTATACACCACATTTTTGGACAAACCAGACCTACAAGAAAGTCTCTACCATTGTCCTAAAAAGAAAGGCATCTTTACTCTAGTTGGGTCATTCTCCAACTGACATTTGACAAAACAATTCTCAAGTGTCATTTTTCACAATTTCCTATTTGATCACTGAGATAAGGATCTGTATTTATCAATTTCATAATTTTTGTTTATTGATGAGATATTATTCATTTTACCACAATTTCGACTGCCAATGCAAAGATTCTAATTTCTGCTCATTACGAAGTACAAAAAAGTAAAACGAATCAATGTGTAATATTTTTTTACATTTCTTACATAATGAAAAGGCCAGAGTTAAACATAACACTGGAAGAAAAAAAAACATTGAAAATGTAATTATTAAAATGTATTTAATTTATCTCATTACTGTTATTATTATATATACACTACCGTTCAAAAGTTTGGTCACTTAGAAATGACCTTGTTTTGAAAAGAAAATAACAATGTCCATTTAAAATAACATCAAATTGATCAGAAATACAGTGTAGACATTGATAAGAACAACAGTTTTCAGCTGTGCTAACATAATTGCAAAAGGGTTTTCTAATGATCAATTAGCCTTTTAAAATGATAAACTTGGATTAGCTAACACAACGAACGTGCTGTTGGAACACAGGAGTGGTGGTTGCTGATAATGGGCCTATGTATGCCTATGTAGATATTCCATAAAAAATCAGCCGTTTACAGCTACAATAGTCATTTACAACATTAACAATGTCTACACTGTATTTCTGATCAATTTGATGTTCTTTTAATGGACAAAAAAATTGCTTTTCTTTCAAAAACAAGGACATTTCTAAGTAACCCCAAACTTTTGAACGGTAGTGTATATCTTTTTTTAAATTTATTTTGAGGAAGAAAAAAAGGTTGTACTTTTACCCCTTTTTCGTGATATCCAATTGGTAGTTAGTCTTGTCCCATCGCTGCAACTCCCCTACGGACTCGGGAGAGGCAAAGGTCGAGAGTCATGCGTCCTCCTGCCAAGCCGCACTGCTTCTTGACACACTGCTCGCTTAACCCAGAAGCCAGCCGCACCAACGTGTCGGAGGAAACACAGTCTAGCGGACGACTGAAGTCAGCTTGCAGGCACCTGGCCCGCCACAAGGAATTGCTAGAGCGCGATGGGACAAGGAAATGCCGGCCAAACCATCCTCTAACCTGGATGACGCTGAGCCAATTGTGTGTGCCGCCTCATGGGTCAACAGGTCACGGCCGGCCGGCCGTGACATAGCCTGAGATCAAACTCGGGTCTGTAGTGACGCCTCAAACACAACCCTTTTTTTTAAAGTATTTTTTTGTCATCACTCGTGTACACATGTTATTTATTTGATTAATGTACACATTTGGATAAAGAACAAAAGTCCCACTATTACAATAAGTGAACATTGCTAAAGTATAGGTTTTAAATGGTATTTTTCCAGAATATTGGTGCATTACGTTAATGATGAGCAGGTTTTGGAGATGAGGCTGCATGTTTCAGTAATGAGTGTTCGCATAGTTTGCCATTGACAAACCGTACTAATTTCTGTCAGAGATTCAGTAATCCAACAAGTGATCAGCGTCATTTGTTAATCCCAAATTATTTGCATCATACTAAAATATCCCTTATTTCAGTATAAGTACTGTAATTACATGCATGACTTAAGGGTAACAAAGTGAATAATTGTTTTTTTTGTTAAGTCTTTTACAGGTGATATTGGTGTATTAGGATGTGGATAGGTGTGGTTGTAAGGTTTTTTAGATGCATTTCTGAATTGAATGGGATCCTATGGGCAAATGGGATAATGCAATATGCTTATAAAGTATATACATATGTGAGATGTGGACCAAAAACTGTCTTGGGTTATCAAACAGCATTATATGTAAGTGTGAAAACCGATATAACAGTCAAAATGGGGGATATGCTCTTTGCTGAAACACAAACTCCAGATTTTGTTTTGAAGTAAGTTACATGGGGTTTGTACACCCAATTATTTTGGGGGGGACAAACCATACTTAATCAAATTAATGTTGTTTTACCCCAAAATCTATACAATAGTGGTCCTAGTAAATAAAGTTACCAACACAGCACACCCATTGAATATACATTAGTATTAGCTTATTACCTATATTATAAAGGTTCTCATTACCAAAACGGACCTCAAAATTACGTGGTAATCAAATTTGTGTTTTGGTAATGAGGCCCTTCAATTTTGGCTAAACCGGCCACGCTCGTACGCAGGCTTGCACTTTTTGCTTTTGTCTAGCTGCACCAGAAGCGATCGGGACAAGCTAGTTGAAATATCAAAACAAACTCTGAACCAATTATATTACTTTGGGGGCAGGACGATGTGGTTAGTGC
Organism: Brachymystax lenok tsinlingensis; assembly: GCA_030435695.1. Lineage (NCBI taxonomy): Eukaryota > Metazoa > Chordata > Actinopteri > Salmoniformes > Salmonidae > Brachymystax > Brachymystax lenok. Next base: position 34,422,327 of record CM059802.1, on the reverse strand, counting down.
CTTTTCTTGGTTGCATTTTTGAGTGGAAAATGTATTCCGGATTCTTCTGATTTCACCACGATTGAGGAGTGGTATCATGGGTAAGTACAAGAGACTGAGTCATAATCTATAGGCCTATATAATCACTAATTCAGAAATGTGACGCCAGTTGACATTAATTGATCAGGTAGTGACTTAGCAGGTAGGAAATAATGCTAGCAATACAGCAGACCTTGAAGTTCAGTATTCAGTGCCCAATAAAATGTGTAATCAATTCAAATGTGAAATAACTTACCTATAGTGAGGGAAAAAAGTATTTGATCCCCTGCTGATTTTGTACGTTTGCCCACTGACAAAGAAATCATCAGTCTATAATTTTAATGGTATGTTTATTTGAACAGTGAGAGAAAAATGTTATAAATGGAATTGCAATTTAATGAGAGAAATCTGGAGCTCTGTCAGTGACCATCGGTTTCTTGGTCACCTCCCTGACCAAGGCCCTTCTCCGATTGCTCAATTTGGCCGTCAGCCAGCTTTAGGAAGAGTCTTGGTGGTTCCAAACTTCTTCCATTTCAGAATGATGGAAGCCACTGTGTTCTTGGGGACCTTCAGTGCTGCATAATGTTTTTGGTGCCCTTCCCCAGATATGTACCTCGACACAATCCTGTCTCGGAGCTCTACCGACAATTCCTTCGACCTCCGGGCTTGGTTTTTGCTCTGACATGCACTGTCAACTGTGGGACCTTTATATAGACAGGTGTGTTCCTTTCCAAAACATGTCCAATCAGTTGAATTTACAACAGGAGGACTCCAATCAAGTTGTAGAAACATCTCAAAGATGATAAATGGAAACAGGATGCACCTGAGCTCAATTTCGAGTCTCATAGCAATGGGTCTGAATACTTATGTAAATAAGGTATCTATCTTTGTTTTTTATACATTTGCAAACTTTTCAAAAAACCTGTTTTCACTGTGTAATTATTGGGTATTGTGTGTAGTAGATTCATGTGGAAAGCAATTAATTTAATCCATTTTTAGAAAAAGGCTGAAACGAAACAAAATGTGGAAAAAGTAAAGGGGTCTGAATACTTTCCGAATGCACTATATTAGTTTCTAGGGGCACAAAGTAGCTAGAATTCATGAAAGCTGTATTTCAATAAATTAAAAAAGTATACATTTCTGGTGCTCTTAAATTTCATGTGGTGATCCTAACTTTTTAAGTTGGGCGCACCAGTGCTACCAATGAAAAATCTTAATGTAGAGCCTTGGCCCTACCTGATGAGGCCATAGGCCGGGCACAACATCAGCTACGAGAAGGGAAAAAAATGTGACTATCGTTTCTGTTGAGCTAGAATGACCGTGGAGAAGGAATTTGGGATCCTTGCAGCCAGATAGAGGATCTATATATAACTTCCTCACAAAGCCTTGTGGTGTGGAGATGTGGCTACAGCAGAGTGGGACAGGGATGAGGCATAGCCATCCAGGCCAGGAGGCCATTTCTGTCAGGGAAAAGTTGACCAAGTATTCCACCTCTGGCAGGCAGAATTGTCTTCCAAGACAGAATGGTTGGAGCTAGGCCTACTTAATTGCACTGTGTATGTCTCTAGTTAAAATAATTCTACCTGATTTGTTTATTAAAATGTGACTATGTTCATCTTTGACATCTTCATTTGTTTTCTTTGTTTATGCTACACTTTAAAACTACCATTTCACCAACTAAAAATCAACCAAGGAAATGTAAAAAAATCTCTCGCTTAACTCTCTTGGCTTTCTTGGATTTCTACTTTACCTGAAATTAGCCTGGTTCTTGCATTCTCTTTAGACCACATCTTTTTTCGCTGGATCCTTGTAGAATTTTGAAGCCTTGTCATTTAAAAGCAAGTACTTCTATCCTTCCACGATTCATCTCGTCATTCTTTCAAGCACCCACGTTGGCTTTTGTTTACAGGAAGTATGCTCGATGTGAGAACCAATTAGGTGATAGGAGAGGCGGGACTTGCAGAAAGCTGCAGAGTCTCAAACAACCACATTCTAGTTTAGAGCTCTTGAATAACATGTACGCATGCATTTTTATTTTGTGTTGCAACTCTTGTGCACGCAAAGTAGCTGGTCTAGTCAGCATTCTAGCTCATTCTGCAAATAATGTACATTTATGAGTCCGCAAAGAATTAACCACATGACTAAAGCCCATTCATGCCTCCATGTTGCTACGGTAATGCTTCTGACCTTTTCCCAATTTGAGCTTTTTAGACGTTTCGGTAATGAGAAGGTCAAGTGGGGTAAGGGGGTGTTTGAGAATAAGAGTCTAAATCTGAAGGCATAAATGCAAATTCATGAACTTGTGATCAAATTCAGACCCCTTGACAGTTGAAACTGAATTTTAAAGAGCTGATTGACTCTGTTAGACACTAACAAAAGACCCATCATATCTGGCCCTGTGCCCTCTCGGAATCGTGGCATTGAACACTTTAGCAGAATTCTTTCTCTTCACAACTGGCTACCTGATTATTGCAATTCCTCATCAATCCATGGGGGATTGATGAACTCAATGGGTGTAGCTCAATGGGTGTAACTTTTGTTGACAATTTCGATACCTTTTGGAACCCCAACACGTTTTATGAGGAGGATGGGATCCACCCAAATCATTTGGGTTCCTTGATCCTTTCACAACATTATAAGGCTGCTTTTGAGACAATGACTTATCAATGACCCAAGCCCAGCTCAGCTAATCTCTACCATTGTGACAGAGAGTTGTCATAATGCTTCAGCAAATGTACATTACACCAGGGGTGTCGGTATACACAATATAAGTAACTTAATTTATGTCCCTCTAACTTCTCTGAATGCCTCGAATGCTGATCCTACAGCTATTGTATGCAGTAATCGTCAAATCAAATTTTATTTGTCACAAACACATGGTTAGCCGATGTTAATGCGAGTGTAGCGAAATGCTTGTGCTTCTAGTTCCGACCATGCAGTAGTATCTAACAAGTAATCTAACAAATTCACAACAAGTACCTTATACTCACAAGAGTAAAGGAATGAATACGAGTATGTACATATAAATATATGGATGAGCGATGGCTGACCTGCATAGGCAAGATGCAGTAGATGGTATGGAGTACAGTATATACATTTGAGATGAGTAATGTAGGATATGTAAACATTATATAAATGGCATCGTTTAAAGTGGCTAGTGATACATTTATTTCATCCAGTTATAATTATTAAAGTGTCTAGAGATTTGAGTCGATGGCCGAACGGCATAGGCAAGATTCAGTAGATGGTTTAGAGTACAGTGTATACATTTGATATGAGTAATGTTGGATATGTAAACATTATATACAAAATTGTTTAAAGTGGCTAGTGATACATTTGTTACATCCAATTCCTATTTTTAAAGTGGCTAAAGATCTAAGTCAGTATGTTGGCTTGGAGCAACAGTGAAGTGGGCAGGGCAGTACGGATTTCTTCTCTTACATCTGCAAGCAGAGTCTGAACATCAGACAGAATAGCATTGTCTCCCTCAATCTGTGCAATGGCTACGCTATAGGTTTCGGGCTGCTTACCAGTCTCTCCCAAATACATCATCCAGGAGGATCCTCTTGATGGGGCTGTCCATATCGGCAGACTGTGATATGGTCATTTCTTGGAGACTCCTTCCCCTCCAGGAGACTGTCAAACATGATGACAAAACCACCCCAACTGGTGTTGCTGGGCAGCTTCAATGTGGTGCTCTTATTCTTCTCACTTTGAGGTAGATTGCTGCTATAACTTGATGACCCCTTCACGTACCTAACCATTTCCTTGGCTCTCTTGTAGAGTGTATCCATTGTTTTCAGTGCCATGATGTCCTTGTGGAGCAGATTCAATGCATGAGCAGCACAGCCAATGGGTGTGATGTGAGGGTAGGACTCCTCCACTTTAGACAATGCTGCAAACATGAAAGCTGCTTGGTCTGTCACCAGTGCAAATAGCTTCTGTGGTCCAAGGTCATTGATGACTTCCTTCAGCTCATCTGCAATGTAGTGACTGGTGTGTCTGTTGTCCCTTGTGTCTGTGCTCTTGTAGAATACTGGTTGAGGGGTGGAGATGATGTAGTTAATTATTCCTTGCCCACAAACATTCGACCATCCATCAGAGATGATTGCAATACAGTCTGCTTTATCTATGATTTGCTTGACCTTTACTTGAACTCTGAACTTTGCATCCAGCAAATTAATAGATAAAGCATGTCTGGTTGGAGGGGTGTGTGCTGGGCAAAGAACATTCAGAAATCTCTTCCAATACACATTGCCTGTGAGCATCAGAGGTGAACCAGTTGCATACACAGTTCGAGCAAGACATTCATCAGCATTTCTCTGACTAGGGTCCTCCATTGAGTCAAAATCACTTCTGATTCCAGGAGGACCATGAGCTGTTGCTATTGATGAGGTGTCTATTTCTATTCGAGGTGAAAATGATGAATCAGAGGGACTTTTGTCAGAGGCTGCTTGTTGTGAGCGCTGAGGGAACTTTATGCACTTTGTTGCATTCTACACATATGATTTGGTACAGTATTTGAAAATGTACATAGCTTTTCCTTCTACATTAGCTGCAGTGAAATGTCTTCACACATCAGTTAGTGCCTGTGGCATTTTCCTAGAAAGATTAGGAAAAGAATTGTAAAAAATAAACGCAAATACAATTCCATGTAGAGATAGATAAATAGTTAGGAGTTGTTTAATCTACTGCTTTTGTAAGATAAATGTTTTAAAATGAAACATGTATGGAAACAGGTGAATTAACACTACTCTGTTAGCAGGCTCAAGCAAACTAAATCTCACATGGTAGCAAAAACTAACTAGCAGAAATTGTTAACAAGTTAGTAATGATTTAAACACACTTTGCTGTAGGCTACTGTTTACTAGTTAACAAATAATCATATATGTCATATAACATATTCACCCCACCCAGTATTGTAATCAACCAGAAAGCATGTATTCCTTGGCTCAGACAGTGTAGTAGTGTGGGCTCAATAGCATGTCATTATTGTGCAAGATCTTGAGAATCAGCTGTACGCTTGATGGAAGAGTGCACTGTGCATGCAGAGGGTTGCAATTCCATTGAATTGGGGATAACCAAAATATGCCACAAGACCTAGAATTGCCTTATGTGTATCCCACAAAAAAGGTTCACTGTTGTAAGATAACTTTTTTGATGAATTTATTCCAAATTCCTGGGCTTAACTTCCCATGGAAATTTACCAGAAAGTTTCCGACCCTTTGCAACCCTGTTGCCAACTACTTGATTTATTTTTTCATTGGCAAGATTAGCAAACGTAGGCATGCCATGCCAGCAACAAACGCTGACACTACACATCCAAGTATAACGGACCAAATTATGAAAGACGAGCATTGTAGTTTTGCATTCCAGAAAGTGAGTGTGGAAGAGGTGAGAAAATGATTGGTGTCTATCAACAATGACAAGCCACCGGGGTCTGACAACTTGAACAGAAAATGTCTGAGGATAATAGTGGACGATATTGCCACTCCTATTTTCCATATTTTCAATTTAAGCCTACTAGAATGTGTGTGTCCCCAGGCTTGGAGGAAAGCAAACTCATTCCGCTACCCAAGAATAGTAGAGCCCCCTTTACTGGCTCAAATAGCTGACCAATCAGCCTGTTACGAACCCTTAGTAAACTTTTGGAACAAATTGTGTTTGACCAGATACAATGCTATTTTACAGTAAACAAATTGACAACAAACTTTCAGCGTGCTTTTAGGGAAGGGTATTCAACAAGCACAGCACTTACACAAATGACTGATGATTGGCTTAGAGAAATTGATGATAAAAAGATTGAAGGGGGCTGTTAGACTTCAGTGCGGCTTTTGACATTCTCGATCATAGTCTGCTGCTGGAAAAATGTATGTGTTATGGCTTTACACCCCCTGCTATATTGTGGATAAAGAGTTACCTGTCTAACAGAACACACAGGGTGTTCTTTAATGGAAGCTTTTCCAACATAATCCAGGTAGAACCAGGAATTCCCCAGGGCAGCTGTCTAGGCCCATTGTAAAAAAGTAATCTTTACTAATGACATGCCACTGGCTCTGAGTAAACCCAGAGTTGCAATGTATACATGTCAGCTACTACAGCGACTGAAGTGACTGCAACACTTAAACAAATAGTTGTAGTTAGTTTCAGAGTGGGTGGCAAGGATTAAGTTGGTCCTAAATATTTCTAAAAGCTAAAAGCATTGTATTTGGGACAAATCATTCACGAAACCCTAAACTTCAACTAAATCTTGTAGTAAATAATGTGGAAATTGAGCAAGTTGAGGTGACTAAACTGCTTGGAGTAACCCTGGATTGTAAACTGTCATGGGCAAAACATATTGATACAACAGTAGCTAAGATAGGGAGAAGTATATCAATAATAAAGCGCTGCTCTACCTTCTTAATAGCACTATCAACACGGCAGGTCCTACAGGCCCTAGTTTTGTCGCACCTGGACCACTGTGCAGTTGTGTGGTCAGATGCCACAAAAAAGGACTGAGGAAAGTTGCAATTGGCTCAGAACAGGGCAGCATGGTTAGCCCTTGGATGTGCACAGAGAGCTTATATGCATGTCAATCTCTCCTGGCTCAAAGTGGAGGAGAGATTGGCTTCATCAATACTTGTTTTTTGAGAGGTTTTGACATGTTGAATGCACCGAGACAATGGGAGGCGCACAGTACTACATAGAGCCATGACTACATGGAACTCTTTTCCACATCAAGTAACTGATGCAAGCAGTAAAATTAGATTTGAAAAACAGATAAAAATACACCTTATGGAACAGCAGGGACTGTGAAGCAACACAAACATAGGCACAGACACATGCATACACATTCACACACACGATAACATGCGCACTATACACACACGTACACATGGATTTTGTGCTGTACATATGTGGTAGTGGTGGAGTAGGGGCCTGAGGGCACACAGTGTGTTGTGAAATCTGTGAATGTATTGTTATGAACTGCCTTAATTTTGCTTGACCCCAGGAATGGATCCCCTAATGGGAATCCATAATAAATATAAGGACTACTCCTCTAGATGATGCATCATGCGAGAATAAAGATGTATTTAACTGTTTTTACAGGAACTTGAAAAAGTGTTACTTTAATGAGACGTGTCCACAGACACTGTTTTTACATAATACCTATAGATTAATGGAAATGTCAACTAGTATAGAATTTTTATTAGTTATTGACAAACTACAGCATACTGTTTTTATTCAAACAAGTTAAAATTGTTAAATTACCCAATCATTTAATCCGGACACATTTCGGTAATGAGAATTAGGGGTGTAAATTTACAAAATTCAGGCAGAAATCTAAAATGTATTTAAAATAAGACACTTTACCAAAAACTAGGCATCTAAGTCTTCAATATGATAGTTGATTTTTGCAGATGCATCATGGTTTTGTAACTCAATTTGCTACAGACTGTTAAAACTAGTTTCATGAGAATCACCCAGTTTCTTGAAAGCATATTGAAAAACCTGGAACAGAGAAACATGAAACTCGAGGAGTGAGTGTCAGTACAGAGAGTTTATTGATCAAACACACAAAGTACACTACTACATAGTGTTGCAGGTCCTTTTTTATGCCCATGTTGTTGGATGTGTGTGAGAGTGAAAATGTTTGTTGTAACCATGAGCTAGCCTAAACTAACGGCACCACCATTCATACAGTTACCATATCAAGGGCAGGAACTATTGAGAATCATATAGGCTAGGCCTACTAACAAGGCTATCAGTAGAAGTATGTAACAGCATAATTGCTTTCTTTGTCCTCATATCTGAAACGAACATTATCAGAGGAATGTAAAGGTAATATCTCGCATCGTAAGCCAAGCCGCTTTTTGATTGGCCTGATTCAGACATGCAGGAGTGTGTTTCTGTCCTTGCCTGACAGGCTGAACACAGTCTTGGGAAGTTTCTCAGCGTCTTTAACGGGTCCTCTACTTAAGTGCCAGTAAACCTGCCACTGGCAGATGTCGTCCGGGAGATCGCTGTACGGCCCCAGCCAGTCGCTCTTGAGCCAGAACACCAGCCCCACCAATAAGCTGTTGGCACACTCCAACCACAGGAGGTTGATGGCAATGTAGGCGGGAACTGCAAGGCCCAAGAGCTCACAGGCAACGCACATGACCAGGTATGATGCCCACGTTGTGCTGAAGCCCAAAGTTAGTCCGAGGTAAAGGGGGTACCTCTGCCGTTCAGTCTCCACCGACAGTGCTTTCTCCTCGTCCTTGTCAGCCCCTGGCTTGACATACCTGAAGCTCAAGTCGCTGTGCAGCGTTGGGTTGACGTCGTCCCTATGCTCTGAGAGCCTGTTGGCCTCCTTCAGCCATGAGGAAAGCCGTTTGTAGTGGAGCATCAGCACACAGCAGACGGCTACGGAGATCCCCACTGAGAAATGTACCACAAACACAGACTCCTGCACCACGCAACCTAAAGCATGCCTCCTTCCCTCGTACTCTACCTCTATTAGGTTGGTGAAGGCTGAGCAGCCGGAGCGCACGCCGGCCAGCACCCACACCAGAAGCGTCAGGGTGCAGTTCCACAAGGCCTTGCAGGGGGCGGCATGGCAAGAGGTGTAGCTTGACTCTGTGGCGTAGTCCAGCAGCCCCAGGCCCAGCACGGGCAGAGGGAGCGCGTTGAACACGGCCGAGGCCTGCGCCAAGAGGAAGCACATGGACACTGGGGAGCGGGCAGGTCCTAGTAACCAAACAGCCACAACTGCACATGCCAACACCACGTCGACCAGGAAGACTGAGAGGCCACAGATGCCCATGAAGGAGGTGTGCAGCCGGCGCAGGCTGATGAGCAGGACCAGACAGTCCATGCCCACCTTTAACAGCAAGATTAACAGAAACTGGCTGGTGTTGTCCTCGAGACATCTCCCCTCCTCTTCCCACGACTCAATGATGGCCAGCATGTTGAAGCTTTTGCCGTTGAGACTGAGCCCAGTCCCAGAAGTAACCTATTGGGTCTGTGATGTTCCGGTCGACGTCACCATGCTCAGGAAAAAGCTGTTAAAGAGAGAGTAGAGCAGTTAGCAGTAATCTACAAACAGATTTTACCAAGAAATGTGTCTTTTTCTAGTGTTATCAGTACTACCTGGCTTTTCATAACTTGTCTACAGAAACAACAACACCTTATGGAAGTTGAAAATAAGAAATTTAAACTCTCCCTAACGTATGTTGGCACCAGTGTGAGCGGATCATATTTTTGGTGTCACAGATTGTTCTGGAAATTCTCACAAAGACTTGTGTTTTCTGAAAGTATTCAGACCCCTTCCCTTTTCTACATTTTGTTACGTTACAGCTTTATTCTAAAATGGATTAAATTAAAAAAGATCCTCAGCCATCTACACACAATGCGCCATAATGACATCACAATACCCCATGATGACAATGTGAAAACAAGTTTTTAGAGATTTTTGCAAATGTATAAAAAGAGACCTTATTTATGTATCATTTATTTATCATACCCTTTGCTATGAGACTCAAAGTTGAGCTCCAGTATATCCTGTTTCCATTGATCATCCTTGATGTTTCTAGAACTTGGAGTCCACCTGTGGTAAATTCAATTGATTGGACATGATTTGGAAAGGCACACACCTGTCTATATACAGTGAGGGGAAAAAAGTATTTGATCCCCTGCTGATTTTGTACGTTTGCCCACTGACAAAGAAATGATCAGTCTATAATTTTAATGGTAGGTTTATTTGAACAGTAAGAGACAGAATAACAAAAAAATCCAGAAAAACGCATGTGAAAATTTTTATAAATTGATTTGCATTTTAATGAGGGAAATGAGTATTTGACCCCTCTGCAAAACATGACTTAGTACTTGGTGGAAAAACCCTTGTTGGCAATCACAGAGGTCAGACGGTTTCTTGTAGTTGGCCACCAGGTTTGCACACATCTCAGGAGGGATTTTTTCCCACTCCTCTTTGCAGATCTTCTCCAAGTCATTAAGGTTTTGAGGCTGACGTTTGGCAACTCAAACCTTCAGCTCTCTCCACAGATTTTCTATGGGATTAAGGTCTGGAGACTGGCTAGGCCACTCCAGGACCTTAATGTGCTTCTTCTTGAGCCACTCCTTTGTTGCCTTGGCCGTGTGTTTTGGGTCATTGTCATGCCGGAATACCCATCCACGACCTATTTTCAATGCCCTGGTTGAGGGAAGGAGGTTCTCTATTGACAAGATTCTCCCCGTGTAGTTCTGGGCTGATTCCTCAACGTTCTCATGATCATTGCAACTCCACGAGGTGAGATCTTGCATGGAGCCCCAGGCTGAGGGAGATTGACAGTTCTTTTGTGTTTCTTCCATTTGCGAATAATCGCACCAACTGTTGTCACCTTCTCACCAAGCTGCTTGGCGATGGTCTTGTAGCCCATTCCAGCCTTGTGTAGGTCTACAATCTTGTCCCTGACATCCTTGGAGAGCTCTTTGGTCTTGGCCATGGTGGCGAGTTTGGAATCTGATTGATTGATTTGCTTCTGTGGACAGGTGTCTTTTATACAGGTAACAAAATGAGATTAGGAGCACTCCCTTTAAGAGTGTGCTCCTAATCTCAGCTCGTTACCTGTATAAAAGACACCTGGGAGCCAGAAATCTTTCTGATTGAGAGGGGGTCAAATACTTATTTCCCTCATTAAAATGCAAATCAATTTATAACATTTTTAATGTGTTTTTTCTGGATTTTTTTGTTATTCTGTCTCTCACTGTTCAAATAAACCTACCGTTAAAATTATAGACTGATCATTTTTTTGTCAGTGGGCAAACGTACAAAATCATCAGGGGATCATGTAGTTTTTCCCTCACTGTAAGGTCCCACAGTTGACAGTGCATGTCAGAGCAAAAACCAAGCCATGAGGTTGTCGGTAGAGTTCAGAGAAAGGATTGTGTCGAGGCACAGATCTGTGGAAGGGTGCGAAAAAAATGTCTGCGTCATCGAAGGTCCCCAAGACCACCGTGGCCTCTATCATTCTTAAATGAAAGAAGTTTGGAACTACCAAGACTCTTCCTAGAGCTGGCCGCCCGGCCAAACTGAGCAATCAGGGAAGAAGAGCCTTGGTCAGGGAGGTGACCAATAACTCGACGGTCACTCTGACAGAGCTGTAGAGTTCCTCTGTGGATATGGGAGAACCTTCCAGAAGGATAACTATATCTGCAGCACTCCACAAATCAGGCCTTAATGGTAGAGTAGCCAGACAGAAGCCACTCTTCAGTAAAAGGCACATGACAGCCCACTTGGAATTTGCCAATGGGCACCTAAAGACTCTCAGACCATGAGAAACAGGATTCTCTGGTCTGATTTAAACAAAAATGGAACTCTTTGACCTGAATGGCAAGCATCACGTCTGGAGGAAACCTGGCACCATCCCTACGGTGAAGCATGGTAGTGGCAGCATCATGCTGTGGGGATGTTTTTCAGCAGCAGGGACTAGGAGATTAGTCAGGATTGAAGGTAGGATGAACAAAGCAAAGTACAGAGATCCTTAATAAAATCCTGTTTGAGGGTGAACCTTCGCCCCAGTCTAACAGGACAACGACCCTAAGCACACAGCCAAGACAACGCAGGAGTGGCTTCGGGACAATTTTATGAATGTCCTTGAGTGGCCCAGCCAGATCCCAACCAAACATCTCGATGGAGACCTGAAAATAGCTGTGCAGCAATGCTCCGCATCCAACCTGACAAAGCTTGAGAGGATCTGCAGAGAAGAATGGGAGAAACTCTCCAAATTACTCAACAAATTACTGAGTAAAGTGTCTGAATACTTATGTAAATGTGATATTTCAGTTTTTTATTTTAAAATTAGCCAACATTTCTAAAAAACATTTCTTTCATTATGGGGTATTGTGTGTAGATCTATGTAATCCATTTTAGAATAAGGAGTATTTTTAGAGTATATTGCTACAAACAATATGTCTTAAAATAAGCAAAATCAAAAAGGGTCGTTTTAAGATATTATTTTATGTTTGAATAAATTAATGTGAAAATGTGTATTTCAAAATCTAGACATAGGCTTACTACCATATTTTGAGAATGATGTATAATGACACCAATATGTTGTCTGTATAATGTACGGTTCACAGATCATAGGGTCTTACAGGATGCATGTATAGGCCTAAAAAGGGCCTAAAATTACCAATTTGATTATTCTTTTCTCAAAAATGGTTTGTGATACAAAAGTATGTTAAACATCCTTCCTCGCAATGAAGTTCCTATGTGAGAATTCCCAGAACAATCTAAGATGCAAAAAATAGTTTCCACTTCCACTGGCGTGGAATCACCCATGTAGCATGACTCAACACTCATTGGTTGGAGTCCACCAACCTCATATGTTAAGAAATACAGTAGCCTATTATGTATGTACATTTGTATTCGGAAGTTTACATACACCTTAGTCAAATACATTTAAACTCAGTTTTTCACAATTCCTGACATTTAATCATAGTAAAAAATCCCTGTTTTAGGTCAGTTAGGATCACTGCTTTATTTTAAGAATGTGGAATCAGAATAATAGTAGAAAGAATGATTTATTTCAGCTTTTATTTCTTTCATCACATTCCTAGTGGGTCAGAAGTTTACATACACTCAGTATTTGGTAGCATTGCCTTTAAATGTTTTAACTTGGGTCAAGCCTTCCACAAGCTTCCCACAATAAGTTGGGAGAATTTTGGCCCATTCCTCCTGAGAGCTGGTCAGGTTTGTAGGCCTCCTTGCTCGCACATGCTTTTTCATGTCTGCCCACAAATGTTCTATAGGATTGAGATCAGGGCTTTGTGATGGCCACTCCAATACCTTGACTTTGTTGTCCTTAAGCCATTTTGCCACAACTTTGGAAGTATGCTTGGGGTCATTGTCTATTTGGAAGACCCATTTGCGGCCAAGCTTTAACTTCCTGACTGATGTCTTGAGATGTTGCTTCAATATATCCACATACTTTTCCTTCCTAATGATGCCATCTATTTTGTGAAGTACAACAGTCCCTCCTGCAGCAAAGCACCCCCACAACATGATGCTGCCACCCTCGTACTTCAAGGTTGGGATGGTGTTCTTCGGCTTGCAAGCCTCCCCCTTTTTCCTCCAAACATAACGATGGTCATTATGGCCAAACAGTTCTATTTTTGTTTCATCAGACCAGAGGACATTTCTCCAAAAAGTACGATCTTTGTCCCCATGTGCAGTTGCAAACTGTAGTCTGGCTTTTTTATAGCTGTTTTGGAGCAGTGGCTTCTTCCTTGCTGAGCGGCCTTTCAGGTTATTTCGAAATAGGACTCATTTTACTGTGGATATAGATACTTATGTACCTGTTTCCTCCAGCATCTTCACAGGGTCCTTTGCTGTTGTTCTGGGATTGATTTGCACTTTTCGCACCAAAGTACGTTCATCTCTAGGAGACAGAACGCGTCTTCTTCCTGAGCGGCATGACGGCTGCGTGGTCCCATGGTGTTTATACTTGCGTACTATTGTTTGTACAGATGAACGCTGTACCTTCAGCCATTTGGAAATTGCTCCCTAGGATTAACCAGACTTGTGGAGTTTTTTTTTCTGAGGTCTTGGCTGATTTTGTTTTGATTTTCCCATGTCAAGCAAAGAGGCACTGAGTTTGAAGGTAGGCCTTGAAATACATCCACAGGTACACCTCCAATTGACTCAAATTATGTCAATTAGCCTATCAGAAGCTTCTAAAGCCAATTTTCTGGAATTTTCCAAGCTGTTTAAACGCACAGTCAACTTAGTGTATGTAAACTTCTGACCCACTGGAATTGTGATACAGTGAATTATAAGTGAAATAATCTGTCTGTAAACAATTGTTGAAAAATTACTTGTGTCATGCACAAAGTAGATGTCCTAACCGACCTGCCAAAACTATAGTTTGTTAACAAGAAATTTGTGGAGTGGTTGAAAAATGACTCCAACCTAAGTGTATGTAAACTTCCGACTAACTGATGACAGCCTGAGGCTAGACAAAGGCTAATATTTCAGGTATGGCAATCCAATACGTTTTCTTTTCATTCCCCAAAAAACTTGTTTGTTTACGCGTAGGAGGAAATGCGTGCCTTCTTTTTATACAATGCTATTGCTTAACCCAGGTATTTCCATATACGGGAATCTTCAAAGATAAAACTATATTTTGAAGCTTATCAACTATCATGCTGATCTCATAGAATGTTAGTCCTTTCATCCATAGCTCTGTCTATGAATTTGAGCATGATTAGGCTACATTCAGCCAGCCCCACCCCTCAGCTCTATTGCAAACCAAGGGATAGGGCTGCCTTATACTTAATAATAAAAATAAATCTAATTAAGAATTATTTTACAATGGAAAAAGCTATCAATCCACTTAATACTGTGATCTTTTGAACACTGCAAGTAGGCCTTACCTCTTGATCGTTATGGGTTATCCTGGTCATGTATGTGTAGTTTGAGATCCAGTGGCAGCATCAACAGGTGTATGTGCTTTACTCTTAGCAGCAGGCTAGTAGTGTTTGGCAAGCACTTCCTTTTTATATGGTCATTTTACTGCCTCATTGTGGGTGGGTCTATTACCTGCTCAAAGCTTTTCTGGGTGAAACTAGCTTTGTAGCCAACCTGACACACCTGTAATTCTACCTGGCAGTTTTAAGCACCCTCCTTGCCCTTCCCTCCTCAGGTGCTACCTTTTCTTAGTTTTGAATAGCCTGTTGAGTTTGGGGTGGGGAGAGGATTCACCACTATGTAGAAACTTGTTTTGTAAATGCAGGTTTTTTTATGACAAAGTAGTTTGACGTTCATGGTACGTGCTGCTAATAGGTTGGCATATGTTGGTTGGACATTTAAAAAAACAAAAAAATGTCATGGCCTGTTTTGCATAGCAGGCTGAGGGCTATGTAAGGTGTGTAGGAGGGGCGGAAACACATCTACTCTGTCTGTACTATGCAATAATGAACTCCCTACCACCTCAGTGACCCAACCCCTGCATTAGAGCAGCCAGAGTCCAGCCAGTGTTTGCTTTGTAAATGTTCAGGATATTATGGAGTCACGTGGTTTGTTTTGGTCTGGAAGAAGTGAAATGTACTGTCTCCAAGGGGAACAAAGGCCAGGTCTAGATTTATTTCTCAACCTGAATAAATGGCTAATTAACACTGATTGAAGGAACACCTATACTAGGGTGTAAAAGCCTATTTATGGTCTATCTGGAATACATGGCGCAAAGGTCGCAGTTGTAAATGAGAAATTTAAAAGGATCTGCTGGGCGATTATGATGCGATTTCAGAGAAAATCGAAGTGTGCGAGGTATTGGCTAAGTGGAGGGTGCTCCTGCACCTCCAATATTTGTTTAACAACACAGAAGCTCTCCAGGGATGCCTTGGGGACAAACGGCTCTTTTCAGAGGGGCTGAATTTCAAAGCTGTAGCACAATATTTGACATAAGCAGTTTTTCAAAGAGTTTAGTCTGCTTGTTTTCCTTTTTGCCATGGAACATTTTTGAGTATAGTCTTACATGGTGGGAAATTCCAGTCCTCGAGTGCCTGATTGGTGTCAGTCTTGCCCCAGCTAACACACCTGACTCTAATAATTACCTAATCATGATCTTCAGTTTAGAATGCAATTTGATTAATCAGCTGTGTTTTGCTAGGGATGGAGAAAAGGTGTGACACCAATCAGGCCCTCGGACTGGAGTTGCCCACCTCAATAACAACTGGTATCATGACAACCCTACAGTTGGTACTGCTTAATGAATCCAGTGGGAACAGGTATTCATTAAGTAGCCTATTAGTCATTTAATTTGCGTAAAGTTTTTGCGTAAAGTGTCATACCATGTGAATAAGATATGATATGATGGTAGCAAAATATTGTTGAATACAAGAAACCAGAAGTTCTTTGGTCAAAAGATATAGAGACTATGTTTTGTCCTACATTTTACACTGCTTCTAGAAAACCATTTATCATGCAAAACAATGAATGTAGCTTATAAATACTAATTGATAAGCGTACTAGGAAATATGAATGTGGGGAAAAGCGGCTTTCAAAACCCTGTCGAGCAAGGTGATGACCATTGTGGTCTCTCTCCTGTCAATATTTGCATGTGGAGTGTTTACAGAAATCAGCCCTTTGACTTACTGTTTTCCAGGAAGTTGGGAGAATGAAGGTAGAACTCTTTGCCGATGTGGTTCCCAAAACGGCAGAGAACTTTCGGTAATTTCATCTAAACAAATTTCATGACTTCCTAGTGCAAAATCATGCTTTAACTGTCACATTAAGGCCACATTCAGTATGGCATAATGTTGTAGAATGTCGGATAGAAATTTCTGTAGAAGAGACATGCCTCTGCAATATCTGTAATGTTTAGTACATTGCACCATCCTGAATTATTAAAGATTTGTTAGAGATGATTAGTAGAGGTGATTTTGCCCTTCCAATTAATCCTTTCTTTTGTCTTTTACAGGCAGTTCTGCACAGGGGAATTCAGGTAAGGGAATCTCTATGGACACTAGAGTAGGCTGTATATTGATCCCTGGTCCACTTGCTTATCTACTCGCTCTGACCACCCAACTGTACCCATGTACTACTACAGTTACAAGCACAGTCTCTGTGTGAAAGGCTGTAGTCAGGAGAGATTGTATTGCTCACTTGACACAAGTATCTAGCAGGTTGAGGTGTTGGCTTTATAACGCCATCTACTGGAGCTGTAGACCCCTTCCCACTACCTTCCTAACTCTAGCTATAACTAGCATAGTTGACCCTTGAAGAGAGTTCAGTATTTTATTGAAAGAATGTACCTGCAGCCTGTTCACTGGCCATGGTGTCCACTTAGTGGAACAGGTGTATAGAGTGTTTCCCCCAGTACTGGTGTTAATTGTGTTAAATGTCCCTTTTCACTTATTGTTTAGGCTGTTAAGCACAAATTAAAAGACCGTAATCGGGCCAGTTCATTTGAAATGTGTCAACTCTACCTTCTGTGCACCCTAATAGGACAATGGTAGGGAATCAGACCATAACCTCTATCTCTTTTCCTTTCCACTTGTTCTTTAGGCATTAAACCATTTGTGTTAATTGCTGTTTTTAATTGTAGTTTGCGTAGTGATTTTCTGAGGGAAGAGAAACAATCACACAGACAGCAACTCTAACATTCCAACTATGGAGACAAATAATGAGTCTTTATGATGACCATAAAAGATATTCAGGCATTCTTGGGGGAAAACTGCTAAAATATTTTGTCATTGTCATTAGTCAAACTCTATTAGCTATAAGGTAAACCCCTTGTTTATTTTACACCAGTAAATATTACTGTGATTTGAAATAACAAAAATGGAAAGGGCGAGTACTTTATTCTAAATGATCACTGAGTGTACAGAACAGCTTTCCATGACAGACTGGCCACGTAATTCCAGGTGAAAGCTATGATCCGTTATTGATGTGACCTGTTAAATCTTCTTCAATCAGTGTGGAGATAAAGGGGAGGAGACTGGCTAAAGAAGGATTTTTAAGCCTGGAGACAATTGAGACATGGATTGTGTGTGTGTGCCATTCAGAGGGTGAATGGGCAAGACAAACGATTTCAGTGCCTTTGAACGGGGTATGGTAGTAGGTGCCAGGCGCACCGGTTTGAGTGTGTCAAGAACTGCAACGCTGCTGGGTTTTTCACGCTCAACAGTTTCCCGTTTTGTATCAAGAATGGTCCACTACCCAAAGGAGATCCAGAAAACTTGACACAACTGTGGGAAGCATTGGAGTCAACATGGGCCAGCATCCCTGTGGAACACTTTCAACACCTTGTAGAGTCCATGCCCTGACGAATTGAGGCTGTTCTGATGGCAAAAGAGGGGGTGCAACTGAATATTAGGAAGGTGTTCTTAATGTTTTGTACACTCAATCTATTTTGGAACTCAAACATGGTTGAAAATGTATATTGTAATCTGTTATGACACTGCCACACATATAGGCCTATCTGACAAGTGAGGCTAAAGAAAAACCTACATGGTAATTCAGCCATTCTCAACAGGCCGACGGACCGCTGTCCGGATCCGGGTCCGGACCCAGAACGGGGTCAGAGGGACCACCACGGGTCCCGACAACATTTAGAAAAATAAAAAGTTGATAAAGTAGCCCTTGTTAGCTAGGTAGGTTAGCCTAATTTATCTATCTAAATCTTGTAAACTAGTTAGCATGGCCAGATTACGTGCCTTGGGCCCTCGACCCCCAGGAGGCACCCAATTTTTATTTTGTTGAGTCACTCGGGTATCATATGAACACACATAAGACATAAGGCAAAATGTGTAGAAATAAGATTTAAAACTGCTAAAATTCTATGCCAACAAGAGAAATTAGAACAGTATGGGGTTGCAAGGTGGGGTTTGTTACTATGCTGTTAAATGACAATGTCCATTCACACTTTTTCCACTTAGGAAATTTGTGTGTTCTCAAATAGTACATAGTAGTTGAGTACCCCTTCCCTCGACCAGGATTTGTATGTACAGTGCCTAGTGTAAGTCTACACACCCCTTGCACATCTTCACATTTTGCTGCCTTAAAAATATATCAAAAAGTACTACACATTTTCAAAGTGAAAGACAAATAATAGAAATGTTTCCTAATTAATAATATAATCAAGACATCTTTGTTATTTGTCTTCACACCCCAGAGTCAATACTTGGTATAATCTATTTTGAAAGCCTTTACAGCTGTGAATAATTTTGATAAAGATTCTACCAACCCATTGCAAAAGCTAAGTAAACCTCTGATTTTCAAGCAGGTTTAAGTCAGGACTGAGACTGGACCATTCAGTAACACTCAACACCTATTGGAAAGCTATTTTGGTGTGTCTGGCATAAAAATGTGTGTAATTGTCCCACTGAAAAATAACAATATAAACTCAGCAAAGAAACAACAACTGTCAACTGCGTTTATTTTCAGCAAACTTAACATGTGTAAATATTTGTATGAACATAACAAGATTCAACAACTGAGACATTAACTGAACAAGTTCCACAGACATGTGACTAACAGAAATGGAATAATGTGTCCCTGAACAAAGGGGAGGTCAAAATCAAAAGTAACAGTCAGTATCTGGTGTGGCCACCAGCTGTATTAAGTACTGCAGTGCATCTTCTCCTCGTGGACTGCACCAGATTTGCCAGTTCTTGCTGTGAGATGTTACCCCACTCTTCCACCAAAGCACCTGCAAGTTCCCAAACATTTCTGGGGGGAATGGCCCTAGCCCTCACCCTCTGATCCAATAGGTCCCAGATGTGCTCAATGTGATTGAAATCCAGGCTCTTCACTGGCCATAGCAGAACACTGACATTCCTGTCTTGCAGGAAATCACGCACAGAACGAGCAGTATGGCTGGTGGCATTGTCTTGCTGGAGGGTCATGTCAGGATGAGCCTGCAGGAAGGGTACCACATGAGGGAGGAGGATGTCTTCCCTGTAACACACAGCGTTGAGATTGCCTGCAATGACAACAAACTCAGTCCGATAATGCTGTGACACACCGCCCCAGACCATGACGGACCCTCCACATCCAAATCGATCCTGCTCCAGAGTACAGGTCTCGGTGTAACACTTATTCCTTCGACGATAAATGCGAATCCGACCATCACCCCTGGTGAGACATAACCGCGACTCGTCAGTGAAGAGCACTTTTTGCCAGTCCTGTCTGGTCCATCGACGGTGGATTTGTGCGCATAGGTGACGTTGTTGCCGGTGATGTCTGGTGAGGACCTGCCTTACAACACGCCTACAACCCCTCAGTCCAGCCTCTCTCAGCCTATTGCAGACAGTCTGAGCACTGATGGAGGGATTGTGCGTTCCTGGTGTAACTCGTGCAGTTGTTGTTGCCATCCTGTACCTGTCCCGCAGGTGTGATGTACCGATCCTGTGCAGGTGTTGTTACACGTGGTCTGCCACTGCGAGGACGATAAGCTTTCCGTCCTGTCTCCCTGTAGCGGTGTCTTAGGCGTCTCACAGTACGGACATTGCAATTTATTGCCTGGCCACATCTGCAGTCGTCATGCCTCCTTGCAGCATGCCTAAGGCACGTTCACGCAGATGAGCAGGGACCCTGGGCATCTTTCTTTTGGTGTTTTTCAGAATCAGTAGAAAGGCCTCTTTAGTGTCCTAAGTTTTCATAACTGTGACCTTAATTGCCTACCATCTGTAGTGTCTTAATGACCGTTCCACAGGTGCATGTTCATTAATTGTTTATGAGTATTTGAGCAAGCTTGGGAAACAGTGTTTGAACCCTTTACGAAGAAGATCTGTGAAGTTTCATTTTTTTGAAAAGTTTATGTATCAGAAGACTGAGACAGAGTTTTCTCTTACTTTTTATCAGTGCTTTGCTCCTTTCATATTTCTTTTGATCCTGACAAACTCTCCAGTCCCTGCCAGTGATAAGAATACCCACAACATGATATTGCCACCACAATACTTGAAAATACAGATGATCAACAACATTGCATTCACACCACATTACTGGCCTGTCTGGAAAATAAAAAAATCCACTCCTGTGTTAAAAAAGATCCACTCCAAATCATCCATTGTTTTTGCAACAGGCTGTTAAGTGATACTGCAAGACAACACGGCAAAGAAATTAACGTTTTGGCCTAAATTAAAAACTACACACTACAGGGTGAAACCCTCTATATTTTCAAGTATTGTGGAGGCATCATGTTATGGGTATGCTTGTAAATAAATAAAGGTTAAATAAACTAACATTTCACCTATTATTAACTCTGGGGTGTGAAGGCATGCACAGTTGAGAGATTTTAGTTTTTTATATTATTTAGCAACATATTCATTTTTCTTTCAATTTGAAAATGTGAATGTGAAATTTTCATTTGGGATTTAATTTTAAGGAAGTCTGCGTAGACTTTCACTGGCGACTGAATATTTCCCAGCTAACAGTAAGGGTATATGTCTGGTTCGTGAAACTTAATGTTTATTACTTTTCATGTGAATCTTTAACTACCTAGCGCTGACTTGGAGGTGTAAAATGAGCTACTTCTAAAACAGCTCTATCTTTTTTAGTTTTAGTGAACTAGCCTATTCCTTTAACTTTAGAGGCGTTCTGTATATGCTGACCTTTCTAGCAATACAGCAAAGGAGGCAGTACCATGTTCATTTATCTGTACAAACTCTCTCCTACAGAAAAGACGGTGTCCCTATCGGATTTAAAGGCTGCACCTTCCACAGGTATGCTTGAGTGGGATGATGGAAGTAGATGTGACAAGTGTTACTTTACATATATTTTTGATCTGACTTCAAATCACAATAATGGACATTGTGATAGGCTAGTCATTGTCTCTTAGAAGCAACACCATGCATATGAAATAATTATTGAATCCATAAAACCTATATCTTGATGGGGTGTTGGTAATGTGTCTTTGTGTTGGTAATGCTTTTCTTCACAAGCACATTCTTACGTGTTATGATCTGGTAAGATAAAATATGAATATTTTTGTATAATTGAATTTGATTGTTAGATGAAAAGCTCCTCAGTCTGTTGCCAGTTTCAAAGTTGTTTTATTGCCGCCTCTGCTAGGGTGATAAAGGACTTCATGATCCAAGGCGGGGACTTTGTAAATGTAAGTCAATTGACTGCTCTTTGTTGTTTCTGATTTTGTTCTTTTAGAATTCCAGCAAAACTGTTAGTTTATGCAGTTATAACTACTTTTGTGCAACATGTCTTTTATCTGCACTGCGGTGCAGGTTAACTTTTTCATGTACCCAACTGTAATAGTGTGCTACAGAGTTCGAAGCCGCACATGCCTGCTACTAGATAAGCAATGAAATCTGGTGCGAGATATGTAACGGCGGACTATCGCTCTCTGCGGCTCTGGACTCTGTATTAAATTAGCATTACAATCTACTTCTAATCTAATTTGTCCTCCTTTGTTTCCCTTGACCCTGTGGTGCACCTTTAGGGCGATGGTACAGGTATCTGCAGCATCTACAGAGGACCATTTGCAGATGAAAACTTTAGAATGAAGCACTCTGCCCCTGGCCTCCTATCCATGGTACCTTCATTTCAGACAAAAAAATCACACGTATGCACACACACTGCTGTTCATACACACATGCTCCATTGGAGACATTAAACATTTATATGAATAGACATTGATTATAACTGATGTTATTGGTCGATGTAGGTGACGCATCCAGTAATAACCCTCCAATTCGTCCTCTGCAGGCAAACAGTGGCCCCGGAACCAATGGCTGTCAGTTTTTCATTACCTGTACGAAATGTGACTGGCTAGATGGAAAGCATGTGGTCTTCGGTGAGTATTACAATATTGTGGATTACAATGGATAAGATTTAACATGCTGTATGTGTATTTGGCTCATAAAATATTTTATTTCAACATTTCAGGGAAAGTGGTCGACGGCTTGCTCGTCATGAGAAAAATTGAGGTAAAAGCTCTTCATTTGATAAGGGTTTGGGAATTTATGTGCCCAGGGCAAGATATATAATGATGATCCACAACAATGAAACTTTAAGGGCCGGGGGGGGTTTCATGGAAGTAGAAGAAGGGAATACTGTTCTTAGATAATCCAGATTTAGAAACGTGATTTCAGAGCCATGTTTTAACCTTGGATTACATAGTATTGGATTATTGAGTCCTTGACTGTGCTAGAGAGTAACAAGGCTAATTTATCATCTGAATTAGTCGCTTAGTAAACAACATTGGGGCTGTTTTCTCGACACAGATTAAGCCTAGTCCTGGACTACAGAGAATTCTCCATTAAGTTTGCTTTTTAGTCCAGGACTAGGCTTAAAGGGCAGCTGAACGCAAACACCAATTTATCTGAAAATGGCTTATGTGGCATTGATATTAGTCAGAAAAAGTTATTCCAGAACCAGAATGGACTGAAGAGTGTAAGTAGGTTAATTTTGGTTATTGAATCCGTGTACTCCAAACATAGTTTTGTGTAATCGAGGTCGTCACGATTTACATGAGGGTTGGGTTTGGATTACAAACATGCCTACTAACATAGGATTTTAACGCCTAGGGAGAATTTTCATGCACAGAGAAACAGCTACGCTTATTGCGCTTTATTCAATCATAGCAGTGAACCTCCACAGACAGTGAGACAGACCTGCCCATTACACAGCGCCTTGGACTTGGACCTGTTTACATAAGACAACACGTCGCCAATGTTATGTTGAAAGAACACTTGGCCCTTAGCCCTTTATAGAGTGGCCAGTTCCTGGTGTGTTTCATAGTAAGCACTTCAGTCTGCCACTATTTTGGGCAAAATGAAAATTGAGACGATGCGCACTTATATATCAACTGCCACTTGTTAATATAAAAAACATCTAAAACCATTTGCAAGCATTTTGTGTCCTGCCGCGACCTGTTTTGTAACATAATCCGCTATGAAACACTGACAGACAGACGTATACTCTAGTAAATACTCTAGTGATAGTGAGAAAGTTGTAAAAACTAAACGGCACCGAAGCACACACGTTGCTTGATAAGCTGATTTAGCTAACTTGGGCAGCTACTAGCTAGCTTCATTGACAAACAGAGATGGAATTTTGCTAGCTAGCTAGTGATTTTGGGCACTGATACAGTGTGTAGCTGCTTGTGCCTTATTTACGATAGTTTGACAGCTTGCTGCTGATGAAGTTGTAGACGTTCTCAGAAATCAGTCCTGAGCGCAGCTAGCAGCAGCTGAGTCCATACTGTCTGCAGTGCACAATTTTTTTATGCAAATGTTTTTAACTCTGCAAAAATGTCAAAATTACAGATTTCATGATTTAGCTTAGATTAATTCTGACTATTTTTTAGGAAGAAGTAGTGATTTATGTTGTTGCTACCGTGCCTAGATAATGACAAAAAAACAACTGCCAGGGTACGAGAAAGCGAACTAAACACATCCAAGTCGTACCACATCCCCAAGACCAAAATCTTGTTTTTCATAATGAGCAGCAGAAAAACACGTGGAATCGGTGAGTTCATCCGCTCTTTAATCTGTGTCCGAAAACTTCCCCATTGTGTTTCTTGAAAGCAGAGATATGTTATTGTATAGTCAGTCAGATTTTACTATACATATCTGGCTGAAAAAATGTATCTTAGTTTAACCTCAACTCTTCTACACTTCAGAGTACACACTGTTTAGACATGAGAAGTATCTGTCGCCGGTCCCAAGCTGTTTGCAACAACCATCTGATTAATATACGTCAGAATTCTTTGTATACACTACGTCGATTGCTGGTAGTAGAATCACAACCATCATTTGGTCTCCAACAAATGTCGTAGGGTAGAAATTACTGTACCGTTTTTGAATGTTATATTGAACGTTATATGGACTCCTCTTTCCCACAGAACGTTCCTACCGGCCCAAACAACAAGCCCAAGCTTCCCATCCTCATAGCTCAGTGTGGGGAAATGTGACTCAACTCACAGGGCAAGTTTTTTTTTTTAGGACAGCCACACAACCTCTTTTTGTACTTGAATAAGTGTGTTCTTCTCCCATGCTTGCGCTCAATAGACATCAACCAAATTCTGTTTACTTCTGTAACTTGAGTGGAAGTCAGTCTGTCAGTTTGCCACACAATCATGACGTCTCCTATGAATAGTATAGCTATGCAAATTGCCAACAGTTTTGCATTGCTTGAGTTTGTAAAATTCAGAGACTTTAAATCTAGGATGTAAGGCATCTTGGACATCAACTAGTCTTGAGCCTCATTACTCTTTACAGAAAAAAGATTTCAGTTCCAAGTATCACCAATCGATACATTTCCTATGTGTAATTCGATAACTCACTAGTAAATGTATAGACTACTGTAGCCTACTAAAATGTTTTCTCAATGCCTAGCTATGAATAACAATTATTGGAAATTCAATGTTTTGTATGGAATCTGTGGAACCTTTTTATAAATGGATAATATAAATGTGCTTTTTGGTGCAGCTGTTTTGTTCAGTAGTTGTTTTTCGAAATGTCAGGTTTTCAACAATTATTTGGTATCCCCCACCAACAATGTATGTGAGTAACAAGACATTGAGTTTTCTGATAGCCTAAACAGAATAGATTCCACATATGGACAATATTGAGGTTTATCAATTTGTCAGGTATAATAAATTGTTTAACTGTTTTGTCAACTACTGCTGGTATTCTAATTTATTAAGACATCTAAACCTATGAACCATATTACAGTGAGGGGAAAAAAGTATTTGATCCCCTGCTGATTTTGTACGTTTGCCCACTGACAAAGAAATGATCAGTCTATAATTTTAATGCTAGGTTTATTTGAACAGTGAGAGACAGAATAACAACAAAAATCCTGAAAAACGCATGTGAAAAATGTTATAAATTGATTTGCATTTTAATGAGGGAAATAAGTATTTGACCCCCTCTCAATCAGAAAGATTTCTGGCTCCCAGGTGTCTTTTATACAGGTAATGAGCTGAGATTAGGAGCACACTCTTAAAGGGGGTGCTCCTAATCTCAGTTTGCTTCTGTGGACAGGTGTCTTTTATAAAGGTAACAATCTATCAATCAGATTCCAAACTCTCCACCATGGCCAAGACCAAAGAGCTCTCCAAGGATGTCAGGGACAAGATTGTAGACCTACACAAGGCTGGAATGGGCTACAAGACCATCGCCAAGCAGCTTGGTGAGAAGGTGACAACAGTCGGTGCGATTATTTGCAAATGGAAGAAACACAAAATAACTGTCAATCTCCCTTGGCCTGGGGCTCCATGCAAGATCTCACCTCGTGGAGTTGCAATGATCATGAGAACGGTGAGGAATCATCCCAGAACTACACGGGAGGATTTTGTCAATTATCTCAAGACAGCTGGGACCATAGTCACCAAGAAAACAATTGGTAACACACTACGCCGTGAAGGACTGAAATCCTGCAGCGCCCGCAAGGTCCCCCTGCTCAAGAAAGCACATACAGTGGGGCAAAAAAGTATTTAGTCAGCCACCAATTGTGCAAGTTCTCTCACTTAAAAAGATGAGAGGCCTGTAATTTTCATCATAGGTACACTTCATCTATGACAGACAAAATGAGGAAAGAAAATCACATTGTAGGATTTTTAATGGATTTATTTGCAAATTATGGTGGAAAATAAGTATTTGGTCACATACAAACAAGCAAGATTTCTGGCTCTCACAGACCTGTAACTTCTTCTTTAAGAGGCTCCTCTGTCCTCCACTCGTTACCTGTATTAATGGCACCTGTTTGAACTTGTTATCAGTATAAAAGACACCTGTCCACAACCTCAAACAGTCACACTCCAAACTCCACTATGGCCAAGACCTAAGAGCTGTCAAAGGACACCAGAAACAAAATTGTAGACCTGCACCAGGTTGGGAAGACTGAATCTGCAATAGGTAAGCAGCTTGGTTTGAAGAAATCAACTGTGGGAGCAATTATTAGGAAATGGAAGACATACAAGACCACTGATAATCTTCCTCGATCTGGGGCTCCACGCAAGATCTCACCCGTGGTCAAAATGATCACAAGAACGGTGAGCAAAAATCCCAGAACCACACGGGGGACCTAGTGAATGACCTGCAGAGAGCTGGGACCAAAGTAACAAAGCCTACCATCAGTAACACACTACGCCGCCAGGGACTCAAATCCTGCAGTGCCAGGCGTGTCCCCCTGCTTAAGCCAGTACATGTTTAGGCCCGTCTGAAGTTTGCTAGAGAGCATTTGGATGATCCAGATGAGGATTGGGAGAATGTCATATGGTCAGATGAAACCAAAATAGAACTTTTTGGTAAAAACTCAACTCGTCGTGTTTGGAGGACAAAGAATGCTGAGTTGCATCCAAAGAACACCATACCTACTGTGAAGCATGGGGTGGAAACTTTGGGGCTGTTCATGCTTTGGGGCTGTTTTTCTGCAAAGGGACCAGGACTGACTGATCCGTGTAAAGGAAAGAATGAATGGGGCCATGTATCGTGAGATTTTGAGTGAAAACCTCCTTCCATCAGCAAGGGCATTGAAGATGAAACGTGGCTGGGTCTTTCAGCATGACAATGATCCCAAACACACCGCCTGGCAACGAAGGAGTGGCCGTAAGAAGCATTTCAAGGTCCTGGAGTGGCCTAGCCAGTCTCCAGATCTCAACCCCATAGAAAATCTTTGAAAGTCCGTGTTGCCCAGCGACAGCCCCAAAACATCACTGCTCTAGAGGAGATCTGCATGGAGGAATGGGCCAAAATACCAGCAACAGTGTGTGAAAACCTTGTGAAGACTTACAGAAAACGTTTGACCTCTGTCATTGCCAACAAAGGGTATATAACAAAGTATTGAGATAAACTTTGTTATTGACCAAATACTTATTTTCCACCATAATTTGCAAATAAATAAATTAAAAATCCTACAATGTGATTTTCTGGATTTCTTTTTCTCATTTCGTCTGTCATAGTTGAAGTGTACCTATGATGAAAATTACAGGCCTCTCTCATCTTTTTAAGTTGGAGAACTTGCACAATTGGTGGCTGACTAAATACTTTTTTGCCCCACTGTATACATGCCCGTCTGAAGTTTGCCAATGAACATCTGAATGATTCAGAGGACAACTTGGTGAAAGTGTTGTGGTCAGATGAGACCAAAATGGTGCTCTTTGGCATCAACTCAACTCGCCATGTTTGGAGGAGGAGGAATGCTGCCTATGACCCCAAGAACACCATCCCCACCGTCAAACATGGAGGTGGAAACATTATGCTTTGGGCGTGTTTTTCTGCTAAGGGGACAGGACAACTACACCGCATCAAAGGGACGATGGACGGGGCCATGTACTGTCAAATATTGGGTGAGAACATCCTTCCCTCAGCCAGGGCATTGAAAATGGGTCGTGGATGGGTATTTTAGCATGACAATGACCCAAACACATGGCCAAGGCAACAAAGGAGTGGCTCAAGAAGAAGCACATTAAGGTCCTGGAGTGACCTAGCCAGTCTCCAGACCTTAATCCCATAGAAAATCTGTGGAGGGAGCTGATGGTTCGAGTTGCCAAACGTCAGCCTCAACCTTAATGACTTGGAGAAGATCTGCAAAGAGGAGTGGGACAAAATCCCTCCTGAGATGTGTGCAAACCTGGTGGCCAACTACAAGAAACGTCTGACCTCTGTGATTGCCAACAAGGGTTTTTCCACCAAGTACTAAGTCATGTTTTGCAAAGGGGTCAAATACTTATTTCCCCATTAAAATGCAAATCAATTTATAAAAATTTTCACATGTGTTTTTCAGGATCTTTTTTGTTATTTTGTCTCTCACTGTTCAAATAAACCTAACATTAAAGTTATAGACTGATCATTTCTTTGTCAGTGGGCAAACGTACAAAATCAGCAGGGGATCAAATACTTTTTTCCCTCACTGTATATATTACGATTGAGAAGCAATCTCAAAAGCATTCACAAAGTTCCTCAGGTAATGGATGGACTGTAAGTAAGTTGGACAAAATCAGACCTTTTTTTAAAACTGGGCTTAAAGAAAATACGCTTCCCAACCCCCACGCCTGAACTCGCCTTGGACCCTTTCCCTCCCAGTACAAAAGAATCCTTTCAGATGGAGCTCGGCTCTCTTATGGAGCAGGAAGAGTTTTTGGGGGGCTTGGTGGGAGGCTTCTGGGGTCAATGTTAAAGGCTGTCTTTGTGTGGGACAACAGGGTTCGACCATTAACAACAGGCTCTTCACACATCAACCAGTACTCATAAACCGTGCCAGCGGGCATTAACATGACAAAAGATGGAGGGGCTGTTTCGCGCTCAGGCTTGGGCTGGCTGGCTGTCTAGTCTACCACACTGGCAAGTGGATCCTTTTAAATGTTGGATTTTAGTCGAGGACAATGATGACAATTTAGCAGTGGTGTAAAGTACTTAAGTAAAAATATTTTAATGTACTACTTAATTCATTTTTTGGGTTATCTGTACTTTACAATTTATATTTTGGACTACTTTTACTTCACTACATTCCTTAAGAAAATATTGTACTTTTTACTCAATACATTTTCCTTGACACCCAAAAGTACTCGTTACATTTTTTTATGCTTTGCAGGACAGGAAATGTGTCCAATTCACGCACTTATCAACCGAACATCCCTGGTCAATCCCTACTGCCTCTGATCTGGCGGATTCACTAAACACACATGCTTCATTTGTAAATTATGCCTGAATGTTGGAGGGTGCCCGTGGCTTTCTGTAAATTAATAAAACAAGAAAAATGGTGCCATCTGGTTTGCTTAATTTAAGGATTTCTTAAATTTTTATACTTTTAAGTATATTTTTAACTAAATACTTGTAGACTTTTTACTCAAGTATAATTTTACTGGGTGACTTTTACTTGAGTCAAGTATGACAGTTGGGTACTTTTTCCACCACTGCAATTTAGAGTTTGTTTGATTTGAGGAAAATGTTGATAGGAAACCAAATCCTTTCCTGTGAAAATGAGCCAGAAATCTTTTTGGATAGAAATACCTCTTGGTGCTGCTACAGACTAAAGAGAAACACTTGACATACAGTTGAAGTCAGAAGTTTACATAAACCCTTAGCCAAATACAATTAAACTCAGTTTTTCACAATTCCTGACATTTAATCCTAGTAAAAATTCCCAGTCTTAGGTCAGTTAGGATAACCACTTTATTTTAAGAATGTGAAATGTCAGAATAATAGTAGAGAGAATGATTTGTTTAAGCTTTTATTTCTTTCATCACATTCCCAGTGGGTCAGAAGTTTACATACACTCAATTAGTATTTGGTAGCATTGTCTTTAAATTGTTTAACCTGGGTCAAATGTTTTGGGTAGCCTTCCACAAGCTTCCCACAATAGGTTGGGTGAATATTGGCCCATTCCTCCTGACAGAGCTGGTGTCACTGAGTCAGTTTTGTAGGCCTCCTTGCTCGCACACGCTTTTTCAGTTCTGCCCACACATTTTCTATAGGATTGAGGTCAGGGTTTTGTAAGTATGTTTGGTGTCATTGTCCATTTGGAAGACCCATTTGCGACCAAGCTTTAACCACCTGACTGATGTCTTGAGATGTTGCTTCAATATATCCACATAATTTTCCTCCCTCATGATGCCATCTTTTTTGAGGAATGCACCAGTCCCCCATGCAGCAAAGCACCCCCACAACATGATGCTGCCACCCCCGTGCTTCACGGTTAGGATGGTGTTCTTCGGCTTGCAAGCATCCCCTTTTTCCTCCAAACATAACGATGGTCATTATGGCCAAACAGTGCCAGCTCCACGCATCAGACCTGCAGTGCGCCTCTCCAGCCCGGTGCGTCCAGTGCCAGCTCCCCGAACTCGCCCAGAGGTGCGTGAGACCAGCCCGGTGCGTCCAGTGCCAGCTCCACGCACCAGGCGTCCAGTGCGCATCCCCAGCCTAGTACGTCCTGTTCCGGCTCCACGCACCAGGCCTCCAGGGTGTCGTCCCAGCCCAGTACGTCCTGTTCCGGCTCCACGCATCGGGCCCCCAGTGCGTCTTCTCGGGCCGGTACGGCCCGCCACGGAGCCGCCACCGACACAGAAGGCCCACCCGAACCCCCCCATTGAATGTTGGTTGCGGTCGGAGTCTGCACTTTTGGGGGGGGGGTACTGTCACGTGTTTTTGTTCTATGTTGAGTTTTGTGTTGGTTCCCAATTAGAGGCAGCTGTTAGTCGTTGCCTCTAATTTAGAATCCTATTTAGTTTGTTCCCTTCCCCATCTGCCTTTGTGGGTTATTGTTTTGAGTTAGTGCATGTGTTTGCACTCCTCTATTGGTTACTGTCTGTTGCATATCTTTGCATAACTCCAACCACGTTGCGCCTTGGTCCATTTCTGTACAAGATCGTGACAGCGGTTTTGGAGCAGTGGCTTCTTCCTTGTTGAACGGCCTTTCAGGTTATGTCAATATAGGACTCGTTTTACTGTGGATATAGATACTTTTGTACCTGTTTCCTCCAGCATCTTCACAAGGTCCTTTGCTGTTGTTCTGGGATTGATTTGTATGATGTCTGCGTGGTACCTTCAGGTGAACCAGACTTGTGGAGGTCTACATTTTTTTTTTCTGAGGACTTGGCAGATTTTCTTTTGATTTTCTCATGATGTCAAGCAAAGAGGCACTGAGTTTGAAGGTAGGCCTTGAAATACATCCACGGGTACACCTCCAATTGACTCAAATTATGTCAATTAGCTTATCAGAAGCTTCTAAAGCCATGATATCATTTTCTGGAATTTTCCAAGCTGTTTAAAGTTACAGTCAACTTAGTGTATGTAAACTTCTGACCCACTGGAATTGTGATACAGTGAATTATAAGTTAAATAATCTGTCTGTAAACAATTGTTGGAAAAATTGCTTGTGTCATGCACAAAGTAGATGTCCTAACTGACTTGCCAAAACTATAGTTTGTTAACAAGAAATTTGTGGAGTGGTTGAAAAACCAGTTTTAATGACTCCAACCTAAGTGTATGTAAACTTCCGACTTCAAATGTACATATCAGTGATACATAAAATGATACACAAACTGTAATATGATAAAGATGTGCCTAGAAGTACATATGGTTATTGAATAATATCCTTTATTTGTAAAGCGCAATTTTATACAGTGACCACAACTTTTTGTAATAAAGAATGCGTATAAAAACAATGAAACATAATAAATGATAAAGGCAGCATAGAATAATACAAATTAATACAAACACATAGGAATAAGATGTTAAAAAGGAAGACAAAAGTTAGCAAGACTAATTACAAGCCAAACTAAAGAGGTTGAACCTTAGTATCCATTTATTTATTTTTTTACAAGCAAGGCTGTTTTTTGCCTCCCTCCTTTTTAGATGACGTGGTACAGCATTCCAGTTGTGGGTTGTAAAAGCTAAAAGCCGCTTCCCCACTTGACAGTAATATGTGTACGGAATTCCAGAAAAATCTGGAAAATACATAGAAATTGCCTTGGAGCATTCTATTAATAGCTCCTAGAATAATCTTATCTTTAGTTTTGATGTCAGCAACTATAGACATTACTATAAGGTTACAGTAACTGACTAATAGCCTGCATTGTTTAAGGGCACTCTGTTTTATTTTTAAGTGATGCTGGGACACAACAGGACACTTGACATTCATGAGAGCACCCTGGAACCTACCCTCCTTCCTATTCTCTTTTTCCAACCCACAGCCATTCCAGTGGGGATTTTGGTTCCACTCTGGCCATGATAACCAAACTGAAACATGTATAATTATCCTTATAACAACTAAAAGATAGGCTAGGTAGCTACCAGGCAGGGTGGTCCATAGCTAGTGGAGACTGGTAATTGTGGAATAGCAATGTGAAGGGTACAGTGAATCTCAAAACAACCATTTAAGAGTTTAAAGACTGATATTGACTCAACAAGCTCATGTAATATGATTCACAGAGAATAAAAAGAAAGTATTAATTATTTCATTATTATTCATTAATTTGGTATTTTTCATTCATGTAAAATAATGATTGATCCCACTTAAAATGAAAAATGACTAAGGCTTAATGAAGCCTTCACCTTTCATCAGGCCTATATAGATGCTTCAGAAAACATTCATAAGCAATTGTCTATAGTTATAAAAGGGTGACAAAAGGCTTGTGTCACTGTCATATTTGGCAAATCACCAGAAAAGTCAGTCACCATTATTAGTCAGTTGTACAACCGAATGCCTTCAACTGAAATGTGTCTTCTGCATTTAACCCAACCCCTCTGAATCAGAGAGGTGCGGGGGGCTGCCTTAATCAACATCCACGTCTTCGGCACCCGGGGAACAGTGGGTTAACTGCCTTGTTCAGGGGCAGAACGACAGATTTTTACCTTGTCAGCTCGGGGATTCGAACTTGCAACCCTCCGGTTACAAGTCCAACGCTCTAACCACTAGGCTACCTGCCACCCCCCTTTTATATCACCTTTTATATCACTCATACGACTTTGCTTTGGCCTTTATGTGATTTGTGAAAGATGTATGTAGAGTGCTTATGAAGACTCTATGAATGCTCTATAAACCCTTCAAGTCGGTTAGTTTTAAAATGATGCGGCCAAACATTTTATACAGACCTAGAGTTACCAGCCTCAGAAAATGCAGCCCAAATAAATACTTCAGACTTCATGTAACACACATCTCAACATCAACTGTTCAGTGACTACTGCGTGAATCAGGCCTTCATGATTTGAATTGCTTCAAAGAAACCACTACTAAAGGACACCAATAAGAAGAGACTTGCTTGGGCCAAGAAACACGAGCAATGGACATTAGACCGGTGGAAATCTGTCCTTTGGTCTGATGAGTCCAAATTTGCGATTTTTGGTTCCAACCGCTGTGTCTTTGTGAGACGCAGAGTAGGTGAACGGATGATCTCCGCATGTGTGGTTCCCAACGTGAAACATGGAGGAGGAGGTGTGGGGGTGCTTTGCTGGTGACACTGCCAGTGATTTATTTAGAATTCAAGACACACTTAACCAGCATGGCTACCACAGCATTCTGCAGCGATACGCTGGTTTGCTCTCAGTGGGACTATAATTTGTTTTTCAACAGGACAATGACCCAACATACCTCCAGGCGGTGTAAGGGCTATTTGACTAAGAAGGAGAGTGATGGAGTGCTGCATCAGATAACCTGGCCCTCACAATCACCCGACCTCAACCCAATTGAGATGGTTTAGGATGAGTTGGACCGCAGAGTGAAGGGAAATCAGCCAACAAGTGCTCAGCATATGTGGGAACTCCTTCAAGACTGTTGGAAAAGCATTCCAGGTGAAGCTGGTTGAGAGAATGCCAAGAGTGTGCAAAGGGTGGCTACTTTGAATAATATAAAACATTGTTTAACACGTTTTTGGTTACTACATGATTCCATATGTGTTATTTCATAGTTTTGATGTCGTCACTATTATTCTACAATGTAGAAAATAATAAAAATAAAGAAAAACCCTTGAATGAGTAGGTGTATCCAAACTTTTGACTGGTACTGTATGAAACTCACTCCTCAGCCCGAATTGTCCCCACTTGCACTGCTGAATAGCTAGCTTTTCAGGTGGCGCTACTAGGTAAGATGCTTCAGGAAATCAGTCATTTTCGAGGCAGAGGCCCTGGGGTTGAGCCTTTTGTATGAACCGAATCAGGAGGAAGAGGGAACTTGCAAAGCAAGCAGTGTGACCTGCATCAGCAGTTGCGCTCTGCTAAACACTGGGGTCACTGTGGAGTAAATTGGGGGGTGATTGTCCCACATGGGGATGCATGAAACTCACTCCGCAACCTGAAGTGTCTTGCGCCGATGAATAGTTAGCTTTTCGGGGGTGTGACTATGAGACTTCTGTAGGGCGGTCAAGTGTGTTTGCGAGGCAGAGGCCCTGGGTTCTGAGTTGAATCAGTGCAGTAATCAAAAGCAATGTAATACTAAAAATAACACTGTCCTGGGCCCACATTTTTGGTTTTTGCCCTAGCACTACACAGCTGATTTCAAATAATCAAAGCTTGATGATGACTTGGTTAGTTGAATCAGCTGTATAGTACTATGGCAAAAAAAGCTGCTTTACACCTACAAATAAGGTATTTCAAAAAAAAAATATTGTAGCAATAATTTAAAAACATGAATATCAATTCAGGTTTCTGGGTCAGAATTAATGTTACAAGGTTTAGGCTCAGCATGTGTTTCAAGTTTTATGTAAACTTTGACCTAAACCTTATTAATGTTTTGTTTTCTCTTTATTGTAGTAGCTATGAGTACTGTACAATGTATATTTACAAATTTGTTTAGCTACAATGGGCGGAATCGATTATGCTCAGTCGCGGCCTGGACGTGAACGCGCAAAAGTGGTGAGGGAGGAGCTCAAACGGTAATCTCATCTGACAACAAGGTGCATCTTCCAGAAATATATATTTTCCATCAAATATGTTTGAAACTAGTTTTCATTAGGAAGACAAAGCGTTTTTATCAAAAGTAATCACTTTTGCATGTGAAAACAGAATCCTATTACTCCACATGCTCCCACGTCACTTTGGTTTTGTGTTCGCCGTGGAATGCAATCAATTTTCACCCGGTGCAAAACTCGCTTGGCCGGGCCAGATTAATCTAATCCCCGGTCTTGGTCGCCTGTCTGGCTCTGGCTCATAGGTCTGGCTCTGTCTTGTAGGCGGTGCTTGTTTTCGACATCATTTCTCTTGTACCAATACATTTTCAGGGCAGCCATATTTCTGAAAAACTGTCAACCAATGAGGGGATTATATTAATCTGTCCCGAGCGCCCGGTTGACGTATTTTGCGCAGGGTGAAATTTGATAGCATTCGTTTTGGAATCGGGCTGACTCCCGGGCGTGAGCCAGGTGCCCTGTTCAAAACCCACTGCGAAGTCTGATCAAAACAAAAGTCACATAGTTAAGCACGTGGAGTAATGAGTAGGACTGTGTTTTTTCAAAGTGATTTGCTTTTGATAAAAACGCTTGATTTGACTTCCCAATTAAAAGTAGAAATTCAAACGTATGTACGTTACTTTCCCGTTCAGTCACGGGCCATAGAGCGGTGCCCCGCGGTTCAGTATAATCGAATCCGCCCATTGTTACGTTTATCGTGAGGAAATAATTGACCAATCATATTAGAGTAGGCGGGACTACGGCTGGGGATAGTCCACTGCATCGTTTTTTGTTCCTCCCAGTTCGATCGGCAACGGGAGAAAGGAAAGTTGAGAGCCCGAAGGCAGCAGCCCCCACCACCGCCGGCCCAGGTTACCATCTAGCACCGGGAAATACACTAGAGAGCCACCGCCGGCATTACCAACCAGAAACCATGAGCAGCGAGGCCGAGACACAACAACCACCGGAGCCTGCTGTGGATTCGGAGAGCCCACCCAGCCCGCCAGCTACAGCTTCCGCGGGGGATAAGAAGGTCATCGGTAACGTTAAGCTACATAGTTAGCCAAGTGGAACATTATTGAATGCCAAATTAGAATTTATTGGCACGGTAACGTTAATTCCAAACATGAATCAAACTAGTTACGTTAACTTGTTATCAAAAGGTGATGTCTAAATTAATTGTAGTTAACTAAGTTAGTAACTAGAATGGCTAGCTAAAACGAACGTTATGTTCTCATCAAATGTATGTTAACTAAAGTGACAATTCAAAATGTCAGTTGGTGTAACGTTTTTCTACTTAAGTTACCTAGCTGAAGTTGGCACATTCTGCTTAGATACTATAGCTAGTCAGTAGTCTTACCATATATCTGTTAGTCAAGTTCCGAGTTAATGAATACTGGAAGTTAGCCTTATCCGCTGTCTCGGCCATCAATGTCCTAATATTGATTTAGCCAACCGCAGCTAGCCTTTCTGCTAAATGGCTTGAAGGAATTATTGGCCTTGTTCGTGGCCGATTACCGGATCCCCAAACGCATACTGGTTGCACATAAAATAACACAGATCCCATAGCCGGGATAGGTACTATACAACGCGTGTTTTCACAATTCCCCTTTGTAAAGTAATTGTAGCCCTTTTTAGGGAGTTGGAACAAAACACGAATTGGAGGCCAACGACCACACCACAGAGCCACGATTGCAATCGTATGATATCCCTTTGTTTGCGGAGATGCACATACTAGCTAGATGGTTAGCTTGCTTGATAGCCATCGTGCTAACAGTCTAAGGTAGCTAGCTACTTACGTTATATTGCTAACTTTCGATAACTAGCTAATGTCATGTTTCACCTCCCCCAAATTAGTATTTTGTTTTAACGAAGTTAAGTTGCAGATGGAGTAGCCAACCAACTAGCTTCACATTATGTCGAGTGGATAGTGGCAACCAAAATGTCCGCCTCGATGTTCGGAATCTATTCCTTTCTTTTGTCCAGCGTTGGCTGACAATTTCACTGCTATCGTGCTTAAAACGTTACCCATCACTCGCGTAAGAAATACTCACTCGGTGCCCATGGGTATTTATTTGAGTTGTTGAGTAACAGGTTTAAGCATCCTGGCCCGTATCCAACCACATGGTTGAGACCTAAGGCAATCTGCTAGCTAAGTTAGCTACAGTAGCTAGCTAAGCTTGCTAAATCGCTAGCTAGCATCTTAAGGCGCGACACCACGTGTGAAGATTCAAGCACTTCCTTGTGCGCATTGAAACTGGGGAAATGGTTTTGCATCTAGTTCCGGGCAGTAAATGATTAGCTGCCCAGGTTACACATTATACCAGGCACTCTGATCAGTTGTGTACATGGCGTAGAACACATTGAACGCCTAGGCTGGTACCGGTAAGCTCTGGCCTCATAAGACCCTCGTCACGTAGGACGGGCATTATTGAAAGCTAA
This sequence comes from Brachymystax lenok tsinlingensis, assembly GCA_030435695.1. NCBI lineage: Eukaryota > Metazoa > Chordata > Actinopteri > Salmoniformes > Salmonidae > Brachymystax > Brachymystax lenok. The sequence continues at coordinate 34,385,056 of CM059802.1, read as the reverse complement.
TAATATGCGTTGGACCATGCCATAGCAGCTGGCAGACAAACACCAAGGGTTTAGCGGCGGAATCTATAAAAAGCTCAATGGTTAATTATAACTTAACCAGTGTATTTTCCTATCTTGGTTGGTCTTTCATTATCTGTCTTGCCATTTGATTGCCCACGTGAAGTGCTCTTGACCCATTCCCCCTTTGAGTAATATTTGAATGAGAACGAAAGCAGCTACTGTGCATGGTACATCTTTTGCAGGGTTATAGTTGTTAACGGCTACATTTTGTCTTTTCCAGCAACTAAGGTTTTGGGTACAGTCAAATGGTTCAACGTCAGAAATGGCTATGGCTTCATCAACAGGTAAGTTGCCCCCTCCCCTGGGCGTGTCCAAAAGCCGCAAATATGAAGTGTGTGTGTGAAGGAACATTCTCAATCCTATTATGGCTTTGATTTGCTTACAAAGCTGGGAAGCAGATTTGGCTGTCCGCAACATGCTCTTCTTGTCGTGTCACAATTAAGCCAGATGGTTCTGTTAAAAGCAGTTAGCCTAAATTTATAAAATAGACATACCTTTTAATCCACTAAATGTAACTAATCGGTGTCTCCCTTCTACCACAAGGAATGACACAAAGGAAGACGTCTTTGTCCACCAGGTAACAAACTCCAAAATTCTCCATGGATCGAGTAATGTATTGTGTATCTTTTTACCCTTTTCCAGGAATCCAAATTGGATTGTACATGGTGTCCCAAAGGCAACTGTCTATAATGAGATGTTATGCCTTTTGTTTTAGACTGCCATAAAGAAAAACAACCCAAAGAAATACCTTCGCAGTGTTGGAGATGGCGAAACTGTGGAGTTTGATGTGGTTGAGGGGGAGAAGGTATTTGCAGGCTCATTAATATGCCTTAATATTTTTGGGAATATTTAAAGCTGCGCTGTGAGTTATAGATCTGCCATTCTCATTGAAAGCAAGTCTAAGTGGTAGAGCTGTTCTGTGTGCTTCCCGTTAAGTGTAGTTTTACTTACACCAGCTGAAAATGAAATAACCTAATTAACAACAATTTAGTGGGTGCTTATATTTGTCCTATTAAGTAATGTGTGTATTGGAATGTATTTTTTGCATATCCTGCTCTAAGGAATTGATAATGCCATACCCCAACTCTCGGGGAGAGTTGGGTTATGGCATTATCAATTCCCTAGAGTAATTAGGATTAAGTGCATTGCTCAAGGGCACATTGACAGATTTTTCACTTTAGTTGCTCGGGTATTTGAACTAGCACCTTTTCGGTTACTTGCCCAACGCTCTGACAGCTAGGCTACCTGCCGGACTAACCTTTATTCTCCAGAATGGTAGTGTGCCCCCCAATGGTCCGAACAGTGTTTGAATCTCTTCCCAGGGAGCAGAGGCAGCCAATGTGACCGGCCCAGCGGGTGTCCCAGTCCAGGGGGAGCAAGTATGCAGCTGACCGGAACCGCTACAGGCGGTACCCCCGCAGGAGGGGTCCAGCCCGTGACGGCGAATACCCGGACAACTACCAGAGTGACGGCGAGGGTGAAGGAGAGCGTCCCCCCCGCAAGAGCCGCGAGTGTGCTGAGAGTGCCCCAGAAGGAGAGATGCAGCCCCAGCAGCGCAGGCCCCCCTTCCCCGGGAGACGGCGCTACCCCCCTTACTTTGTACGTAGACGCTACGGCCGTCGGCCCCCGTACACCAACGCACCTCGCGGAGAGATGACTGAGGTACGCTGTCACAGGCACTCCTGAAACAGTCCGGCCCAGTTCCAGTGATGTCATACACTCTCATCGAACGCGCCACACTTTGTTTTGGCCGGACAAAACCAAACCTTATGTATTGGTCAACAGACCAATAAAGGTTCACCAAAATAGGTCTACATAGTCTATACTGACCAGACCGAAAGTGGGCTCCAAACCACTGGTCAACAGACCAATACAAGTCTTATCATTCCGTCAACCTCCAAAGCGTTACACCTGCTGTTGGTTGCCACACGTGCAGTGACTAAAATATACAATATAGTGGCTGGTGATTCTATCCCGATAATAGGTAGAATCTACTGCACACCAAGGCAGAACTGGAAAAACAGGAAAGTGTCTCCCCACAGATGCAAATTAATTTAATGGTTGCTAAGCTTTCAGTCAACTGTCATCAGAGCATATCTTTTCCTGTTTTTTCACATTCTTTCTAGTGAGTTTCAGACCCGGATCTAGGATGAGTCAGGCCTTTGACTAACTCTTGTTTGTTTTTAGGGTGGAGAAGGTGACGAGAACCAGGGAGGTCCAGACCAGGGCAACAAACCAATGAGACAGAACTACTACAGAGGCTTCCGACCAAGGTTCGCATGTTGTTTGACACAAGGCTGCAAGGAAGGGTTATAACCTCAACACGAATGGACCTAGAACTTAATACACCAGAGTTTAGTTCTGGGTTAACCAAGATTATCCCTATAGTTATAATTGAAATGCCTGACCCTGGTGATCTTGCCAAACGATCTTAAATGATTCCAGAACTAAACTATCTTTGTAAATATCAATGCTGTTGAAATGATGATTTTCATGTCTCTTCTCTGACAGAATAATGGAGAGAGCATAAACACCTCTGATCTCAGCATGTTCATATTTACTTGCCCCTCAACACGGTTTAATTTGAGAATTTGTTTCCATTTTGAGTCATTTTATCAATCCTGTGGTCCATGTTATGACAAGGTCTTTCTCTGCCAGTATGCCTTAATGATGAACTTGTATGTGGGCATGGTATTTAAATTGTACTTAAATCAGAAATGGTTGAGTGCACAGCCACAACTTGAACACCAACACTTGTTTTAAGCTCAAATGCATGCTGCCCGTGGACAATTCTTTACTCGTTTCAACCAAGGACAGACATTTTTTACACACTTCAGCGGTCCCATTCTATAAGCTTCTGGCCTACCACTTTGGCTGAGCTGTTGGTTGTATATATTTCCACTAAACAATAACAGCACTTAAAGTTTACCGGTGCAGCTCTAGCAGGGCAGAAATTTGACCCAACTGACTTGCTGGTGGCATGCTATGACAGTGCCATGTTGAAGTCTTCAGTAAGGCAATTCTACTGCCAATGTTTACCTGGGGAGATTGGGTGTGGCTGAATCCACTAATTTGGAGTGTCCACATTCCTGTGACTGAGCGTCTCAATGCAGTCTTGTGTAGAAAAACTTTGTTTTTTGAATACATTGGATTAAAGTAGACTCAGAGCAACAAAGGTTGGAGATCATACATTGCAGTTGAGGAACTGGAAAATAATTCCATGTTGAAAGTTGCTAAACTTGTAACCCCACTTGATAATGGTTCTGTTTGGAAAAAGTAATGATTAGAGTAGTTACATTTCCAATTCCTAACCCTAAAATGGAATTCGCTGTCATGTTTGGAAGTTTTGGGTGCTAGGGGCCATCTTGAGATGATGCAGATGTTAAAGTGTGTGTCCCTCAACTCCCACAGCAGGGGTGGCGGTCCACCCCGTCCCAGACCGGTGCGGGACGGCGATGGGGAAAACAAGGAGAACCAGGATGGTGATGGTGAGAACCAGGAGCCCCGCCAGCGCCGCTACCGCCGAAACTTCAACTATCGCCGCAGACGCCCACAGACTGGCGGCAAGCCCCAGGATGGCAAGGAGGCCAAGACCGACGGCGAACCATCTACAGAGAAAACGCCCGCTCCCCCGCGGCCGAGCAGGGCGGGGCTGAGTAGAAACTGCCGGCATACCATCTCTACCATCGTCCGGGTGAGTCCAACACACTACACCTGATTTCTGGAATATGGTAAAATAAAATCCTATGCTGGATTCAATTTCAATGCAGTCAAGATTAGTTTTTGTTCAATATTAGGACTGCAAGATTATTCATGGTAAATATACAAATAAATTCACTTTTTTCCCCAAGCACGCTGGCATTTATTTGGAGAAATGGGTCCATATTTAAATAGATCTTTAAGCAATTTAGTGATGAGTGTCTAGTTGACAGAAAGGGACAGGGAAAGTGCAAGTGTTAATTAAATATTCCAGGAATTGTTTAACCATTAAGTACATGCATTCTTGTTGCGTCAAAGGAATAACAACCCACATTTTAGGACAACAGGCTGCATTAAATCTGCTTGCGGGCAGTCTGTTTGAGACCCCTGATTCAGTGGAAAAGTCCATATCAGATTGCCATTGGTGTAGTATCCTGGGCCAGTTCACTCGAGTTCTAAAGCCAGCCTCAGTCTGCACTTTCCATTGACACTGCTCCATCGCCCAAGGCAGGGGCAGAATGAGGTAATGCCATGGATTTGATAAAGCAAACTGGCTGCCTGATTAGTCCTGCCCATTGTGCCATGTCTGATGCTGGCTTCAACCTCTGCCCCTGTTGCACATTCATCAGTTGACTGATGCAGTCAAGGGATTTGACCAGTAATGTATTTTCTTTAACTGTCTCTTTTCTCTACAGTTGTCAAAGAAGAAACAAAGATCTGAGCAATAAGATTTGACTTGACGATCGTCTTAAGCTTGCACCATGAATTTGACCAGATTACCACCGATTGCCTGCAGAATCTATGCAGACCTGTTTTGTTCCATTATTTTTGACAGCTAAAAAGTTTGGGGGAAACAGATGTTTTTCTAAATCGGTCCTAAGTTTTTACACCAAATGGTTTTTAAAAGTAATTTGATATCTGGTCAGTTGACATTTTTAAATAACTTTTTATGTATTCAAACATGAATTTTAACAACGCAAGCTCAAATAAAAAGTCAAGAGAACTGTTGACTCAACTTTGTTTTGCACTGCTCTGTCCAAATACATGACAACCACTCCTTCAGTGACACAAGGACTTGGTTGGGTATACTGTAGTTAAGAATGTATACAAGTTTGAATATTTATTTGGCACTCGCAGGCATGATACAATTCTCTTAGCGTCAGTAATGCCTTCCCCGTCAATGTTATGTCCCACCACCATGGCATGTTTCAAATGAATGTAAATAGAAATTCAGACTGACATTAAATTCATACATCTACCATTTCAAATGTACATGGCAACTAACTTCCTGCCCAAGCAAGTGAGGTCTGTTACTGATAGGCAGGGATGTTGGTTGGCTAAACGTTGGTCTCCTTGCGCAGACGCTTCATACGCTGTACATTGTTCTCCATGGCAATGCGGTTGGTGATCTCTGTGGCACAACTGGCAGGGAACCAGCCTCTCTCTCCATCCCTCATCCTCTCCCCATGGCACCAGTCTACGACAGGAAGATATTTTGGTAGCAAGATTAGACACGTCAATGCATTTGCCTTCATGGTTTTGCTAAAAAGCTGAGGGATGGGGTTTGAGAAAAATTCAGCCAGAGCTATGGCTGCAAGGACAAAGTATAGCTTCGCCTGCGTTGAGGCTCCACAACGTTTGTTTCAAACCAATTTAAGTGTAAACATTTTAGCTTATTTGGGAGACTGCAGTTGAGCTAAACTATGGGGGGCATACTAATTTACAAGTTCAAAAATTGATGTAGCTACTGCAGGTTGCCCCTTAAGTGAAGTGTTAGCGCTAAGTTACTTGTTTTGACCAGATCCACACGTTTCTATCTAGACTTACCATCTTCTTTCTGAAGGAGGATGACTACCTCTGCTTGCTGCAGGCCTAGCTCGTCTGGCTCCTTGGGCATGTAGGCTTTGGCGGCCTCGTACTGCGGCAGGCCTGAAACAAAGGCCCATTTATTAGTAATAAGTTAACCAATGTCATTGCAATGGAATAGCGTAGGAAGCAGATACATGTAGCTAGTCACATCAAATTATTGGCACCCTTGAGAGAAACATACAAATGAGTTATGCTCATTTGTTTAACAAGTAAATGTAATGATTCGTATAGCTAAAATCTAACCTGCATTAACGTTCTACTTTAAGTTCAAGGAACTATGGCTTCCTGTTTCACTGGGGTATAGAAATGAGTAACACGCATGTAAAATCCCCTTTGCTTTTTTTCCATGGTGATGGATGACTAACTCAAATGGTTGACCTTCATAAACAGGCAATGGGTACAGATTTACCACTAGGGGGAACAATAGAGTTCGGTAGACTAAGGACTGGACTTTTCTTTGGGAGGCAATGGCCAGTTTGAGAGTTGTGAATCTTGGAGTCTCCAAATGTACAATGAGACGCTATTTGAGATCACATGTAAAACGGCATTGGAACCGGATGCTCTGGTCAGATGAGACAGAGCTTTGGCCACGGCCTTGAAAGGAAACATGCAGAAAACCTCATACCTACTGTAAAATATTAAACTTGGCCACAAATGGATCTTCCAGCAAGACAATGACCTCAAATCAACATTTTGCAATCTGTCTCCAGACTTTAACCCCATTTAAAACTTGTGGTTTGAATTGAAGAGGGCAGTCCATAAGCGCAGACCGAAGTATGGCTCTGGAAAGATTCTGTGGTCTAAGATCCCAATATGTTCAATCTCATGAAATGTAGCCTTTTTCTAAGTGACGTTATCCTCGTAAGGGGAGGATTAGAATAAAAATTGTATTAGTATAAAATAACACTTCAATACAACGTAGCTCAGTATTTGAATAATTAAGCATTTTTGTGAAAATCATGAGCACACCCCTGACTAATAGCGAGTAAACTGTAGGCTTTAAAAATAAAGAATCAGGACCTCCCAAGTGGCACAGTGGTCTAAGGTATCACTACAGACCCGGATTCAATCCCAGGCTGGCCATGGCCGGGAGACCCATGAGGCGACGCACAATTGGCCCAGAGTCATCCAGGGAGGGTTTGGCCGGACGGAACGTTCTTGTCCCATCATGCTCTAGCGACTCCTTGTGGCGGGCAAGTCGCGTGCACACTAATTTGTCTACTGTGTTTCCTCCGACACATTGGTGCGGCTGGCTTCCGGGTTAAGTGAGCAGTGTGGCTTGGCAGGGTCGTGTTTCGGAGGGCTCTCGAACTCCTCTTTGGGAGTTTCAGTGATGGGACAAGACTAACTACCAATTGGGGAGAAAAAGGTGGTTAAAGTAAATAGTCAAGCATTCATGATATTACCCTGCAGAAGGCACTGATGCCAAAACATTGGCTTACCCAATAAATTACTGGGAGCTTATAGTGTGCAATAATTTTTAGAGCAGTCTTTTTTGCTCATCTTTATCAAGGGTGCCAATAATTTCAGATGTGATTGTACTTGCCATCAGTCTTCAATGTAAGCCAAAAGGTGCAAGTAATTTGATAAGGGAAAATATAGGTGTGCCTCAGGAAAGTTTATTCCATCAAGTTGTGCTGCAGTTCAGAAAAGGTTGGAAACAGATACTGCTTATGTTATCCACAGTAAATAGCCAAAAGATGGACAATATCCAGTGGTGGACTAGTGAACTACATGTAGTTCAACTAGTAATTTAACTACATTTTGCAGTAGATTGGTGGTAGTTTAATTAAATTCCAAATATTGGTAGTGTTTTCGGTAGTTAATTTCTGATTTGCCATGTAGCGGTCTAGATAACTACACTATTTTGGCAAAAATAAAATAGGGTATTATTGCCCTTCACCCAGGTCTCAGCATCAGACCTGCCTAATTCTCATTTGAAACATGTTTGTGTTTAATAGGCTAAATTACACATTCTGATAAGATATGACCCCAGATTAATCTCTTGCAATTTGTAATCAAGGCATTTCAGATTTACAAAGTAGATCACTAGATCCAAAGTAACATTAGTTAAAACTATATTTGTGTTACGGGCAGCTTAACTTCTTCCAGTGTGAAGTAGTTGGTCAATTATATTTTCAGAGTAGCTTCCCCCAACACTGACATCACCATTCAGCGTCAATCAAGGTATATTGCATCTAATAATCCTACCGTCTGCACTGGTCCTGTTCTGCTTGTGCTCCCGGAGAGCACTCACCCAACGAGCTCGGTCGACCCTTGAAATAAAGACAAAGATCAGACACTCAAATGATTAAAGAACATGGCATTGTTAGTAGAAACCGATTGTATCAGTTAGTGGTGCATTCCAAAGCATGGGGAAAGCGGGTGAGGAGATTATCAGTTTCACTTTCGGTAAAGATGCTCTACAGACTATCTACTAACCCTAACCTTACCTCTGACCCTTATTCGAAACCTAACCGTAACCCTAGCAAGCAGTTTATCATCAGATAATATGACTATCCAAATAAGGGGACCCCACTTTCCACAACTTTCTCCAAAAATGCTAGCCATGATATTCTGGATGTTGCTAAATTACTAGTTAATGAATTTTAAGCTAAAACCATCCCTATTGACATGTGGTATAACGCAGTTACAGTGCATTCGGAGAGTATTCAGACCCCTTCCACATGATTACAGCCTCGAGTCTTCTTGGGAATGACTCTACAAGCTTGGCACACCAGTATTTGGAGAGTTTCTCCCATTCTTTTCTGCAGATCCTCAAGCACTGTCAGGTTGGCATTTTATTATTAGGATCCCCATTAGCTGTTGCAAAAGCAGCAGCTACTCTTCCTGGGGTCCACACAAAACAGGATATCATTAGACAAGAACAGAACTACATACATTAAAAAAAAGGCACACATAGCCTACATATCAATGCATACACACAAACTATCTAGGTCAAATAGGGGAGAGGAGTTGTGTCACGAAACCAGGTTTGCTGTTTATTTGAGCAATATGAGATGGAAGTTCCATGCAATAAGGGCTCTATATAACTGTACATTTTCTTGAATTAGTTCTGGAGACTATGAAAAGACCCCTGGTGGCATAAGTGTGTGTCAGAGCTGTGTGTAAGTTGACTATGCAAACAATTTGGGATTTAACACATTGTTTCTTATAAAAAAAGAAGTGATGCAGTCAGTCTCTCCTCAACTCTTAGCCAAGAGAGACTGGCATGCATAGTATTTATATCAGCCCTCTGATTACAATGAAGAGCAAAACGTACCGCTCTGTTCTGGACCAGCTGCAGCTTAACTAGGTCTTTCCTTGCAGCACTGGACAACAAGCAAGATTAGACAAAACTAGAGCCTGCAAAACTTGCTTTTTGGAGTATGGTGTCAAAAAAGCAGAGCATCACTTTATTACTGCTAGACCTCTCCCCATCTTTGCAACCATTGAATCTATACGTTTTCACCATGACAGTTTATAATCTAAGGTAACGCCAAGTAATTTAGTCTCCTTAACTTGTTCAATCGCAAACACCATTCATTACCAGATTCAGCTGAGGTCTAGCACTTAAGGAATGATTTGTACCAAATACCATGCTCTTAGTTTTAGAGATGTTCAGGACCAGTTTTTACTGGCCACCCATTCCAAAACAGACTGCAACTCTTTGTTAAGGGTTTCAGTGACTTCATTAGCTGTGGTTGCTGATGCGTATATGGTTGAATCATCAGCATACATGGACACACATGCTTTGTTTAATGCCAGGTCATTGGTAAAAATAGAAACGAGTGGAGGGCCTAGAGAGCTGCCCTGCAGTACATGTTTGACATTAAAGACGCTTTCATTAAAGAAAACCCTTTGAGTTATATTAGATAGATTGCCATGTCGTGGATTCAGAGCTGAGGTTGAAAACCCATAGCACTTAAAGTTCTCAACAGGCTATGGCCAATAATATCAAAGGCTGCACTGAAAGTTAACAGTACAGCCCCCACAATCTTATTATCAATTTCTTTCAACCAGTCAGTCATTTGTGTCAGTGCAGTACATGTTGAGTGCCCTTCTCTATAAGCATGCTGAAAATCTGTTAATTTGTTTAGAGAAATAGCATTGTATTTGGTCAAACAATTTCCCCCAACAGTTTGCTAAGAGCTGGCAGCAAGCTTATAGGTCTGCTGTTAGAACCAGTAAAGGCCACTTTACCACTCTTGGGTAGCAGAATTACTTTGGCTTCCCTCCAGGCCTGAGGACAAAGACTTTCCTCTAGGCTCAGATTAAAAATGATAGAAAGCTACTGAGGAAGGTGGCTTACTGTAGCCACACCTAAGTTTAGGTTTATCATTATTGAGCGTTAACAATACTTTTCCCACCTCTCCTACACCAACTTTACAAAATTCAAACTTGCACTGCTTTTCTTTAATTTTTGTAAACTTTTTTTTTTTCTGCATGAATATATAAATTGCTCACTGTTTGGCAGGAAATGCCCATGACAAAGTGTGCCCACTTTGCCAATGAAATAATCTTGATGAATAAGCAATCTGATTCGATGAAAGATGGAGTTGAATGTCTTTCTGCCCATAATTTCATTTAAAGTACTCAGAAGTTTTTTTTCCATCATTCATCTTGGCTTCATAATACAGTTTCTTCTTTTTGTTGAGTTTAGTCACATAATTTCTCAATTTGCAGTAAATAAGCCAGTCATATGTACAGCAAGACTTTTTTAGCCACTCCTTTTGCCCCTTCTCTTTCAACCATAGTTTTTCAATTCCTCAATCCATGGAGCCTTAACAGTTCTAACAGTCAGTTTCTTAACAGGTGCACATTTATCAATAATTGGAAGAAGCAATTTCATCAAGTGCAGCATCTGGATGCTCCTCAATCACATCAGACCCACAAATGTTTCATATCCACATAAGAGTCACAGTAAAATCTTTTGTATGATCTCTTACACTATTTTAGACCCAGCTGTTGGAACTTTGGCTTTCCTGGATATAGCCAATTTATTGTGATCACTGCATCCAATGGGTACGGATATAGATTTAGAACAAAGCTGTGATCGATACATGTGGATGATCTTATTCCTGTATTGTTTGTAAACACCCTGGTAAGTTGATTAATAACCTGAACCAGATTACAGGCACTGGTTACAGTAAGATGCTTGATGAAAACCAGGCTTTAGATGTGCCAAGTGAACCTGCAACCACAACATCACAAGAAATTCTAAGCATTACAGGGATATGGCTCTGAATATATACAGCAACTCCTCCCCCATAAGCGTTTGTCTCTTCTATAAAATAGTATATCCTTGTATTGCTACTGATGTATCAAATTAAGTATCTAAGTGAGTTTCAGAAATGGCTAATGTGAATGTTCTGATGTTAGCAAGTTATTGACTTCATGAACCTCATTTCTAAGGCTACATATTAATATGAGCCATTTTCAGCCCTTTCTTGAGTAGCTTATCTAAGAGACCTAACAAAAAGAGCAGGCAAAGAAAGAAAAATAATACACATTCAGCAGTCCATTAATCAGTGTGTGTGTGTGTGTGTGTGTGTTGCAGGGTTGAGGTTACGAACCCATAGGCTTGGCTCTCATCCCGTCCAGGCTTCTGGGAGGACAATGAGCTTGTCGTAGCGGATGTACGCAAAGTCCCCACACGCTCTGTCAGCTTTCATGGCTAGGATCAGTTCCTTCCTCTTCTGGCGCACAGCTTCAGGATAGTCCTCGTTGAGGAAGATATCCGGTCCTCTCAAGTTCTTGGCTCTTTCCAGAACAGCTACCTTGTTCTTGAACCTCAGGGATTTGACCACTATCGGCCTGGGCCCATCACCTGGGCCGGTGGTGGGTTTTCCAGTCCTGTGGGCGCGCTCCACCTCAATCTTCCTGTGGTCCATCTTCAATTTCTCAGAGATCATTTCCCTCACTTTGTCCTCAGACTCCATCCAGGTCTCGTGAAGATTCTGCAATTTCGTCCACAGCCATGTTGTTTCGCCCTGATTGTCCCTCGAGATGTAGCGGTCATCATTAACATGGATTCACACACACAGAACTGATGTCCTCTCTCAAATTACTTAGATTGCTGTCATCTTGCCATTCTCCTGTTTCAACTCGTAGAGCTGACCCTGGAAGAATTGCAAACTGTTCTTCAGGTCCTGGACCTCTGGTCAGGTCGTCCATTCTTATTAGTAGAATCCACGAGTATTTGGACAAAACACTTAACTATTTTCTTGTTGTAACAACTGCTTATAGGTCTCTTTTTGTTGGGCGACTCAGTGGATTTTATGATCATAACGCGCCAACCAAACAGACTTATGGATATAATAAATGACTTTTTCTAACAAAAGAACCATTGGATGTCTTCGTTGGATACTTGGGAAGCCCTCAGCAGAAGTTCTTCGAAAGATAAGGGATTTTATGCGTTGTGAGACCCGCGATGGTTATGGATTTATGCTAATGCATAAAATATGAGGGGCTATCCTCAAACAATCAAATGTTGTGCTTTCGCCGTAAAGCCTTTTTGAAATCTGACAATGCTGTGATTTTGCCAAGAATCAGCTTTTGATGACTATGCAACACTTGTATATTGATGAATGTTTAATAATTCTTTTGGATTTGGCGCCTCACATTTCACCGGGTAGTGTCGGGAGTGGGGCGCTAGCGCGCCGCTACTCCCTAAGTAGTTAAAAGATCCTTCACGTGTGATAGAGACACCACTGGCACTGTCCTCAACGGTACTCCTGCCGGCTTTGGTCTTTGTGATGGTAGCTAGCAACTTATGTTAGGCTGTTACCCCTCGCAGTTCCAGACAGGGCAGGCCACAGGAAAAATTGAAAAAAAACAGCAGGGACCTACAGTCATTCCAGGACAATGCGCGGTCCCAGCCACAATGGCTAACCGCGTCACGGGCTGCGTTCAAGAACACCTCGCTAGCTTGACATCCAGCTAGCTAGCAGCGATGCCAAATAGCTCCTCAGACCAGTCCTTGGTCGGCAGGATCACTGGAAAGATACAAGCAGTCCCAGCAACTGATGCCAACTGCGTCGTGGAAACCGATATCAGCTAGGTAGCTACCAAGAACTTTCCTATATAGTTTTAAACAAACTTTCCAAACAAAATCGAGCTCTTCCTCATACAACAGGAAGTTACGAAATTAAAGTCTACATAACTGGATGGGGAGCGTTGCTGCACAGCTGTTTTCAGGTCTCTCCAGAGATGTTCGATTGGGTTCAAGTCCGGGCTCTGGCTGGACCACTCAAGGACATTCAGAGACTTGTCCCCGAGCCTCTCCTGTGTTGTCTTGGCTGTGTGCTTAGGGCTGTTGTCATGTTGGAAGGTGAACCTTCACCCCAGTCGGAGGTCCTGAGCGCCCTGGAGCAAGTTTCATCAAGGATCTTTCTGTACTTTGCTCTGTTCCTCGATCCTGACTACTCTCCCAGGCCCTGCCACTGAAAAACATCCCCACAGCACGATGCTGCACTGTAGGGATGGTGCCAGGTTTCCTCCAGATGTGACACTTGGTATTCAGGCCAAAGAGTTCAATCTTTGTCATGTGCCTTTTACTGAAGAGTGGCTTCCGTCTGCCCACTACCATTAAAAACTCAATTAGTGAAATTATGCAGAGATGGTTGGTCTTCTGGAAGGTTCTCCCATCTCCACAGAGGAACTCTGGAGCTCTGTCATAGTGACCATCAGGTTCTTGGTCACCTCCCTGACCAAGGCCCTTCACACGATTGCTCAGTTAGGCTGGGCGGCCAGCTCTAGGAAGAGTCTTGGTGGTTCCAAACTTCTTCCATTTAAGAATGATGGAGGCCATTGTGTTCTTGGGGACCTTCAATGCTGCATAATTTCTTTTGGTACCTTTCCCCAGATCTGTGCCTTGACACAATCCTGTTACTGAGCCCAACAGACAATTCCTTTGACCTCATGACTTGATTTTTTGCTCTGACATGCACTGTCAACTGTGGGATCTTATATAGACAGGTGTGCCTTTCCAAATCTTGTCCAGTCAGTTGAATTTACAACAAGTGGACTCCAAATCAAGTTGTAGAAAAATCAAGGATGATCAATGGAAACAGGACGCACCGGAATTTCAAGTCTCATAGCAAAGGGTCTGAATACTTATTTAAATAAGATGTTTTGTTGTAATACATTTGCAAACATTTCTAAAAGGCCCCCCGCACCTCTGATTCAGAGGGGTTGGGTTAAATGCGGAAGACCCATTTCAGTTGGACAACTGAGTAGGCACCCCTCTTTCCTAAAAAACTGTTTTTCATTATGGGGTTGTGTGTGTGTGTGTGTGTGTGTAGATGGATTAAATAAATAATTTCCTCATCAAGTTTAGAATAAGGCTGTAATGTAACAAAATGTGGAAAAAGGTCTGAGTACTTCCCGAATGCACTGTATATGCTTTAAGACATCATGAGCAACCGCATTATGATGATCCTGACTAAATACCATTTTCCGAGAACATAAGCCTTAAGACATTTTAAAAGACTCATACATGCTTGTAACCAGTTGTTCACGCATATTGGACTGAATGAATGTAAGAGCTAGTGATACCTGGACTCAGCGACCAGAGCGATCTCCTCTGGTCTCCCCTCACTGTTCCTTGACATCAGCAGCCGCAGAGACAGGTGGGCGGAGCCTCCCTTGGCGGGTGGCGATGTCCGTCCCTCCATCTCCTCCGCCGATTCCACCTCCACATTCTCCAGCGTGGCATAGTCCATCACCACATAGCTCTCTTCACTGGACACACACAAATGACATGTTCATGTGCGTTTGTAACATACGTCTGTACGTACAATATCACTATATACAGTACCAGTCAAAAGTTGTACACCAACTCATTCAAGGGTTTCATAGTTTTTTACAATTTTCTGCATTGTAGAATAATAGGCAAAGATATCAAAACTATGAAATAACATGGAATCATGTAGTAATCAAAAAAGTGTTAAAATATATATTTATTTAAGATTCTTCAAAGTCGCCACCCTTTGCCTTGACAGCTTTGCACACTATTGGCATTCTCTCAACCAGCTTCATGAGGTAGTCACCTGGAATGCTTTTCCAACAGTCTTGAAGGGGTTCCCACAGATGCTGAGCAGTTGTTGGATGCTTTTCCTTCACTCTGCGGTCCAACTCATCCCAATTGGGTTGAGGTCGGGTGATTGTGGAGGCCAGGTCATCTGATGGAGCACTCCATCACTCTCCTTGGTCAAATAGCCCTTACACAGCCTGGAGGTGTTTTGGGTCATTGTCCTGTTGAAAAACAAATGAGTCCCACTAAACCCAAACCAGATGGGATGGCGTATCGCTGCAGAATGCTGTGGTAGCCATGCTGGTTAAATGTGTCTTGAATTCTAAATAAATCACTGACAGTGTCACCAGCAAAGTACCCCCGACACCATCACACCACATGCGGAGATCATCCGTTGACCTACTATGCATCTCACAAAGACACGGCGGTTGGAACAAAAAATCTCAAATTTGGACTCAAGACCAAAGCACAGATTTCCATCAGTCTAATGTCCATTGCTCATGTTTCTTGGCCCAAGCAAGTCTCTTCTTATTATTGGTGTCCTTTAGTAGTGGTTTCTTTTCAGCAATTCAACCATGAAGGCCTGATTCACACAGTCTCCTCTGAACAGTTGATGTTGAGATGAGTCAGTTACTTGAACTCTGAAGCATTTATTTGGGCTGTGATCGGAGGTGCAGTTAACGCTAATGAAATTATCCTTTGCAGCAGAGGTAACTCTGGGTCCTCATTTCCTGTGGCGGTCCTCATGAGAGCCAGTTTCATCAGTGCTTGATGTTTTTTGCGACTGCACTTGAAAAAAAACGTTCAAAGTTCTTGACATTTTCCAGATTGACTGACCTTCATGTCTTAAAGTAATGATGGACTGTCATTTCTCTTTGCTTATTTGAGATGTTCCTGACATAATATTGACTTGGTCTTTTACCAAATAGAGCCATCTTCTGTATACCAACCCTACAACTGATTGGCTCAAATTCATTAAGAAGGACTACCTAATGAAGCTGGTTGAGAGAATTCCAACAGTGTGCAAAGCTATCAAGGAAAAGGGTGGCTACTCAAATATATTTGGATTTGTTAAACAATTCTTTGGTTACTGTGTTATTTCATAGTTACAATATAGAAAACAGTCAAAAAAATAAAAACCCTTGAATGAGTAGGTGTGTCCAAACATTTGACTGGTACTGTATACAGTCAGGTCTATAATTATTGGCCACCTCGATAAATACTGAGCTATATTGTATGCAAAAAAATATTTTATACTAATACAATTTCACAGAGAAAGATTTAACAAGTCCCAAAAAAATCTGAGGGTTAAAAATTGCCACCCCTTTTCAATATTCTAGCACCCTTCCCTCACGAGGACAAAGACTTTTTCTAAAAGGTTTTATGACATTAAAGACATTTGGTTGATCTAAGAACATTCCTCCACACAGAATCTTTCCAGATCCTTGATATTCTTCCTCTGCTCTTTTGAACTGCCCTCTTCAATTAAAACCATAGGTTTTAAGTCCGGAGACAGATTGCCATTACAAAATGTTGATCATGGTCAATTAACCATTTCTTTGTGGATTTTGATTAGTGCTTGGGGTTATTGTCTTGCTGTAAGAGCCAACAGTTGGCACGACTATGGAGTTAGCAAAAGCACAAAACAGATCTGGGACCAGGCTTCTCTAGACAGTCATTGTGACCTGAAGAAGAGTGTGTCTCGAGGCAGGCCATCTTACAGTTTTGAACATGACACCAGCACTGGCATATCGCTTCCTCTCACCGTTGACATGGATTTAGCCTTCTAACTCAGGCGCATGGACACACACACGCTGACTGGAGTCTGCTGAACAGACGTGTTGTAAGGGGGTTCTAGGAATCCCAGGCATGCTCAGCAACATTCTCTCCCCCCCCCCAAGAGGTCATGACCTCAGTTTCCACTGGCTTAAGTTGAAGGGCAGCAGATAAATGACTCCTCTTCAAATGAATGAGTTGGATGCGAGTGCCAAACCAGCATAAGAGCTTATTCTGCTACATCAAAATGTGATTTGTCTGTAACCATGTTGCTAGAATACACCTTGGGACAAATGTTTTATGGCCTGAGGCCAGAATTAAAACCACATAGCGCTGACCACCAAACTGCACTTAACTTTTAATCTCAGCCCATAAAGATTGGTATTGTCAGAGGCTGGCTCTCTCACCTCTTCTTTTTGGTGACGATGAGCACGTCATTGAAGAGGAACAGGTAGTAGCTCCTGTGGCTGAAGGCCTTCCAGAAGATACTGAGCTCCTCAGTGCAGACGGCCAGCTCCCCGCGCTTCTGCAGCCACCGCGATGACGACACCAGTGGGAAAGGCTGAGGACAGATTCAGGTTAATAAAAAAGTACACTTAAAAAAAAAGGATCAAATACTAAGAATAAATAAGCTTTTTTTACTAAGACAAGAAACATAAACAATTATCTTGAAATGTAGTGCTGTGAGTGAAGGTCTGCTTGGCCGTACCTTGATCTTGCCAAACTCCATCTGCTTCTGAATAGTGTACATCTGTTCTGTCCTCTCCATTCGTCTTGCTCCGTTGTTGCAGCTATTCACCAACTGATGGGATGAGAACACATGTAAGTAAATACATTTTATTTACAGATCTCTGTTGCACAATGCTCAGTAATCAAACCCACAGCAAAAGGAAATGTACAGCACATTCAGACCTTGACTTTTTCCACATTAGCCTTATTCTAAAATGTAAACTCAACAAATTAAGAAAACGTACTCACTGTCAACTGCGTTTATTTTCAGCAAACTTAATGTGTAAATATTTTATGAACATAACAAGATTCAACAAATGAGACAAACTGAACAAGTTCCACAGACATGTGACTAACAGAAATTGAATAATGTGTCCCTGAACAAAGGGGGAGGGTCAGTCACAGTCAGTATCTGGTGTTGCCACCAGCATCTTCTCCTCATGGACTGCACCAGATTTGCCAGTTCTTGCTGTGAGCTGTTACCCCACTCTTCCACAAAGGCACCTGCAAGTTCCTGGACATTTCTGGGGGGGGAATGGCCCTAGCCCTCACCCACCGATTCAACAGGTCCCAGACGTGCTCAATGGGATTGAAATCCGGGCTCTTCGCTGGCAATTTGCAGAACTGACATTTCTCTTGCAGGAAATCACAGAACGAGCAGTATGGCTGGTGGCATTGTCATGCTGGAGGGTTATGTCAGGATGAGCCTGCAGGAAGGGTACCACATGAGGGAGGAGGATGTCTTCCCTGTAAACGCACAGCGTTGAGATTGCAGGCAATGACAACAAGCGCAGTCCGATGATGCTGTGACACACATGGTCTGCGGCGGCAAGTAGCCTAGTGGTTAGAGCGTTGGACTAGTAACCGAAAGGTTGCAAGATCAAATCCCCGAGCTGACAAGGTAAAGATCTGTTTCGCCTGTGAACAAGGCAGTTAACCCACTGTTCCTAGGCAGTCATTGAAAATAAGAATTTGTTAACGGACTTGCCTAGCTAAAAAGGTTAAAAATATATTTTTAAAAGACCCAGACCCTCCACCTCGATCCCGCTCCAGAGTACAGGCATAGGTGTAACGCTCATTCCTTCAAACGATAAACGCGAAGCCGACCATCACCCCTGGTGAGACAAAACCGTGACTTGTCAGTTAAGAGCACTTTTTGCCAGTCCTGCCTGGTCCAGAAACAGTGGGTTTGAGACCATAGGTGACGTTGTTATCGGTGATGTCTGGTGAGGACCTGCCTTACAACAGGCCTACAAGCCCTCAGTCCAGCCTCTCTCAGCCTATTGAGGACAGTCTGAGCACTGATGGAGGGATTGTGCGTTCCTGGTGCAACTCTGGTAGTTCTTGTTGCCATCCTGTACCTGTCCCGCAGGTGTGATGTTCGGATGTACCGATCCTGTGCAGGTGTTGTTACACGTGGTTTGCCACTGCGAGGACGATCAGCGCTGTTTTAGGCGTCTCCCAGTACAGACATTTATTGCCCTGGCCACATCTGCAGTCCTCATGCCTCCTAGCAGCATGCCTAAGGCACCTTCACGCAAATGAGCAGGGACCCTGGACATCTTTCTTTTGGTGTTTTTCAGAGTCAGTAGAAAGGCCTCTTTAGTGTCCTAAGTTTTCATAACTGACCTTAATTGCCTACAGTCTGTAAGCTGTTAGTGTTTATTGACCGTTCCACAGGTGCATGTTCATTAATTGTTTGAACAAGCATGGGAAACAGTGTTTAAACCCTTTACAATGAAGACCTGTGAAGTTATTTGGATTTTTACAAATCTTTGAAAATCATCTTTTTTTGCT
The DNA here is from genome assembly GCA_030435695.1 of Brachymystax lenok tsinlingensis. Taxonomy (NCBI): domain Eukaryota; kingdom Metazoa; phylum Chordata; class Actinopteri; order Salmoniformes; family Salmonidae; genus Brachymystax; species Brachymystax lenok. Next base: position 34,366,089 of record CM059802.1, on the reverse strand, counting down.
GAATTTATTAAAGAAAGCTCAATCTATACACAATACCCCATAATGACAAAGCAAAAACAAGTAGACATTTTGGCCAATTTAACCTTATTTACATAAGTATTCAGACCCGTCGCTATGAGACTTTAAATTGAGCTCAGGTGCATCCTGTTCCCATTGATCATCTTTGAGATGTTTCCACAACTTGATTGGAGTCCACCTGTGGTAACTTCAATTGATTGGACATGATTTGGAAAGGCACACACCAGTCTATATAAAAGGTCCCACAGTTGACAGTGCATGTCAGAGCAAAAATCAAGTCAGGTCAAAGGAATTGTCTATAGAGCTCAGAGGATCTGGGGAAAGGTACCAAAACAATGTATGCAGCATTGAAGGTCCAAGAACACAACGGCCTCCATCATTCTTAAAAGGAAGAAGTTTGGAACCGCCAAGACTCTTCCTAGAGCTGGCCGCCCAACCAAACTGAGCAATCGGGGGAGAAGGGCCTTGGTCAGGGAGGTGACCATGAACCTGATGGTCACTCTGACAGAGCTCCAGAGTTCCCTTGTGGAGATGGGAGAACCTTCCAGAAGGACAACCATCTCTGCAGCACTCCACCAATCAGGCCTTTATGGTAGAGTAGCCAGATGGAAGACACTCCTCAGTAAAAGGCACATGACAGCCCGCTTAGAGATTGCCAAAAAGGCACCTAAAGGACTTACCATGAGAAACAAGATTCTCTAGTCTGATGAAATCAAGATTAAACTATTTTGCCTGAAGGCCAAGTGTCACATCTGGAGGAAACCTGGCACCTTCCCTACAGTGAAGCGTGGTGGCTGCATCATGCTGTGGGGATGTTTTTCAGCAGCAGGGACTGGAAGACTAGTCAGGATCGAGGGAAAGAGGAACGGCGCAAAGTACAGAGAACCTGCTCCAGAGCACTCAGGACCTCAGACTGTGGCAACGGTTCACCTTCCAACAGGACAATGACCCTAAGCACACAGCAGTGGCTTCAGGACAAGTTTCTGAATGTCCTTGAGTGGCCCAGCCAGAGCCCGGACTTGAACCCAATCAAACATCTCTGGAGAGACCTGAAAATAGCTGTGCAGCGACGCTCCCCATACAACTGGATAGAGCTTGAGAGGATCTGCAGAGAAGAATGGGAGAAACTAACCAAATACAGGTAAAGACTCAGGGCTGTAATCGCTGCCAAAGGTGCTTATGTAACTGTAATTTCAGTTTATTTTTAATACATTTGCATTTTTGGTTCGTCATTATGGGGTATTGTGTGTAGATTGAGGGGGGGAAAAAACTATTCAATCAATTTTAGAATAAGGCTGTAATGTAACAAAATGTGAAAAAAGTCTAGGGGTCTGAATACTTTCCGAATGCACTGTAAGTTGTTTCAGCGCAAAGATACAGCTGTAGCAGTAGTGCAACATACCAAAAATACACCATGCGCGATTAAGTTAGATGTATAGAACATTATGACAAATCAAAATGGATGTCTGTTGCCGGCCCTATGAAGCATTCAAAAAGGTTGACATTTAGAAATGTTGGAAGACGGACGCAACATTGAACATGCAGGGTTTGTGGAGCAGCCTACCTTACTGATGGCCTTCAGGGCCCACACTGCAGCAAAGTGCTCTGCCGTTGTGTTTAGAGTTTTCTGACAGATCGTCTGGGTGGGAGAGAGAGAGAGAGAGAGAGAGAGATGGATGAGGTTGGGGAAGGGAGGCTCTCCCAAATACTACAGAACCACCTACTATTGCCCGTCCGGATTTCAACCCCTGGATACCAGACGTCACAAAATGGTTTACCCTGGGAATCAGCTTATAGAACAAGGAATACCTCTAGGCCCTATAGTAATAGCCCAGTCGGGTCACGTCGACAGGAGAGACTCCTGTCCATACAGATACCCAATCCCTCTACAACAGGGGTTTCCTATGCTGGTCCTGTGGAGGTACAGGGTGTGCAGGCATTCATTACGGCCCAACACTAACGCATCGGTTTCAAATAATCAACTAAACAATTAGTTGAATAAGGAGTGTTGGTGTTGCACTGGTGTTGAGCAAAAGCCTGCAGACCCAGCAACTCTCCAGGACTGGTTGGAGAACCCTTTCCTATACCTGTGGCAGGGCTTTAAATGTTATTGGTCTGGTGTCAAATCTCTCCATTAGTGTGTGCCCAAGGCCTCTTTGCAGTGTGTCATAGCCATTCAGCAATGGATGACCCTCTCGAGGGAAATTACGCGATCAGAGGAAAACACCTAATTCTCTCATCGCTTACCCCTGACGTTTTGAGAAGGAGGATGCGAGGAATCTAGACAGACTTGTGGGATTCACCTGTTGACTCCCATCATAGAGGAATCGTGAGGGACTTACATCTAATAGCAGCGGCAGCCGGGTGACTCTCTGCATTGGAAGGATGAGGAAGGAGATCATGGGCAGGCCTTGGGACTCGCCACTTCCCTCAATCCGTTTCAGCACCTCCTTAAAAGCAGTGTTGCTCGTTCTGACACACACACACACACACACACACAGAGGAGATGAAGAAAGGAAGCCACTATAAGTCATGTTTGAATAATTTCAACATTGCATTATCCTTTAATACTTAGCCCAATCACTGATCGGACATGACTGGATTGGTATAACCTACGTAGTGGAAAACCTTTTTCCTTTATCCAACCATTTAGATTTGGTGATTTGATTACTTTAAGGGAAGGAGGACAAAGGGATGCATGTTACAAGTATTTGATCTGGTTTCTGTTATTGGCCCTGTTCAATTACTTCAGAAATGCATACTTCTTTTCAACCTTCCTTGACGTAATCCTAGATCTGAATTAGTTAGATTGGTGAGAGTACACCTATCCAATCACTTACAGATCTGTACTTGAAGGAAGGTTGCATTGCACAAGGCCCTTAATTTGTCCCCTACTCACAGCAGCTTCTGCAGCGTCCTCTGCTGGAAGGTCTCGTTGGAGCAGTACACAATGTAGGGCTCAAAGTGGTGGGCGGCGTGGTTCTGCACTATGTCGCTGATGTCCTGGATCACCACGTTGTCATGGTGACGCCTCTCAAGGTCATCGAAAAACCTATCGAGGACAGAACACATGCATAACTGTTCCCTTCTCTCTCTAACCACGATAAGAGCTACTGTACCAGAGCAACCGTTTAATAATAACCGCAGTGACGTGGAGAATCGTCCAAGCGCAGCCAGCAGCAGCATTGTACAAAGGTTGTAATTAACCGCTTAGTGCTGCCCTGAAAATGGTGTTGTAAAAGTCTAAGCAATCAAAAGATCACAATTCAATACCTGCGACTGATACCATGTCATAATGCAAGGTTTCCCAAACGCCATCCTGGGGCCCCCCGGGTGCACATTTTGGGTTTTGACCTAGCACAACACAGCTGATTCAAATAATCAAAGCTTGTTGATGGGTTGGTTATTTGAAAATCATTGCTAGAGAAAAAAAATGAAATGTGCACCAGACCAGAGAAGGGGTGGCAGGAACACCATGTCATAATGAACACATCTTAGGTGGAGGGAGGGGGGACATTTTGAACCGATATTGGAGATGGCAAATGTAAAAACAGTTTGTCCACTTTCAAAAAGGCATACTGTGGTAATAAAATTGATGTCCTACTATCTCAGATTGTGGTGTTTTCACTCTGTGCAATCTAAGTGTGAGCCAGGAAAGCATTCAAAGAAATCAAAACAAATTTAACTAAGCTAGTAAGGCCACACAACGATGTATTACTTAAAGGGCTGGGCGGTATACTGTATTTTATGATATACCGGAATTGATGCAGGGCCGGTTTGTGTTTTTACTGTACTTTCTATATCGGTATTTGAATGTTTGGTTTGTTAAATGTGATATTCCATGTGTAATGTCAATGTTTTGTTTACTTCACTACTTGGGGCGGAAGGTGTGCTAGTGGTTAGAGCGTTGAGCCAGTAACCGAAAGTTTGCTAGATCGAATCTCCGACCTGACAAGGTAAAAAGAAAATCTGTCTTTCTGCCCTTGAACAAGGCAGTTAACCCACTGTTCCTAGGCAGTCATTGTAAATAAGAATGTGTTATTAACCGACCTGACTTGTCATCTCTCCGCTCTTTCTCTCAGTGCCACGCCCCCGGTCACTCAAGGAGCGCATTTGACTTTCCTCAACCACGAGACACTTGCGCTCAGTCTGCATGGGCAATGCAGCACATGCAACAATGTTTATGACAACAAGGCTGTTTTCACGTTGCATCTTAATATATTCCACTAGCGTGCTAGAATTAGACACTATTAGTTTGTGTTTCTTACGTCAGCAAACAGCTAGTTTGTCTTTTCTTAGCAAGTTTCCCTAAATCTTGTGAGACGCTAATTGATAGCCGCTAAAGCTAATAGCTAGGTAGCTAATAAAATGTACTGAGTAAGAGCAAACGTAGCTAGCTAATTCAGCCTGATAATACCAGATTGTGTAGACCTAAATCAGCATGTTGTTTGTGCAACAGTATCTTCTAAATCAAAGAGGAATATGTAAAGCAAGAATGTTAGCTACTTCATGTAGCTAAGAGAAAACATGCAATGTAGCCAAAGTTTATAGTTCTTACCCTGTCACAATAACTCCTCCGTGACATTAATTCGTTGTCATCTCAAACGCTGTATTCAAAGTGCCCACTATTATATTCTAACTATATAATTAGAATAGTCATTCTAGTTCCATGATTCCAACAGTTTTGCTATAATTCGCAACATTTGGTAAAAAATAAATCCTAGATTATTTGCCCATATCGTGCAGCCTACGTGGCACTGTGGGAATTCTCAATTGAGCAGTGGTGTAAAGTACTTAGGTAGAAATGCTTGGTATATGTACTTTACTATTTGACAACTTTTACTTCACAACATTCCTAAAGAAAAATACTGTACTTTTTACTCCACACATTTTCCCTAAAACATAACAGTACTCGTTACATTTTGAATGCTTAGTAGACCAGGAAAATGGTCCAATTCACGCACTTGTCAAGAGAACATCCCTGGTCATCTACGGCCTCTGATCTGGAGGACTCACTAAACAGATGCTTTTTTTTGTGTGCCCCTGGCTATCCGTAAATAAAAAAAATTAATGGTGCCATCTGGTTTGCTTAATATAAGGAATGTGAAATAAATATACTTAAGTATCAAAAGTGTAAATTAAAACCAAATACTTTTACTCAAGTAGTATTTCTGGGTGACTTTCACTTGAGTCATTTTCTATTAAGGTATCTTTTATTTTACTCAAGTATGACAATTGGGTACTTTTTCCCACCACTGAAATCGAGTGCAGAAACGAGTTTTGGTTGAAGTTGAATTGAACAGTATAAAACGATCAGAATGGAGAAAGACTCATTGAAATCACTTAGAATGTGTGTTCTGCCACCCTAGGATCACTCACTACTCAAAGTAAATGCAGAACTTTTATTATTCAAAAACTAAAATTAGTCAAACTGGCCAATTTTTTTTTAAATACTGTGATGTAATATTTGGTCCATGTCACCCAGCCCTAGCTTCTAATAGTATAATTTCCAATGTGCCAGTAGATAGGAAAGCTACAGTTGTTTATTCCAGCCCCACCCATTAGACTCATTTTTTGCTGAGAAACCTTGAGTAAACTGACACCAAAAACAGCTCAACTGAAGAAGCATTGTCACACACTCCCACACGATAGTTGAGCAAACCCTGTCAAGACAAGTTCCACCCGTCAGTTTAATTAGAAATGCGAGCTTTCCATTCAATTTTAACTGTGGGCAGCCGTATAACGATTTGTGCAATTGCAGTCGACAGAGACTAGATCCAATTTCATTCAAAAAGCAGCAGTAACAAACAATAACAATGTAGCCTTACTTTGAATGCGACATTATCATTATAAAGCTCTGCTGAATACCACCTGACCTACTAGGCAGTAGAACCGGTTGAGCCAGCATGTCTAAACACATCCTGTGAGTCCTTGCTCATGTTCAAATTCCATCGGAGGCTGCGTTTACACAGGCAGCCCATTCTGATCTTATATCCCACCAATTGGTCTTTTGACCAATCACATCAGATCTTTTACAAACATCTCTTGTTCAGAGCTGATCGGATTGGTCAAAAGACCAATTAGTGAAATAGAATTGGGCCAGCTGTGTAAAGGAAGCCTAAAATGAACCCATTGTGAACCTTTAAGCTGGGCAAACAACCAAATCTAAACTGAGAATAATAGTACAGCATTTAATTACTAGATTACTGACAGATCTTTATTTTTATTCTCAGATGTTTCAAATGTTGTGTCAATGTTTGTCCATACAAGCATTTCCAAAACATTGATAACATCAATTATTTTGCTCTAGGTATGTCTGTTACTAGTCCTAGTTAGAAGAGCCAGGTCTGCTAGCTTTCATTGAACCTCATAAGATGCAAATTCACTATTTAGATTGCCTGTAGTTTCTCTGAGATCAAGCAAGATAAGTGACTTGTGGCAATTATTATTTCAGTTAAGTAATTAATGACTTGACTGACTAACAACAACCTACAGCTGAGGGTCATGTCGTTTCAGCCTCAGCCTGCACTTCTGAATGCCTCCAGCTGCTCGGTTTGTGGAATTTGATGCTTATGGTGAGATCTCCTGGTGCTAGCCTAGTCCAGCTGTGTGTGCGCTTCAGCCAACTGCTCGGCTCTGACTTATGCATTAGTGATACAAATAAATCGATAGTTACATATCGGGATATTATTTGATGATATAAATGTGCTAGTTGGCTGTACCAACAACTGAGAATGCCAACAGTGTGCAAAGCTGTCATCAAGACATAGGGTGGCTACTTTGAAGAATCTCAAATATATTTTGATTTGTTTAACACTTTTGGTTACTACATGATTCCATGTGTTATTTCATAGTTTTGATGTCTTCACTATTTTCTTAATGTAGAAAATAGTAAAAAATAAAGAAACCTTTGAATGAGCCAGTGGGTCCAAACTTTTGACAGGTACTGTATATAGACTATGGCCCCATTTGACCAATGAATGTTTGCAACTAAATAACCTCACTATTCCAATTGCAGGCCAGATAGAAATGTTGTGGCCTTCAATACTAAGACCATCCTAACCCAGCGGTCTCCAAATGTAGTCCAGAGAAATATAGTACCTTTTGCTGACACCTTCGATGACAGCAATGTTGGAGAAGAGGTGGTGGTGCTCAGTGGCAGTTATGGTCTTCCGCAGTGCCTCGCTCCCTTTGAAGTGGCGCACCAGGATGCTGAGGCTGTGGAGGTACGAGTACTCTGAGGTGATGATCTCAAAGATGGCCTGCCAAAACCACATGAGAGAATGTCAGTGGGGGCGCCTTACATGGCAGGGAGAATCCCAAAAGACAAAAACAGAAGACCTGTATTGTGCAATGAACAATAGTGAACTACACTGAACAAAAATATTTTAAAAATCCAACCATTTCAAAGACTTAACTCAGTAAAGGTTAGGGTTGTGGCGAGCTGGTTATTGCCATGCAAAAGACTGCCAGTTTCTGTAATTGACCATTAATATATTTTTTTTTTTTGTAAATATATAACAGGTTTAGCATCTACAAGCCTCCACACACAAGCAGCTGCTACACGCCTTTGAAACATCTACATTAAAAAAAAAGTCTAATAAATCAATTTAATATACACATCACAATAAATCCATTATTTTAGTCAGGTCTAAAGAAACATTATGTATTTAAGAACAAAATATGAAAATATGAGTTGGCCAACGTTATCTGGCTTTGCCATTGGATGACAAGATTTGCCATGGGACTTAAGCATTTTTATTGTACGAACAATATAATTCAACTTAAATGAATAAAATTGAACGGGTATTTTTCTCATTACATAGCCACTTCGTACACGCATTCGCTATTTTGAGCGTAAAAGTGATCATTTGAAACAGATCCTATATTGAATTTAGGCAACTTTAGTTGCGAATGATAAACCTTAGAATTTCTTAGAGATCAAAACACATATGGGCTGGGCTGCATGATGTGACTATAGGCCATTGATGATTTGAGAAAGTTGCAATGAAAAAATAAATAAAAGAACTTGCGCTCTGTTCCTTGCCTTGTTCTCTCAAGTGATCATATTTTCACCCATCAGTCTTTCAATGTAATCGTGTCTTTGAATTTTAAAATTAATTGGTAATTTAGAATGGCTTTACCGTAAGTCTGTTTGTTTTATAGCGGAGCATGTGCTTAATGTGAGCAGCTGATAAATAAAATATAAGAACACTGATTTCACTCCATGCATCAACCACTGATATTCCTGTCATGCAGTAACATGTTTTCGCAATGAAACATTTCACTAAACTGTTGACATCGCGTCTCTGCGCTCAGAAAAAGAATAAAGGAGAGAGGAGATGGAAATGCATGGTGGTGAGATATTCTGTATAGCTTATGGTATGTCACAATTCATATATAGGGATTTACAAATATTACTAGGCTATTCAAATTCTAATTCACTAATTGTATGCAAACCCTGCACAATCAACGAACCAAAGGCATCGCCTAGAGCTATACATTCGCTCCAGACAGACATTTGAGTGTAGCATAAAGGTAACCAGTCCATCCAGTATGCATAGAATAATACGACAATCGACACTCAACGTGATTACTTGAATGTAGGTTTTTGGAGGAGTATATTTTGGGAGGTTTTGAATTAATCATCACCTTAGAAAGCACTGTCTATTTCATTGTGTTAGGCTTTGAAACATCCACAAAAAAAAAAAAAAAAAAAGTTTTACACTGTTTCAACCTGCTGTTTAAGTTTTTTTCTTCAAATTGATCATCACAGTGAGGGGAGCTGTAAAAGTACTATAGGCCTACTGTTTTGATAAATGTGATTTTCAAATGCATTTACATTGATGTCAGAGTGGTTAGAGGGGCAATAGAGCCCTGAGTACCAGGCCATTAGCAAGTTGGGTACTACCAAAGCATGTCCAAAGTGCATAAAATGAGATTGCATGATTCAACAGTCACATGGAATTTTACTGCGGTCATGACTCATTACTGCCAGTGTGGCGGTAATATGGTCACCGCAACAGCCCTAGTTACAGTTCATAAAGGGGAGAAAAAAAATCTGCCAATTAAAATAAGTTCATTAAGCCCTAATATAGGATTTCATATGACTGGATACAGATATTCATCTGTTGGGTCACAGATACCATAAAAAAAAATGTATGATCAGAAAACCAGTCAGTATCTGGTGTGACAACCATTTGCCTCATGCAGCTCAACATCTCCTTTGCATAGAGTTGATCTGGCTGTTGATTGAAGAGTGGGACAACATTCCACTATGTGCGAAGTTGCTGGATATTGGCGGGAACTGGAACACACACATCGATCCAGAGCATCCAAAACATGCTCAATGGGTGACATGTCTGACGAGTATACAGGCCTGGACATTTTCAGCTTCCAGGAATTGTGTAAAGATCCTTGGGACCGTGCATTATGCTGAAACATGAGGTGATTGCGGCGGATGGCATGACAATGGGCTTCAGGATCTCGTCACAGTATGTTTGTGCATTCAAATTGCCATCGATAAAATGCAATTGTGTTAGTTGTCCGCAGCTTATACCTGCCCATACATAACCCCACCACAGGGTACTCTGTTCACAACATTGACTTTAGCAAACCGCTCACCACACTGTCTGCCAACTGACCGGTATACTTGAAACCGGAATTCATCCGTGAAGAGCACACTTCTCCAGTGTGCCAGTGGCCATCGAAGGTGAGCAAGTCAGTTACGACGCCAAACTGCAGTCAGGTCAAGACCTTGGTGAGGACAACAAGCACGCAGATTAGCTTCCCTGAGACGGTTTCTGAGTTGGTGCAGAAATTCTTTGGTTGTGCAAACACAGTTTCATCGCCTGTTCGGGTGGCTGGTCTCAGACAATCTCGCAGGTGAATAATCCGGATGTGGATGTCCTGGGCTGGTGTGGTTACACATGGTCTGCGGTTGGGAGGCCGATTGGATGTACTGTCGAAGTCTCTAAAAATGACAGAGGCAGCTTATTGTAGAGAAATTAAATTCTCTGGCAACAGCTCTGGTGGACATTCCTGCAGTCAGCATGCCAATTGCACACTCCCTCAACTTGAGGCATCTGTGGCATGGTGTTGTGTGACAAAACTGCACATTTTAGTGGCCTTTTGTCCTCAGCACAAGGTGCACATGTGTAATGATCATGCTGTTTAAATCAGTTTATTGATTTGCCACATGGATTATCTTGGCAAAGGAGAAAAATGCTCACTAACAGATGTAAACAAATCTGTGCACAAAATGAGAGAAATAAGCTTTGTGTATATGGAAGATTTCTGGGAGTTTTTATTTCAGCTCATGAAACATGGGACCAACACTTTGGTTTAGTGTATTTACAAATATAGCAGTATACATATACAAAGGTCTGAGCAGGTCAGCATTCAAAGATACAGCTGGACGCATTTTGCTAACGACAATAATTAGCAAACAGCAGCAATGAGAGAACGTAGCGTCGCCATTTAGTTTGTTTCATTCGCAGACACGTCCCGAGAGTTAACTATTATAGTAAAATAACAGTGCAAGATGTGTAAAGGATTAAATGGGATAATATTGTGAATTGGATGCAAAGGCCACTTGTTTGGAAACCAAAGAGGTTGCTGAAAGGTAAAACTAGATTTTGAAGAACACTTTTCATTTTAATGACGTCCACTATGTCCACAGTGGTAAAAATTTATTTTACCACTGAATGGGCCATGTCCAATAGAACCACACCTGTACATTACAATGGTTGCTGCTTCCAAAGGACACTTTAATGCAATAAAATATATGGACTAATAGTTAAGAAGCTAGCTATAGCTTTATGCATTCGCCTTACAGAAGATGCATCACTGATAAATCTAGTTTTAAACTCAGCTAGCTGCTTCTAAGACTTTTGAGAAGGGTGATCGTGCTATTTACATTACAGGGTTAGCCAGCAGGAGTGGAGGGACTAAGGCAGCCAACAAATGGAGGGAGTGGCTGTATTTAGCACACAGCGAGCGTACCGTGTGGACTTTGATATTTAGACAATAGTGTGTTCTGACTACCAATAAAAGAGTCCCAGAGCTGGCACTGTCAAAGACCCTGCTGTAAACTCAAACACACAGAGTCCCTTACCTCCTGTCGCTTCCGCTCCTCAGCAGAGATCATCTGAAGAATGTCAGTATCCTTCACCTGAGGCATAGAGGAAGATGTTTTCAGCAAAATGATTAGTACATAAACTGGCAGTCATTACAACATCATACAGTCAGGTCCATAAATATTTGGACATTGACCAAGTTATTGTTTTAGCTGTCTACCACAGCATATTAGTTCAAATTAAATAATGAATATGAGCTGAAAGTGCAGACTTCTACATACAAATCAGGTGAACGGTGTAGGAATTAGAGCACTTTGTGGTCCCCCCCCTTTTTAAGGGACCAAAAGTAATTGGACAATTGGCTACTCAGCTGTTCCATGGCCAGGTGTGTTTTATTCCCTCATTTACAAGTAAGCAGACAAAAAGGTCTAGAGTTGATTAAGTGTGGCATTTGTATTTGGAATCTGTTGCTGTTAACCCTCAATATGAAGTCCAAAGAGCTGTCACTGCCAGTGAAGCAAGCCCTCATTAGGCTGAAAAATCGAAACAAACATCAGCGAGATAGAAAAAACATTAGATGTGGCCAAATCAACTATTTGGTACATTCTTAAAATGAACGGACACACTGGTGAACTCAGGAACACCAAAAGGCCCGGAAGCCTACGGAAAACAACTGGTGGATGACAGAAGAATTCTTTCCCTGGTGAAGAAAAACCCCTTCACAAGTTGTCCAGATCAAGAACACCCTCCAGGAGGTAGGCGTATCTGTGTCAAAGTCAACAATCAAGAGAAGACGTCAGAGTAAATACAGAGGGTTTACCACAAGATGTAAACCATTGGTAAGCCTCAAAAACAGGAAGACCAGATTAGTTTGCCAAAAAAACATTTTAAAAAGTCTGTTGTTCCGGAACTGTACATCCCATGGACAGACGAGACAAAGATCAACTTGTACCAGAATGTTGGGAAGAGTATGGAGAAGGGAAGGAACTGCTCATGAGCCAAAGCATACCACCTAAATCTGTGAAGCATGGTGGAGGTAGTGTTATGGCGTGGGATTGTATGGCTGACACTGGAACTGGTTCCCTTGTATTTATTTATTGATGATGTGACTGCTGACAAAAGCAGAAGGATGAATTCTGAAGTGTTTAGGGCTATAGTATCTGCTCAGATTCAGCCAAATGCTTCAAAAAACTCTTTGGACGGCGCTTTACAGTGCAGATGGACAATGACCCGAAGCGTACTGCGAAAGCAACCCAATACTTTAAGGCAAAGAAGTGCAATGTTCCAAGTCAATCACCTGACCTGAATCCAAAGGCAAAATGCCCGAAGAAGAAGCAGGATTTGAAGACCGCTGCACTAAAATGCCTGGCAGAGCATCACCAGGGAAGAAACCCAGCAACTGGTGATGTTATGGGTTCCAGACTTCAGGCAGCTATGTATAAGTGGTTGTAATTCCTACACGGTTCATACAATAATTGACAAAGATGAAAGTCTACACTCAAAGCACATCTTGATTGTTTCCCTTCAAAGCCATTGTGTTCGTGTACAGAGCCAAAATGATGCAAATTGTCACTGTCCTAATACTTATGGACCTGACTGTAATATGTTGCTTAAGCAGTATGACAGACCACTCCGTATTCATATGGAAATGTAACTGCACTGAAAATGTTGTAAAATGCAGAGTTAGGATGGAATTGAGCCTCTATTAATGAAATGGCCAATACTGTTAGGAGAGTTTCTTTTGAATTCTTTCATAAATAATGGTTCAAATAGAATTGAACACCACCTTTTAATTTAAAACAGTACATTTGTCTTGATGGGACTTGGCAAGTATAAAAGTTAGATGGAAAATGATAACAGTTCTGTTCCTAAAATCTTTAATTTGAAGTCTGAGTGAATAGTCACAATATAAGTTGAATTGAAGAGGGAAAGTTATTTTAGGATGTTTTTAGGCCTCTTTCATACTTGCAGTCCATGCATTGTTTACTTCACAAGACAGCCACAAAACAATTAAGATAGGGATGGGTTTCTGAAATTTGAACCCCTTTACTGCCTTCTTTAAAGCGTATGATCCACTCCGAAGTTTGGTGTTGATGCAGTCACACAGATATCTGCTGTCAGGGTTCAGACCCCACATCTGTGCCACTACCAGCCCCCGCTGGCCTGGAAGACCCTTCTGCTCCTCCCTGCTTACCTGTTGTAGCGAGCTCCAGGTGACCTGCGCTGGCCTGTAGCTCTTTACCACAATGGCCTGGTCCTCCCCGGGTGGCTCCACGTGGACAAAGTCATCATCATCCGCAATAGTGGTGGGCTGCAGCCCCCGCTCCCTGATCTCCTGGTACAGCCGAGGATCTACGGGCAAGAGAAACGAATTGGAATAACTTTATTGTTCCATGCAACGTTGAAATGGCTTTTGTAGTTGTATGTGACACTGACATGGAAAATGTTTGAAGAACTTCAAGTCCTCACTTCACTGTCATTAAGAACACATTCAGCATGGTTACATGCACAATAATACAATTATTGTGGATAGTCAGATTAATATACCTTTTAAAAAACATTTATGCTTTGCAAGAATGATTTCCCTAACAAGCTTGTATACAGCACATCTGAAATCAGGCTACTGATGGGCCTTTTGATACATGCAAAACATTGGTTTTCTACCACACTGACCATGTTATTTTTACAAAGACTATTTGATTTGGAGTTGGGACATACACATGTTATGTGAGAACTATTTCTAAAATGCATATACATTTTTCCGCACAAGAGGGAGGTTTGCGCTACTGGTGCTAGCATGTGCATAGATCAAATATACAGCTGATTAAGCGTTCCAGTGCCATGTCCTAATTCAAAAGATTGCTCAGAAAACCAGGTGCTTAAAAAAAAAGAAATGACATGTTTACTTTATGACCTTAACATGATTAAGATAAGCAGATCAAGGTGCTTACATGACTAATACCATACTTCGCATTCTGCCATAATCAGTTTAATATCGAATTATTGGTGTGCATGTTAACGTACTTAATGGGAAATATCCAGTATCTCTAGGAGCAACAGTTACGATTTGTCGAGTTGAATGTTTTTATCCAGGGTTTCCCCATTTTCTGCCTGTGGGCTGCCATGGTTGTCCATTCTAGAGCACGCCAGGCACACGAGTATCTCCCACTTCTACAGGCGGAAAATGGGAGACCCAGGATAAAAACAAGTTTTAACCGCTTATTTGATAGCGAAGGACACATTCAACCCGACAAAGTGATTATTGTTCCTAGAAATACTGGATATGCCTCTAACGTTATTTTGGTGAAACCGAGTAGTTCAGATTTGGTTGATCAAAGACGCCAGGTTACGGAAGCTTCCGCAACGAGCCATCTGTCTGTAAACAATGGCTCGTTGCAGGCGATGCCACATGCTAACCAGGAATGACGGTCAACCAATTCTATTTGAACTTCAAGAAGTGAATTGAAAATAAATGACAGAAATCGTCACTCAAAAGAAGTGGCCTATTATAGATTTATGAACTGGATTTTGATTAATCTCCTGACTTTCCCATATTTAAAAACGTATTGAATAACCAAGAAGCTAACTGTTTGTCATTTGATATTTTTCCTGTCATCTGCTAGCCTGGGTGCCAGTCTGTTGGTTTCTGCTCTTTTGCAAACTTATGCATAAATACACTGGAATGACTAGTCATCTATATCTCTAGGGGCAAAGCCCTGTCAGCCGGGAGGAGTGACACATAAGTACCGTCTTTGAATGAGCCCCCATGCGTCTGGTTCCTCTTTCTCCCCAATGTTCTCTAGAAAGGAGATGGTGGAAACATGAGTTAATCATAGAGCAGGGATCATCAACTAGTCAGCCACAGGATGATTTTCTCTTGAGCGGATGGTCAGAGGGCCGGAACATAATTACAAATAATTTGTAGACTGCATAAAGCCCAAACATATATCATATTTGGCTAAGACATCATTTCAAACCTTGCTTACATCGGTATATGATCACATACTGTATATGTCACGATTATGTGGGAATACTTTGAAACATATTTCAAAAATAAATAAATAAATAAATAGGCCCACATGCCACCAGTTGGGGAACATTGTCACATAGGAGTGAATGTGGGAGAGGGCCTCCACAGAAGGACATGGAGCCCTCCATTTTGTCAGTATGTTTTGCTCCATGTTAAAACTATAGTGCAGGACTTCATTGACTGACAACACTAATAGTTTATGCATGGGAAGCAGTCCTGGAAATTTGACCTCATTCTAACTAAAAAGATGACTTCTAACTTAGGGACTCAAGACAGCTAGGTTGCTGAATAAACACAGGAGTCCATTACAACTATCCCTTCCAGAACCACAGAAGAGTTCTACCACAGTTTCAGTGATTGGCTAATTTCAACAGACCTGGTCTCCCAGGTCTAAAGCAAACATGTTCAATCAAACACAAAGTGCCTGTGGAGCTCCAGGACCAGGGTTGCAGGGGGCTAGAAGTGACTTGCCTTGCGTCTGGGAAGGTGTGCCGGCCCTGGGCTGGAGGCTCTACTGTCCTCCTTTACAGGCATGAGCGTGTCCGCGCCCCCATTGTTCACAGCCATGGCTTCTGTGTTGGGGCTGGTCACCGCCACCCGGTACGACTGGTTCCTGCGGTTCCTCCTCGATGAGAAGCCATTCCCGTCGCAGTCCTCCCAGGACACATCAGACTCCATGGCGGAATGACGGCTCCTGGAGGAGGAGGTGGAGGCGGCCTCCAGACCCAAGGGGAAGGTGACCACGGTGGTGTGGTGGCGGGGCTTACTGGGCCGACTGGTCACCGCCAGATTCTTGGGGATGAGCTGCTGGGTTCCCAGCTTCCGCGCCGCCGCGCTCTGAGTGCTCAGGACCGGATTCTGCCCCTTAGAGCAATCGGCCAACGAGGGCTCGGCCTGGGACGTGGGAGAGCCCTGCGGTTGGCCGTGGTGGTTGTCCAGCTGCAGGTCGGAAGAGAAGCGTTGCTCCAGCAGGAGGGAGGTCTGGTCACCCATGGAGCCGTCTGACTGTCTGTTGGACATTCCTGGTCCGTGGTCCAACGTCTGCCTGCCTGAGAGCTTGGTTATCTCTGCAGCATCAGGCTACCATAGCAGCATAGAGACTGTTGGGACAAATACAGGATGTCAACTGGAACCATAAAAATAAACATTTGTTTCACTATGGCATTAATGTTTCAAAGATTACAAACTCCATGGAATGTGGTAATTATGGGTGGAAATAGATACTGCTTTGAATGCGAATTTCCCGCTTTGAATATTCCGCTCAAATGCCAGAACTAGCCAACCGATGATCCTTGGCTACCCAAACTCTACGCCACTACCACGGACATTAGTTCCTTCTCCGCAATGAGTCTGGATCTGAGTAGGGTCCTTGCTATCTGGGATCCTTGGGACATCCCTACCACATTAAAAGTTTAAAAAGTGTACACTGAACAAAAATATAAAACGCAATATGCAACATTTGCAAAGACTTCACGGAGTTAGTTTGTACATTGCATTCGGAAAGTATTCAGACCGTGACTTCTTCCACTTTGTTACATTACAGCCTTATTCTAAAAAATATTTTTAATTCCCCCTCAATCTACACACAATACCCCATAATGACAAAGCAAAAACAGGTTTAGAAATGTTTGCAAAATCAGACCCTTTACTCAGTACTTTGTTGAAGCACCTTTGGCAGCAATCATTCATCTTTCCTCTCAATCCTGACTAGCCTCCTAGTCCCTGCCGCTGAAAAACATCCCCACAGCAAGATGCTGCCACCACCATGCTTCACCGTAGAAATGGTGCCAGGTTTCCTCCAGATGTGACGCTTGGCATTCAGGCCAAAGAGTTCAATCTTGGTTTCATCAGACCAGAGAATCGTGTTTCTCATGGTCAGAGTTCTTTAGGTGCCTTTTGCAAACTCCAAGCGGGCTGTCAAGTATCTTTTACTGAGGAGTAGCTTCTGTCTGGCCACTCTACCATAAAAGGCCTGATTGGTAGAGTGCTGCAGAGATGGGAGAATCTTCCAGAAGGACAACCATCTCCACAGAGGAACTCTGTCAGTGACCATCAGGTTCTTGTTCACCTCCCTGACCAAGGCCTTTATCCCCCGATTGCTCAGCTCTAGGAAGAGTCTTGGTGGTTCCAAACTTCTTCCATTTAAGAATGGAGGCCATTGTTCTTAGGGACCTTCAATGCTGCAGAAATGTTTTGGTTCCTTTCCCAGATCTCTGCCTTGGCACAATCCTGTCTCTGAGCTCTACGGACAATTCCTTCGACCTCATGGTTTGGTTTTGGCTCTGACATGCACTGTCAACTGGGATCTTATATAGACAGGTGTGTGCCTTCAATTGAATTTACCACAGGTGGAATCCAATCATCTCAAAGATGATCAATGGAAACAGGATGCACCTGAGCTCAATTATGGAGTCTCATAGCAAAGGATCTGAAGTTACGTAAATAAGTATCTGTTTGTTTAATAAATGTGCAACAGAATCAAAAACCTGTTTTCGCTTTGTCATTATGGTGTATTGATTAGGGGGAAAATAATAATTGAATCAATTTTAGAATAAGGCTATAACGTAACAAAACATGGAAAAAGGGGTCTGAATACTTCCGAATGCACTGTACCTTAAGGTAGGGCCGTGGATCAGAAAAATCAGCTAGTATCTGGTGTGACCTCCATTTTACTCATGCAGCATGAAACATCTCCTTCGCATAAGAGTTGATCAGGCTGTTGATTGTGGCCTGTGGAATGTTGTCCCACTCCTCTTCAATGGCTGTGTGAAGTTGCTGGATATTGGCGGGAACTGGAACACGCCATCATACACGTCGATCCAGAGCATCACAAACATACTGAATGGGTAACATGTCTGGTGAGTATGCAGGCCATGGAGGAACTGGGACATTTTCAGCTTCCAGGAATTGTGTACAGATCCTTGCGTCATGGGGCCGTGCATGAGGTGATGGCGGCGGATTAATGGCACGACAATGGGCCTCAAGATCTCGTAGCGTTCTCTGTGTTTTCAAATTGCCATATATAAAATGCAATTGTTTTTGTTGTCCGTAGCTTATGCCTGCCCATACCATAACTCTACCATGGGGCATTCTGTTGACATGAGCAAACCGCTCGCCCATACACGCTGTCTGCCATCTGCCCGGTACAGTTGAAACCGGGATTCATCCATGAAGAGCACACTTCTCCAGCGTGCAAGTGGCAATCAATTGTGAGCGTTTGCCCACTGAAGTCAGTTACGACACCGAACTGCAGTCAGGTCAAGACTGATGAGGACGACAAGCACGCAGATGAACTTCCCTGAGACGGTTTCTGAGTTTGTGCAGAAAATGTTCAGTTGTGCAAACCCTCAGATGATCCCGCAGGTGAAGAAGCCGGATGTGAAGGTCCTGGGCTGGTTTAGTTAAATGTGGTTTGCAGTTGGACTTGAGTCTTCTGTGGCATTGTGTTGTGACAAAACTGCACATTTTATTGTCCCCAGCACAAGCTGCACCTGTGTAATGATCATGCTGTTTAATCAGCTTCTTGATATGCCACACCTATCAGGTGGATGGATTATCTAGGGAATGGAGAAACACTCACTAACAGATGTGAACAAATTTGTGCACAAAATGTGAGGGAAATAAGCTTTTGAAGGTATAGAAAATATGTATATTTTTGTTCAGCGTAAAATGGTTACTTAAGGGTTAACGTCGGGGTTAGGTAAGGGTTAAAGATTGGGTAGGGTTTAGGGTAGGCATTTCCCAAGGATCCCAGATAGCACTACCCATCTGAGTACCACCCCAACGATTTCTAGAACAAACATTCTAACCATTCTGATTGGTCCCAGAAACCAATAGGTTGGGTCAGAGCCAGAACACGTGGGTACAGCAGCATTTGGAAAATGTGTCATTTGCTTGATACTCTGATTGGATATAGATTAATTTGTTTTCTACAACACCTGTTTTTTGGAACAACCAATGATGGCAACATAGCCACGGGAAGCAGTTTGGGAATGGGGGTGCAGTGATTTGGGTGGAGGGGATGCCAGAAATTGCCTGAATTTAAGACATCCATATCGGTCCACTAATAAAGGACTAGTAAAAAGCCCAGTGCAGTACTTTACATATATACACACACTACATGTATTTTAGTGTTTTACAGCATTTGTAACTTGAGTCTGATAATTAACTGTACAAAACAGTTACTCTGATAATACTTGTGGAATAAAAATACTATATGTTTACAGATTCTTGACTCTTTGCAAATCCAACTTCATTCCTTTTCCATTTTAGTAGATACTCTTATCCTGAGCAACTTACAGTAGTGAGTGCATACATTTTCATACTGGTCCCCCATGGGAAACGAACACACAACCCTAGCATTGCAAGCACCATGCTCTACCAACTGAGCTACATCATCCATCACATACCACTTGATGTTCCAATGTTCTCAATTACTGTATTGTGCATTGTTTTTCCTTTTACCTTTATTTAACCAGGTAGGCAAGTTGAGAACAAGTTCTCATTTACAACTGCGACCTGGCCCAGATAAAGCAAAGCAGTTCGACACATACAACAACAGAGTTAGACATGGAGTAAAACAAACATACAGTCAATAATAAAGTAGAAAAACAAATCTATATACAATGTGTGCAAATGAGGTAAGATAAGGAAGGTAAGGCAATAAATAGGCCATGGTGGCAAAGTAATTACAATATAGCATTTAAACACTGGAATGGTAGATGTGCAGTAGATGAATGTGCAATGTAGAAAGATGGGTGCAAAGGAGCAAGATACATAAATAAATATGAGGTAGTTGGTTGGGCTATTTACAGATGGGCTAAATACAGGTGCAGGGGTCTGTTCTTCTTGGCGATGGAAAGTCTACAGGTACAAACCTAGATGCCCAGTCTATGTACAATACAGCAATGTACATTTACATTAAGTGGTTTGTAAGGATGGTAAATTAATACTGTGCAAAAATTGTTTTTCTATGTTATTTGATCAAGAAAAATATTGAATTTGAGATCCTATTGGCCCGTCCTAGCAAGCATCTGCATATTTCCGTTAGGGAACGCCTACTGTGTAAAGTGCATGTGTGCAGTAACTCAATTCGCCTTTTGCATTCCTTCTAAACATTGAGATTTTATACAACTTTGGCAATGGGTAAAGTCTACAAAAAGTAGTCAAAGCAGATTTTGGGAACTTAAAACTGTACGGAGATCAAATGTTTCATTGTTTGTCAGAATGTCGGCCAAAATGAATCTCCTTCCATTTTCTCCGACTACGGGCCACTGGGGTTCCGCTCACTACCATATATGGAAACGCCAAGCGGATGCTTCACATTTATATATCAGGTGAAATATCTCTCATTGTTCTATCGCTCCGCCATTTCCTGGTTGCTAAAACTCCAATAGTTCGCCTTCCGTTTGTGACAAAATAAACTAGTATAGCGTAGAGAATTATTGTACCATCTAAACCACTGTGAATTATATTTGCAGCTGTTTGAAACCAAAAGTAAAAACACGTAAGAATGATAAGCATAGAAAAAGGACAGAACAGATCTACCGCTTCTTAGACTTGCTTTCAAGTAGAATGGTAGATTATAACTCACATTTCTATGTGAATTTGGTCGGGTCGCCCAAAAAGTTACATATTGCAACTTTAACCGTGCTCGTTCCCAACGGAATAACATGACAATCAACCCATGACTCACAGCTCACGACTACCCTCTACATACATCCAACACAAATCTGTGGACAACTGCATTTATAACAGTTATTGTAATAAACCGAGTTATTGTAATAAACCGAGTAGACTACTTTACAGACACATGTATAGCCTTGAGGGAAAAAACTACTTGCACTGCAGCCAAGCATCACCCGAACCTGTGCGTTTCATTTCTGCCTAGGACACAGGTAGATTGTGTAACTAGGTTTATAAATCATAATGACTATACACAAAAAAGTTACAATGCAAGTATGGTAACTACGCGTAGTTTGCTGTAGACTATGGGATCTCAAATTGGTAGCTAGCCTATAATTTGCAAAGACAACGTTGTAGGAACAAAAATACAAATAAGTGTATCGATGCAGTATTTGTAACAACCCCATTTATCACATATTCGTGTTTTATGTTCATAATTTCAATAAAACAATAGCCTACGCACGGTGGGTGCACCTCCTGAAAACTTCAGTTTATAAATTGATTAGAAAGGAATGTGAGCGTAGCACTCAAACGGTCCACGACCACTATAGATCTAAACGTAATTAAAAACAATGTATAAATGTAGTACTACTGTACCTGTCCAACTCGAAAAAATGTGTAATCTTCCAAACAACTAAGTGTTATATATCTTGCACGTGTTCAGAAAGTGTCCAGCAGAACAGTCGCGGAATAAAACAAAAAAAAAATGTAGGTTAAATTGACTCCCTTTCGTATAGACTGCTTTTCCTTCTCTTCCTCCTCAGTTTGCATATATAACAGAGCCCATCAATCTGTGCATGCAACGTCACTACAGGTGTGTGAGGACGCGTTCCTCTGCCCAGGCGTTGCTGAAGCATACCAGATCTTACAATGCATGGATAGGTATGTTAAGTATCAGCTAACCATATATGTTATAGCAATCTGTCAGTGGATGACACAGTCTATAACGTAACACGCAAACGTTGGTTGACGCTTGCAACGTCTGAGCAGGTGAACGCGACTTTAAATCTTCTGTCAATACAGCGAGATTTTGACAATGTCAGAATATTTTCCAGAGAAGCATTGGTTAAATATGAAGCCATTGCAATGTAACTGAATTGATAGATTATCCATTTGAAATTGAAATGAATTTGTCAGTGGATTAAATTGAGAGAAAAACAATTACAACATAATTTGAAGCTACACATTTGCTTGTTTAGTCTACCATAAAATATGACCCACCAACAAACCTACATAAAAAAGAGCAATAGGGTTTAGCCTGCCCTACAATATGCATTTCATTACATTTTCAAACTCAAATTCCACTTGAAATAGCAGTCTCTGTGCTAAAAGTGACATTGCATGACAACATTATTTATCCACCTGTTTTGAAGCTATCCATAATGTGTTTAAAAATCTCTTATGGCAACCAAAACAATGGAGTAGATTCTCATTTTTGGTATTATGATGGGGAAGTATTATAATACTGTAAATCACATTCTTATAACGTAAATTGATATTTTCATTAGTTGAAATGGCCAATGAACGACTGAAAATTGCACAGATGTATGTTTTGACTGATTAGTAGGCCTACAGACCCTTATATAACCCTTATGGTCCTCCGCTCTAGGGGCCAACTCCAGGATAAAGGTCTCCCCTGTTCTGGTGAAGAGTTTGCTATGACAGGGGTGCCATCTAGTGTGTTTACAGCTATATTACATGTGCAAGGCAGTAGTAGAGAATCAACTGACAAAGATCAAAGATTGCAGTAAATTGTCAATTATTTATTTAATTAATTCCATTTGACAGTCTGAAAATATAGTTTTACATTAATGAAGCAATAATCTATGTAAGCAAGGCTGAGAACTGTAATATCATGCAATTTTGGAACAATGAAACAACAAGTATTGAGGGTTACTATATACAGTATTTATGTATAGAAAATCTTCTAATGGCAATGACGTTTACATAGTTTTAAATTTCAACATCAATATGGCATCCAATGAATTGAATATTTCCAAATGATTTCTCAACAAAGGACCATGCACTTCCTAATATATTATGTATGTAATGTATATGTTTGATACACCCAAAATATACAAAGTAAACCTACAGCACATTTTCTGACATTGAGGGGTTCCCATATATTTGTTATATACACATTCAGAAAGACACATCTGGCACATTTCTGAGGTCCAACAACTCTAGCCACAACAACTACAGTGCACAGTCTACCAACCTATAAAACCTACAATGTGTCTATGGTCATTTCTGAGAAAGATGATGCCCAAGTTACCTTTAGTTTGGTCCCCTGGCAAAAAGCCACAATTTGCCTAAATTAAAACCTGTAGGTGGATTGAAAATAATAATGTAACAATGAGAAA
The DNA here is from genome assembly GCA_030435695.1 of Brachymystax lenok tsinlingensis. NCBI lineage: Eukaryota > Metazoa > Chordata > Actinopteri > Salmoniformes > Salmonidae > Brachymystax > Brachymystax lenok. Next base: position 34,342,915 of record CM059802.1, on the reverse strand, counting down.
GAATAGAAAGCCAACATTTTCCTGTGATCCACATAATGGTATTATACACAGAGCAGCATAATTGAAGGAGTGTTTAATTTTAGCTTGAGAACACACAAAGAATAAGGGCATCCATGAGGACTTGTGTTTCTCAGACACACACACAGAGGAGAGAGGGGGGGAGAAAGAGAACATTCTCCTCTAGTAAAGGGATCTGCTCATAAAATATTAACTTCCTAGGTTTACTGGGGCAAACCAGATATAGGTCACAGGACAGGAGTCACTGATGTATTTTGGGGACTTCTGCAACATTCAGTTTGCTGGTTAGACTTCTGTTACGATTGTGCCCCTAATATTTTCCAGATCACTTTAAAAAACATGTTTGCTTGTTGAACTCAGAGATTTGCTAAATAGTATTTTTTCAAAGTTGCATGGATATTTCTTGGCATGGTTGTGAAATGTGGTCTGTGGTGTTCAATTCTCTTAGATAACAAGAGACGTGCTTTTGTTTTGACAACACAGGAAATTATGACATCCATAAGACACAATATGCAAGACACAAACAATTCACCATGATCACAATAACTTAACATTTAATGACATTAATTGAAAAATAAAAATATGTTATATGCTCAATATATTAATTATTCATTTAAGATGATACGTTACTTAAATTACCTTTTCCAGAACTAACAAAATTAAACCCATTTTAAAAATGTGATATATATGATATTCATGTCCACTGAAAAAATTACAACATGTAAAGGAGGGACCTCTATCAATTTCCCATCTGTTTCAATAATTTCTCTGCAGTTCAGTTGGGCTCAGTGAGAAATAGCATCATTATGTAGAATGGCCCGATTCCATGTCTTTGTGCATTAAATGCAGATTATGATATACGCAGTATAGAAATGCCTGCTGTCATAGGAAAACAAATATTAAAGTCTTAAGCATCTATAAGAGTCCAAAACGTGTATGTGTACGCACAGCAGTGTTCTAGAATATTGGACTGTTGGCTTTCCTCCTTTTCGAATTCTCAGCACAGCTCAAGCAATTTCTCCAACTATCAACACATCCAAATGAATAGAGGACGTGTACGACGAGCCGCATTGGTTGGGAATTACGGGGAGGTGCGCATTCAGGCTGTGCGTCCCCCGCGGACGGTGGCCTCAGAGCCTCGTAGCTATGTCACAATGGGATGCCGGACTATCGCGTCGCTGCGTCATTGCACTCTGAATTACACTTTACTGGAGGTTATGTTCAACAAGCTGTTGCTTATTACGTTGACCATGACACTTTCCAACCTAAAAGCAAACATACAGTAGCTTACATCTGTTTAGTTTAAGAGCTCAGTTATCAATGTAAGTAGTGGGTGTGGCAGATGCAGGGAAAACAGATGACATTTAGGAAAAATGGCTGGACATATAGCCATGACAGATGTAATCACCACAGTCAAAAACTACTTTCCCCAAAATGCCCCACAAGAGAGACCAACATTGAGCAAGATTGTGCTAGTGTATGGTAATGTGTGGGACTTCCTACAAAGAGTCATGTTAAACAACTTGACGTAAAGTAAGCTAGTGTATATGATTCAAGACTTAGGGTCTTCATGGTAGTTGGGTTGGGGGGGGTGACAATGAAGGTGCAACGGGTTGGACAGGGAGGTTGATGTGGGCTAGGACCTGGGGGTGCCATGGAGAAGGGCTGTCTACGGTTTCGCTATGTCTCCTTTCTTTAGGATGATCTGCCGTTGCCATGGCGCCAGTTTGCTCTCGTCGTAACCCAGGGTCCTTAGTCGCTCCTGCTCCGTCTTCTCCTCGCTCTCCTTCTCTTTCTTTGCTCGCTCCTCCTCTTTTCTGAGTGCACCAATGAGAGGGAAGTAGAATACAAGGTGTCAGTATGATTCAAAGCTTGTGTACCATAACAAGTAACACTTCCTTTCACAGTCCCGTTTCAGCTGGTATTAAGAAACAATTGCATGAGTCACAATTACGGTGTAATTTATAAATACATACCAAGTAAATAGACTTAGGCCTTATGGACATTTTAACTATATCTTTAATGCATGTATGGTATTTAATGGAGCAGGACTGATGAGTTAGGGAACTAACTCTGATCAACAATCAGCAATGATGTGAAACCAAAAATGCCATATGGCATCAATGATAATAACAAATATTTATTTCTTACCTTTTTTGCTCCCTGCCCGACCCGGAGAAGATAAGCACAATGGGGAATTTAAGTAATTACAATATTAATCCATGGCATTCAAAATGTTACATTAATTAACGACTACAGGGAAGAAAGCATAGCGGTTACAGTAGGTAGCTTGCTATATACTCTAAACATTTCAGGATCTACATGACTTGCAAATTTTAGAATCAACCCACCCAACTGAACTTGAGGTGGGGAAAAGACAGAAAAAAAGAAATAAAGCATTAACCAGACAGACATAAACAACCAGAGAAATTGACAGAAGTGAGGACAAATCAGAGAGCAGAGTGACAGTGGAGACCCTTGAGGGCTCCTGATTGGAGGAATGGGACGGGTCGCGCCGCCTCTCACTCACTTCTCTTCCTCAAGCTTTTTCTTCATGATGTCCCTCCGCCACGCTGGCATGGATGCCAGGCGCGCCGCCTCCTCGTCCACCTGCAGAGGACCAAACACACAGGAGCCAACATCTGTCACAATGGGGCCCCACTGGTAACACTGTCCCTGCCCGTCTCCAACTCCACTACTACAGTCATCCCTTTAGCCTCCAAGGAACTGAGACTTTTCCATCCTTTCTTGTTTCTATGATGTAGCTCACAAAGGTGACACACCTGATGGGATTAAGCATAAATTAGATGAAGCATCAACTTCATCATCTCCAGCACCACCCCAACATCAACATATCTGAAAATGGCACATTTCTATGTTTTGTAGTAAAACAAGATACAGGAAGATAAGTGTTTCCAATGACGTCGGTGTGCTTAATGGGATTTTAACCAATTATGAGTAGGCATTGATGATGTCATTGGAAACACATCTTCCCCTTTCTGTTTTACTACAAAACAGAGAAACGTGCCATTTTCACATACATTGATGTTGAGGTGGTGCTGGAGATGAATATTGTATAGAGCAGACCTGGCTTCAAATACTATTTGAAATCATTTCAAATGTATTATCTGGGCTTGATTGAGCTCGCCTGGTGCACGGTAACCAATAGAGTAGTTGCAAAACTGCAAACCCCAACCATCTGGCACTCCAGACAGGATAAAGCATTTTCAAAAAGTATTTGAACCCAGGTCTAGTATAAATACCCTATCAGCCAGACTGCGGCATAGAGAGACACATTTTTAATCGACTGAAACCCAGTTCATTGCAGACAGGTTGTGGACTGTGCACGCACACAGAGGCGTGTGCACACACTACCTGAAACTTGACCGACTCCCCTCTTTCAGGTCGTAATTGGAGGCGGGGCTGAGAGGAGCCATCTTGGATTTCTAATATTCACATAGCTACAGCTCTATTACACCACACCTCCACATAGCATTTCACTAGCCAACAGTATCCTGGTAAGCTTATCTCTACTCATTGCATGTTTAATGATTCCCCAGGGAATTATAAAATTGTGTGTGTGGGGGGGGGGGGTCATTTGATAGACATGCAAGGAAAGTGAGACAAAGCCAGTTTAATGTTACCAATACAACAGGAGGGCATCCATTCTAGATTTACATGGTTGGATACTAATTGCATCACATCAGAATAGGCGTTCAGCGCGCAATATCGGCATGCATCCATTCAAACATGCATACCTGGAGGAGTAACAATAACTATTGATAACTATTGCTGTTTAGGGGATACAAGGAAATTCCTCTAATTACGTAAAAAAAATATTGTCATATTTATCTTGCAACGGTCATCAAAATTGTTAAACTGTTTTAAAAATAATTATAATAAATGCAACAGTTGGCGAAGGCGAATGGATGAAGTTAGTTGTAACGTTTGCGGGGAAAAACGTCAGGCACAATATAAACTCAACATATAAAGTGTTTCATGAGCTGAAATAAAAGATCCCAGAAACGTTCCATACGCACAAATAGCTTATTTCTCTCCAATTGTGTGCACAAATTTGTTTACATCCCTGTTAGTGAGCATTTCTCCTTTTCCAAGATAATCCATCCACCTGACAGGTGTGGCATATCAAGAAGCTGATTAAACAACATGCTCATTACACATGTGCACCTTGTGCTGAGGACAATAAAAGAACACTATAAAATGTGCAGTTTTGTCACACAACACAATGCCACAGATGCCTGAAGTTTTGAGGGAGTGTGCAATTGGCATGCTGACTGCAGGAATGTCCAACAGAGCTGTTGCTAGAGAATTGAATGTTCATTTCTCTACCATAAACTCCATTGTCGTTTTAGAGAATTTGGCAGTATGTCCAACCCGCCTCACAACCGCAGATAACGTGTACCCATGCCAGCCCAGGACATCCACATCCGGATTATTCACCTGCGGGATCGGCTGTGACCAGCCACCCGGACAGCTGATGAAACTGAGTTTACACAACCAAAGAATTTCTGGACAAACTATCAGAAACAGTCTCAGGGACGCTCATCTGCGTGCTCGTCTTCCTCACCAGGGTCTTGGCCTGACTGCAGTTCGGCGTCGTAACAGACTTCAGTGGGCCAATGCTTACCTCTGATAGACACTGGCATGCTGGAGAAGTGTGCTCTTCATGGATGAATCCCGGTTTCAACTGTACCGGGCAGATGGCAGACAGCATGTACGGCATCGTGTGGGTGAGCAGTTTGCGGATGTCAACGTTGTGAACAGAGTGCCCCATGGTGGGGTTATGGTATGGGCAGGCATAAGCTACAGACAACGAACACAACTGCATTTTATCGATGTCAATTTGAATGCACAGAGATACCGTGACGAGATCCTAAGGCCCATTGTCATGCCATTCATCCGCTGCCATCACCTCATGTTGCGTTTAGATTTTTGTTGACAATCATTCTATCCAAATTAATAATCAATATTTGTCTGGGGGGCCGGTGTTTGCATTTATAAATTGCCTTAGATAATAGTCTGTAGGGTTTCCGGACATCTAGACAGTACCCTCAATCTCAACCATGACTCCAGTCTACAATCTTGACTCCATCCTGTACTCAAATCTATGTATAGACCTATTGCTATGGTTACCACGAGACGAGAGATCCTCCCACCTCTGATTGATTGGCTTAAAGTAGATCAGAAGTCATCCACTGTAAGGAGTAACCTCCTTTTGGCTTCAGTATAATCCACCTCTCACTAGCATGACAGCAGGTGACAGTAAGAGGGTTACTAGCCCAGGGAGGCGGAATTTAATCTGGACGAAGAGAAAACGCTATGACAAAATGTGTCTTTGCTGCCATGGCTGTTTGTTGCAGTAGAGGAATAAATGTTGGTTGACAAATGTAGAAATACCCACATCGACTGGCTGCCTTGTTATGCATACTGGTGTAGTACTCTAGTAGGGCGAAAGGAAGCACAATTTGTTTTTTAAGCGCACTATACTCTTACTCAATTTAGGCTCATTGCACGGATCACATTATACTAGGCTGATTGGGAACGGGGAGCTCTGCATGACCTTTTAAAAGGCAGTAGAGAACCAATAATGAACAGGCTCTACAGGGGATTCTTGAAAAGTACATTTAATGTTCCAGGCAGAAAGATTAGACCGTTGATCGTTACTGACAAAAGCACATAAATGTCTGGGGGGTAATTAAGGAGGGTGCTACATGTAGGCGCTACACATTAATCAGATAGATCTGTTTTGTGTAGAAAATACATGGTCCTCTGTCGTGTAAAAAAAAAAAACGGAATTATAGCCGCTCTGCACATTACATTTCTATCTGGAACGTTCGGAATATTGCACCCCACTGAATAATACCCTGTGGTCAGTGGTCAGCTTCTTGTCACCTCATGAATCTGACTTTGATCTGCTTCTAAACAAAGCATACAAATGTCAAACAAATCAAGCAAAAAACTTACTTACTCAAACTTTATTGATAGGAACTAATTATGTAACAAAAGAAAAAAACAATCCAGAAACACACATCTAAATGCAAAACAGTTTGAATAATAAATCATCAAAAAGTATAAACTGCAATATCTATATAAAAGTGTGAAGATATACTGTTTATATTCTTACTCTACCCCATGCATGATCAGCAATCTGAAGGATTTAAGAATGAAAATTAAATGGGCTGACCAAATCGTTTGCTGGTATATCAGCATGAGAAAGTGTTGATGCAAAACAATACTGTAACAAAAGCATAATTCATTTCCATTGCTATCATCAACATGCTCCTTACTGAAAGGTGTGCATTGTATACATCCCGATAAGGTCACAGGCTAGGGAAAAACGATAGCGCGTGAGCCATTGAGTAACACTTAAACCTAACTGGAAACCTACTGTACTTTCCTTGCATTTGAGCTCATGCAACAACTAGTGTGTCAAGCATTATGTGTGAAACTGAGGACAAGGAATATATGGCCCTAATCTGGTTATCAATGTGTAGAAGCTAAAGTGATCATAATTCTTGAATATTATTGAAGCTATTATTCATGATCAATAATTGTATATGCAAGAGTAAGGCTTAATAGTCAATTGTAACTGTAGAGTTTTAAGGGAATTTTTGTCCAATCTATATAATGAGGCCAACCTACTGTGTGTGTGTCTGCTTAATGATAGCATAGTGTATCTCATGTAGAAGTTTAACTCATAACTAATAAAGGCGAAACAGCATACACCCTAAAAATGCACTAGTATAAATATCATTAGAATGTCACTCGAGCATGCCAAGGGTGCAGTTTCTTGGGGGGTCAGGGGGCACCTCTCCAAACTCTTCTCTACATTATGACCTAAAAAAAATTATATTCCTAATATTCCATATTCCATTATTCCTGTTTGATCAAATGATGTTACATACAGTAGGTTCCAAATAGACTTGCTTAAGTATAACATGCTATATTAGGTTTGGATGAAAAACCACCTCACACACTACATTCTCCAACTTTAGGGCCTGTCTTTGGATATCAAAGAACTACCGTAGCAAACCAATAACAGATAAGAAACTTTAATAAAACATATTTGTTCCAAAGACTTTAGAATTAGAATTCAGGGAGTCATTGCTGGTAGCGCATTTAGAGCACTCCCTCTTCTACTGTATCATTACATCTGATAGTTTTTTGCATATCAGTGGTTGACAAGACAAAGTGATTTGACTGCCGGACATCCAATCACAGGCTGGATGCTCCTTTCCTTACTGAAACCATGTCACAGTTCCTTGTGTTATCTGAGGCCTCAAGGCTAAAACACAGATTAGCTCTCTCCCTAGCATGTTCCACATAGGAGGTTAGTTTCCTTGACACTTTCCCTCGTGGCTTTGTTGCCTGCTTTGTCCAAGCATGTTTAGCCTAACACTTTTGTGTAGAGAGTATTCCACATATCTTCTGCTTATCTCTGATGGTCAGATATCAAACAGTTCAGCTTCCTTTTCCTTCCAGAAGGCAAAGCTGCGCTCAATGTATCTGCTGATCTCCTCATTGCTGAACTCTTTCAGTTCGTAGATCAGTTTGATTGAGTCTTCTTTGGGCTCTTCTCTGTGCGGAGGTTCATATACGGGTGTGATTATGGTGACTTGAAGTGGAGCAGGTGCAATGTCCTGCGTCACACCCTTCCCTACACTCTGTACTGTGGTCTCAGTTGTCACAACCTGGTCTACTGAGTCTTGTGAAGCCTCCTGAACAGTATTCTGCCCAGTTATCTGCACTGAATCCTGCACAGAAGTCTGAACTGTGTCTTTTGGAACACTCTCTTGTGCTACACTTTCAGGCTTCACAGCATCCTGAATAGGCCCATTCATTGGACTCGCCTCAGAAGTGTTCACATCTGCCTGAACAGTGTCCTCCACAGTGTCCTTCACTGCACTCTGCTCTGCATGGTTAATGCAGTCCTGAGCAGTAAGCTGGACACTATCCTGTACAGCAGTTGAAGGCAAATTCATGTTTGGTTCCGGGGCAGTCAAAGGCTCCTGGACTGGCACTACCGACACCTCAGGAGCAATTGAAAGTAGCGAGGCGGTCATCATTCCTCCCCCGTCCGCAGAATCACCAAAGTACTTTTGCTTAATGTCTTCAAAACTGTCCGCCCAGTCCCGCTTCCCTTGCTCAATCTCCTCCATGACCTCACGGTGGAACTGGCGAATCAACTCCCAGCTGTAGCTTCCGAGGCGGTCGAACATCTCGTAGCACAGTAGGTGGCGGAACTTGCGCTCGCTGCGCGACATGCTCATCTCTAGGAGTTGGAAGTAGCCCAGCATAAAGAGGTCTAGGGTCAGGGTCTCGTAGCTGACCGGTGCTCCATTAACGTGTGGCAGGAAATGCTCCGGCCAGTAGATCATCTGGGCCCGACTGAGCCGGCGGATCTGGCGAGTGGGCACCTGGCTCATGATGGTCCTCCAGTGGCCAATCAGGTTCCCTACCACTTGCCTGGACTTCATGAATAGGAGTGTTTTGTCATCCTCACTCGGTATGTCTCCTTCCAGATCACTGGTGAACCGGTTATAATCATCCAGACCCACCCTTAGACTTCCCCGTTTGCCTGTGTACTTTGGCCTGTAGGACTCTGAGAGGGTGTACTTTCTCCAGTGTTCCAGGAACAAGAACACGATCCGCTCCTTCCTCATCTCGATGCACTCCTGGACGTAGCTCATGTCCGTCTGCACCTCCAGGCTCCGGGTCAGCTGCTCGTGGTTCAGTATAGGGTCTGTAGACAGAACCTGGTTGAACTGATCTGACTGAGGGATCACTTCAGAAGACTGGTATGTAAGAGGAGCATGAGATGGTATGATTAGAGGTTCCTCCACCAGAGGCAGAGATTCCTGGACTGGAGAAAGGTCTCCATTGTTAGGGGACTGGAAGGCCTCTGCAGGGGAACACGGGACCTCATCCTCCTGAATTGGATCGGGGTGATAACTGGACTCGCTCACCACAGGGAGGGACCTCTTGCGCTTGTACACCCGGTTCGTTTTGTCGTCAGCAAACTGGAACTGGTTCTGAATCTCATAGTTGGCCTTCAGGTTCTTCACAGAGACGCCACACTGCTTGAGCTCCTTCTCCACCTCCTCCCTAGTGGAGAACGATTGGGATCGTCCGATGACCCCAGTGGCAATGGACCCTGCTGGGGTCATCTGGCCCATCCTATTGTTACTCTCTTCCTCCTGAGCATATCCGGGAGATATCAAATCCAAGATGTCTATCGTCTTGCCTCCCAGGGTGGCCAGGAGAATAGCCATGCTCTTGAGCAGTGTTGAGATTTTGCTGCACCAGGCTGGTAGATCTTCCGCTTGCCCGTGAACTTGCTTGGGGTTGATGTAGAAGTGCTCCTGGTTGAGGGCGGCAGACACGGGAAGAAGTTGTTGAAGCTCTCGCTCCAACTCTTCCAGTTCCTTTTCCACCTCCGTCACCTTGTGCATGACCTGCAGGTTCTCGATTTGCTTCTCAATGCGGATGAGGTCGTCCTCCATCATCAGCTCTCCAAAGGGGCCCAGGATGGCATTGTGGACATGAGAGTAGTGCCACTCCTGAGGCTGGTAGTGTCCACTGGCCGCAAACTAGATTAGAGTTCAAGGGACAGCAAAGAACAGAAAAGAGGGGGGGAGGGGGAAGTTCCTTCAGCTTGCACTTCCTGGTGTACTGTTAACACACGGCGCATGTTCATACTTCCTCGTCACACAGGATTTACATGGATTTAGTGGTGCAATGGCACTGCCTCAGTACAAGCTTCATAACTCCTAGATTAGCTGAGAGTCAGGGCACAGGCTACTCCTTTATGAAAGCAGGGTGGAAAAATCCTCAGCGCTCAACTGCTGGCTGAATATGGTTGGGTGTATGGGTTCACTTTATTTGGAGGTCTGCTTTTAAACTGCTTATAATTCATTATTTAATAGTTTAACTATTAGTTAACGGTTTGTAACTCATTCAATATAATTTGTATATGTATAAATAAATTATGATGGAGAGGATCAGGCATGTATCTACTTAATTTAAATGGTTAACAAACTATGTAATTAATGGTTATAAGCAGTTTACAAGCAGACCTTGAAATAGAATGTTCAAGTTTTATATCATGATGAAAAAAGTTTCCTTTCTGTTTTGATCATTAGGGCAAATTAATTATACTCTTCCTAGTTAGCATTTTATTATAATTGTGTGTGAACAGGGTTGTTTTATAAATCCCTATTGGTTTTATAGGGAGTTTTAATAGGCTTATCCATAGCAAAAAAGAAACCCAGAGAAGCATCCTCAAAGAAGTAGATGTCTTGGAGTGTATGGATGGACATGGAGCTAGTGTGAATAGGCCTTGCATCACACCACTGAATCAGCATGTAACGACTTAGAGCTGCACTGCTCCATCTCCGAGTACTAGCCACACTGTGAAGCCATCTGACAGATCCTACTGCATGTCAGGCTTTTAAACGGGCTAGGACTGGAATGGGCATCGTAGCCTGTAAGTATCCATTTCACCACACTCTGCAGGGCCTGGGTTTAGCACAAAAGTCAAGTAAAATAAATGCATGCATTCGTTGTGACCCATGAACTCAATATATCAAAGCAGGATATACAGTATCTGCATGGCCTGATGGAAGGGCGACAAACAATCAGATTCAGCATCATTTAGGTTGTACTTATAAATTCAGAAATGGTTAAATCAGCATAACATGTATGGGTTCTTCATCGACTTAAAAATAATGAAGGCATATGTCGCTATATTAGTACAGTAGTCAATGGCCACCATCTTGGATGGAACAGGTACTGAATTAAGTATCTGAAATCATATTTAACGTTCCAGTCAAAACAAAGCAATCTGATAGTGATATGTTTAAATAAAATATAGATTATATAAATTAACAAACACCTACAGTACCAGTCAAAAGTTTGGACACACATACTCATTCAAGGGTTTTTCTTTAGTTTACTATTTTCTACATTGTAGAATAATAGTGAAGATATCAAAACTATGAAATAACACATATAGAATCATGTAGTAACCCCCAAAAGTGTTCTACAAATCAAAATATATTTTAGATTCTTCACCCTTTGCCTTGATGACAGCTTTGCACACTCCTGGCATTCTCTCAACCAGCTTCATAAAGAATGCTTTTCCAACAGTCTTGGCATCACTCTGCGGTCCAACTCATCCCAAACCATCTCAATTGGGTTGAGGTCAGGTGATTGTGGAGGCCAGGTCATCTGATGCAGCACTCCATCACTCTCCTTCTTGGTCAAATAGCCCTTACACAGCCTGGAGGTGTGTTGGGTCATTGTCCTGTTGAAAAACAAATGCTAGTCCTACTAAGAGCAAACCAGATGTGATGGTGTATCGCTGCAGAATGCTATGGTAGCCACTCTGGTTAAGTATGCCTTGAATTCTAAATAAATCACAGACAGTGTCACCAGCAAAGCACCCCCACACAATCACACTTCCTCCATTCATGGTGGGAACCACACATGCAGAGATCATCCGTTCACCTGCTCTGCGTCTCACAAAGACACGGCGGTTGGAACCAAAAATCTCAAATTTGGACTCATCAGACCAAAGGACCGATTTCCAACGGTCTAATGTCCATTGCTCGTGTTTCTTGGTCCAAGCAAGTCTCTTATTATTATTGGTGTCCTTTAGTACTGGTTTCTTTGCAGCAATTCGACCATGATTCACACAGTCTCCTCTGAACAGTAGATGTTGAGATGTGTCTGTTACTTGAACTCTATGAAGTATTCATTTTGGCAGCAATTTCTGAGGCTGGTAACTGGTAAATGAACTTATCCTCTGCAGCAGAGGTAACTCTGGGTCTTCCATTCCTGTGGTGGTCCTCATGAGAGCCAGTTTCATCATAGCGATTGATCGTTTTTGCAACTGCACTTGAATAAACTTTAAAAGTTCTTGAAATTTTCCAGATTGACTGACCTTCATGTCTTGATGGGCTGTTGTTTTTCTTTGCTTATTTGAGCTATTCTTGCCATAATATGGACTTGGTCTTTTACCAAATAGGGCTATCTTCAGTATACCTCCCCTACCTTGTCACAACACAACTGACTGGCTCAAACACATTAAGAAGGAAAGAAATTTCACAAATTGACTTTTAACAAGGCACACCTGTTAATTGAAATGCATTCCAGGTGACTACCTCATGACGATGGTTGAGAGAATGCCAAGAGCGTGCAAAGCTGCCATCAAGGCAAAGGGTGGCTACTTTGAAGAATCTAAAATATATTTTGATTTGTTTAACACTTTTTTGGTTATTACATGATTCCATTTGTGTTATTTCATAGTGATGTTTTCACTAGTATTCTACAATGCAGAAAATAGTAAAAATAAAGAAAAACTAGAATGAGTAGGTGTGTCCAAACTTTTGACTGGTACTGTCTGTTGCAAATTTCTGATAGGCCTATTATCAATAGTTCTAAAAGAGGGACAAGAGCAAAGAATCCCTCAAATTGCTTTAGGGGCATTCGCCATGGGGAATACATGCATAGTTCTAACCTGTCTATCAATTATTCATGTTTTTACTTGTATTATGATAAAACTGCTGCCATTGTAAAGAATAATTTATGTTCAAGCTCCCACAGGTAATAGTAGCCGATACTAAGGGCACAAGTACTAGTACCAAGCAGCCAGGCAGACCAGAGACTTCGACTACACATACTAACTTATTGACCCATAACAAGACCTAAAACACAACCTCTGAAAATTATTGTTGTTCATCTAATCACCAAACATGTACAGTGCCTTCGGAAAGAATTCAGACCCCTTGACTTTTTCCACATTTTGTTACGTTACAGCCTTATTCTAAAATGAATTAAATAAAAATAAATCAGCAGTCAGCAATCTACACACAATACCCCATATTGGCAAAGCGAAAACAGGTTTTTAGATAAAAAAAAACAAACAGAAATACCTGATTTACATAAGCATGAGACTCGAAATTGAACTCATGTGCATCCTGTTCCCATTGATTATCCTTGAGATGTTTCTACAACTTGATTGAAGTCCATCTTTGGTCAATTCAATTGATTGGACATGATTTGGAAAGGCACACCCCTGTCTACACAAGGTCCCACAGTTGACAGTGCAAAAACCAAGCCATGAGGTCGAAGGAATTGTCCGTAGAGCTGTCCAGTTTTGTGTCGCAGCACAGATCTGGGGAAGGGTACCAAAAAATGTCTGCAGCATTGAAGGTCCCCAAGAACAGAACATAATTCTTAAATGGAAGAAGTTTAGAATCACTAAGACTCTTCCTAATGCTGGCCGCCTGGCCAATGAGCAATTGGGGAAGAAGGGCCTTGGTCAGTGAGGTGACCAAGAACCCGATGGTCACTCTGACAGAGCTCTAGAGTTCCTCTGTGGAGATGGGAGAACCTTCCAGAAGGACAACCATCTCTGCAGCTCTCCACCAAATCAGGCCTTTATGGTAGAGTGGCCAGACGGAAGCCACTCCTCAGTAAAAGGCACATGACAGCCCGCTTGGAGTTTGCCAAAAGGCACCTAAAGACTCACCAACCATGAGAAACAAGATTGGTTTGATGAAACCAAGATTTAACTCTTTGGCTTGAATGCCAAGCGTCACGTCTGGAGAAAACCTGGCAACATCCCTACAGTGAAGCATTGTGGTGGCAGCATCATGCTGTGGGGATGTTTTTCAGCGGCAGGGACTGGGAGACTAGTCAGGATCGAGGGAAAGATGAACAGAGCAAAGTACAGCGATATCCTTGATGAAAACCTGCTCCAGAAGGTTCACCTTCCAACAGGACAATGACCCTAAGCACACAGCCAAGACAACGCAGGAGTGGCTTGGGGACAAGTTTCTGAATGTCCTTGAGTGGCCCAGCCAGAGCCCAGACTTGAACCCGATCGAACATCTCTGGAGAGACCTGAAAATAGCTTTGCAGCAACGCTCCGCATCCAACCTGACAGAGCCTGAGAGGATCTGCAGAGAAGAATGGGAGAAACTAACCAAATACAGGTGTGCCAAGCTTGTAGTGTCATACCCAAGAAGACTCGAGGCTGCAATCGCTTCAACAAAGTACTGAGTAAAGGGTCTGATGTACTTATGTATATGTAATATTTCCGTTTTTTATTTGTAACACATTTGCAAACATTTTTAAAAACCTGTTTTTGCTTTGTCATTATGGGGTATTGTGTGTAGATTGATGAGGGGGGGATATATTTTAGAATAAGGCTTTAACGTAACAAAATATGAAAAATGTCAAGGAGTTTGAATACTTTCCGAAGGCACTGTATATTAAAACTAATGTAATGACTGAAAGTAGACTGCTCGTGTAGAAGTCCTCAAACCATCTGACTACAACTTGCCTACTTCTAAACAGATTATAAAATGAACAATCAATTCAGATTATAAACTCAACCATCAGATACTGCAACACCCATAAAACATCAGAAGCACTACAACTATAATGTTCTTACTCAAACCAAACCCAGCTCCCTTTAACGAATATAATCCATATACTATATTCTGACATGCAGTGATGGCCATATCAAGCTCTTTCAAAAGACACAGCAAAGGCTTGAGCATGCGTTCAAACAAAACCAACCCACCAAAATCGCACACCAACCCACATTTCAGCCATCCTCCTTGTGCTTTCAATCCCTTTTAACCACGTTTGACCGTGGCATTCCCCCGAGCACCAGTTCTGTGACAGCGGCACAAAAAGGAGAGCTGAAACTGTGAATCTATCTCATCACACTCGGACTTCGATCTTTCTCTCACACCCCCTCCATTCATGCCTACCTTGCGTTTGTGCTCTTCCTCCTCCTGCATCTTGACCTGGAGCTTGCGCACCATCACCTGCCTCTTCCACTCTGGGATGGCCCGGCCCTGCTCATCGTGTGTGGGCACTAGGGCCTCCACGTCCGCCAGGCTACCCTTCCGGGTCTGGCCCATCAGGCTAGATGCCGATGCTGCTCCGCTGCCATTCCCATTGAGGAGCTGCTCGCTGCTCTGAGAGGTGGAGAGGGTCCGGGGTGTGCCGGTGCCAACTGGGCTGGGGGTGGTGGGTGGCGAAGTGGCGCTGGCAGCGGGGGCCGGGGACATGGGCTTGGCTGATGGCGGGCTGACCGTGCGGGTCTGGGGCGGGGACGTAGGGCTCTCTCCCTGGAGGATGGAAGGGGTATAAAAGTCAAACCGCAATTTGTCCTTGGTTTAAACTACATGGGCTCAGTTGCAATATACATACACTTTATAGAATCTACAACATTGACACTCCCCTATGTACAGCGCCTTTGGAATGTATTCAGACCCCTTAACTTTTTCCACATTTTGTTACGTTACTGCCTTATTCTAAAATGGAATAAATAAAACATTTTCCTCAGCAATCTACACACAATACCCAATAATGACAAAGCGAAAACGCATTTGTAGATCTTTTTGCAAATAAAAATACATTTTAAAAATACCTTATTTACATAAGTATTCAGACCCTTTGCTATGAGACTCGAAATTGGGCTCAGGTGCATCCTGTTTCCATTGATCATCCTTGAGATGTTTCTACAACTTGATTGGAGTCCAACTGTGGTAAATTCAAGTGATTGGACATGATTTGGAAAGGCACACACCTGTCTATATAAGGTCCCACAGATGACAGTGCATGTCAGAGCAAAAACCAAGCCATGAGGTTGGAGAGCTCAGGGACAGGATTTTGTCGAAGCACTGATCTGGCGAAGGGTACCAAAAAAAATCTGCAGCATTGAAGTTCCCCAAAAACACAGTGGCCTAATCATTCTGAAATGGAAGAAGTTTGGAACTACCAAAACTCTTCCTAGAACTGGCCGCCCCACCAAACTGAGCAATCGGCGGAGAAGGGCCTTGGTCAGGGAGGAGACCAAGAACCCGATGGTCACTTTGACAGAGCTCTAAAGTTCCTCTGTGGAGATGGGAGAATCTTCCAGAAGGACAACCATCTCTGCAGCACTCCACCAATTAGGCCTTTATGGTAGAATGGCCAGACGGAAGACACTCCTCAAATCAAATCAAATTTTATCCTCAGTAAAGGCACATGACACCCTGCTTGGAGTTTGCCAAAAGGCACCTAAAGACTCCCAGACCATGAGAAACAAGATTCTCTGGTCTGATGAAACCAAGATTGAACTCTTTGGCCTGAATGCCAAGCGTCACATCTGGAGGAAACCTGGGACCATCCCTACGGTGAAGCATGGTGGTGGCAGCATCATGCTGTGGGGATGTTTTTCAGTGGCAGGGACAGGGAGACTAGTCAGGATCGAGGCAAAGAAGGACAGAGCAAAGTACAGAGAGATCCTTGATGAAAACCTGCTCCAGAGTGTTCAGGACCTCAGACTGGGCTGAAGGTTCACCACCAACTGGACAACGACCCTAAGCACACAGCCAAGACAATGCAGGAGTGGCTTCGGGACAAGTCTCTGAATGTCCTTGAGTGGCCCAGCCAAAGCCCGGAATTGAACCCAATCGAACAGCTCTGGAGAGACCTGAAAATAGCTGTGCAGCAACGCTCCGCATCCAACCTGACAGAGCTTGAGAGGATCTGCAGAGAAGAATGGGAGAAACTTCCCAAATACAGGTGTGCCAAGCTTGTAGCATCATACCCAAGAAGACTCGATGCTGTAATTACTGCCAAAGGTGCTTCAACAAAGTACTGAGTAAAGGGTCTGATGTACTTATGTAAATGTGATTGTTTTTATATATATATATATATATATATATATATATATATATATATATATATATATATATATATATATATAAATTACCAAACATTTCTAAAAAACCTGTTTTTGCTTTGTCATTATGGTGTATTGTGTGTAGATTGATGAGGTAAATAAACAATTTAATTTTATAATAAGGCTGTAACTTAACAAAATTTGGAAAAAATCAAAGCGTCTGAATACTTTCCGAAGGCACTGTATTTATTTGGACAGTGAAGCTAAAACATTTAATTTGGCTCTATACTCCAGCATTTGGGATTTGAGATCAAACCGTTTATATGAGGCGACAGTAAAGAATGTCACATTTTATTTTAGGGTATTTTCATACATATGTTTTACCATTTAGAAATGAAAGAACTTTATGTATCTAGTCCCCCCATTTGAAGGTATCATAAGTATTTGGAAAAATTCACTTAGTGTATTAAAGTATTCAAAACTTTTATATTCCTAATACGCAATGACCACATCAAGCTTGCTTGTAACTCTACAAACTTGTTGGATGCATTTGCAGTATTGGTTTTGTTTGAAATTAACCCTCACGCACCACCACACTTTATATTATATACCAGGGTTGGCTGGCCTTCTCTAGTTAAACGTTGGCTCAGTCACTGGTATACTTTTATTTAGAAAGCCATAGATTACCTGTAGTTTTTCATGTCTGTCTGTAAACATCAAAAGGTTGGACACTGAAACAATATTTCTAACGTAAATAATGTGGGGAAACGGTTGGTGGGGCTCTAAAATATAATCATGCCAAATAAGTTGTTGTTTTGTGATATAATTAAGGACTGTATAACCAAATAATGGTAACTCTACAAATGTATATGTCCCAGTTATCAGATTTACATCTAAATTCTGTAGAACGTTTATGATTAAATATGAAACTATTTGTAAGAAGATGAAATGTGATTTTAGCCTTCTAAATAAAACTAAAGTTTTACCCAGTCAGTAAACACGCCCATGTGAGCACAGACATTATGACAAAAGGAGGGAAAGCCCTTTATCCCCAAGTGTTTATAAAAGGACTCCTAACGAAATTGACATTAGCCCAGAGAACGTGAGGATCACGTTTGAAATGGTGGGAATTGGAATCTCTAGAGACCAAAACATGCCGGGTTGCTGCCGGTGTGGACAGTGGTCTTAGCTGTACCCTGAATAATCAACCATTTAGACCAGTATACGGACGGTAAGTCGGACATCACAAATGGTTTAAAGCTAAAGACTCGTATACGTGCAGCGCGAGCTGAACACTTTACGAAATGGTTTAAAGACTACAATACCAGAAAATCGTAAGACCCTCTGAAACTCTCAGGAACTCTAGAAGGAACTCTAGAAGACTACACAGGAACATATAGTCTGCAGCTGTTTATGCACTGTTAGCCTAGGAAACCGACCAAAGACGAGAGACAAAGAACAATTTCCTCTCACCACTATAGGTATCTCTAGGGTATCTATTCTAAACAAACAGAGCGAAGGACTGCTGAAGTCCGCGTGGTACACCTCTGGAAGATCCATTATAACAGACACTCCGAGACCAAGAAGCTACATGTCACGTCCAGGCCTGAGAAGACAGGCTGGCGTGTTTTGTTTTGTTTTGGTGTAGGGTTTTTTCTGTTCTAGGTTCTCTATTTCTATGTTGGGGTAATGGTTCCCAATTAGAGGCAGCTGAGTGTCGTTACCTCTAATTGGGAACCATATATATGTTTGTAGTTTGCACTAGGGGTTTGTGGGTTATTGTTTGTTCATAGCATTTGTTGTTTAAACATGTTATGGTTATTGTTATGATCGTCGTTCGTTTTTGTTATTTTTCCCCAGTTACGTATTTTAAATAAAGAATGTATACTGGATGCCTCGCTGCGCCTTGGTCTATCCGTTCCGAAGATCGTGACACTACGACTACAAAAGACACAGTGATCTCTGGTGGACAACCAGAGACTTTCTGTCGACTGACTCCAGACTGATCGGGCGTTTTCAACAGGGCGAGACGACGAAGACATACAAGCGTAAAATGTACCTTGCATTTCTAAATCCGAATGAGTTGTTGGGGTGCCAAATATCCATACTAACAATGAGCATATTATTCAACTATGTATGATAGTTGAATTCCTTTGTCTCTCCTCCTCCTGCACTGTCTTCCACCCCCTTTCATTGTGTAACTGTCATATCAGGTTAGTCCAATAGGGACTTTTCATTGCATCACATTAATAATCAGTGTATAATCTATGCTGTGTGTGTGTGTGTTTATGTATTTCTATTGTTTATTTCTTTTTTTGTTTTCTCTCCCCAATTTCATGGTATCCAAATTGGTAGTTGCAGTCTTGTCTCATCGCTGCAACTCCCGTACGGACTCGGGAGAGGCGAAGGTCGAGAGCCCTCTGAAACACAACCCAACACAAGGACATCCCTGCCGGCCAAACCCTCCCCTAACCCGGACGACGCTGGGCCAATTGTGTGCCGCCCCATGGGTCTCCCGTTCGCGACCAGCTACAACAGAGCCTGGACTCGAACCCAGATCATTTCATTAGTTAGTAAATAATTAAGCTAATTTGTGTAAGCTGATTCATCATGGAGACTAGGGTTCGTGCAGATTCTACGGATTATTCTACGTTCAGAATGAGACTGAGGTAAATAAGAATGAATGAATTGACTGTGACTGAGATGTTTATATCTTTAGAGTTTAGTCGGGAGATAGTAACTCATTAAATAACTTTTCCCATGGTGCCCAAAGATCACTCATGAGTTAACTGTTACATGATTATTTTAATCATCGTAATAATTAAACATAGTTAATCGATTTGATAAAATAACTGTCAAACACAATGTCACAGATCCCCCCTCCGATACTGCTCCTCATTCTGTTCACCAGTTCCGGAGGTCTACGATACCGGCTTTCTAGGCTTCACTGAACGGGATTCATTATCATCAACCCCGGACTGTCTTGTCTGATTACACACACCTGGTTCCCATTTTCCCTGATTAGTATGTTATATATGTGCCCTCTGTTCCCTCTGTCTTTGTCGGTTATTGTTCCCATGTCCGTTGGTGGTGTGAGTACCTATGCGTTGGTGCAGCTGTTATGCTGCGTGCTTTATATATTGTGCATTACGGAGACCGTCCCGTGTCGTTCAACGAGGTTTACCCTCGCTCTTTTGTTTGGGTAGAGCCCAGTGTTTTGTATACGTGTTTGTTTTGGGTGTATTAAAAAACTGCTATTGTGTATTCCTGCGCCTGTCTCCAAATCCTTTATACCAGCGTGACAAATGACAACATCACAACACTAGTTTATCCAAATACATTTCATGACTATCACAATGCATTGATCCAGAAATTTAAGTCAACACTATTGGTTTCTGATGCAGTGGGAATCATTAAGTCACTTGTCAGTACACTAGTAAAGAATATTATATAAAACATCATTATACACAGTACCAGTCAAAAGTTTGGACACACCTACTCATTCAAGGGTTTTTCTTTATTTGTACTATTTTCTACATTGTAGAATAATTGTGAAGACATCAAAACTATGAAATAACACATATGGAATCATGTAGTAACCAAAAGTGTTCAACAAATAAAAATATATTTTAGATTTTAGATTCTTCAAATTAGTCACCCTTTGCCTTGACAGCTTTGCACACTCTTAGCCTTCTCTCAACCAGCTTCATGAGGAATGCTTTTCATCAGTCTTGAAGGAGTTCCCACATATGCTGAGCACTTCTTGGCTGCTTTTCCTTCACTCTGCGGTCTTATTCTTCTTATTGGTGTCCTTTAGTAGTGGTTTCTTTGCAGCAATTCGACCACGAAGGCCTGATTCACGCAGTCTCCTCTGAACAGTTGATGTTGATATGTGTCTGTTACTTGAACTCTGTGAAGCATTTATTTGGGCTGCAATTTCTGAGTCTGGTAACTAATGAACTTATCCACTGCAGCAGAGGTAACTCTGGGTCTTCCTTTCCTCATGAGAGCTAATTTCATCATAGCGCTTGAAGGTTTTTGCGACTGCACTTGAAGAAACTTTCAAGGTTCTTGAGATTTTCCGGATCGACTGACCTTCATGTCTTTAAGAAGTTATGGACTGTCGTTTCTCTTTGCTTATTTGACCTGTTCTTTGCCATTATATGGACTTGGTCTTTTACCAAATAGGGCTATCTTCTGTATACCACCCCTACCTTGTCACAACACAACTGATTGGCTAAAACACATTGAGGAATGAAATTGCATAAATTGACTTTTAACAAGGCACACCTGTTAATTGAAATGCATTCCAGGTGACTACCTCATTAAGCTGGTTGAGAGAATGCCAAGAGTGTGCAAAGCTGTCATCAAGGCAAAGGGTGGCTACTTTGAAGAATCTCAAATATAAAATATATGTGTAGATGTGTTATAGATGTGTTATTTCATAGTTTTGATGTCTTCACAATTTTTCTACAATGTAGAAAATTAGTAGGTGTGTACAAACTTTTGACTGGTACTGTACATATGTACAAGAGCTAGCAATATCTATACCTCAATGCAGTTGCGTACTAGGTATTCTATATTATACTACAACATAAGTCTAACTGAATATGGGTGTTGGTTGAATGTTCCAGGCAGGTTCCAGAATGTTCTTCAGCTGGTTGCACCTCTTCTACTGTTGGGTAATGTCAGCTGGTTTAGCAGGCTTTGGCGCTGTGGCAATGTTGGCAGAGTTTGGGGAGCTGTGACTCTGGCTTCTTGTAGATAACAGTCTGTTATTTTCTGCACTCCACAACCAGGTGGACAAACGTCTCCCTGAAGTGGTGGATTCTGGGCTTGTGCACTTTCTTCACCACCCACTTCTTTGACCTCTTGCAGACTAATTGTTTGCGCTGTAAGTATCCTGGAAAGACATGACGACTGATCATAACCATAAAATAAACCATGTTAATCTGTAAACAAAACATGGAACAGTAGACTGGTATGTGTTTTGTTACACTCAGTCAATAATTGGGCTTTGAGATGGGCTGCTAACAGATGTGAAAAGTTCTAGGGTGGCTTGACTTGTAGACAGTCAAGTCGTGTATTGTTGTGTATGAGCACCTACAGTTGTGCTGTTGAGTAGACAAGCACTGCCAACAATGGAGTGAATAGGCTAGAAGAGTATACTAACAACACCTCTCCCCGTGCCAAAGAACTGTCTACAAGGGTGTGAAAAGTTTGAGGTGCACTTGGCTTGTAGACAGTTTAGTGTATTGGGGATTTTGTTTTCTCAAGAGGGTATTTATGCTTTCATAAATGCCTTTGGCCGTCCTGGCTTGTTTCCGAGTCAGATGATGTTGAGCTTGTTCCCGGCTGAAAGCTTTCATCCAACGGGTCTACGGGCTCTGTACTACTAAAGCTGGTGTTAAGGTCATCGTCATCAGCAGAAGGATTAGTCTGTAGGACACACAGTAGTCAGTAACTAGCCAACATTCTACTACTTCGTCCCCATCAATACCCACACCCCTCATGTCAATAGACCATGCATATTAACCTTCACACCTCCCCAACAGACACCAGTCAGTCACACACACCTAATATCTCCTTTTTCCATTTTCAAGCATGAACAATCAACTAAGCCGCCATAATATAGAGAAAACTACAGTAGAAGTTGTAGCTTCTATGACAACAAGACACAGACCATGTTTATATCTAGCTCCAGTATGTGTATTTGCTCATCATGGAGTCATGGAAAGATTTAGCAAAGGTGACTTACACTAGTTCCTGGTGCTAGCTAGTTAACGGTTAGATACAGTCCGGTAGGCTGTAGCTAGCTAAATTAACCTAATGAAGCTCACGTTGGCAAAGTTTCAAATCACGTCGCCAGATAACAGCTGGCTATTTACATTGATTTGCTTTGGAATGTTTAGCCAATGTATTATGAAAGATGGCTAGCTAGAGTTTGGTTTAGATAAACAAATGTAGTTCGCTAGCTAGTTAGCTAGGTAACGTTAGCTACCTTTACCTCAGCTTGACTTCTTTTCTGCTGCACTGATGTTGGCTGATCGGATGCCTTCCTCTTTGAAGTGAAAGGGAAAATAAATGGAATAGCATCACTTTAACGCTCGACCACCTGGCAACCCCATCAGTTTCGAAATCCTCTGGCTGAAAGTGCTGGCTACAAACACAGACATTTTGATATTTCTGCGCTACGTCCTGAAATGGCTGTGAATTCTGGATACTGTGGTTTGCTTACAACCAGAAAATGTAGACGGCCTGTTAAAACCAGTGAGACGCAGAAACGCTCGTATTTTCGTGTTGCAATTTTTATGACACACATGATATGCTAATAACATATTAAATGGACATATGGTGAAATAGAGCAGCAGTGAAATTTCCCTTTAAGTTTACAAAAATATTGTTGAAAATCTAATAACAAGGTGTGGAAAACTAAAGTGTTTTTACATTTCAACTTATTTTAGAAGAAATAGAGAATTATTTAAGAAAAGTGAACGGGTGCCAATTTTTTTGGCCGGTACTGTATGTATGAAAATAACCTAAAATAAAAAGGTGACATTCTGTACTGTCTACTCATATAAAATATTTGATCTCAAATACAAAATGCTGGAGTATAGAGCCAAATATAAAATTTTTGCTTCACTGTCCAAATAAATACATAGGGGAGCAGGGACGTGCACAGGAATTTTGAGGGGCAGTTGCTCTGACCTGAAAAAAAGGGCACCCTTCCCACCCCCCAAAAAAACACAAAACAAACTCACGGGCTATATGAAAGACTGAGAATAACAGGGTCTTTATTAAAATATATATACACAAAGAAGTAAAACACTGAAATACAGCACTCAATCACCTTAACTACTACTAATAATAACACAGAAAAACATGACTTGAGTCATGAAAATCCCTACATCAATATCCTATCAAGTCACTGATAGGTTTCTTCAGATTTACATACTAAACATGCAAAGCTTCAAAGGAGAAGCCGCCTATTAGGGGGCCATTTCAGCAAAAATCTTCAGAACTTCTTTCTTGTCGATTCCTATGTCCTTCTCTATGGCCAGCAGGAGGAGGTCAGACAGCGCTCTTGACCACACTGATTTATGAGCCTTGATTTGACCAGCTTCAGCTTAGAAAGGAACGTTCTACCGCTGCAGTGGACACGGGTAGAGTGGCATATATTTTGATTAGTTTGAATAGTGTGGGAATATGGCGTTAGCATTGTTTTCCTTGAATACTTGAGCATAGACTTGACTGTCCTCTTGGGACACTTGTAAGATGCATGGAAGACTCTCAGCTCTGTTTGAAGGTTGGTCTCTTCCCCACAAGTCCATAAAACTCACATAGTGAATGTGCTGTATCAACACCATCAGTGAGTCTCTGCAGTGACATCACAATGTCCCGAGTCTTCCCTTCCCCGTAAAATCTTCTCTCAAGCTCCTGTCTCAATCTGTCCAGAAAGGTATAGTATGTCCTTCCCCTGTAATATTCCTCCAAGGTCTGGACTGCATCATCTTCTCTTGCTGATTTGGAAGTGTATTTCAGCTTTGCAGGGACTTTTCTTTGTCTACCTGGAATATTTGTGGGAATGCTTATGTCATTTCCTCTGCAATTGTTGTGGCAGTGTTGTATATTTGTGAGAGTGGTTGTCTCTCCTCAGTTCCACTACTTGCTTCAAGACACCATCTAACACAGAGTAAGCAGCAGCCAAGTCCAGGTCATCCTGCTGGAGTACTTTTGAGGCAACTGATGTCTCCATGAACACTGGCGTTGCTATTTCAAGACACAGCAAAATTCAAAATCTATGCTGCTCAACAGCATTTTAGCTTCTCCTGCAGCCAGATCGGGGTCACACTCTCTCAGATCTCTCCAAGTACTGTAGGGCAGCAGGAGGACCTTCCTAATTGTCTTTAAAGCATCTTCCTGCAGCTCCACCGGGTGTCTGAAAGCCTCTGTAGTTCAAGGACACGTTGGTCTGGATTCATGGCTTTTTGAGTATCCACAAATGCAGCATGGCGCTTTGTAGAGTTGGCAATGAATGTGTACAGCCTCTCAACGACTGTGAAGAAATCCACAAAGTGCTTGTTGGATTTTGCACTCTCAACTAAAACGAGATTTAAACAATGTGCATGGCAGTGCACATATAATGCTCTCTCATTTTGTCTCTGAATCCGGGACTGCAGCCCATTGTAGCGTCCACTCATATTGGCAGCTCCATCATATCCCTGTCCACAGACATCTTGAATGTTGAAGTTGTTTTGCTCAAGTAGCTTCATCACTACATTCTCCAGTGCCTCTCCCATTGTTGATGCCACATCACATAGTTGGACAAAGCATTCCTTTATAGTCATGTTGTGGACATATCGCACAACAAGGACACCTGCTCAATATGTGACACAGTGGTCTCGTCCAGCAAAATAGAAAATTGTGATGCTTCTGTCACTTCCTTCTGTATGATTCGTTTCACATAAAGACTAAGTGCTTTTATGAGGTCGTTTTGTGTCCCTATTGGACAGGAGAGACACCTGGCACCTTTGGTTTGATCTTGTTTTTCCTTGACTGCATCAAGATGAAGCCCGAAATGCAGCTGTCATATTGGCCAAAGCAAATCCACCATGTTCAGAAAATGTCCT
This sequence comes from Brachymystax lenok tsinlingensis, assembly GCA_030435695.1. Taxonomy (NCBI): domain Eukaryota; kingdom Metazoa; phylum Chordata; class Actinopteri; order Salmoniformes; family Salmonidae; genus Brachymystax; species Brachymystax lenok. The sequence goes on along the minus strand of CM059802.1, from coordinate 34,317,556 downwards.
CTATTTGAACTTGACAAGCCTTCTTCATTTCCCCTAAAGGCCAAAGCTTGTTTTGCCAGATATAATGTGATGTCTATTAAACGGAACATAATATCTCTGTTTTTCTGCCTCTCTCTTTCTTTGGCTGCTTCCATCTGAGAATCAGCTACTGCAAAAACCCTCTGCAGTGTATCTTTTGTAAAGGCATTCCACCTAATCATGCTTAGCATATGCAATTCACTGCTGCAGGTGCTCCTTAATCTTCACTTTGGCCTGCCTCCACAAGTTTATCCCTACAGACTTCCATCCTGTCCTGCTCTGAAATCTTTCCTCATTCATAAAATTCCTGCAGCTAAAGCAATGCATGGCATCATTCAGTGGAGAATATTCCAGCCAGGGGTCATCGTTATACCATTGGGCTTGAAAAGAGCGCCCATCTGGATTTTTAGGAACTTTACCATAGGGCTGAGGCCCGACTGAATTGGAAAATGTGATGAAGGTCTGATCGTATTTAAGATTGCTGCTTTGTACATGAGGCTGGATCTGTGGGATTAGCCAACCTCAGCAAAAAATCTAAATCTGTTGACTCTGCCCCCTCGTCATCTCAATATCTTCCCTTGCTGATGCTCTCGTCTCCCTCATCTCATCTATCATTTCCCTATTTTGCCAGTCTGTCCTGATCTCATCTGGGATTGGCTCTGGCTCTGGCTCTCTGAATGCAGCTGATGCACTGGGCTCATCATCTGTCCAATTACATATTATTCTTATTGCCGTTATCATTATTATTTTAATGCCCACTAATGGTATTTATGTTCTGCTCAGGCAAGATCTTTGAAATGACCTCTAAAATAGCCTATGTTTTTTTAGATTACAATTATTTAACCCTGGCTGTACTTTCTAGCATGGTCCTCTCATCTCATATTTGGTGATCATCACTTAAGCCTACCTGCCCTATGTGCCTCCTCCTGGTCCACATTTTCCTCCCATAGTCTGGAGGCTTGTGACTGCTCCTCCTCATCTTAAATGTGATGTAATTATGAAACATTGCCATTAGTAGGCTAAAATATGAGTCTGATTAATTAATCAATTCGCCTTACAATGTCATGTCATCTTTATCACAGTGCAAAGTCTCTGTCTCACCTGCTGGTTGGCTCTTTGCAGCCAACCCTGCAGTGATGTGCTGCCCTTTGCTGCCTCCCTGAATTGTCTCTCCTCTCCTGAATCCACCTCTTTTCAGTGGGCATCTTGGCTTCAAACAATACCCAAAATAGTGATAGGATTTAGGCATTTAACCATTTTGAATAAAATAAAATGTGATGCATTACTTCCATCATTCATTCTTCTTGCTAAAACGAAATGTGAGAAACTAACTATCAGCAGACATGTAGCTTAGTTTGCCTAATGCCTACAAAAAAGAAGTAGCCTAGGCTGCTTGTCTGCAAGCTATCTGTCTGATTTTTAGGCTAAACGTGGCAAACTCAGGCTGGATTTATGAAGATTTTAATTCATTTCATAAAACTTGATGATAATGATCGTTCGTTTGTTATACATCACAAACTCACCTTTTCCGACAACGTTGAGTCGTCTCACCCGACAACCGCGACAATCTCCATCTAGGGCCGCTCATGCAGGCTCAGCTCAGGTGCCGGTCGCGTGCAGCGCTGCAGCCAAGTAAACAGAGTTTGCCCTTCCCTACTGACTTTCACTTTCGGTGCCCGAATGGAAGTGAATGAGACTTGCGATTTTTTTTTATCTAGGCCTACGTGAAATTCTGCATCCATTGTACGATTTATTTATTTATTTTTTCCCTCGGAAGAACGGCGTGAGTCGAGAAGGGCATATGGGCAGTTGCCCAGGCAACCTGAGCAACCCCCCTGTGCACGTCCCTGTAGGGGAGTGTATTTGAAATGAGCCAGAGTGCCTATAGAATAACTGGAGAACCTAACACGTTGCTTTGATGTGTCACACGGCAATTAAGAAGACAAGACAACGCCCACACAGAGCGCCACTAGTATTGAATTGCTTATTGTGTTCGCTGAGTGGACGCTTTGGGCTGACTCCGTGTTATGCAACCAAGCATGGGGGTGGAGGCCAGGCCAGCTCTGCTACCAGGAGAACAATGGCCCGAGTCAGGTCACAGAGTTTTAGACTTCCTCAATTCTTCTACACAGTAACAGAGTGCAGTCAGCAGCATCAGCCACCATCCAGTGACATGTTTGTTCAGCCATCAGTGAGTCATCATTTGACCATGTGTTATATGATCATATTGTGATATGTGCAAATGGCTGAGGTCACTGTCTGGTTAGTCTGAAAGGGACAATGGTCACACCGTACAGTACACACACAGTGTATGTTGATCATGTGAAATGCGAGTGGGTCTCATGTTGCAGAGTGTGTCTAGTCACTTCAATGAGGTTTCACGGGTCAATCGACAGTGTGCACTCAATCTGGGATCCTATACTACAGTATTTACTGTAGTATGCTGTAGTATTTACAGTCAACTATAGTATAACTACTGTAGTAAAAGGAAACGGTGGTATATACTATAGTAAGTAATGTAGTGTTTTTGCGGATTGTAATATACTTTAGTATTTACTGTAGAGTTTTTGCAGACATTACTGTAGTATTTACTACAATGTTCTTTTGCAGATAATACTGTAGTATTTACTATAATATTCTACAGTATACTACAACATTCAGTAGTAAGTACTACACATGCGAGGGATACTACAGTGTAGTATAGTATTCTACAGTATACTACATAATTCTATAGTAAGTACTGTAGTATTATTCCAGTCTTAGCTGTACAACCTGGTTATAATGACAAAACCGTTTCCCTTGGCTTACTGCAAACAATGATGTTGGCAGTACACAAAGTTACGGTCTCTCCTAATACTCAGTTCTGACTACTTCTACTACTGTCTGAGCTAAAAAGTCATGATTCACTCACAAGTATATCTTTGGTATTAATATCCCTGTGTTTTGGCTTTTGCTCTTCCTACGGTCAGTAGTAAGACGAGCATTTTTGGACAACGTCAAAGGGGATGCGTCTCGCTGTCCTACTCTGGCTTCAACCGCTAACTCCTGCGTTGGCAAGTAGATGTGATGGCACAGTTTGTTTGAACATTTCTTATTGTCAATAACAACAGACCAAATGATAGAATGCTGTTTGAATGTCGCTTTTAAAGAAGGACTAAGTGACTAGCGATCCCATATTATCTCCAACACAGATTACTGAACCTAATTTTCCAGAAGGAGTCAAACTGCTTTGCTAATGCTACGGTATCCATTCTGATGGCTCAGTTGGTTGGAGCATGCTGGAGTTTGTAACAGCACCATATTTTTCCTTCAATACGTACTTGGGGAAATTCCTAACTTCTACTTAAGTCAAATTTTCATTTATTGACACCAAAGCAAGTGAAAATTTGACTTAAACTGAAGTTAGGATTTGACCCATACAGAATATGTGAATCATAAGTCTTTGTTGAGTTTGGATAAAGTGTCTGCTACAATGAACATATCATCTGACAAGGCCAAAATCTGTCGTTCTGCCACCAAGCAAGGCAGTTAACGCACTGTTCCCTGGGTACCGAGCACCGATGACGTGGATGTCGATTAAGGCAGCCTCTCTGATTCAGAGGGGTTGGCTTAAATGCGAAAGACACATTTCAGTTGCATGCCTTACGACTAGGTATCCCCCTTTCCCTTTCCTGTAGATATTGTGTTGGTGTAGAATCCACCTACGTTGTTGCCCGGTGGGCCGCTGTTGGAGAAGACGGTGGTGTAGCCTTTACTGTGTGGAGTGGGCTTCAGGTTCTTCCCCGCTTTTATTTCGGCCAGCAGCTCCGAGTTGTCTCCGGTGGGGGACATCATGTTAAAAGATTTGTTGCCTGGGGAGGACAAAAAAAATGAAGGGAAAAGTGAGGCAGGGGGAGAGAGAGAGCAAGAGAGAGAGGGGAGCGAAAGAGAGAGGGGAGCGAGAGAGAGAGAGAGAGAGAGGGGGAAAGAGAGAGAGAAGAAAGAGCAAGGGGCGAGAGTAAAGAGATAGGGGGAGAAATCTAGGCAGCCTACCCAATCCCTTTTTATAGGTACTGTTGACAGGCCTCCTGGGCCGTATACAGTGTTCCTCGCTGAGATCCCCGAATTCCTATCGGAACTGGTAGTCATGGCAGATAATATTCACATTTTTGGCTACTTCAATATTCACATGGAGAAGTCCACATCTTATTACGTTAAATGGTAACACCAAAATTTGCTTAGACCCCGACCAACGATTATCTACCCAAAGATTCCTTGATGCCCTTCCAGACTCCCTCCACCTACCAAAGGACGTTGTGGTACAAAAATCAGTTAACCACCTAACCGAGGATCTAAACTTAACCTTGTGTTAACCTTAACCTTAACCTTAACCCTATATGCAGTCGCACCGCTAGAAACAAACAAAAAATGTGTCACAAGAAACTAGCCTACTGGTATACAGAAAATACAGAGCCCTGAAGCAAGCTTCCAGAAAATTGGAACGGAAATGGCGCTCCACCAAATTGTAAGTCTTATGACTAGCTTTGAAAGACGGTACCATGCAATAACGAAAAGCCCTCACTGCTGCACGATCAGCCTATTTCTCTAACTTGATTGAGGAGAATAAAAACAAAAAAAAATTGTTGCAAAGTTAACTAAAAAGCAGTATTCCCAGAGTGAGGTTGGCCTTCACTACAGCAGTGATGAATTCATGAACTTCTTCGACGAAAAGATCATGATCATTCGAAAACATATTACGGACTCTTCCTTGAATATGGATATTTCTCAAAACCTTTGTTGTTCTGAGTCTGCACAGAACTGGCAGCACCTCACCACCTGGACAAAAGGAAAACCTACTTGAGAATGCTATTCATTGACTACATGTCAGCGTTCAACACCATAGTGCCCTCAAAGCTCATCACTAAGCTAAGGACCCTGGGACTAAACACCTCTTTCTGCAACTGGATCCTGGACTTCCTGACGGGCCGACCCCAGGTGGTGAGGGTAGGTAGCAACACATCTGCCACGCTGATCCTCAACACTGGAGCCCCTCAGGGGTGCGTGCTCAGTCCCCTTCTGTACTCCCTGTTCACCCACCACTGCATGGCCAGGCACGACTCCAACATCATCATTAAGTTTGCAGACGACACAACAGTGGTAGGCCTGATCACCGAAAACAACAAGACAGCCTATAGGGAGGAGGTCAGAGACCTGGCCAGGTGGTGCCAGAATAACAACCTATCCCTCAACATAATCAAGACAAAGGAGATGATTGTGGACTACAGGAAAAGGAGGACCGAGCACGCCCCCATTCTCATCGACGGGCTGTGGTGGAGCAGGTTGAGAGCTTCAAGTTCCTTGGTGTCCACATCACCAACAAACTAGAATGGTCCAAACACACCAAGACAATCGTGAAGAGAGCACAACAAAACCCATCCCCCTTAGGGAGACTGAAAAGATTTGGCATGGGTCTTCAGATCCTCAAAAGGTTCTACAGGTGCATCATCGAGAGCATCCTGACTGGTTGCATCACTGCCTGGTATGGCAACTGCTCGGCCTCCAACCGCAAGGCACTACAGAGGGTAGTGGGTACGGCCCAGTACATCACTGGGGCTAAGCTGCCTGCAATCCAGGACCTCTACACCAGGTGGTGTCAGAGGAAGGCCCTAAAAATTGTCAAAGACCCCAGCCAACCCTACTCATAGACTGTTCTCTCTGCTACCGCATGGCAAGCGGTACCGGAGCGCCAAGTCTAGGACCTAAAGGCTTCTAAACAGCTTTTACCCCCAAGCCATAAGACTCCTGAACAGGTAATCAAATGGCTACCCGGACTATTTGCATTGTGTCCCGCCACCCCCACCCCCAACCCCGCCAACCACTATTTTACGCTGCTGCTACTCTCTGTTTATCATCTATGAATAGTCACTTTACCTATACATTCATGTACATATTACCTCAATTAGCCTGACTAACCGGTGCCCCCGCACATTGGCTACCCGGACTATTTGCATTGTGTCCCGCCACCCCCACCCGCCAACCCCCTCTTTTACGCTGCTGCTACTCTCTGTTTATCATCTATGCATAGTCACTTTAACTATACATTAATGTACATATTACCTCAATTATCCCGACTAACCGGTGCCCCCACACATTGACTCTGTCCCGGTACCACCTGTATATAGCCTCACTACTGTTATTTTCACTGTCATTTTACAGTTTTTTTTTATTTCTTTACTTATCTATTGTTTACCTAATACCTATTTTTTACTTAAAAATTGCACTGTTGGTTAGGGCTTGTAAGTAAGCATTTCACTGTAAGGTCTACACCTGTTGTATTCGGCGCACGTGACAAATAAACTTTGATTTGATTTGAAAATAGTCATAGCCTCTAAACCTTCCAGCTGTCTACTGGACCCTATTCCAACTAATCTACTAAAATAGATACTTCCTGTGTTTGGACATCCTATGTCAAACATAATAAACAGCCCCCTATCCTCCGGATGTATACACAACTCACTAAAAGTAGCAGTAATAAAGCCTCTCCTGGAAAAGCCAAACCTTGACCCTGGAAGCCTGCGTTTCAGACATAAGGAACTGGATGGCGGCAAATGTTTTACTTTTAAGCTTATACAAAACAGAGATGCTAGTTCTAGGTCCCAAGAAACAAAGAGATCTGCTGTCAGATCTGAAAATGAATCTCGATGGCTGTACAGTCGTCTCAAATAAAACTGTGAAGGACCTTGGCGTTACTCTGAACCCTGATCTCTCCTTTAACAAACATATAAAAAAATATTTAAAGAGCAGCCTTTTTATCATCATCTTCGTAACATTGCAAAAATCTGAACCTTTTTGTCTAAATTTGATGCAGAAAAACTAATCCATGCTTTTGTCACTTCAAGATTAGACTACTGCAATGCTCTACTCTCCGGCTACCTGGACAAGGCACTAAATAAACTTCAGCTAGTGCTAAATACAGCTGCTAGAATCTTGACTAGAACCCCAAAAATGTGATCATATTACCCCAGTGCTAGCCTTGCTGCACTGGCTTCCTGTTAAAGGCTAGGGCTAATTTTAAGGTTTTACTGCTAACCTACAAAGTATTATATGGACTCGAGCCTACCCATCTTGCTGATTTGGTTCTGCCGTACATACCTACATGTAGGCAATGGTCACAAGACGCAGGCCTCCTTATTGTTCCTAGAATTTCTAAGCAAACAGCTGGATGCTGGGCTTTCTCCTATAGAGCTCACTTTTTATGGAACAAAGACAAAGACTCGGTCTCAACCTTTAGGTCTTTACTGAAGACTCATCTCCTCAGTAGGTCCTATAATTGAGTGTAGTCTGGCCAGGGGTGTGAAGGCGAACGGCAAGTCGCTGGAGTGACGAACCTCCCTTACTGTCTCTGCCTGGCCGGCTCCCCTATCTCCACTTGGATTCTCTGCCTCCGACCCTATTACGGGGGCTGAATCACTGGCTTGCTTGCGCTTCTCCATCCTTCCTGTCCTTGGGCTCATGCTGTGGGGAGATCATCGTAGGCTAAACCCGACCTTGTCTCAGGGTAGTAAGTTAGTGGCCTGTTGATATCCCTTTGGTGGTGTGGGGGGTGTGCTTTGCCAAAGTGGGTGGGGTTATATCCTGCCTGGTTGTCCCTGTCCATGGGTAACTTGGACGGGACTAGTGTCACCCGACCCCACCGTCGCAGTCTACTGTATCTATGCTGCAATAGTCTATGTGCCGGGGGGCTATGGTCAGTCTTACCTGGCCTGACGACTCCTGGCTGTTCCCGTCCCTAGTCCACCTGGTCGTGCTGCTGACCCAGTTTCTGCTGTTCTGCCAGCCTCCATGGAACCCTGACCTGTTCACCGGACCCTTCCCCGCACATGCTGTCTCGACCTCTAAATGCTTGGCTATTAAAAGCCAAATAACATTAACTCCCGAGGTGCTGACCTCTTGCACCCTCTACAACCACTATGAGTATTATTTGACCATGCTGGTCTTCTATGAACGTTTGAACATCTTCAAGAACAATCTGGCCTTAATTGCCATGTACTCTTACAGTATAATCTCCACTCGGCACGGTCAGAAGTGGACTGGCCACCCCTTAGAGCCTGGTTCCTCTCTAGGTTTCTTCCTAGGTTCCTGCCGCCAAGCTCTGATGCTGCTAATTGTCATTAGTAGCCTACCATACATGCTAACTTAACTGCTTGGAACTCAGCACTCTATTGTCCCTCTAATAACTCTGACATCAATGCAATTGTAATCAAAAATCTAATCAAACACTTCATGTTGCGCAACATTTCTATAGGCCAGGCAATTGCATGAGAAAACAGAGTGATGGCTTCTATTAAAAAGAGGAGGATCCCATCAATTTTCTATAGGCTAGGCCTATTATATTTATATCTTAACTTTCCTAATATTAAGCACATTGCTTGTCTTTACAACAGGAGTGTAGCCTACCTGGCTGGCATAAAAATTAACCACGGGAAAAGCGTCCACCATTTACCATTTAAGTGCATGGATGACATGTCTTTTTTTCCCTGCCTCTCCTTCGAGACAGGTGCATGATAATGGTCAATTCTAAATCAAAACAAATTTCACACATATTACTTAGTATATGTAAAGACAAGATTAAATCAAGAATAGTGGGATGGGTGACAATATTAGCCTATCAATTGTATATTATCACTTGTGAATGATGACCAGCGTAAAGCAAGAAACAATGCATACCTTTTTTTGCGACTTTTTAAAATCATAGTCCCACACCTCATGTAGCCTAGCCCATAGGCCTATATGTTTTGATAAGGTTTGTATCACAACTAAAGTGGCCAAATAACTTCTTAAAATAAAGCACATTAATCCGCTTTACAACGGGTGTAAAACCTAACTGGAATACATACGCAGCGTGTGAGTTTCAAGTTTGTGGAGCTAATTTTCACCATAGAAAATCACCTTCATAATAAAAGCATTACATGCATCATCACATTTGCGGTCACTTTTGATAATGGTGTTTTCCCGCTAATGGAACATTTGCGCTTATAGCCTACTGCCGTGTGCGCATTGCTGCGCTTATAATGTGAAGAAATAGCCCAATAGTTGATCAACATTTTAAGCTAAACATTCTGATCTGTTGCGCCAGCCTCATTGTGTACATTTTTAGGGGGGATGCTAGTGGTTGTATTAATTTGGGATCTATCGCATCCCACACCTATTCCAGACTATGCTTGGAATATTTATTTTTCGCACAGAAAATAATAGGTAAACTTTTGTACTATGGGGGATAGTAGATTGACATAGGCTAGTACTTCTGCCGTTCGTTAGGCCTACTCATCTTCTTGGCTGAAAAGGAAATGTGGACAGTTCTTCCAATATCTTCAATATGCGCTCCGGAAATGGATAAGGATGCGCGCAGTTGTGTCCCCGATGTGTCCGTCTTCACTTGTAGCCTGTGAGAAAGACCCGATCACGTGACGGTGGACTTGTAACCAGAGGGTTGCAAGTTCAAATCCCCAAGCTGACAAGGTAAAAATCTGTTGTTCTGCCCCTGAACAAGGCAGTTAACCCACTGTGCTGTCGATTAAGGCAGCCCTCTGTACTTCTCTAATTCAGAGGGGTTGGGATAAATGCGGAAGACACATTTCAGTTGAAGGCATTCGGTTGTACAACTGACTAATAATGGTGACGTTGACTTTGTGAGAGGTGCTTTGGAGCACGCAGGGGGAAGGGAATACAAATTATTATATTCAGCCCAAGGGCAAAACGGCCACTGGCTGCAAAAGGCATGGATTCTTTTAGGGGGCATTACGGCCACACAAAGGGGACACTGCCGGGAAATTCGAAGCATTATCAAGTGCTTGACAAATTGTGAATGAGAGACTGATGAAGTGTGTACAGCCTACACATAAAAAAAACAAAGCAGAGCTCATGCCTTTCATGCAACTTTTTTCAAATCATCATTAGTCGCATTTTGTGTAGAAGCCAGGAGATGCTAAATGTGTTTATGTTAATTAATGGTGTCAATTACCGTGAGACCGGCAGTTATTTGCTTGACAATCACCGGATGACAAAATGTTGTGGCCGCCACAGCCCTAGTGGCGAGTGACACTGACAGACACCTGGATGTTGAATATTTCATCTGCCAATCGGTCAGGGAGAGGGAGAGAGAAGAGTGAGAAAGAGAAAGAGGAGAGAGAGATGGGAGAGCGAGAGAGAGAGAGACTTGGTGGCGATTGACACTGGGCACTGGCAGACACCTGGCTGTTGAATATTTAATCTGCCCATCGGTCAGTGGCAGACACAACACTGACCTGAGGCCTGTATGAAACGCAAAAGAAGAGATGAGTGCAGAGGAGCCTTGATGCTGTTTTTATTGTATAATTTTTTGAGTGCCTGCTTGGCTCCACTTGGAGTAAAATGACACCCTTGTGATAGGACCATAAAGGAGCCTCCACTTTCGGGATCTACTCAATTAATCTCCAATGATCATATGGTTTGGAAACTAAGCGAAAAACTATTTTGGCCAGAAGGGTCATGTGCACCGGATGATATATTTAGGCAAATCTGCAAATAATCTGCAAGTGCAGATCCAAGGGAAAGAACAAGACTTTGCACCACTCTAGAGCTAATGTAGAGATAGATTGACACAGTCTGCCAATATGCTGCAACTAAGAATATGCTGCAGCAAATTATTTCACGCGACCAAACAGAAACAAACAATCAAGATGCACAGATTAGAGATGCTCCAGCACAGCGTCCGTAACAGCTCATTGTGTAAAACAAAAAAAAAAATCCTGTTTCGCTGCCACGAGCCCCAATCTCTTTACGACAGAATAGTGCCATAAAAATCGGGTCTGCTATTAATTGTTAAATCTGGAGAATAAAAGCACTTTCTTTGGACATTGTAATGGTGTAAAGGACAGTGGAGAAACATAGGCTTTCTATCTGGTATAGAAATGAATAGACAACACATCCTGCAATACCAACAGGTGATTTGTCTGAAGAATGCATCGAGTGACAATGGTGACTGTCTATTAACACAATAACAGTTATTAAACAATTGGTGAGTTACCTGAGAAACGTATTTATGCAATGCCTGTCATATTGAACAAGTAAAGTGGTTTTTAAATATGGCAAAGGCACTTAGTTAAGTGACTATAATGGGTGTACTGTGTATATACACTGACTGTTCAAAACCTTAGGAACACCTGCTCTTTCCATGACAGACTGATCAAGTGAATCCAGGTGAAAGCTATGATCCATTATTGATGTCACTTGTTAAATCCACTTCAATCAGCATAGATGAAGGGGAGGAGACAAGTTAAAGAAGTGTATATATTTTTTTACAATTGAGACGGATTGTGTATGTGTAACATTCAGAGGGTGAATGGGCAAGACAAAAGATTTAAGTGCCTTTAAACAGGGCATATTAGTAGGTGCCAGGCTCACTGGTTTGAGTGTATCAAGAACTGCAATGCTGCTGGGTTTTTCACACACAACAGTCTCCCGTGTGTATTAAGAATGGTCCACCACCCAAAGGACATCCAGCCAACTTGGCAACAGTGGGAAGCATTGGAGTCAACATGGCCAGCATCCCTGTGGAACGCATTCGACACCTTGTAGGATCCATGCCCCGATGAATTGAGGCTGTTCTGATGGCAAAATGGGGTGCAACTCAATATTTTTTTACTGACAAATAAGAGCAAACCAACTAACTCTGTTTAGATAACACAAACGTATTCAAATAACATTAACAAATAAAGGTAAAATCAACAAGGGCTACCTGAACCCTTAAAACCAAATCAGACTGACAACATAATCAACAGGTCAAACACTAAACTATACAATAATAGAATTAACACAACCAAATAACAAGACTCATCATACCTTTTCTAAGACACCAAAGGTCATATCTTTAACATCCCAATGACAGACAAGGCATAAAGCTCACCCAAAACAAATAAAACAGTAGGATAAATACATCACCTGAGTTTAAGTTATGAAACTCCTCTCAACTTGACGATCCAGTAGACTACGGATCATTCATTAATTCCTGCCTGCCGGGGAGGCAAAAACCCGACTTGCTGCGAGGCAACGGCAACAGGCTGACCGAGAAACCGGGGCAAAGCTTCATGCAGTCACCCACCCCTTCTTACTCCCCCTCCTCCCCCCTCTCTCCCTCCTGCGCTCTCCCCCTCTCCCTCTCCGCCCAGAGAAAAGAGAGCAGCTGTCTATAAAGGACCCGTCGTAGTTGGGGAGAAATCCAAAGGAATCAGTGGTAATTGGCGCTGACAGCGAGCAGCTTGCCAAACTGGGCCTGGATTTAAGATCCAGCCTTACCCCACTTCCCCCGTTTGCCTCACCCTGCATCCTCCAGCCCCACCCCTTCCTCACCCCTGCTCACATTAGCACTGCCGGTAGATTAGAAGGAGGGAGAGATCTCGGTCAAGCAAGCTAATGAGCAGCCTAGTCCAATGAGAAGCCTGATCACACACAGCCAGCCAGCCTGACCATTGACATAAGGCGAGATCAAGAAGCAGACCCCTTTCAGCTCCAAGGCACCATCACGGCCCACCATCTATTCTAAAACAAAAAGTTACAGGTCACATTCACCTCATTCATTTGACAGATTAACCATGTATGTTTCATACATATATTTAGATATAAATCTACACAGACCATACAGAAAAATATCCATAAAATAGCGACCCCTGACAACTGATGGTATTACCCGCCAATGGGCCTATCTTCGTCTATTTGGTCCTGGCAAATCTTCATTGCAGAGCACAAGCTCAACTTTGGCGGTTCAGAGTTTACAAATGCAGAAAGTTTTGTGTGGTGTGATATTTTCTCTAGAGGCAAGGATGACGGGTGTGGACTGGTGTGTGAGAGAGAGTGTGAGTGTGTGTGTGTGTGTGACGCTAATGGGAACACAATGGAATCCAAATGGGACCGCAATAGTACAGCAATGGGACCGCAATAGTACAGCAATGGGACCGCAATAGCACAGCAATGGGACCGCAATAGTACCGCAATAGTACAGCAATGGGACCGCAATAGTACAGCAATGGGACCGCAATAGTACAGCAATGGGACCGCAATGGGACCGTAATAGTACAGCAATGGGACCGCAATAGTACAGCAATGGGACCGCAATAGTACAGGAATGGGACCGCAATAGTACAGCAATGGGACCGCAATAGCACAGCAATGGGACCGCAATAGCACCAGGTTTAGGGTTAATATCTAATGGTTATACTGCTGCAGGCCGCATCTAAGGGCCTTTAAAGCATCTGAAGTCCCTTTACCCCCACCATTAACCCTCTCTCATCAGGAGGAAACACGTGTTGCTCGTCCTATTGGGGCTACTTATTTCGGAGGTTTCAGATACATATATTTAAGTACCGTAGAACGGGTATGCTCGACGCTTCTTAGCCATGTTATTGAACAGGGGAATCGTGTCCTCTCTATACTGTATATGTCTATACACCTAATTTAAATAAGCTCTCTGGTCTCTTTGTTCCACACCCATCTATTATTACTTTTATGTGACTCTTATTAACCCTTTATAACCTGCCAACTAACCAGGATACAGCCTCTGACCCCTTTTGTTTTGTCGTTTTCTGCCCAATAGACTGTGTCGACAATGACAAACAGTCTCAAGCAGGCAGACAGTGAGACGAGCATCATGACAGGTGGATGTACAAGAAAGGAGGGGAAGAAAGGAAACAGTGTGAACTGCTAAGACAGGACATACTATGTCCAGAGGGAGGACGAGGATGTTGATTTGAGACTCGCCTTAATTGCCCATGAGGGGATAAATAAAGTTATATTGAATTGGAGCTCCCAGTACTTACTCTTCATCACCTTGAGTGGGCCGCCTTCTGGCTGAGGAGGGTGGGAAAGAAACGCCCCGCCTTGGAGAGGCAGCAGTGGAGAGATAGATAAGAGGAGAGCGAGAAGGGGCAGGCACATGCAGTCAGATAGCAGGTGTTCCAGAGAAGGGGAGGAGAGGGATGGGACCATGAACACAATTGAAGGAGGAATAAGAGAGCTCATTAGTAGAAGACAGATGAGTTTCAAGTTCAAGAGGACGAATCAAATATGAGAAAGTCAAAACCATAGAGATAAAAACTATAAAGGCTGACGTCATAGATCCCCAAAGCTCTGAAATGGAACAATTTGTCGGCCTCTTACCTGAGGACAGTTCTAAACAAGCAACATCTGTATTCTATGGTCAAAACGCTCTTTGACATCTACCTGATGAAGCAAGCTTTGGGGCAGAGCATAACTACTCAATTGAACATTTCCTCAAAATCCCCCCGAAACATAGAAAATAACCAGCATCTTTGTTACAAGAACAGAGGGAGAAGACAGGGGCGACGAGCAACCATGTCAGGTAGTGTCAGTCAAGGCAGAGAGAGAGAGGGGGGCAATTAAGGAAATGGCTGAACACTAAACCGGTTCTCAAGGTAACGGTAGCCTTGAGCAAGGGCATACATTTGTAATCAGTTATCTGGGACGGTAAGGCCAGACTCATCTCTCTGTCTCTACAGAATGAGATAACATTGTTTTGCGCCTGCCCCAACTCAGCTTTCCAGGAATAACTGCACTATCAGGGGGAGCGGAGGAGTCTTTTGACACTTTGCACAGGTTTTGCCATCTGTGAAATGCAATGGCCAGGCAAAAAGAGATATAATAAACAAGTTATACTACAGTAGCAAATATAACATGACATTTTTTTTTCTCAGAATGAACTGCAGCACAATGTCAGAAAGAAAGGGTGAGTGAAAACAGAGAGGAAGTGAAAGCGAGGAAAGCAAAGTAAAGAAAAAGTGAGAAAGCTACAGGTAGCGGCAGTGGGCACTCACTTCCTGAAGAGGAGGAGGGGCGTCGCTGGTTGGTGTTTGAGGAAGGGCTGTACTGGTAGGTGGGCATTTCCGAGGGCAGTGGTGGGGGAGGAGGGGGTGCCGGGGTGGGGTTGCTGATGGGGAGGGGAGGCGGGAGAGGAGGAAGAGGAGGAGGGAGGGACAACTCATCCGTGGTGCCGTTCTCGGGGCTGGGGGCGGGGCTGTCGGCGGGCTCCTCCAATAGCACAGAGCCCTGATTGGATCATAAAAAATAAAATAGAAAATGGTTAGTTCGTATCCCACCAGTCAAAACATAACAGATACCTGTCCATCTTAAATATGAAGGGTCTTATTTTGAGAGAGCTAAAATGTAGAGATGTTACAAAAAGATCATTTTAAATACTCTGACAATTAATCAAATGCAAATGTTGTTATTGAATCGCACACGCACTACTGTTAGCTTTAAACCCATCCATAAAATCGCTCCGTTGCCATGGACATCGTAAAAGAAGAAATGGAGCTAATTATTTATTATTTTTGGTAAACATCTCCCAATTTTTGCACCGTCAAAACAAAATAAGCCCACATGGTGATCTTTCTATCATCTCATTCCTTGACAGCTGGAGAGGAAGTTGTAATAATGGTAGGAGCCAATGAACCGTATCACCCCTGACTGCACAGAAAGACATGCTAATAGACAGTCTAGCAGTGCTTGGCTGGGCCCATAACATTATTGTATGTGGGAGGAGAGGGAGAATGACACTGTGACAGATGTACAGTAGTTGACTCTATAATGACGGCCCAATTAAACACCCCGTGGGAATAATAATACGCACCCATAATAATGGAGTGAATATGGCATAATCTAGGGTCTTTCTGGGACAGGGACCCCAGTGGTGGAAAAAGTACCCAATTGTCATACTTGAGTAAAAGTAAAGATATCTTAATAGAAAATGACTCAAGTAAAAGTGAAAGTCACCCAGTAAAATACTACTTGAGTAAAAGTTTAAAAGTGGTTTTAAAATACTTAAGTATCAAACGTAAATGTAATTGCTAAAATATACTTAAGTATAAAAAAATCTTTTCAAATTCCTTATATTAAGCAAACCAGACGGCACCATTTTCTTGTTATTTTAATGTACGGATAGCCAGTGGCACACTCCAACATCATTTACAAACAAAGCATGTGTGTTTAGTGAGTCTGCCAGATCAGAGGCAGTAGGATGTTCTCTTGATAAGTGCTTGAATTGGACCATTTTCCTGCCCTGCCAAGCATTCGAAATTGAACGACTACTTTGCGGTGTCAAGGAAAATGTATGGAGTAAAAAGTACATTATTTTCTATACGAATGTAGTGGTGTAAAAGTAAAAGTTGTCAAAAATATAAATATTAAAGTAAAGTTATCCCCCAAAATTACTTAAGTACTACTTTAAAGTCATTTTACTTAAGTACTTTACACCACTGAGTGGCACTAAGGGCTCAGAATAGCGTTTGCTGGCCGAGAGTACTTAACACCTCTGAACATAATTTGCGTACCGAGTGCACACCAATTTTATATATAGACTCACAAGGTCCTAATTGGCTCAATGTAGATTACACCCAATAGTGGCCTTCGACACCAAACTGTCGATACCTATGAGATTATGGGGCGGCGCCCCATAAAACACACATTTCGTTTTTATAGACAATTTTTTTTGTTCAGACAGGAAACCCACGTATTCGTTAAACCATTTATTTGAAAATAGATTGCAATACATGTGGTTTTGGCATTAGGCTCTGCTCGTTCAGGGGAGCTTACTGCCAGAGAAATGCGTCAATTATTACCATTATTAATCAACTACAGGCAGTGAGCAAGATATATCAATCCCCCTAACGGGAACAACAACAAGATCCAAACAGTTGGGGTGGTGGTGGACTAGCAGAAAACAGACAACGCATAGTGGGTGGCAGCAATGTTACAGCAGCAACAATATTAAGAAGCAAAGAAAAGCCAAATCGCATACCTTAGCACAACCTTTGAAAGGTTAAGCACAGATTTATTATAAAGCCAAGTTTGCATTAAAATGTAATTTCCCTGGTAGTACAGTGCAGTCTGGTTAGCTTCACTTTGAGGATAATGGAACTGTAATCAGTTTGTTTGTGCCTGTGTTTTGCAAGTGAGTTTGCACAACAGGGCGGAGATCAGGCGGTATCAGTTGGTATCGGATGTTATGTAACACAGAGACACACTGCCGTCTGTGGCCCTTTAGGACAGCAGTTTCTTTCTCTGTCCCGCGACAGAGTTGTGCTGTACTATGCTGGCTTGTCAGGTGGGGCAGCAAGACCTCGGCTGAGGTGATGATTAGGGCCTGGGAGTTCTGCTAGATTAGAGGGCAGTCACTGGGGGATGCACTGGTCTGACCGACCGCTACAGGAGCCAATCCTGTTGGTGCCAGCCAGTTGACTCTAATGGGGAATGGTATAGCAGCCATTTTGATTATCAACAGCTTGAAAACGCTGTGCAGCTGACTTGACTATTACAGAACTGATCTTGTGTATGTTACAGAACCACCAGACAAAATATTTCAAATGTTAAAAGAGGGGAATAGCCCATGAACCCCCCAAACAAACATCTCCCTCTTTTACAGTGAATATACTACAGTCCTGGAGAGCTACTGGGTGAGCAGGCTTTTGTTCCAGCCCAGTACTATCACACCTGTTGCAGGCAATCAACTGGACCATGATGAGTTGAATCAGGTGTCTAGTGCTGGGCTGGAACAAAAGCTTGCACACCCAGCTTGCTCTCCAGGACTGGAGATGGAGAACCCCTGTTGTCTGGTCCTGCTTACCTCCTCGTTAGGCGCCATGGCTCTGATCCCACGGTTGTCGACCGTGTCGCTACCCAGGGCTTTGTAGTAGTCCCCGGTGCTGGGCTGCTTGTTGAAGTTTCGAGACTTTCTGTTGGAGTCCACCCGGCGCAGCCTATCGTGTTGATCTCCTGGAGTCAGTTGCTGGGTAGAAACAAGAAAGGGGCCAATGAGCAGTGAGTAAATATATAACATACTGAACAAAAAATAGAAATGCAACACGTAAAGTGTTGGTCCCATGTCTGCTGCCCGGTTCAGTTGAAACCGGGATTTATCCATGAAGAGCTCACTTCTCCAGCGTGCCAGTGGCCATCAAAGGTGAGCATTTGCCTACTGAAGTCGGTTACGATGCCGAACTGCAGTCAGGTCTAGACTCTGGTGAGGACGACGAGCATGCAGATGAGTTTCCCTTAGATGGTTTCTGACAGTTTGTACAGAAATTATTTGGTTGTGCAAACCCACAGTTTCATCAGCTGTCCGGGTGGCTGGTTTCAGACGATCCCACAGGTGAAGAAGCCAGATGTGGAGGTCTTTCCTTGCGTGGTTGCATGTGGTCTGCGGTTGTGAGGCCGGTTGGACGTACTGTCAAATTCTCTAAAACGATGCTGGAGGCGGCTTATGGTAGAGAAATTAAAATGTAATTATCTGGCAACAGCTCGAGTCAGCATTCTACTTGAACGCTCCCTAAAAATTGGAGAAATCTGTGGCATTGTGTTGTGTGGCAAAACTGCAAATTTTAGAGTGGCCTTTTATTGTGTCGTGTGGGTGAGCGGTTTGCTGATGTCAATGTTGTGAACAGAGTGCCCCCTGGTGGTGGGGTTATGGAATGGGCAGGAATAAGCTACGGATAACAAACAATTTCATTTTATCGATGGCCATTTGAATGCACACAGATACCGTGACGTGGCCCATTGTCGTGCCATTCATTCGCCGCCATCACCTCATGTTTCAGCATGATAATGCACAGCCCTATGTCACAAGGATCTGTACACAATTCCTGGAAGCTAAAACTGTCCCAGTTCTTCCATGGCCTGCATAGTCAGACATGGCACCCATTGAGCATGTTTGGGATGCTCTGGATTGACGTGTACGACAGTGTGCTCCAGTTCCCGCCAATATCCAGCAACTTTGCACAGCCACTGAAGAGGAGTGGGACAACATTCCACTGGCCACAATCAACAGCCTGATCAACTCTATGCGAAGGAGATGTTGTGCTGCATGAGGCAAACGGTGGTCACACCAGATACTGACTGGCTTTCTGATCCACACCCCTACTTTTTTAAAAAGGTATCTTTGACAAACAGATGCATATCTGTATTACCAGTCATGTGAAATCCATGGAATAGGGCCTAATGAAACTCAGTAAAATCTTTGAAATTGTTACATGATAATGATTATTGATAGACCTCTTACTAAATATATTCACTGTTGTTTTCAAAGTCATCCAAAGGGTAGGTTTAAAAGAGCAAAGGCAAAGTAACCATACTTTATAAGTCATACAGTATATCATCAATGATACTATTTAGGCCTATATAGCATTTGCAAAGTCATCAACAGTTACTGTTTACATTTAACCCAGGGTTCAACTAAAAATATACAAAACATATAGGCCTAGGATTTCAAGCTTTGGTTGATTTCAAATTTAATTTCCTAGTTAATCATTAATACGTTGGATCCACGTCTATCTCAACCAAAAATCAAACTTAAAGAAAATGACTAAATCAAATCAAAGTTGAATTAAATGCATTTAAAGTTTGGTTAGATTAACTCCTATTCTTAAACTTACATTTTTGGTTGAGATAGATAGAGACGTAAATCCACAATATCAATTATTCAGTTGTAGACTAACTGGATATTGAATTGTTTTCAGTTGTCAACGCAACCAACTATCAAAGTGCATTTAAAGTTTGATTTGATTTAGTCCTATTCTTACAAACTAATGGAACAGTATTTATTCAACCTTAAAATGAGTAACATCCATAGCTACTGAGGTAAGCCTACTGTAACTATAAATGTCTTCTCATGTAATCATAGAAAGCATGCATGTTCAAGCACGCAACGGTTGCAGGTCCTTGTAGATCTTCACAATTGCTGTAATCTGTGCTGAAGCTTGAACAGCATTGATCGCTTGCACCATGTACTTTTAGTGTGAACTCAACTGGCATCCAGGTCATTTGGTTGTGCTATTAGATACAAAATATCTGACATTGTATTCCCATTTGACCCTTGTTGTGCTTTTAAATGGTTGAAAGTAGGGCCAGGACAATACCAGTATCTAAATATTGTTTACATGGCAAAAATGAAAACACAAAGCAGACCAAACTCTTGGCCCTTTATAAACCTGCTGTATGTAAAATATTGTGTCCTATAGCTTGGAAAATAAATACATGTGACTCTGGATGACAACATAATGATGTTTGTTTTCAACATTAGAGCTGTATTCCTAAAGAACTTCATTCCGCTTCTTGTTTTGTTGCCTTGCCACGATACTAACGAGTATTACGATACTGGTATCGTCCCGGCCCTTGTTGAAAGCGCAGATAACACATTTAGATGACAACTAAACCAAAAATACAGTTTTCTATTGGAATTTGACTGTTCTTTTAAATGGTTGAAAGCATAATTATAACACATTGGGAAATCAACAAACTTCTAGCTGTCTTTTTGAGTGGGTAAATAAAGGTTGAAATCTCATTGATCAACATCAACCAAATATT
This sequence comes from Brachymystax lenok tsinlingensis, assembly GCA_030435695.1. Taxonomy (NCBI): domain Eukaryota; kingdom Metazoa; phylum Chordata; class Actinopteri; order Salmoniformes; family Salmonidae; genus Brachymystax; species Brachymystax lenok. The sequence goes on along the minus strand of CM059802.1, from coordinate 34,297,153 downwards.
ACCCAAATTTCACACCACCGAAATGACGTGCCCAGTGGGATGGCTCCTCCATCTTCAGGCTCTCACTTTCCCGTTCCGAGCTCTCTAGGCCACAAGTTGAAGAGAAAGTTCATTGGATACCCGACACAATAGACCCATGTTTCAAAGATAGCTAGGACCTTTGAAGATACTGCTGTAGTCCAAGGTTGGGGACAATCCCAGTGGGCAAAAACTGGTTGAATCAACTTTGTTTACACGTCATTTCAACCTCATTTCAAAACTACGTGATGACGTTTACCCAAATCATATGACATGGTGACATTTGTTTTTGATTTCACGGTTAGTTGACAACTCAACCAAATGTGAATTAAAACTAGACATTGAACTGACGTCTGTACCCAGTGGGATTTTATTTCAATTCGCTACGTATATATGAGTTGATCCCAAACCTCTTCTTCAGTATGTTTTAATCTTGTGTACTAAGCACCAATGGAGTGCTGATCCACCTACGTCTTTTTGGGGGGTATTTACCTAATGCAAAGTATTGCATTACGACTATTTGCATTGAGAGCATTGCAAGCTTGACTAACAAAAGATGATATGTGTGGGCCTTTTCTTTCCTTCCCATCTCCTCGACTCAGTTAAGTATGGCCAGGCTTACTCAGTGAGATTGAACAGCCAGAGTGTGTGCTTTTTAAAGAAGTCATGCTCACAAAAACACATTAAATAGTTGTACTCTACGAATTACCAACCAGCAACCAAGCAGTAGAACGAGGTGAAAACGATTTCTTGTTTTGGGCTCTGTACTTATCACTATAGATAGGTATATTGTTCATAGTCCACAGAGTATAACCAATCAATCAGATACAGGATTATTCTATATTCATAGAAAGTGAATAAAGTGAGAAGGCAGTTGATTACATCGAAGCTATCGGGTCAACGTCCTCATTTCAGACACTTACTTTGCCTGTCAAATCACACAAAAACAAGAGCATCACAACCGCCAATTGTCGACATTTACATTTTAAATCGCATTCATTTCGTTTTTGAGAGGCACCGCTGCACAACCTAGAGACATCCAACAGATGTCTAAAATCCTAGACAATGTACACACAGGCAGAAATAATTGTCAGTGATCCCCAAAGGCTGTGACGTCCCTCTTTCCCTTTATATTGTCCTGTTGTTTATTTTAGATTTTCTTGTCCTGTAGCTTTATGGGTGTATTTACACTGTTACACTTACGTCTGCTGTCAAAGACAAGGTCCCAGAGCAGCACTTAACGAAGTGTGTATGTGGGTGTAATGTGAGTAGGGAAAACCACAGGTGGTTTAATTGTCGTCCTCTGAGGGATTGAGGGACATCATAATAGGTAGCAGACCCGTGTGCAAAGTCTTAAGACCACCACCCCTACCCCACCATAACCACCCTTAACCCCAACACCTCCCATCACACTGATGTCTGGCTGTTTGATAGACTCTGTGTTCATTTAGCGGGTTTCTGTATTTTCTTCTTACTTCACTGTTGAACGGGTCAATGTGGTCGTGCTGTGGCATACATCTAATTTGCATGGACAACTACTAAAATCAGAAACATACATCTAATTTGCATGGACGACTACTAAAATCAGAAACATACATCTAATTTGCATGGACGACTACTAAAATCAGAAACATACATCTATGGTTGGTTGGAGAAGCAATGAGCGTTCAAGTGTCCGTTCATACTTTGTAAATAATTCAGTAGCTCATATGAAAGATATGAGCAAGTATATCATACATTTGAAGTATGTTTCAGTGAGGGGATCATCGCATGAAAAAGCCTCCCCTGATTAAAAAAAAGAGACATTGTGCAACATAAGACTGGTCCTTAAAACAACCTCTAATTTGATTTGATAAAGTGATCGGGGTCTGAGACTTTTGCAAAGTCCTAATTGTCTGGCTTGTCTGCTTCCTTTTTCCATCTAGCCAACTAGGAATGACAAATCTACAACCCCCTCAGAACCTATGCAGAGTACTCAGTGTTTCCCTTGTGATTTCTTTCCATTGAAAACATTTTACCATCCTGAAAATTATGGGAGTTGCAGCAACGATTTAGCAGCAGTGGCCCTGGGGAAACACTGGTACTGTATGTTCCCCATATGCAAAGATGCCATACAACACAACCATTCATACGAAGAGCACATCCTCCCCTAACAAAGCAACCTCTAATACCCACGCAGGTCAGCATAAACCAAGAGATTGCTCGCATTAACACTTCAAATGCAACAGTTCCCCTTTAAGACAGCCAAGTCACTCACAGAAAAAGCTGTGGTCACTTTTAGGCTTACCGTAGTTTAAGTTTTTTCCCCTCAGTAGTACTCTTGGTCTTGACAGATCCGACCCAGAAGCTCAGAGGTGCACTGAGAGCAGCAGTCACCACATTTCCAGATCTCCTCGTCCCCCTGCGCTCTACTGTGTCACTCTACCTGGCCCTCTCACTTTACCCACAGGCCCTCATCAATAAGGCACACCTACCGCGATCCGTGACATCAGCGCTGCAGGCCGCCGACCAACCAACCACAGCGCGGCACACGCCCGGTTGAGCTCTTATGCAAAGTACGGAGCAGTAAAGGGCCCAGGCAGGGCGGGCACAACCCTCATGGCTGCCCACACTCAAATCTCCCAGGGTTTATGGATTAGAAGAATTCCTGCCGGCTCCATTTTGATTAGCTATGAATGGCCAGACAACACTTTCTTTGCTACTGCTATAATTGTAGAGCGAACCGATCCTATAAAAACTGTCAGTCATAATACATAAGTCTGAGTCTAAGTGGCCAATGTACAAAAACATCACCTGTCACAAAACAAAAATGTGGAATGGGGGGGTAGAATTCAAGCAAAACTGCACTGCGAAAACCTGTACTGTAGAAAAGAAAAACTACATAGCACCAGCAAAGCACAAAATGGCCCCTCTGAGTTTTGTTTGATTGCACTTTAAAGTGGGAATCTGCAGTTGCTACATCCATTTTTGCACTTATAAATTAATGATATTTTACCTTCATTTAACTAGGCAAGTCAGTTAAGAACAAATTCTTATTTTCAATGACGGCCTAGGTGGGTTAAGCCTTGTTCAGGGGCAGAAGGACAGATTTTAACCTTGCAACCTTATGGTTACAAGTCCAACACTCTAACCACTAGACTACCTGCCGCCCCATATACAGTACGAGTCAAAAGTTTGGATACACCTGCTCATTCAAGGGTTTTTCTTTATTTTTACTATTTTCTACATTGTAGAAGAATAGTGAAGACATCAAAACTATGGAATAACACATATGGAATCATGTAGTAACCAAGAGTGTTAAACATATCAAAACATTTTTATATTTGAGATTCTTCAAAGTAGCCACCCTTTGCCTTGATGACAGCTTTACACACTCTTGGCATTCTCTCAACCAGCTTGAGGTAGTCACCTGGAATGCATTTCAATTAACAGGTGTGCCTTGTTAAAAGTTCATTTGTGGAATTTCTTTCCTTCTTAATGCGTTTGAGCCAATCAGTTGTGTTGTGACAAGGTACGGGTGGTATACAGAAGATAGCCCTATTTGGTAAAAGACCAAGTCCATATAATGGCAAAGCACAGCTCAAATAAGCAAAGAGAAACGACAGTCCATCATTACTTTAAGACATGAAGATCAGTCAATACGGAACATTTCAAGAACTTTTAAAGTTTCAAGTGCAGTCGCAAAAACCATCAAGCGCTATGATGAAACTAGCTCTCATGAGGACCACCACAGGAAAGGAAGACCCAAAGTTACCTCTGCTGCTGAGAATAAGTTAAGTGTTAACTGCACCTCAGATTGCAGCCCAAATAAATGCTTCAGAATTCAAGTACAGACACATCTCAACATCAACTGTTCAGAGGAATCAGGCCTTCATGGTCGAATTGCTGCAAAGAAACCACTACTAAAGGACACCAATAAGAAGAAGAGACTGGCTTGGGCCAAAAACACGAGCAATGGACATTAGACCAGTGGAAATCTGTCCTTTGGTCTGATGAGTCCAAATTTCAGATTTTTGGTTCCAACCGCCGTGTCTTTGTGAGACAAGGAGTAGGTGAATGGATGATCTCCGCATTTGTGTCGTTCCCACCGTGAAGCATGGAGGAAGAGGTGTGATGGTGTGGGGTTGCTTTGCTGGCGACACTGTCTGTGATTTATTTAAAATTCAAGGCACACTTAACCAGCATGGCTACCACAGCATTCTGCAGCGATACGCCATCCCATCTGGTTTGCACTTAGTGGGACTATCATTTGTTTTTCAATAGGACAATGACCCAACACACCTTCAGGCTGTGTAAGGGCTATTTGACCAAGAAGGAGAGGGATGGAGTGCTGCATCAGATGAACTGGCCACAATCACCCGACCTCAACCCAATTGAGATGGTTTGGGATGAGTTGGACCGCATAGTGAAGGAAAAGCAGCCAACAAGTGCTCAGCATATGTGGGAAATTCTTTCAAGACTGCTGGAAAAGCATTCCAGGTGAAGCTGGTTGAGAAAATGCCAAGAGTGTGCAAAGCTGTCATTAAGGCAAAGGGTGGCTACTTTGAAGAATCTAAAATAAATTAAATGTTGATTTGTTTAACACTTTCTTGGTTACTACATGATTCCATATGTGTTATTTCATAGTTTTAATGTCTTCACACTTATTATACAATATACAATGTAAATAGTCAAAATAAAGAAAAACTCTTGAATGACTAGGTGTGTCCAAACTTTTGACTGGTACTGTATACCAATTGATTATTATAGAATGTAGCTTATAGATAAATGCCTCATGAGCTTAAACTGTCAAACCCCATCAGAACACAAAATATTAGCTTTTTTTACTTGACTATTTGTAAACATTGTAAACATAAACAAACAATGTATAGCCTTAAAACATGCTTGAATCTATAATTTTTATGTACTGGATAGTCAGTCCTTACATCCTTAGCTATGTCTATGAATTTGAGAGCGGTTACATTTCTCCAGCCCAATCCCTCAGCTTTTAACCAAGAAGCGGGTGTTTCAACTAAAGACTGCTGCTTTAACGTAACTTCTGTGAAGTGAAGATAAGTCCATGGGTGCTGATAGGTAGATCAGCAATTTACCAGGATAGTGTTACCCTGCTTAGCCGTTTCTATGGCATGCCGGGCAGATTGTTTTTCCCTGTGTCTATGGTCTCTCTCTCCTCTCTCCTGTGTGTGTGTGTTTAATTGTTAATGATGGTGCGCACAGGGCTCGTGTGTACTGTGAAAGGGGGAGGGAAGCTCATTAAGACCCTCCCCCCCCCTGGATCGAACGGCACACACTCAGACCATGTCAACTGACCACACCATGGAGACGTGCCATGGCAACAAAATTGTTATGTTGTTACAGTATGTAAATTGTACTGGGGTATTTACCAGTAACTCAGTCATCAAACACCTGTAAGCCTAAACCATGTTTCATTCTCTATCATTCAGGGGACACTTATGACAGAGATGTGACTTGGTAACGTATTGTTGAGCTTCACAATAACGGTCACCTTTAAAATAGATTGTGTTTTATGGCAAATGGAACATCTGTCAGTGCCAATAGGTGCAGTTTAAGATGAAAGAGGGCGATACATTATATGAGCATGGCCTTATTTCCATTACTGCATATTGGATAACCGTCATTCATATTCCATTCATCCAGCTCAATGTAACATTGACAGGTTTAGGCTACTACATGAGGTTGCTACAACCTAGCCTATGAATGAAAGCTTACAACGTAGGTGCACAGGTCGAGACAAATTTGAGTAATCAAGGTGACAGACAGTGACTGATTCAATACCTACCGCCTTGCACACTCTTGCCTCTAGGGTGTAATCATTAGTCCAACAGTTGCAAACGAGAGTTTCTATTGGACAAATTCAGATATGCTTATCCCTGTTTTGTTAAAAAACAAACATTTTTCAACAGAATTGGCGGAAAGAATACACCCCTGATCACACGCAAACACAGTTCATTTTCATAGCAGCCACATACAAACAGCATGAGCCCTTTGATCGTTGGATAATTCCTTCTCACATCTACGCGCTCTCCTCCTCTCATAACCGCTAACCACTACACACAGCTTACATCGTTGTCACTGAAAAACAGCTTCTATCTCAAGGCCATCAGACCACTAACATTGAGTGGCTGCTGCCAACATACTGACTTAAATCTCTAGCCACTTTAAATAATAGAAAATTGGATGTAACAAATGTATCACTAGCCACTTTAAACAATTTTGTATATAATGTTTACATATTTGACATTACTCATATCAAATGTATACACTGTACTCTATACCATCTACTGAATCTTGCCTATGCCGTTCGGCCATCGACTCAAATCTCTAGCCACTTTAATAATTAAAAATTGGATGAAATAAATGTATCACTAGCCACTTTAAATTATGCCATTTATATAATGTTTACATATCCTACATTACTCATCTCATATGTATATACTGTACTCTATACCATCTACTGCAGTGTGGGAGCTGGACACAGACATCGAGCGGGGGTTACGTACAGAGCGGGCGTTACCCACTCCCTCTCAGTGTCCAGCTGGGCGTCTGTATGTTCCGTCTGCTGTCCGCGACCGTTTGATCTATTGGGCCCACACGTCACCCTCCTCTGGTCATCCTGGCATCGGTCGGACAGTGCGCTGTCTTAGTGGAAAGTATTGGTGGTCCACCTTGGCCAAGGACGTGAGGGTTTATGTTTCTTCCTGCTCCTAGGCACCTGCCCAGAGGGAAGTTACAACCCCTACCCGTTCCACAACGGCCGTGGTTGCACCTGTCTGTGGACTTCCTGACTGATCTTCCTCCCTCACAGGGCAACTCCACGATCCTGGTCATTGTGGATCGGTTTTCTAAGTCCTGACGTCTCCTCCCTTTGCCCGGTCTCCCTACGGCCCTACAGACTGCAGAGGCCCTGTTCACACACGTCTTCTGGCACTACGGAGTGGCTGAGGACATAGACTCTGATCGGGGTCCCCAGTTCACGTCCAGGGTCTGGAGTGCATTTATGGAACGTCTGGGGGTCTCGGTCAGCCTCACCTCAGGTTTTCACCCCGAGAGTAACGGGCAGGTGGAGAGAGTAAACCAGGATGTGGGCGGCGTTCATCCCATGGGCAGAGATGGCGCAAAACTCACTCCACCACTCCTCCCCTAACCTCACTCCCTTCCAGTGCATACTGGGGTATCAGCCGTTCTGGCACCTTGGCATCAGAGCCAGATCTATGCTCCTGCGGTGGACTACCGCAGTGAGGACCGGGTCTGGCTCTCGACCCGAAACCTGCCCCTCCGCCTGCCCTGCCGGAAGCTGGGGCCGCGGTTTGTGGGGCCATTCAAAGTCTTGAGGAGACTGAATGAGGTTTGCTACAGGTTACAGCTTCCCCCAGATTACTGTATTAATCCCTCGTTCCATGTGTCTCTCCTCAGGCCGGTGGTGGCTGGTCTACTGCAGGAGTCTGAGGTGCGGAAGGTTCCTCCGCCCCCTCTGGACATCGAGGGGGCCTCAGCGTATGCTGTTCAAGCCATCCTGGACTCCTGGACTCAAGCCATCAGGCAAGGGGCCTTCAGTACCTCATGGAGTGGGAGGGGTACGGTCCGGAGGAGAGATGCTGGGTGCCGGTGGAGGACGTTCTGGACCCTTCGTTGCTGCGGGTGTTCGCCAGTCGACGTCACCGGTCTTCTAGCCATCGCCGATCCACTTTTCATTTTCCATTGGTTTTTCCTTGTTTTACACACCTGGTTTCAATCCCACAATTACTTGTTCATTATTTAACCCTCTGTTCCTCCATGTTTGTTTGTGTGTGATTGTTTATTGTATTGCGGTTTGTTTGTACCATGTTTTGTGCTGCTACCATGTTGTGCAGCTGCCATGTTGTGTTGCTACCATGTTGTTGTCATGTTGTGTTGCTACCATGCTATGTTGTTGTCTTACATACTGACCACACTGCTCACGTTGCAAAATAAATGTACACATACATGTTATTCATTCATTGCACCCACACTGTTCGCGCGCCTCATCAAGCGTCTGCGTGGCCAGGCGATAAAATAGAAATAGGTTCTATTTGTGATGCTCAACACGCTGCAAGTTTGGCCTCTCCCATCTCCTCATTGGTTTTTAGGAGCATATACCCACGTGCCATCTCCTCATTGGTGTTCAGGAGCATATACCATTTGGGTGATTGAAAGATGAACTGACGTCCACACTCCAGTCGGTTGTAGTAATGCACCGTGAATTTGATTGCCAACCGCCATATAAAGTCCAAAGAAGTAAAAAAGAAGCCTGAGGAAGGGGGAGAGATGACGAGAAAGGAATTCGGTTTACCGTTTTATCTGTGGATTAATTGTCAGAGTAGAGGACCTTGTGCATTTCAGGTAAAATATGTTTATATCCCAGACAAATTAGCTAGCAACTGCAAGCTAGCTAGCTAAATTGTCATAAATGTTTAATGCTTTTCGACCTGTCCCGAAATTAATATAATTGGTTCAGAGTTTATTTTGATATTTCCACCAGCGTGTCCTGATCGGGTCTGCTGTGGGGGTACAAAATCAACATGCGCGCTAAGGCGTACCCAGGTGCACGCGTGCGTCCAGTTTGGTCAGAATGTCAGGTCTCTCTTTATGCAATGTTGTGTTGTCTCTCTTGTCGTGATGTGTGTTTTGTCCTATATTTTTATTTTATTTTTAATTCCAGCCCCGTCCCCGCAGGAGGCCTTTTGCCTTTTGGTTGGCCGTCATTATAAATAAAAATGTGTTCTTAACTGACTTGACAAGTTAAATAAAGGTTAAATAAAAATAAAATAACTCTGGGTCTTCCTTTCCTGTGGCTGTCCTCATGAGAGCCAGTTTCATCATAGCGCTTGATGGTTCTTGAAATTTTCCAGATTGACTGACCTTCATGTCTTTAAGTAATGATGGACTGTCGTTTCTCTTTGCTTATTTGAGCTGTTCTTGCCATAATATGGACTTGGGTCTTTTACCAAATAGGGCTATCTTCTGTATACCACCCTTACCTTGTCACAACACAACTGATTGGCTCAAATGCATTAAGAAGGAAAGAAATTACACAAATTAACTTTTAACAAGGCTCATCTGTTAATTGAAATGCATTCCAGGTGACTACCTCATGAAGCTGTCATCAAGGCAAAGGGTGGCTTGTTTAACACTTTTTTGGTTACTACATGTATTCCATATGTGTTATTTCATAGTTTTGATGTCTTCACTATTATTCTACAATGTAGAAAATAGTAGAAATTCAGAAAAACCCGGGAATGAGTAGCTGTGTCCAAACTTTTGACTGGTACTGTATTTAGGATAACTTTAATGTTTCACTATTTTTATGAAATTTACTGAGGAAGATGGTCCTCCCCTTCCTCCTCTGAGGAGCCTCCACTGACATCTGCGGACCAAAAAAACTCCCATGTGTCAAGAGTCTGGCGTAGTGGTTATCTCCCAAGACTCTGGACCCATACTCCTGGCAACGTGGGTACGAATCCCATCTCAGCCTTTCCTCTTGGTCTCCATCTGTAGCGGTCTCTGCTCTACATTCCCATAAAAAAGGAAAAAAAAATATTTAAATTGTTGTTGTTTTCTTTAAATCGGCCATGATATAAGCTTAGTAGTGGTTGGGAAGTTGTTTTGATCTATGGAGTCCACTCACAATGCGGCCAGAGTAATTAGTGGAATTAACATTGGGCCCATCACTCTGCTCATCAAGATGTGCCAATGGGGAGGGCCGGCTCGTAATGAGGATCCTCGTTAGTACAATAACAATAGTGTGGACTGGAGAATCCCTCTTCTTGTCTGCCTTCGCGCTGGGAACAGGGGACGTTGTTACACTGACTGGCCAAGTGATTAGTGGTCGGCGCGACAGGGAAAATGGCGCCTCGATTCCCTGCAACCTAAACACCTCGCTCTGCTAGCCGCTTAACTATCCAGAAATGTATTTTCAGTCCCCATTTTGAAACGTCTCAGTGGAGCAAACAGTATCCACAGGGGGTCATTGTTGCTATGTTGTAGCTACTGATTTCATAAACTGAGAATGCAACCACAAACACTCACAACCTGCTGTTTTTTAAGGGCCTGTCCACCCCTATTCTAGAGAGCAACTTCAAGCTAAGACAACTGCGGGCCCCATTATAAAATCGGCTTGTGGGCTGGATCTTGCTCGCAGGCCACCAGTTTAAAGACCCGTAAACAAGCAGATACAGGAGATGGACAGTAATAAACAGATCTGTACAGCTATTAAATCCTGCATACACAATTGCCTTTGTCAATAGAAGTCTCTGTGCGTTCCCTCTCCTAATGGTTAAGGTTATGATATAGGGGAGGGTAAGCTGGTCCTATATTTTATCTGAAATATATCTGAGCTTGTTCTTATGGGGGGCTAATAGTGGGGTCTGTTTGATCAGCTTACTGCTTGTTAATTGAGATAAGACTGCTGAGGAGGGTTCAATCACGCAATCACACCAACTGAGTCCACTAGGCTAGGGCTTCCAACCACTCCATTGGCTCCCTGTCCAGCCATATTGTGGCATAATGAGTCTTGGATATTGCTGTCCTATGCTATTCCACGCTAGAATATTAGCCACAAGGCTGTTAGAGGATTTCACTGATCACTGGACTGGTCATCAGGATAATGACAAGCTGGAAAGCCTGGCATTGATAGGCCATCTGTCACCAGCATCCAGAGAAAACAAACGGGGCAACCATTTTTGACTAGGGGCTCAATAGCATCGAATGGTTAGGTTGAGAGGAAATCGATCTCCTTAATTCCTGGATACTGCATGTTCTGTTCTCCTAACGGACACAGAAGATGTAGTCTTCAAAAAGGCTCATTAATTAATGTGAAGGACTGCATGTACAAGTGACTTGATAGTGTGTGTGTGCACGTGCATCTCTACTCCAGGGATTCATTAACAAAAAACCAACAGGACTTTGGCCCTTGAGGAACCAGAGTGGTGACCTTCTGCTTTTCACCAGTAAAGGAAGAGAGAAAGCTCACCTCATTCTCCACATGCCTCAGGTTGCTCTTCACCTTAAGGTAGATCTCGGCGTCTGAGTCCTCGGGGGGCTGGGGTGGCGGGTAGCCGGGGGGTGGGGGTAGTTGGGAGGGGGAGTCAGGGGAAGGGGGTGGTGGAAAGGCTGGCGGGGTTGGGGGAGGCGGCTGAGCGGCGGCATTGGTGACGGAGTCCTTGCTGTTGGGAACTCCACCCCCTACGTCTGGGTTCAGCATATCCATGTAGGTCTGCATGTCATTGATGGTCGACTCCGTTGGGCCTCCACCTGCAACAAGGACATGGTGGGTCAGTGGTGAGATTTCTGCCACAAAATGGCTGATGTGGCCATAGGAATATAATTCCTTGTACGGACATCCCCATTCAAGTCGATGGGTGGACGATGGGTGGACCGACAGCCCATTCTAGGAATTTTATTTCCTTGGACATACAGTGGCTTGTGAAAGTATTCACCCTCCTTGGCATTTTGTCTATTTTGTTGCCTTACAACCTGGAATTAAAATAGATTTTTTTGGGGGCGGGGGAGAGGGGTTGTATCATTTGATTTACACAACATGCCTACCACTTTAAAGATGCAAAATATTTTTTATTGTGAAACAAACAGAAAATAAGACAAAAAAACAGAAAACTTGAGCGTGCATAACTATTCACCTCCCCCAAAGTCAATACTTTGTAGAGCCACCTTTTATAGCAATTACAGCTGCAAGTCTCTTGGGGTATGTCTCTATAAGCTTGGCACATCTAGCCACTGGGATTTTTGCCCATTCTTCAAGGCAAAACTGCTCTAGCTCCTTCAAGTTGAATGGGTTCCGCTGGTGTACAGCAATCTTTAAGTCATACCACAGATTCTCAATTGGATTGAGGTCTGGGCTTTGACTAGGCCATTCCAAGACATTTAAATGTTTTCCCTAAAACCACTCGAGTGTTGATTTATGCTTAGGGTCATTGTCCTCTGGAAGGTGAACCTCTGTCCCAGTCTCAAATCTCTGGAAGACTGAAACAGGTTTCCCTCAACAATTTCCTTGTATTTAGCGTCATCCATCATTCCTTCAATTCTGGCCAGTTTCCCAGTCCCTGCTGATGAAAAACATCCCCACAGCATGATGCTGTTCTCGGGGTGATGAGAGGTGTTGGGTCTGCGCCAGACATAGAATTTTCCTTGATGGCCAAAATGCTCAATTTTAGTCTCATCTGACCAGAGTACCTTCTTCCATATGTTCCCCTTTCGGCTACCACCAAACATTTTTGCTTATTGTTTTCTTTAAGCAATGGCTTTTTTCTGGACACTCTTCCGTAAAGCCTGTGGAGCATTGCTGTGCTGTGGAGCATTGCAGCTCCTTCAGGGTTATCTTTGGTCTCTTAGTTGCCTCTCTGATTAATGACCTCCTTGCCTGGTCTGTGAGGGTTTGGTGGGCGGCCCTCTCTTGGCAGGTTTGTTGTGGTGCCATATACTTTACATTTTTTAATAATGGATTTAATGGTGCTCAGTGGGATGTTCAAAGTTTCGGTTATTTTTTTATAACCCAACCCTGATCTGTACTTCTCCACAACTTTGTCCCTGACCTGTTTGGAGAGCTCCTTGGTCTTCATGGTGCCGCTTGCTTGGTGGTGCCCCTTGCTTAGTGGTGTGGCAGACTCTGGGGCCTTTCAGAACAGGTGTATATATACTGAGATCATGTGACAGATCATTTGACACTTATATTGCAAACAGGTGGACTTTATTTAACTAATTATGTGACTTCTGATGGTAATTGGTTGCACCAGATCTTATTTAGGGGCTTCATAGCAATAGGGGTGGATACATATGTACGCACCACTTATTTTCTTTCATTTCACTTCACCAATTTGGACTATTTTGTGTATGTCCATTACATGAAATCCAAATAAAAATCTATTTAAATTACAGGTTGTAATGCAACAAAATAGGAAAAACCCCAAGGGGATGAATACTTTTGCAAGGCACTGTAGCATCACCCATGTGGGGTATTACACATTATAGCTGGTGGATGATGCTAGTTTCATCCACATAATATGTAAAGTGCTTTAAAGTGCACTTGGAAAGGCGCTAAATAATCCATTCTATTATTATGTTATGACACACGTTTTTCTAAGAATCAACTAATCAGTCTTCAGTCTGAACCTTCATTATTTAAAAACAGGTGTGCAGGGGTAGAACAAAAGCCTGCACACTCAATAGCTCTCCAGGATCGCATTTGGAGATCCTTGTTCTGGAGAGCGTGCAGGGTTTTGGAATTTGGTTGATTCACAGACAGATAATTTATCCCATCTGCCACTAGAGGGTACTACTTGTATAAAGCGCTGCCGTGGCACCACACAAAGGAATGCAAACTGTTACATGGAATTTGTTCCAGTCAGATGAGCGGTTGAAGTTCCCACCATTGAATATGATAATAGCGTGCAGGGTGCATTACCCAAGCAAATATGTCATGTTTGGGACACACATACACACTCTAGTGTATTCAATGGTGTATTCGGCACAACTGCCATAGCATGACATGGACTTTTTCCTCCTGTGAAATCTGAACTATTATCTTCTTCAGGGTTCAATCCAGCCACTTTAGGAAGTGAATTTAAATAGTGTAAGTGTTTGTGTGTGCCCGTGCATGCGTGTGTGTTTGTGTGCGCGAATGTGTTTTGGCATGTTTAAGTGCCTCCATGTGTGTCAAAGCGTGTGTTTGTGACTGACCGGCGGGGGCTCGCGACGATGGGGGCGAGCCGCTCCTTTTCCCTCCTGTGCTGGACTGGCTGGAGTTAGCCGAGTCGTAATTGGACAGGGTGCTGGAGGGCGAGCCCATGTCGAAGTGGGCGGGTTGCTGGGCCTGCCCCGACCCCGCCGGGGGGCATGGTGTTGTTGGGGGACGACAAACCTGAGTCAGGCTGCTTGTTGTACTCCAGGTCAGCCGATGGGTCTCTGGAAAGCACGCGGTGCTCCACACTCTGGAGAAAGACAACCACAATGAGGGGTTAACGAAACATGGTCAAACAAGAACCTGGGGGACAGCACCGCTAATCTAGCATGGGACTGAAAAGGAACATTTCCTGAAGAAAATGTGTGTGCTTGCTTGTCTTGAAGTAACTGGGGTTCAGTGAGGTCACGTTTAACGTTTCGAATGTAATATATCGAAAAATAATTACACAAAGCCTTATGGAAACACTGTACAATGGTTGTGCAAACATTTTTGTGAAAATCTTCAATATCAGTATCAGTTGTATCACAACCAAACGTTGTGTCAAACATGTTTAACAACCAGAGTGTGTACAGGGTCTCTAACACTCCTGAACAGGCCCCAGGTCAGTAGTCAAAACAACACCACAACAAATTACAGACAATCATCTTTAGGTGCTGACTTCTAGCTGGCACGAGCCACACATTTTAGAATCTAATGCAGCTTGAGACTGTCGCTTTAAATGTCTCGACCGCACTGACTGTCCGGAATCTGTCACCTCAATGCCAAGGTAATGTTGAGGTGACAATGAGTGACAATCAGTTAGGTACCACAGTTCATTGAGGAGGTGTCGGGGGGCTGCAGGTGGATGTGCCTGCTGTGTTTGATGAGCTGTGCAAGTCAATCAACCCATTTCTGGTCTCACTAGTTGATCCAGGAGCCCAGTGAAGCTTTAACCTGGTCCTATATCTGTTGTTAAGCCAAATACTATGTTTGTCAATGTTTGGGATTGGCTATGCAGCACGAAAAGATCTTGGACTACAGCCACTATTTATACAGCATCTCAGTCAGAGTAGGAGTACCGATCCAAGATCAGTATTGGCATTTGTATTACAATGAATATGATTATGACACGGGCAGGGGAGACCTGATCCTAGATCACTACTATCTAAAATGTAGAAAATAGTAAAAATAAAGAAAAACCTGAAATTAGTAGGTGTGTCCAAACTTTTGACTGTATATATACAGTACCAGTCAAAAGTTTTGACACACCTACTCAAACGTTTTGCTTTATTTTTACTATTTTCTACCTTGTAGAATAATAGTGAAGACATCAAAACTATGAAATAACACACTTGGAATCATGTAGTAACCAAAAAAAGTGTTAAACAAATCAAAATATATTTTAGATTTTAGATTCTTCAAAGTAGCTACCCTTTGCCGTGATGACAGCTTTGCACACTCTTGGCATTCTCTCAACCAGCTTCACCTGGAATGCTTTTCCAAACAGCCTTGAAGGAGTTCCCACATATGCTGAGCACTTGTTGGCTGCTTTTCCTTCACTCTACGGTCCAACTCATCCCAAACCATCTCAATTGGGTTGAGGTCAGGTGATTGTGGAGGCCAGGTCATCTGATGCAGCACTCCATCACTCTCCTTCTTGGTCAAATAGCCCTTACACAGCCTGAAGGTGTGTTGGGTCATTGTCCTGTTGAAAAACAAATGATAGTCCCCCTAAGCGCAAACCAGATGGGATGGCGTATTGCTGGAGAATGCTGTGGTAGCCATGCTGGTTAAGTGTGCCTTCAATTCTAAATAAATCACCGGCAGGGTCACCAGCAATGCACCCCCACACCCTAACACCTCCTCCTCCATGCTTCACGGTGGGAACGACACATGCGGAGATCATCCGTTCACCTACTCTGCATCTCACAAAGACACAGCGGTTGGAAGCAAAAATCTCAAATTTGGACTCATCAGACCAAAGGACAGATTTTTACCAGTCTAATGTCCATTGCTCGTGTTTCTTGGCCATAGCACGTATCTTCTTCTTATTGGTGTCATTTAGTAGTGGTTTCTTTGCAGCAATTAGACCATGAAGGCCTGATTCACGCAGTCTCCTCTGAACAGTTGATGTTGAGATGTGTCTGTTACTTGAACTCTACGGAGAATTTATTTGGGCTGCAATCTGAGGTGCAGTTAACTCTAATGAACTTATCCTCTGCAGCAGAGGTAACTCTGGGTCTTCCTTTCCTGCAGTGGTCCTCATGAGAGCCAGTTTCATCTCAGAGCTTGATGGTTTTTGCGACTGCACTTGAAGAAACTTAGTTCTTGAAATGTTCCGTATTGACTGACCTTCATGTCTTTAAAGTAATGATGGACTGTTGTTTCTCTTTGCTTATTTGTGCTGTTCTTGCCATAATATGGACTTGGTCTTTTACCAAATAGGACTATCTTCTGTATACCAACCCTACAAATGATTGGCTCAAATGCAATAAGGAGTAAAGAAATTCCACAAATTAACTTTTAACAAGGCACAACTGTTAATTGAAATGCATTCCAGGCGACTACCTCATGAAGCTAGTTGAGAGAATGCCAAGAGTGTGCAAAGCAGTGCAGCGACGCTCCCCATTCAACCTGACAGAGCTTGAGAGCATCTGAAGAGAAGAATTGGAGAAACTCACCAATTACAGGTGTGCCAGGCTTGTAGCGTCATACCCAAGAGGAGTCGAGGCTGTAATCACTGCCAATGGTGCTTCAACAAAGTACTGAGTAAAGGGTCCGAATACTTATGTACAATTATTTTAAATTTTTTATAAATTTGCAAACAAATCTCAACCTGTTTTTTGCTTTCTCATTATCAGGTATTCTGTGTAGAATGATGAGGGGGGGGGGAAACTATTTAAATACATTTTAGAATAAGGCTGTAACGTAACAAAATGTGGAAAAAGTGAAGGGGTCTGAATACATTCCAAATGCAGTGTACACTGACTGAAGTGGATCAAACAAATGACGTTAATAAGGGACCATAGCTTTCAGCTGGATTCACCTGTAAGGTCTGTCATGGAAAGAACCGGTGTTCATAACAACATTTTGGAACAAATGAAAACGGCCTAAAAGTGTCAACACCCCACGGACAGTGGCGAGAACCCAACTCTTCATTCTTCTAAACTAGGGCTCATACCCTAGTTTATTACTTTCCCATAACATACCACAAGAACTCATTTCACATGGAGCCTGTGATGACACAACACATTGTGAATGTGGGAACTGTAGCCACAGGAGCCAGCATGTCCCCCGACTGACACCGGTCTCTCCACTAATGACAATTACTGCCATTTCCCTTCTCCTCTGCCTGGCATGGCCCTTGTGGGTGGCATAAGAAAAAATAAACACTTCTGAGACTCCCCAAGGTTCGTGGGAAACATGTCAGTCCCCCTAATGAATACATCCCGTGTCTCTCACCATGTTCTCCACATTGCGCAGGTACTTGGCACACTGGGCGTGCCCGTTGTACTCTGCCAGGTCGGCCGCGGAGAAGCCGTCCTGGTCCCGTATGCCCAGGTCCACGCCGTTCACCACCAGGATCTGACAGCACTGAGAGAGAGAGAGAAAGAAAGAGAGAGCGAGAGTAGGGAGAAGGAGAGTGAGAGTGAGACAGAAACACGAAAAAAGAGAGAGGAAGAAAGAGACAGTGAGAGAGACAAAGACAGAGAGGTCAGCACGTCACGAAAATAACTGTGTGGGATGTTGTAAAGAGAGAGTTCTGGGCTCTTTATGGTGGTTTTGGTCAGGACGAGAACCTAAGGAAGGGAGACAATGTCAACTTGCCGCTCTCACTTGGCTAGTTTCTGGACTTGTATGAAGTTACCTGTTCGTTATTCCCATCCCCCTTGGTGTCTTGACTAGCCTTCCTACCCCCTCTCGTCACATACAGTACAGCCCACTGCCCTTTGACTCACCCTCCCCCTATTTCCCCATCTTTCAAATACTTGAACTGTTCAAAAATACCTTTAAAAAAAGACATACAGTAGGTCTTCCTGGGCCTGCTAATGGTTGTAAGCTGATATGGGCATTACTCTCATCGGCCAAACACCACACTGTCAGGTCCTGGCCATAGATAGCCCTCTGGGCTCTTTATGGTGGTTTTGGTCAGGACGTGACTAGGGGGATTATTGGATCTATTATTTGTATTTCTATGTTTTGGTTTTGGTATGGTTCCCAATTAGAGCTGAGTGTCGTTGCCTCTAATTGGGGATCATACTTAAGTTATTCCTTTTCCCACCTGTGTTTGTGGGTTATTGTTTGCTGTTGGTGCCTGTGTACGCTATACTTATGTTGTGGTCAGGCATGTCTGTTATTGTTTTGTTGTTGTTTCACTTTAATTAAAATTATGTGGAACTCAATGCATGCTGCGCCTTGGTCCATTCTTCCTGACAATCGTGACACACACCAATTGCTATATGTACGAGTCAACCGCTGCAGATTGCGATCTCTAATGGGAGTGTATTGTGTAAGCGCATGCATGCTTCACAGCCCTATAGGGTGTCTAAACCCATTGACCCATTGTCTTGTCCCCTCCTACAGATCCTGCCAGTCACTGACCTCTGCTACAAGTGTGACATCAGCAGCCTCAGACTTCCCCAGTAAGTGGGTCGTAACGATACTTCCGTTAATATACCCGTTGCACCACCTGGGCGTAAATTCAACGCCTAGTAGGAAGCAGGCGCAGGGTGTGAAATTGGGCCGATCATCATGAAACGCATAAAAATGTATTGCAATCTATATTTTCAAAAGCATGCGAGTCTCGGGTTCATGTTTCACAACCTCTGCGGGCTGTTGGCGTTGCATATATGTGAGTCAATAGTAAATAATAGCCTAGGCCTACACTTGATTTAGGCTACATTAGCAAGCTAAATGTTTGTTTCTGATCAGTGATAGATGAGCCAATGAATAGATGAGCTATCACCTCCACTTATTTGCCCAGTCAAAGATCAATTAACCAAATATACAGATTCAGTTAAACAATATCACATTCATTGATTAGGTCGAGTAGGCTACTATGCAAGTAAAGATGAAAAGAAAATCCACTTGTTGAGATGTGCAAACTAGACAACATGATCATGAGCACCCACCTTAACTTAGCTAACATTTTCCCAATCTAATTGTAACCAAATATCAAAGCAGCGCGATTGTGCTGTCTCAATCCAAACAGTGCTGTAATTTTCATCTATTCCACACATTACCACTGGGGTAGCCTCTGCTGAGTACTCGCAGTCTCCCCGTAACGTAACAATGGTCGCTCTGTCTATTAGTCCTAGTAGTCTTCTTTTTGAACAGCAGAAAGAACTGCTTCTGTTACAGCTAGAGCATTACCGTGTAAAGTATGAGAAGGAATTGGAATTTAAACAGGATTTGGAGCGTGCAAAAATCAAGCTACAACAAGAGCGGCTAGAGGTGGTTAGGGAAGGAAAGCTCTCAGGGGAGAGTTTGCTCTGGGAAGGTGACCCAGATCTACCTAGGGGTCGTTTCTCTTTTGGTCATGCCCCGGACACATTTGATATCGTTGGGAACTTACAGTTGTTGCCTAAATGTAATGAGAAGGACCCTGAGACATTCTTTTCGTTGTTTGAGCGGGTTGCTGACGCTAGGAGTTGGCCTGATTCTGACCTCACCTTAATGTTGCAGTGTGTGTAGCCGATTGTGTCAGTTATGAAAAGGTTAAATCGTCTGTGTTACAGATTTATGAATTGGTCCCTGAGGCTTACCGCCAACGATTTAGAACTATAAAAAGGATAATAAACAGACTCTGTTGAGTTTGCGCGAGAGTTATCTTCACAGTTTAATCGCTGGTGTTCCGCCTCTGCAGTTATGACTTTTCAAGGGCTATGTGATCTGATTATGCTAGAGCAATTTAAGGACACAATCCCTGACCATATAGCCACGTACATTAACAAACAAAAAGTAAAGACTATCGCTGAAGCTGCGGTTTTGGCAGACGAGTATGTTTTGACTCACAAAAGTGTCTTTGCAGAGCCCCGTATTCGGAGTGAGTGGGGGCGTTCGGGAAAGATTTGGGCCTCGCTCACTGAGATACTTTGGTTCACGGGCAGAGTTTCATTCAAATGGGGTTGAGCCTGACTCCCGTGGTAAAGCTGACTTTGGTCAAGAGTGCCATTACTGTCAAGGTTCGGGTCATTGGAAAAAACGAATGTCCGGTTCTCAGGGCTAGGGTTAAATTCAGTGCTTGCGCTTACGTGAAATCTAAGCCTACAGCGTTAGCTGCGCCTGTTCCACATCAGTTCACTCCTGACACATTGTCTCATGCCCAGGGGCATATGAAAGTCCATATTGACCCAGACTATTTACCTTTCGTTACGGAGGGTTTTGTGTCTATGTTAGGAAGTAAAGACCTAGTGCCAGTAACGATCCTGAGAGACACAGGTGCCTCTGAATCGTTTGTGTTGGAGTCTGTGTTACCCTTCTCTGCTGAGACTGATTCTGGGAATAGTGTTCTAATTAGGGGAATAGGATTGAACACTCTGTCAGTTCCATTGCATAAACTAATGTTGGATTGTGGACTGGTGAAAGGTGAGGTTGTTGTGGGGGTGCGTCCTTCGTTGCCTATTGAGGGTATCGACGTTATCCTTGGGAGTGCGCAGAGTTTCCCAGAGGTGTTCTCTACTTTCCCTGTTATCCCGTTATCTGTACCCCGCTCTGATCTAATCAAGGCGCAACAGGCTCACCCCATATTAGAAGAGTTGCATGACCAAATTGTGCCTGTGGAACAGTTGGGAAATGTTGCCCATGGCTATTTTCTCCAAGAGGATGTCCTGATGAGAAAGTGGGTGTCTCATGGTAGTTGTTTTCTGGGGGATGCGATTAGTCAGGTTGTTGTACCAGTTAAGCTTTGTGAGTTGGTGTTGACAACTTCCCACAACGGCGTTGCTGGACATATGGGTGTGAGGAAAACCTACAATCGCATATTAAGACATTTCTTTTGGCCTAGGTTAAAGAGATGTTTCTGAGTTTATCAAAACTTGTCACACCTGTCAGTTAACTGGTAAACCTAATCAAGCTATTAAGCCGGTACCACTGTTTCCTATTCCTGTACTCAGCCAACCTTTTGAGTATCTGATTATTGACTGTGTTGGTCCTCTGCCTCGTTCTAAAAAGGGCAGTAGTTACCTGTTCACTGTGATGTGTCAGACCACTAGATTTCCTGCTGCCTATCCTCTCCGGTCTATCACGACTAAGTTTGTGCTAAAAGCTTTGACTCAGTTTTTCTCACTGTTTGGAATCCCTAAGGTCATTCAGAGTGATCAAGGATCTAATTTCACCTCTAATCTGTTTGGTCAGGTTCTCCAACAGCTCCATATTAAACAGAATTTGTCTAGCGCCTATCACGCGCAAAGTCAAGGAGCGTTGGAACGTTTCCATCAAACACTTAAGTCTTTGTTGAGAGCTTATTGTACTGAGATGGATAAGGATTGGGAGGAGGTGTTGCCTTGGTTACTGTTAGCTGCTAGGGAGGTTTCACAGGAGAGCACGGGGTTCAGTCCAAATTACCTTGTGTTTGGACATAAGGTGCGTGGAATTCTATCTGTTCTCCAAGATGACTGGAAGTCTCCCGAGCCTCCTCAGTCCCTGTTATCTTATGTGTGTGATTTTTGGCGACGCCTGTATGCCGCTGGTGAAATGGCTAAAGAGAAGCTATCATCTTCACAGGGGAGGATGAAGGGCATATTTGATCGGCGAACTGAGCCACATCAATTTAGTCCAGGTGACCAGGTTCTTGCTCTGCTGCCAATTGTTGGTTCTCCTTTTCAAGCACTGAGCAAAACTATCTAGTTGCCACTCCAGAACGGAGAAAAGCACACCAACTGTGCCATGTAAATTTGTTAAAACCCTATTATATACATTTGTCTGAGGCTGAACAGTTGGAGTCTACAGAGGACGGTAAACCTGTTCTTTTGGCCGATACCGTTATTTCGCTGGGTTCTTGTCATGCTAGGTCCGTGCATGAGGAGGAAGACGTTCCTGGTCCTGATGATTGCATACTGCAGGGTAGATTGAAAAATTCAGAGACACTGAATATTTTAGACAGCCTTCTCAATCATCTACCTGTTGATGGACGGAAAGAGATGGTTGGTCTGATTCTGAGATTTCCAGGGTTGTTTTCTGATACACCTACACGTACAAACTTAATAGAACACGATATTGATGTTGGAGATGCTGACCCCATTCGTCAGCGCTTCTATAGAGTTTCTTCAGAGAAACTGCGTTGTCTGGATGCTGAAGTCAGGTACATGCTGGCGAGTGAGATAGCAGAGCCTTCTTTCTCCAGTTGGGCTTCTCTCTGTATCTTGGTCAGTAAACCGGATGGGACAAACCGATTTTGTACGGATTACCGTAAGGTAAACCGTCAACTAAGCCAGATTCATTTCCGCTTCCTCGGATGGAAGACTGCGTTGATCAGCTAAGTTTGTGAGCAAGTTTGACTTGTTAAAGGGCTATTGGCAGGTGCCACTGATGAGTAAGGCACGTGAAATCTCTGCTTTTATTTCGCCCTCTGGTCTGTACTCTTATTCGGTTACGAGTTTCGGCCTGCGTAATGCACCTGCCACTTTTCAGCGACTTATGAACAGGGTTGTCTCGGGGCTGGCCGGGTGCGCTGTTTACCTGGACGATGTAGTGATATATGCAGATACTTGGGAAGAACATCTGTCCCGTATTCAAACCTTGTTCGAACGCCTAGCTGAGGGTCGCCTCACGATCAATCTGGCTAAATGTGAGTTTGCTCAGGCGACTGTTACATACCTTGGAAAGGTGGTTGGGCAGGGTGAAGTGCGTCCTGTTCGGGCTAAGGTGGTAGCTATTGATGCTTTTCCAACACCAACTACTAAAAAGGAACTGATGCGTTTCTTGGGAATGGTTGGTTATTACCGTAGTTTTTGTAGGAACTTCTCTACTGTGGTCGCTCCCTTGACAGATTTGTTAAAAGCTAAGGCTATTTACGTATGGTCTTCTCGTTGTCAACAGGCCTTTGAAGATGCAAAGAGGTTGCTTACCTCAACTCCGGTGCTGGGTGATCCTTGCATGGATTCGTCATTTAACTTGCAGGTGGATGCTAGTCATGTGGGGGCAGGTGCAGTTTTGCTGCAAGCAGATGTGTCTGGTGTTGAGAGGCCTGTAAGTTTCTTTTCCAAAAAGTTGAACCATTATCAGTTGAACTACTCGGTCATTGAAAAAAGAAGCGTTAGTACTCATATGGGCACTACAACACTTCGAGGTGTATGTCGGGTTGGGAGTAGTACCTATTGTGGTCTACACCGACCATAACCCTCTCACCTTTTTGAGGTCCATGATGTGTCCTAATCAGAGGATAATGAGATGGTGTTTATTTTTTACAAGCATTCCATCTCGATGTGCGGCACATTCGAGGGACTGATAATGTCGTTGCTGACGTACTCTCTCGTGCGCCATGTTCCTGAATGTCCACGGAACTGGGCAGTGTGGAGTGCAATAGAGATTGCATCATCTGTGGATCTGTTGGGACGGTATGCAAATTGGAGTGGGTCTAGGGTTTCTGGGATAATGGTGTTGATGTGAGCCATGACCAGCCTTTCAAAGCATTTCATGGCTACAGACATGCTACGGGTCGGTAGTGCTACGGGTCGGTAGTCATTTAGGCAGGTTACCTTAGTGTTCTTGGGCATAGGGACTATGGTGGTCTGCTTGAAACATGTTGGTATTACAGACTCAGGTTGAAAATGTCAGTGAAGACACTTGCCAGTTGGTCAGCGCATGCTCGGAGTACATGTCTTGCTAATCCGTGTGGCCCTGAGGCCTTGTGAATGTTGACCTGTTTAAAGGTATTACTCACATCAGCTGCAGAGAGCGTGATCACAGTTTTCCGGAACAGCTGATGCTCTCATGCATGTTTCAGTGTTACTTGCCTCAAAGTGAGCATAGAAGTTATTTAGCTCGTCTGGTAGGCTCGTGTCACTGGGCAGCTCTCAGGCTGTGCTTCCCTTTGTAGACTGTAATAGTTTGCAAGCCCTGCCACATCCGACGAGCGTTGGAGCCAGTGTAATACGATTCGATCTTAGTCCTGTATTGACGCTTTGCCTGTTTGATGGTTCGTTGGAGGGCATAGCGGGATTTCTTATAAGCTTCTGGGTTAGAGTCCCGCTCCTTGAACGTGGCAGCTCTACCCTTTAACTCAGTGCGAATGTTGCCTGTAATCCATGGCTTCTGGTTGGGGTATGTACGTACAGTCACTGTGGGGACGAAGTCACCGATGCACTTATTGATGAAGCCAGTGACTGATGAAGTGTGTTCCTCAATGCCATCGGAAGAATCCTGGAACATATTCCAGTCTGTGCTAGCAAAACAGTCCTGTAGTTAAGCATCTGCTTCATCTGACCACTTTTTTAATAGCCCGAGTCACTGGTGTTTCCTGCTTTCATTTTTGCTTGTAAACAGGAATCAGGAGGATATAATTATGGTCGATTTGCTAAATGGAGGGTGAGCTTTGTGTGTGGAGTAAATGTGGTCTAGAGTTTTTTTCCCTCTGGTTGCACATTTAACATGCTGATAGAAATGAGGTAAAACTGATTTAAATTTCCCTGCATTAAAGTTCCCGGCCACTAGGTGCGCCACCTCTGGATGAGCGTTTTCCTGTTTGCTTAAGGCTCATTGAGTGCGGTTTTAGTGCCAGCATCGGTCTGTGGTGGTTTATGTGCTTTTAGTTCGTACCATTTATTTCCCTGCAATTGAACGTTAGCTAACAGTACGGATGGCAAAGGCAGATTAGCCACTCTTTCCGCGAAATGTCCGTTTATTTCTCCAGTGAATGACGGGGATGAGGGCCTGTTCGGGTGTTTGGAGTATATCCTTCCCGTCCAACTCATAAAAAAAAAAAAATGTAGCCTAGTGGTTAGAGCGTTGGACTGGAAGGTTGCAAGGTCGAATCCCCAAGCTGACAAGGTAAAAATCTGTCGTTCTGCCCCTGAACGAGGCAGTTAACCCACTGTTCCTAGCCAGTCATTGAAAATAAGAATTTGTTCTTAACTGACTTGCCTATTAAAATAAAAAACACACACACCTCCAGCTCCCCGTTCTCGGCGGCGTCGTGTAGTGGTGTTCCACCCCAGCTGTCGGTGATGATCTCGCCGCCATGCAGCAGCAGCCAACTGAGCACCTTGGCGTGGCCACGGCTGGCGGCAAAGTGCATAGCCGTGGCACCGTCACCATCCCGGTCGGACAGGCTGATCTCTGTGAAACTCACCTGCAATGGGACAACAGTGGAGATTAAACCAGACAGAGGCAAACTACGGCACATGGCCCAGATCCAGCCCACCAGCCAATTACTGTAGAAGTGACCCACGGTGGATTTAGAAAAATAAACAACAAATGTGTCAACTGAATGCGGAGCTTAGTTCATTAGAACCGCGGTTATGTGAGTACCCTCTGTCTGCTATTGCAGGTGGGACAAACCGATCGGTTTCTGAAACTAAAAAAGAGTAATAGGCCCACTGTTCTTAATTCCCTGAGTCTCTATTCAGTGTCTTTCCTGGAAACACCTTCAGACAGCTCACCTAAATGTTCTCAAACCCAACCAAAGAAACCAGTCCAATGTGTTAATGAAAAAAAGTAAGTTAATAACTTTTGAATTATGTTTCCAGGAGTTTGAATAGTGACATTTTGTTAGTATGCTGCCGTTAGCTAAGTTTGCTAATTGGCGTTAGCCTAAGTTTCCTAGCTGGAGCTGTAATTTTCCCTTTTGTAATATTCATTAACCATACAATTAGTATTACAAATGCAAGAACTATAAAACTATATTGGTTATTTATGCCTATGTACTGAAGAGCACATTTCAAGCACAATCATTGGACTAGCAGTTTTATGCAATTACTGTTATACAATAAATATACAATAAATTAGTTAATTAAATTAGTTTTAACCTTTAGCTATAGCTTGTGTTCCACCATAATGCATTGCTTTGCTTTAAGCATATTAGTATTTCATTTTCATATTGCAGTTGTCTGATGTTGCTAATAACATTTCATATCATTAGCATTTTATTTCCATGAATTAGGCCCTTTATGGTTTCTGGATATTAATGTACACCCACATTGGATTTATTTGGCGCTCGTCTAAGACCAAAATATACTATAAAATAGTACAACAAATACAGTAGAAGAAATAACAAAAGACTGCATGAAGTGGGGACAATTGACCTACCAGCCAGACGATGACAGTGTTATGGCCCATTTGGGCGGCGGCGTGCAGAGGTGTCATCCCGTCATTGGCTCTGATGCCTGGCTCCGCCACACAGTCTTTCACCAGGTATTGGACAACCTCCAGGTGACCTTCCTGGCAGGCCAGGTATAGGGGTGTGGCACCATTCTTTGTTTGAGAATTGACAACACTACAAGAGAATAAAAAAACAGACCTGTATTCAGCTTCATTAAATGAATTACCATGTTATTACATTGTGATTTTGTGATTCTTGAACAACATAACTACTTTGGGTTTACCAAGAAGAGTGTATAAACATGTATCCGGTTGCCAACATTGGGCAGTAATGTTATTCTAGGAGGTTTTCTTTATACCCAAACTAATCTAATCACTGACAGGTCAACATAACTTCATAGCAGCCCTTAGAATAAGCTCGGTCCGAGTTGCCACCTTAAGGATCATTTCCATGAGGCTCCAGTCCAAGTAGCCATGACTGGGGGAGGTATTCTGATTAGCACATCGAGCCAACTCCACCCTCTGGAGCCAAACTCCGCCCTCCCTGTTCTCCCTGTTCCCCAAAGGCCAACTTGGCAGTGGATAATTATTTGCCCCATCCAATGACAATGCCTCTGCTTGCCCCAGATCTCCTAGTCACAGAGGGAGTTCAAGTAGTGAAGTGAAGTGCTTCCCTTCTAAATCCCATACAGCCTTGCTTTATTTGGACACTGACTGACAAGCGGGCAATGAGTCCAGTAAGAGGCTTACTACGCTGCTGGTTCTGTACCTCACTACCTCAGGGTTAACCAGGTGGCAGTAAGTGGTGACAGGCCAACAGGAGGCAGGAAAAGAGATGTAAAGAGGGGGAGGGGTAAAGGAGGAGGGGTGTCTCCCCTCAAACCAAACACAATTGCACCCAGTTTCCCCTCACGGAATAGAGACAGCAGTTAGAACCCAAGCCAACAACTTACTCGACTGAGTCGAGGTTGTTACTAAAGCTTTATTTGGACGATGTAGACATTTCCTTGATCCAAAACGTAACACCTTAAGTAACACCTCCTTTCCTTTGTTTTGTTTCTTGAAAATATGACAAAGCCCCAAATCTTAGGTGACCAACGGGGCATCCTTGGGGTGCATTTGGGGCGAGGTTCCAGGTAAAAACAAGTGCCCTTTAAATATTTCACCACAGGAAGGGGACCTAATCTGCAGTTCTATCATCAGGAAGTAGGCAGATGGGTGCATTATTCATGAGTGTAACTAAAGTGGTCTGGAGCTCTCCTCCATCCTGGGATCTGGAGAGGGTGTGCAACATACAGTATGTTTATGGAAAGGGGCTAACACTAACATGCGAACATTGACGCAACACACAAACCCCCTCGAATACACCTTAACACTGGATAGAAACTGCATCAAGGTGTCTATGTGCTCTTATGAGATGCCTCATGACAAGGGTGACTACTGAGTTTTAGCCTACACAGACTCACGTACTCCACTAAAGGAATTGCTTTAGGAGTACAGGTGTAGATTTCAAAAGGGCTTAACAGAGGCTTGTCTTTGTGCGAGGGTAGAAATACAAAGTGTGACAATAGATGATACCCCGTCCCACACACCCTCAACAAAAACATGCACACGAGCCATTTTGTTCGTCTGTAACGTGTCAGCTTGAAATTGCCTCCACTATTACTGGATACAATACACACCATTCTCCCCTCCTCCACGTTCAGTGTATGTAACAAAGGGCAATCTTATCTTTATTATTAGCAAAGTAATTGATGTTGTCACACTAATAGGCTTCTTGCCTGATAAAAGCTCATTGCGTTCTCTGTGGCTTTTCTTGTTTAAATAATTAAGTGACCCATGACGAGAAAAGTTTTCCTCCATAGTGTTACAGAGGACTGAAGAAATTACATACTTTAACCGTCCCCCCACCAAAAACTTAAAAATCACTTACATTCTCAACAATTATTAGGTGTTACTAGTTTTTTTCTAGCTTACTGTTACCTGCACCCTCATACAGTCTCAACAGATAAAATCACATAGAAAAATATTGGCACCCTTGATAATGATGACGAAAAAATTTATAGTGAGCTATATCGAATGCTCCAAAAAATTGGAAAACTATATTCATTTAGAAAGCGATTTTGTT
This sequence comes from Brachymystax lenok tsinlingensis, assembly GCA_030435695.1. Taxonomy (NCBI): domain Eukaryota; kingdom Metazoa; phylum Chordata; class Actinopteri; order Salmoniformes; family Salmonidae; genus Brachymystax; species Brachymystax lenok. Next base: position 34,269,038 of record CM059802.1, on the reverse strand, counting down.
TAAGCAATACTTTTTTTCTCAAAAAGGTGGGTCAAAAGTATTGGCACCCCTAAAGATTCTTCGAAATATTTTTTCTAAATTACATCCGCATTAACATTCTACTTTTTTAAATTCATCTCAGTTTAACCTCTACGGGATCAGTGTCCCCCCACGGGACGGTTGAGCTAACATAGGCTAATGTGATTAGCATGAGGTTGTAAGTAACAAAAAAATTCCCAGGACATAGACATATCTGATATGGGCAGAAAGCTTAAATTCTTGTTAATCTAACTGCACTGTCCAATTTAAAGTAGCTATTACAGTGAAAGAATACCATGCTATTGTTTGAGGAGAGTGCACAATTATGAACTTGAAAATGTATTAATAAACCAGTTAGGCACATTTGGGCAGTTCTTGATACATTATTTTTTACAGATATGCAATGGTTCATTGGATCAGTCTAAAACTTTGCACATACACTGCTGCCATCTAGTGGCAAAAAATCTAAATTATGCCTTGGCTGGAATAATTATGGCATTTCTCTTGCATTTCAAAGATGATGGTACAAAAAAACAAATACACATGTTTTTTCTTAGTATTATCTTTTACCAGATCTAATGTGATATATTCTGACTACATTAATTTCACATTTCCACAAACTTTAAAGTGTTTCCTTTCAAATGGTATCAAGAATATGCATATCCTTGCTTCAGGTCCTGAGCTACATGCAGTTAGATTTGGGTAGGTAATTTTAGGTGAAAATTAAAAAAAAGGGTTGGATCCTCAACAGGTTTTAAGGAACTGTATTGTGGCCTTCCATGGCTTCCTGTTTCACTGGGGCATAGAAATGAGGTAACAAGCATGTAATATCCATTTGTCATCCATCACCATTGAAAAAAACAAAGAACTCCCAAACGAAAAGAGATAAATGTTTGTTGACCCTCATAAAATCAGGCAATGGGTACAAAAAATTTGCACACAAAAAACAAAATATACCACTTATCACTATTAAGGCAACAACTAAAAAGTGTAAAATCACTGGAACAGTGGTAAACTTGCCTGCTATTCTACAGGGGTTAGTGGAAGTATATATTGTCCACACGCACTGTGAGGAAAGGCCAAAGTTGGAGAATTACAGAACTTGGTCGCATCTTCGGTCACCAAATCTACAATTAGACGCCACCTCCATGCCAATAAGCTCTTTGGAAGGGTTACGAGAAACAAGCCTTTTTTTTTTGAGAACAACCAACAAATGTACTGCCTGGAGTTTGATAAATGGCATTGGCCGTAAATAATAACTTGTTCTTAACTGATTTGCCTAGTTAAATAAATAAAGGTTAAATTGGCACTTGGATTGGAACGGTTGCTATGGTGAGATGACACGGAAATAGAGCTCTTGGCCACACACACCAGTGGTCAGTTTGGCGTCGAAAGAAGGATGCATATGCAGAAAAGAACTTCATACCTACTGTAAAAGATGGTAGTGGATCTTTGATGTTATGAGGCGGTTTTCTTCCACTGGTCCTGGAGCCCTTGTAAAGGTCAACAGCATCATAAACTCTACCAAGTACCAGGAACATTTTAGCCAAAAACCTGGTTGCCTCTGCCAGGAGGCTGAAACTTGGGCGCAAGTGGATCTTCCAGCAAGACAATAACCCCAAGCACACATCAAAATCCACAAAGAAATGTTAATTGGCCATAAAAATCTAAATTTTGCTACGGCCATCTCAGTTTCCGGACTTGAACCCCATCGAAAACCTCTAGTTTGAATTGAAGAGGGCTGTCCATAAGCACAGACCAAAGGATAAAGGATTTGGAAAAATTCTATATGGAGTAATGGTCTATATTCAGTGCCGTTATCCTCGAAAGGGGACGGTGACAGAGTATTGAAAACAGGGGTGGCAATAATTTTGACACCTATCTTTGAGATTTTTTGTATTACTCTTTCAGAGCAATTGTAAAAGCATAAAATTATTTTCCATTTGTTGAGCATGCAATATAGCTCAGTATTTTTATTTTTTATTTTATAGTGTTTTTTCTCATCTTTATCAAAGGCGCCAATAATTTTTGATGGGACTGTATATATTTGTTTTTTGATAAACAACATCAATAGCAGTTTACAGACTTGGATGAATCCAGACACAACAATACATTTCTAGACGCAACAAGATATATTCTTAGAAAGTTAAAGATTCTAATCCCCCCCCCAAAATAGCTTTTAACCTTCAACTTATGCCTCCTTTGACCCTAACAATGACCCTAACACAGTTGCGCTAAATATCCATCTACTATAATTGGCTAGGCAGAAAATATAGCATGGAAAAGGGACGTGGGAAAAGTGGGAGTGCATTAGGCTAATCCAAATCCTACACTCTAAATATACGTTCTAGATGCCCGAGTGCCACAGTGGGTGAACTTGTTGCCTACCCCTGCTTTAGACCCAGAGAGAGCAGGGTTGCCTACCCCTGCTTTAGACCCAGAGAGAGAGATGCTGCTGAAAGTTCACCCACCGTGGCACTCGGGCATCTAGAATGTCTCAAAAGTAGATTTTATGGCCCTCAGTCGGCAGCAGTCGCCCCACCCCTATTGACCCCATGCTGCAATTAAGCCTTGGCAAAGCTCTTAATCTGCGCTAATTGATTGCATAACATGTTCCTTCTCTCTCGCTTTCTCTGTGAGTCTGTGCAACCATCTCGAGGTTTATTGCCAGTTCGTCACCTGTCTTTTATGTTCCAGCAGCACTATCAGCGGAGACACAGCACGTCATCCTGTTAGCTTTGTGGAGACACAGGATGACAGGGAAGTACAATTCACAGACTCAGCCCTTTGAGCCCAGGCCCATACATTTGGTGGCCATTGTCTAGGAACTTAATCTGCATCAGTCCTGCATCCCTATCCCCATTTTCTACCACAAAAGACAGACAGACATAGCCTAATGAGCAGCACACTGCTGACAGCTGAGCACTTGGCATGTTGACTATGGATCACACCTCACATTACTGGCTTCACTTACAGGGGCAGCTGCAGCGGAGTCCCTGACTGAACTGACCGGACTTCTTGTCCAGACAAACAGTTGACAGCTAACTTAGTTACCGCAACTAACCGGTTAAGCAGCCATTTCACAAAACAGTTGTATAACTTTAGTAATCCTTTTTGTGCAAATACAGTACAATATTAGGCTAAACATTGGAACACTTCCCACAGTATGTTGTGCTGTCAGAACTGTGATGTAGATTGATGATGTCACCGTACAGTTTTAGAACTCAACTATGTAAAAACAAAAAAACAAAAAGGACAAATGTGAGAACTATTGCACATGAATGGCTTGCCTTGGAGTCAATCATCAAAGGACTTCAGAGGTGATCTGTGGAATGGTTTCTAGGGCCTTTGATGTTTTTTTCTGCACTGTAAGTTGAGCAAATGTTTAGCATGTGGGTTTCCAAGTCCTTGAAACCATCCATCTGTAATAACGTGCTCCAGACAAATCCAATCCTTATCACATTCTGTGCAGCTAGCTAAGTCGGATTACTACCAACAGGAAAGGGAAACTATAGGGGGCTAAACCATGGGGTTGAATGTAGCTTTTTACATTCCGCTAACTAGTGCTCAATAAAAATAAATGAAGGAACAGTGTCGTATGATAAAGGAGAAATGCTTCCCTTGTGAGGGGTTGCCTCCCTTGTGATTTCAGAGTGCTAAGGTAACAGCTGTCAAACAGGCCAATTACCCTTTGAAATCCATAAGATAACATTCTGTTCTACGTCGTATAATAAACCGTGACATAACAATGCTATCTCTCCACAGCAAAAGGCCTCGGCTAAACAATGCCAGAGACGACTAGAAAGCGGTCCCCTTCTTCATGCCTGTATTGTTTTCCCTCATTAGCTTATCGCTGGTTCGCTACTGTGTGTCACCATGGCTGCAGCGGTGAATAGCATGAGGGGTGGGGGAAGGGAAGAGGCAGGAGTGAATGGAGCAATGCTATCAGGCACAGCCACATCTCTGGGGCCAATTAAAGATTTAGGAGCTACGCACCTGTCTGGGTTGCACCTAGACAACACTGGAGTCCCTGGTAGGTAGGCCCCAAACTCCAACACCAAGGCCAGAACACTAGCCTATAGCCCTCAGACTCCACCTCTTCAGCCATTTAGAGGTCATTATTGTCACTCTTAGAGATCGGGCCATACATTTGTTTTAAAAAAATCTGCTTATCTCTATAGGTTTATGGCAGAGGTGAGTGATCTGTGCCGCATGTTGAAGTGAACAGAACAGTCCCATTGGACAGCCTTGAGGTGGCAGCTGGCTATCTGTTCCCTATCATATTTTACTTCTTTACAACCACCAGGAGGTTCCCATTGCTTATCTATTGGTTAGGCTATAGGCTCAAACATTACACTGTTGTATCTCTCTGTTCTGCAAACATGCTCTTCATATACGGTGCATTCGGAAAGTATTCAGACCCCTTGACTTCTTCCACATTTTGTTACGTTACAGCCTTATTCTAAAAAGCATTCAATTGTTTTTTCCCCTCATAAATCTACACACAATACCCCATAATGACAAGGCAAAAATAGGTTTTTAGCAATTTCTGAAAATGTATTAAATATGAAAACTGCAATATCACGTTTACATAAGTATTCAGACCCTTAACTCAGTACTTTGTTGAAGCACCTTTGACAGCAGTTGCAGCCTCGAGTCCTCTTAGGTATGACGCTACAAGCTTGGCACACCTGTATTTGGGGAGTTTCTCCCATTCTTCTCTGCAGATCCTCTCAAGCTCTGTCAGGTTGGATGGGGAGCGTTGCTGCACAGCTATTGTCAGGTCTCTCCAGAGATGTTCAATCGGGTTCACATCCCTGACTAAGGCCCTTCTCCCCCAACTTCTCAGTTTTTGGCAGGTGGCCAGCTCTATGAAGAGTCTTGGTGGTTCCAAACTTCTTCCATTTAAGAATGATGGAGGCCACTGTGTTCTTAAATACAAACCCTTCCCCAGATCTGTGCCTCGGCACAATCCTGTCTCTGAGCTCTACAGACAATTCCTTCTATGGCTAGGATTTTGCTCTGACATGCACTGTCAACTGTGGGACCTTATATAGACAGGTGTTGTCCTTTACAAATCATGCCCAATAAATTGTATTGACCACAGGTGGAATCCAATCAAGTTGTAGAAACATCAAGGATGATCAATGGAAACAGGATGCACCGGAGCTCAATTTCGAGTCTCATAGTAAAGGGTCTGAATACTTTATTAAATAAGGTATTTCTGTTTATATTTTTAAATTAATTTGCAACAATTTCTAAAAACCTGTTTCCACTTTGTCATTATGGGGTATTGTGTGTGGATTGACAAAATGTTGTTTATGCCATTTCCCACCCTATTGCCTCAACCCCATCTCCCACCCTCTCCTCAACCCTAACCACAATTTAACTGATGTTGACAGACAACAGCTCTTTGATTGAATATCACACCTTGCATGGGCACTCAGTGCTGCTAATGCCTTGGCATGTGTCCATGACAATCGTAAGGCCATATGGCTCCATGTTCTCTCTGTGGCACGGCTCCTCTAGTGCAACAGTGATTAGCACCAACATTCAATAACATTACACACACACACCTCTCTCACAACACATATGCCCACGCACACACACAAATTAGATTCTAGATGAACAAAACCAATGCACGATTATCATGACAAATCAAGCGATGAGCAGGGGACGTCCTATATGGGACAACTTTATTATTAATCCAGGACAATCGATTATTTAGCCCCTGAGGACAATTCAGCAAAAAAAAGCAGCAAATGTCATAGTTGGCCATGGTTGAGTGACTTCTTTTTGAACTGAAGGTGACTTGTTTACTCAACTGTTGCCAAAAAAGCAAGTGTCAGATTCCCTGGCAACATCTGTGATCTCTTGAAAATCCCTTGTTAGCCCGTAGTGTTGACAAAAGACAAATCACTGAATCAAAACATGAGTTTTTAATATCACTTTACAGTAGCTTTCATTAATAAGTCATTAAAAATGCTTATAAATGGGTTAGGGTTATTGGCTTATTTGCCTTAATTAATCTTAAGCGTTAACCATTTTATTATTACGGAAAACTATGAGTTAAGGCAGATGATTATCTGCTCAAAATGTCCCATAGCTGTGAAAACATAGTATTCTGTGGCAGTCCTGTTGACTTAGGAAATATCTAAGCCCCATAGTAGGCTACCAATTAAGAGAAAAAGATGGCTGACATGTCTTAGTGTGCACTTAAAGTATATTCTTACTGCAAGAGATTCTCTAAAGTTTGAGAAAATACCCTCGGCTCGACCTTTTACAGTAATCTTGCAAAATTGGAGGAGGTCGCGGGCAAGCCTTTTTTGCTCCTACAGTAAACATCTTAATAGCGGAGCAATGTTTTTGTAACGGCTGAAATGTCTAGACATTTTACTTATATTTTGTATGTTTTATTTAGCTTTTACCTTCAAATGCAGTAATATCCTATTTGTGTGGCCTTAACAAAGCAGCTGGCAAATGTGCATCCAGGGATTCTTCTGCCATAGAAACCCTTGGGTAAGCCCTTTTCAGGATGCCTAAGTCTAAACTGTCTAAATGTCAATATTCAATATCTTTAGCTATTTATTATTATTACTTTTTGGGATTGGAAAAATGCTTTCAGTGTAAACTTAAAGGACTAGAAAAGATAATGGACCTATATATTTTATTATATAATCTTTGAGAACTAACAATCATCAAAATAAAAGCTAAACAGTCAGGGGTATTGCAAATTCCCAAAACAATTAATTTAACAGTATTGATTTTTGTTTGAGCAAAAAAACAGCATTGGGCATTGCAAAATGCATAGAAGTGCAGGAAATTATCTTTAAAACTGCTAGATGTTCTGTCTAACCAATACTTCAGGTCAGTAGGATCAATGATCATGCCTAAATATATTGATATGCATGATGTGTGTGAGTTACATTCGGTGGCTTTCTATTCGGTAGCTGCATGAAATAGCAAACATAACGGGAATTCAGTGGTGTTAAGTTGAGCTTTAGGGAAAAGTTCATAGTAGAGGTGAGAGTTAGGAGCAGGGAAAGTATTAACACAAGGACAAATATTGGGTTGAGAAGTAATGCTCGGCACAATGGTTAGGGTGATTGAGGTTGGGACTCCTATTTGGGTTAACTTTAAATGTTAGTAACGAACAAATCACAGTTAAAAATAATAACACCCAAACATCCCAAAATCCTGTCAGGGTTAGCTACATAATCCCTGTGTGTGGATTAGTGGTGTGAACGTTTAAACGTTAAAACATTTAAATGAAGTTGGGATCCTTTACGTTAAGAAAAATCCCTAACCGAAAACAATGTCCCCCACACCTTAATTAAAATCACAGTTCAGTTATCACAAAACAAATTATTTTCAGTGTTACAGCCGATAGGCTATAAAGGCCTGGGGAAGTTGTGTAATTCAAATAAAACCAGAGGAAGAGGTGAACTTTAGGCTACTTGGTGAATTTGCAAGGCATGCAAGACAAGACATTGCGAGATGCAAATTACCAAACCATATGAGCAGGCCTTTTGCCTTCTGCTGCTCACACCCTCATGCTGGCCTGCCTGCTCTGTGTCTTTGCTAAACTCCCTCATGCTGGCCTGCCTGCTCTGTGTCTTTGCTAAACTCCCTCATGCTGGCCTGCCTGCTCTGTGTCTTTGCTAAACTCCCTCATGCTGGCCTGCCTGCTCTGTGTCTTTGCTAAACTCCCTCATGCTGGCCTGCCTGCCTGCTCTGTGTCTTTGCTAAACTCCCTCATGCTGGCCTGCCTGCTCTGTGTCTTTGCTAAACTCCCTCATGCTGGCCTGCCTGCTCTGTGTCTTTGCTAAACTCCCTCATGCTGGCCTGCCTGCTCTGTGTCTTTGCTAATGATACAAGTGTGTGTTCAGTCTTCGGTCTGTTGCCTGTAGAAAGCCCTAGCCTATTCATGGCACCGATGTCATCAGGCCAGTCATGCAGGTAGCCTACTCTTCGTTTTTGCCTCATATGAAATTACAAATGGCTACCTGTAGCCTGTATTGATTACGCTTTCTGTATTGCCTGTATTGATTACGTCCTCCACTACGGCATGTTTGTTTGACTGTCTGTTAGGGTAGGCTACACTATGGTTTTTTAAATGCCGACACAAACTTCTCTGGTGATATGAACTGAAATGTTTATTGTCTGTAAAGGAATGCCACTTCTGAAGCCGGACTCAAATCCATCACTTTTCAACCAGAACTGTCAATCAAATAATCTCAAGCTGCTGCGTGCAGACCACTCTCCTAAGTACTTTACAGTTTGCTAAATACCGTGACTTACCAAGACATTTAGTAGAAATAAAACACATCTAGCTACCATACCATGTTGTTAGGTAAAGAATACAGAACATCTACTGTCTGGAATTCTACTGTCTGGAATTGAATGATTTTTTTCTTATCGTTTTAACGGAAAAACTATTTTAAAAAATTGGCAGTTTAAACGTTAAGCAAAATTGTCAATTTGTCACAGCCCTAGTGTGGATAGTATATGGATAATGACTAGTAAGTGGGTTAGATTAGCGTTAGCATTGGCGCTCTTACTTTGGGCTGTGTCCCAACAGGAGACGGAGGGAGGGTAGGTCTCCCTTGGCAGCAGCATAGTGGACAGGCAGGGCACCAGTGTCTGTGGACGCCCCGGTGTCTGCTTCCCCGCTCTTCAGCAGCCAATCTGTGATCTCGTGATGGCTGAACCGGGAGGCGAGGTGGAGAACGGTGGCTCCAGAACAATCCCGGTCCTGCGAAAGAGGAAAGACACAGGAAATATCAAAGTCAGGTTTCAAGACTTAATGCTGATTAATTTAAATGGTAACATCCTGAGTAGTCTTGAATCACAAAGATGACATTGATCATCAGTATGCTCTGCATTCAAGATAGCTTTAAGGAGTAGACACAAGTGATTGAAAAATGAATATGAAACTATCGTTGAGTGTACCTGCTCTTTCCATGACCAACTGACCAGGTGAATCCAGGTTAAAACTATGATCCCTTATTGTCACTTGTTAAATCCACTTCAAATCAGTGTAGATGAAGGGGAGGAGACTGGTTAAAGAAGGATTTTTAAGCCTTGAGACAATTGAGACGTGGATTGTGTGTGTGTGCCATTCAGAGGGTGATTTAAGTGCCTTTGAACGGTATGGTTGTAGGTGCCAGGCGCACCAGTTTGAGTGTGTCAAGAACTGCAACATTGCTGGGTTTTTCACACTCAACAGTTTTCCGTGTGTATCAAGAATGGTCCGCCACCCAAAGGACATCCAGCCAACTTGACACAACTGTGGGAAGCATTGGAGTCAACATGGGCCAGCATCCCTGTGGAACGCTTTCGACACCTTGTAGAGTCCATGCCCTGACGAATTGAGGCTGTTCTGAGGGCAAAAGGGGGTGCAACTCAATATTAGGAAGGTGTTCCTATTGTTTTGTACACTCAGTGTAGGGTAACCCTGATAAATACTTTAATAGACGTTAATCTATTATCTGATTCGGGTATCAAGTGTTTGCACCAGAAACCACTTTCACAAAACAAGCGGTGTGTGTCAAGGATGCTCTGAAGCGATGTCAGTGACCCATTGACATCATGTGGAAACCAACAATGAGCACCCACTGTGTCAAACCTCATCTAGATTACATTACTAATGGGAAGAGAGACCATATACAAATGTCAGCCAATCACTTACATTCTTTGTGGTGGTTGTATGGTCAGCCAGCCACTCAAGTTTAGCAGTGAATGGTGAACATACACTGAGTGTACAAAACATTAGGAACCCCTTCCTAATATTGAGTTGCACCCCCTTTTGCCTTTAGAACAAAAAAAAAGAATCCTTGTTTAACCTGTCTCCTCCCCTGCATCTACACTGATTGAAGTGGATTTAATTAAAAAAAAAGATTGAACCCTTATTTAACTAGGCAAGTCAGTTAAGAACAAATTCTTATTTACGATGACAGCCTACCCCAGCCAAACGTAGCCCGGACGACACTGGGCCAATTGTGCGCTGCCCTATGGGACTCCCAATCACAGCCGGTTGTGATAGAGCTTGGAATCAAACCAGGGTCTGTAGTGACGCCTCTAGCACTGAGATGCAGTGCCTTAGACCGCTGCACCACTCGGGAGCTCATTTAACAAGTGACATGAATAAGGGATCATAGCTTTCACCTGGTCAGTCTATGTAATGGAAAGAGCAGGTGTTCCTAATGCTTTGTACACTCAGTGTATGTGGCGGTAATGAAGGGAGCACTTATTAGGCTAATCCTTTTACTAGCACTCATTTATTGAACAGAAAAATACTGAAAGGACAAAGTAGTAGTAGTAGTAGACATGCCACTGGTTTAGGGGGAGTAACCGCTCATTTAACCCCCTAATATGTTGTTGGACGGTCTGTCATGAGGGTTTACCTGAGCTTATTCAAGAAGTGATTTGCATAGCATTAGTAAGACTGATGGCATAAAGGTCATTTCAATGTAAAAGGACACATGAGCACCAATATGTGAAGTTTATAGGAGCATGTCAAATGAAAGCTAAGAGTATTTTAATTTTTTATTAAGGCATATATATATATATATATATTATTTTTACCATTTAACATCCTACAAATTAGGAATAAGCAAAGGCTTTCTGGTCAAACAGATGGAAAAGGGATCTTAGAAAACATCTACCAGAAAAAGTCTTAAAAGGTATTAGAAATCCATCCAAACACAGTAATGTTGAAGTAGAGACCCCTGCCAACTAATATCAGCAATTAGTCTGTGTTTTTACTGATATAAATTCTGTTTATTAATTATTAAGTGATTAAAAATCGATATTCCGTTAACATTGACATCAGTAAAAACACAGACTAATTGGTCTACTTTTACTTGTTACTTCTGTGAACATTCATTATCCTCCCTCATGAGAGAGAGAAATGTGAAAATATCTTAAAGTTATGTGGGTTTTTGCTAATGGAATTAAGTCACAAGGCAATGTTTCTTAAACACACAGAAGGCAGTAACATTTCTCCAAATAAATAGAAGTGCTGATATTACTTAAATCCAATTCCATCTGTAATGGAATTTCCCATGATGACATTCTGTTACTGGCTATAAATCCACTTTACTTACTGTAGTTCAATAACCAAAACAGATTTTTTCAAAGTCAATGTGTCATGTCATAGCTTACACCCCATTCTTTCTGCAGACATTGTTGAATCTTAATTCGGAGCAAATGCCAGTGCCCAGCACGTGTTGTAATAAAAAGGTGTCACATGTTTTAAACCACTGCATGCCAACTATGAAGACCCCCACCCCTCTCTCTCCCCCTCCCTCAGCCTCTCCCAGCCTCTCTCACTCCCTCTCTCCCACCCAGCCTCTCTCACCCTCCCTCCCAGCCTCTCTCGCCCTCCCTCCCAGCCTCTCTCGCCCTCCCTCCCAGCCTCTCTCGCCCTCCCTCCCATCCTCTCTCTCTTGCTCGCCCTCCCTCCCTCTTAGCCTCCCTCTCTCGCTCTCTCCCAGCCAGCCTTCCTCTCTCGCTCTCTCCCAGCATCTCTCTTTCCCTCTCTCCCAGGGTGTAACGCCCAGGCCTGGGTTTTCAGGCTGGAGCGCTTTGGGTTCATTTTGGTTTAGGGGTTTTCACAGTTCTATGGTGTCTAGTTCTATGTTGGGTTAATGGCTCCCAAATTAGAGGCAGCTGAGTCTCGTTGTCTCTAATTGGGAACCATTTATATGTTTGAATTGCACCTCTTAGTTTCGTGGGTTATTGTATGTTCATAGCTGTGTTTGTTTGTTCAGTTATGTTCATCGTTACGTTTCTCCGTTCTCTTGTTTTGTTCCGTCTTGTTCCCTGTGGATTTATTAAATCATGTATTCTGGCTACATCGCTAAGGCCTTGGTCTGTCCCCTCAGAAGTGAAACGTGACAGAATAACCCACCAACAAAAGACCAAGCAGCGAGAGACCCGGGAGCTTAGCTCTTGGGAAAGGAGCAGCGCAGGTGTGTGCGAGGACTGAGCGTGGGGGCTATGAGGACTTATATGGCGATGGACCGGAGAGAGAAAGTTCATTGGAACTCGCCTGGCACGGAAGCCCGTAAGGCAGCCCCAAGAAACTTTTGGGGGTACACGAGGGGGTTGGCCGGTTCAGGAGGGACTCCTGAGCCAACTCTCGTGCTTTATGGAGAGAGCGTGAGGGGAGGCGCAGCGAAGGGAGGCCGTATATGCAGTGTTGCGCACGGTTTCCCCTATAGGGATTCAGAGGCTGGCACGAGTGATTCCCGCTCCACTCCATCAGGTCGGGGGAAAATAAGGGTGCAGCCAGAAAGAGTGGTGCCATCGCTGCGCACTAAGTCCCCGCACGTCTCCTGGGACCCGGATATCCTGCTCCAGTTCCGTGTGCGGTGTCTCCGGCACGCGTGTCCGCAGCCCAGTGCGAGAGATCCCAGCGCCACTCATTGGTCGGGCCGAGGTCTGTGTGCTACCTGGGAGAGTGGTGCCAGCTCTGCGAGCCAGGCCTCCAGTGCGCCTTTGGGTCCATGTTATCCTGTGGTCCTACGGGCAGAATCTCCGCACGAATCCACAGCCCAGTCCGAGAGATTCCAGCCCACTCACCCATGAGGCCAGGGTTAGTGAGCTAGCTGGAGGCAGGTGTCGGCTCTCCGTATCAGGTCCCAGGTCCGGTGGAGGTTTCTCCACGTTCCAAGATCCCGGTTCCACGCTCCAAGATCCCGGTTCCACGTTCCCAAGATCCCGGTTCCACGCTCCAAGATCCCGGTTCCACGCTCCAAGATCCCGGTTCCACGCTCCAAGATTCCGGTTCCACGCTCCAAGATCCCAGTCCGTGTAGTGGTTTCTTTGCCACGTCCCAGTCCTGCCCCAGCGCACTCCAGCTCCCGTGCGCTCCGAGAGTCCAGCACGTCCTGCTCCGCGCACTCCAGCTCCCGCGGCGCTCCGAGAGTCCAGCACGTCCTGTCCCGGCCCGCGCACTGCAAGTTCCTGTGCGCCAGAGAGTCCAGCACGTCCTGTTCGGCTCCGCGCACCAAGCTCCCCCGTGCGCTCAGAGAGCCCAGTTCGGCCTGTTCCGCTCCCGCACCAGAGTGCGCGTCCCGAGCCCAGTTCGGCCTGTTCCGCCTCGCACCAGAGTGCGCGCGTCCCGAGCCCAGTTCGCCTGTTCCCGCTCCCGCACCAGAGTGCGCGTCCCGAGCCCAGTTCGGCCTGTTCCCGCTCCTCGCACCAGAGGCGCGCCCCGAGCCCAGTTCGGCCTGTTCCCGCTTCCCGCACTAGAGTGCGTGTCCCGAGCCCAGTTCGCCTGTTCCCGCTCCCGCGCAGAGTGCGCGTCCGAAGCCCAGTTCGGCCTGTTCCCGCCTCCACGCACCAGAGTTCCAGTGAGCATCACGAGTCCGGCACTGCCAGTGCCCGCCCACGCACCAGAGTTCCAGTGAGCATCACGAGTCCGGCACTGCCAGTTCGCCCACGCACCAGAGTCCCAGTGAGCATCACGAGGTCCAGTACGACCAGTTCCTGCTCCACGCACCAGAGTCCCAGTGAGCATCACGAGTCCAGTACTGCCAGTTCCTGCTCCACGCCACTCAGAGTCCCAGTGAGCATCACGAGTCCAGTACTGCCAGTTCCTGCTCCACGCACCAGAGTTCCAGTGAGCATCACGAGTCCAGTACGACCAGTTCCTGCTCCACGCACCAGAGTTCCAGTGAGCATCACAAGTCCAGTACTGCCAGTTCCTGCTCCACGCGCAGAGTTCCAGTGAGCATCACAAGTCCAGTACTGCCAGTTCCTGCTCCACGACCAGAGTTCCAGTGAGCATCACGAGTCCAGTACTGCCAGTTCCTGCTCCACGCACCAGAGTCCCAGTGAGCATCACGAGTCCGGTAGGGCCAGCTTCTGCTCCACGCACCAGAGTTCCAGAAAGGGTCCAGGGCCTCCGTGCGTGACATCAGACCAGCACGGCCAGCAATCGGAGCTCCCCACCTGGGACAAAAGGAACCCACCCTAGATCCCCACAGACTTTTGGCGCGTCCCGGAGTCCGCGCCTTTGGGTACTGTAACGCCCAGGCCTGGGTTTTCAGGCTGGAGCGCTTTGGGTTCATTTTGGTTTAGGGGTTTACAGTTCTATGGTGTCTAGTTCTATGTTGGGTTAATGGCTCCCAATTACCAGAGGCAGCTGAGTCTCGTTGTCTCTAATTGGGAACCATTTATATGTTTGGGAATTGCACCTTAGTTTCGTGGGTTATTGTATGTTCATAGCTGTGTTTGTTTGTTCAGTTATGTTCATCGTTACGTTCTCCGTTCTTTGTTTTGTTCCGTCTTGTTCCCGTGGATTTATTAAATCATGTATTCTGGCTACATCGCTGCGTCTTGGTCTGTCCCCTCAGAAGTGAAACGTGACACAGGGAAACAGAGTTTAAACCCTTTACAATGAAGATCTGTGAAGTTATTAGAATTTTTACGAAGTATCTTTGAAAGACAGGGTCCTGAAAAAGGGCCATTTCTTTTTTTGCTGAGTTTATTAGAATAGACATGACGACTTAAGTTGACATTCGACGTGGGTGGATCAGCGGCCATCTTTGTGTTAGTAATTAGAAGTTTCAATTTCAATTGAATTTACATTTCAATCGTGTACCAACAAATTGCAGGGTTCTGAAGGGATAGGTCCATTCTATGAATCAGATTTCTATGATTGAAATGACACCCACCCTATATTCAAGAGAATGTTGTGTCTCAAGCCATGGAATGCACGACACGAAATCCTCAGATGATGTGAAACAGGGTCTACGCTACAACATATGCTTATGAAAAAAAATCGGAGGTTGCACGTTAAAGGTTTCAAAAGGACAATTTTTATTTAAAAAAAATTCTAAGTAATAAAATAGTTTGACAACACTGTTTGTAAGCTTTTAAATGATATCAAACTCAACCATTTATATTTTCCAATGATGAAGACATGGATGTCTCCTGGTATGGTGGGGTATGCAAAATACCGATTGATTCCTCATTGTTACGACCGCATTTTTGCTGAATTGGTCAGTGAACAAAGCAGTGTGAATGCCAGTGTCTTTCAGTCCTAGCCCAGACTAAGTGATTGGAACATGGTGAATAGAGTTATCGAAAGATAAGTCATTAACCTAATTAATTGTGCGGACAATGTCATCAGGGCATACTGCTTTCCAAACTTCTAACCCCATTCGAATGTGCTCTATATAGGGTTTCATCCCTTGTACAGATTTAACACTCTTCAAGTACCCAAATGAAATAACACAGCTACATTTCAAAACAAGAAGCAGTGGAGGCTGCGGTGGGGAGGACGGCTCATAATAATGGCTGGAACGGAGCAAATGGAATGGCATCAAATACATGGAAACCATGTGTTTGATGTATTTGATACAATTCCACTAATTCCGCTCCAGCAATTACCACGAGCCCATCCTCCCCAATTAATGTCCCACCAACCTCCTGTGATAAGGTACATTATATAGTTTATTTTCAGACATGGGTTTAGGTGATATTGGACTAATGGCATATTCAATACCATTCAGTAATTCACAAGTCAAATGTCATGTCCTCAAATATTTCAATGAATCCTGAAGTTTGATCCACAGTGTGGGTGTGTGACATTATAGTATGTGTTGTAAATTAATATTCAGGGAAAGTGATGTATGTTTAGTATCGAACTATCAATATTGGTGCGCACCACTACTCTACTGCTAATAGATATGATGATTAGAGCTGAATTCATCCTTGTGACTCTTTGACCAAGAAGGATTTTGTCAAATCTTGTAACCAATGTCTCTACTGACTCAAGTGTGGAATGACCAATATGTATTATTGGGTTCAAACGCTGTTTTATGTGGACAAGTCAGACTTCTTGTTATTAATATAAAGTGTGGAAAGTGAATGTATTTTTCACCCTATAACAATCAGTTTTACACAATAATATTACATTCATTCTTTTTTTATTTATATTTCCTGGAATGCTGAAGTGAGGCCAAGCATTTATGTAACCTGTGCCATTGGGTAGACAGAGTTAAGTTTGTGTGTGGAAATCAATGTGCTTTTACCAAATACTTTTCCCCAACATTTTGTCAAATGGTCCAGTCCCTACACAGTCAGCATGAGGACCTGGGGTCTAGGTGAATTTTTTCTCAAGCTGTTGTAAAAATCATGCCAAATTAGTCCAGCATAGGTGACATTGTTGTATAGAACTTAGTACACTGGACTGACTGCCTGCTGTGGTGAGTAATGATACACTTCCCTTTGAATGGGTATTGACGATAATTACAGAGTAATAACTAATAACAGTCTCAGGTATTCTCAATGGCAACAGGTGTGCCTTTAGCCTGTATATACAGTAGCACGATTATCCTGACCATGTGTTGTTCGTTGAGACAAAAGCCTGCACAAGCCTAAAGAAAAGTGGTGTAGTCACTGATGTACAGTATATAAACCCTGATGCTATGTATTGACCATTGAGAGGCTTTGAAGCCACTTGTCGGATATATTGGCACTCCCCAGTAGGAGCAGTCCTCCATAGGAATGAATGGAATTCTACAGTATTTCAATTAAATGTTTCAAGGACAAATTTGCATGTATATAATTATTTTATTAGTAATCTCAAAAAAATGATACTTTAATGAAAATGTTTTATATTTTTGGTATGTATGTTCAGCTTGCATAATATAATGTAAAAGTATGCATTAAGTTGTCTGTAATAGAATAAATGCGGCAAAAACGAATGTAGATATTAATAAAATGCAACACAGCGCCCCCTATCAGTCATCTAGTGTAGACCTATACATAAATCATTGGGGGTACTAGAGACAAGGGTTATCCTCTTAGGCCGATGGCTTCAACACAGCGCCCCCTATCAGTCATCTAGTGTAGACCTATACATAAATCATTGGGGGTACTAGAGACAAGGGTTATCCTCTTAGGCCAATGGCTTCAACACAGCGCCCCCTATCAGTCATCTAGTGTAGACCTATACATAAATCATTGGGGGTACTAGACAAGGGTTATCCTCTTAGGCCAATGGCTTCAACACAACGCCCCCTATCAGTCATCTAGTGTTGGCCTATACATAAATCATTGGGGGTACTAGAGACAAGGATTATCCTCTTAGGCCTACAATAAAGGTCAAAGAACTGTCTGAGTGACTAATTGTGTTATGCTGAAGTGGTGTGACTAAGTGATGAATGGAATTTCCAGGCTGGAAATGTGGCGAAATGCTCAATTTGGCAGTCAAGCAAATGCTAACCTAAGAGAGGAGATGGGTAGGCTAGGGCCTAGTCCAAGATGACTACTCTTGGGAAACAATATACCTAATTTATGTTTTGCAGATCGAGGCTACAGGACTAATGGATTGGAAATTCAAGTAACTGTAGGCCTCCACCTTGCTGCTCCAGAAGTTGTCCTATAGACCTCTGAGCTCTGACTGGTCTTAAAATGATAACAAGAGGTCTGTGTGATGAATGATGTTGGCTGTATTATGGAACTATTAGCCTTTTTAAAAAGCAATGTAGGCCTACTGTAGGCTATGTAGCAAGACAATAACGCCACTCACCGCGGTACGACATCCACCTTGGGTTAATAGCCACTGTAAGCAGGCCAGGTTACCAGTGGCAGCAGCGTCGTGTGCGGGGCTGGCGCCATTATTCGCCAAACTGTTGCCCAGTAAACCTGCTTCTTCCACGAGGAAACGTAGGCAAGTCAGTTTTCCAGCACGGGCGGCATGGTGGACCGGTGAGGCTCCGAGAAGGTCCTTTACGTCGCGGTTCAGTACTTTCTCCGCTAATTGCACTTTCAGAGTTTGTACATCCCCCTGCCTTGCGGCAAGCAGTGTCCTCTCCACCACCATAACTGCGGCTAGACAACTCCTCCGTAGTTATAAACCCAGCATCTAGATGAGGTTTAACCTCTATTTAACTCTTGAACAATTTTCTTCGTAGATAACAATATATTTTCAGTCCTGTGATCATTACAGTAAGATAACAAATGTATGTCCACTCTTTAGAAGCATATCTCGTTGAATTGACAGAGATCTGCATACATCATCCAAGTGAGAGAAAAAATGCCCTTTTCTTTGGACAGGTAGGCGATGTCTTTCAATGACATGCAACACATTCATTTGGTCATTTTACTTATCAATAACAAATGTTGTTTTACATAACATCAACATAATTGTCCAATTACGAGTCATTTTAGTAATTGAGTTAATAAAGTTAGCATAATTCATGCATACTGGTAACCTATAATTGCGCACGACGATAAAGTTCACCTGATGGCTGGCTACCTTGTTCTCCTCTGCCTCAACACGCATAGCTCAAACACCTGTTGCAGAGATATTCTTTGGTCTTCATATCGACTGCTTTCTTCATAATTTCTCTGTTATGATACAGTTATCTAAATTGTAGGACATTAAGAATATAATTCCGGGCGGCTGTCTTGGATCCCGTACCCACAATTGCCGCAAATCGCGCCATGGGACTCACCACTTGATAAATAATCCATCGGGGGAGGATCACTCCAGTAGTATGTTGGTCGCTTGAAATCGTCTCAGTAGTTAAAGGGACAGTAGCCTACGTCAGTGGTGCCCCCCCTCCGGAGAGCTATGCTGATGGTCGTGCAGGCTTTTGCTACTAATGAGATATTCATCAGCACCTTGATGAGCAGAATCAGGTGTGTTAGAGAAGGTTTGGAGCAAAGACTTGCAGCTGACCATACCAACATTTCAAGTACTTGAGGTATCCGAATATAGTTTATATAGAGTTTCAACTAAAATGCAACTATTATACTGATATTCAAATTCAGGTCTCAGAAAACCAAATAATATTTGAAGGTATTTGGCTGCCAAAAATTTGATGAAGAACCAACAACTACAAAAGTTAGTTGAATTAGTCTAAATATATGATCATAAGGACATGGTTTGGAGGGCTCTTAGAAATAAATCGTAATATGTCCTATAGCCTAATTAAATACATGAGGGAAATGGAATCATCTCAACATTAGAGTAGACCACTTTCACAGCTTTAAAATGACTAAAATATATATGTTCTTGAGTGAGACATAAGATAATATAGGAGCACTTGACATCAAGTTCTTATACATGTATAGTAACTTTGTGATTATTACAATAGCAACATTGTAGTTACATAGTACTTTGGAAATTGCTTTATAATTGCATAATGATTTAGCTATTACGGGTGCATTCGTAAATTCGCTCTGGCTATCTACTCCATTTTCAGCGCACTCTCGTCTGAGTGTGCCAGAGCGCAGAATAACTGAGGAATTTACGAACGCTCAACACTCGTTGAATATGGCCGGTGTCAGTAAACGTTGGTAAAAAAAATGCGTAATTAAATTGTTGCCAGCTGCAGTTACAGTCACCAACGCTCTGGATAACATAAAAACAGCCTAACAGCTCTGCTAGGGCGAGTAAAATGGTCAGAGTGAGGTGTTCTCTCATTTGTGTATGGAAAAGCTAGCTAACGTTAGCCAGTTAGTTTGGATGCTTGACTAGGGTTGTGAGGCCAGAACGCTCGATCAACCCTACTCCTCAGCCAGAGCGTCCAGTGTGCGCTCTGACCGCTCTGAGAGCAAAACGCTCTGAATTTATGACTGGACAATCTAACACGCTCTGAATTTAGGAAGACCCAGAGGGCACTCTGAGCGCACTCTGGCACTCCAGATTGAATTTACGAACACACCCTAGATAAGTGGAATGAAGAACAGTCACTATTCCTCTTGTGTACTGTAGTTACAAAAACGCTCAGCTCATTGCTATGCAATTAAAATGCAATTAAGTATTATGTAACAACATGCTAATACAATGATCCTCCAATTAGTAATTACAGTTTTATTACACAGGCACAAGAACTGTTTAATGTTAAGTGTTACTGAGAATGCTAACAGTAAAAGAATATGGCTATTATGTGTCGAAAGGAAACAAAATATTGCAAAACTGCCTTCTTGAATCAACTACAGCCAAGATAGGTGGAAATTCATGTTAGGCTTTAAATATAGTATAGTGTGTGTTTGAAACAAAAACACTGACCCTCAGATGGACAAAGTTTTTTTGCTGTTTGCAATGTTTGCAAATGGCTTTGAATTGGTATGCAGTATTTTCAGGTATTACAAAATTAATTGCAGATTTCAAGCTTTTCAGCGGCATGTTGAAAAAGTCATACAGTAGTTGAACGTTACAACTTATTTACACTTATCTGTACAAAATATAATTGGTTTATTGGTTTGACTTGATTATGTACACTTGGGGCAATGGACATTCAGGAGAATGAACATTTACAGAATGTTCAGATAGAAATGTATTGTGTAGATCAAATATGACTGTCAGATAGATTGGAATAGTATAGGAGATTGTGTGTACTCTATTAATTATTTTTGATTTCTATCTTCAACATGCAGTTCCAGATACAGCCCTGACATTAGGTTAAGGCAGCCAACCCAGTAGCTTTTGATCGGGAGTGTACCATGTAATATTTACAGGTAAGGAAAGTTCTTCTACAACTTAATTATGTCATTGGCAAGTATAGGCTATCATATTTAAATGCAGCATGCTTATTATAAAATCATGCTTGAATTGTAACTTGGTGAGCTGTTTAGACCCTGATTTTCATTGTTTCATTGTCTCTGAGCTAGCTAAGTTAGCTAGTAACAATTGCCTAAAGAATGTTAGTTACAGTAGCTAGCTATAAAAACATTAGCTAGCTATCCTCATCAGGTTGTAGCTACATGTCATTTCTCTGTTCCCACTCAAGTCTGTTCCCACTCAAGGATGACTTCTCCCATCACTCAAGGTATGTTCAACAATTCCCTTCAATGTTTGTCTCAAAAGTAAAACACATAAACAGGTGAAATATTTAATCAGATTAGCTAGCTAGCTACTTGTCGTTAGGCTTTTAAAGGGGAAATCAGCAGTTTCTACATACATCTTTGGACTTGTAAATGAATTAGATGTACCCATTGATTCTTGAATAAAATAACTTAGAAATGCCCCATGAGCTTAGTTCAACTGTCTTACCCCACCAGGACGCCAAATATAAGATTGTTTTACTCCAATGTTTGTAAACAAAGTAAATGCAAACAAACACTGTATAGCCTCAAGCTATATCATGGATGGTCAGTCCTTGCATCCATAGCTCTGTCTAAGAATTTGAGTGGTAACATTTCTCCAGCCCCGTCCCATGGCTTTTTACTGAAACAGGGACATGGAAGACGTTTCATTTTTTCTACTGCTGATTATCGCTTTAAGTGCTTTTCATTTGCTTCATATTGTAACCTGCAGTAAGCTCTCTATGTGAGTGAAGTAAAATGCAAAGGTTGGCTCCTACTACCCTGACCAAGGGCTTTTGCTCTAGCTGGCAAAGGCTAATCCCCTGTCAGTTAGACCAAAAGGCCTGGAGGCTCTTATTCAAAGACTAGGAAGCAGTTACATACATACACTGGTGAGGAGAGTGTTACAGTAGTCTAGTCAGGAAGTAACCAAGGCTTGGATGAGGGTTTCGGTGCTGGAGTGTGACAGTGAGAGGTCGGAGCCTGGAGATATTGCGGAGGTGGAAGAATGCTATCCGGGTGCGGGTTTTTATGTTGGGTTCGAAAGAGAGGGAACTATCCAGTGAGACACCGAGGCTTTTGACTTGTGTTTACAGAGGGACCGGGAAACCATCTGTGGTGATGCTTGGAGAGAGTGGCTTTGGAGCCGATGAGCACGACCTCTGTCTTGTTGCTGTTGAGTTTGAGAAGGTTCATGCTCATCCAGCTCTGGATGTCGTGAAGGCAGCTGATGAGGGAGGGGAGTGGTGGGTTTGGTGGAGAGGTAGAGCTGGGTGTCATCAGCAAAGCAGTGGAAGTGAACTTTGTGATGTTGCATGATCTCGCCCATGTGTAGGAGGAATATGGATTCTTCTGACAATAAGCATTCATGGTTGAGGAAAGTTTTTGCACATTAATGACTGATTTACAGGAATGAGGTCCATGGTTTGAATCATAAGTGAAGATGTATTCAGAAATCTATTACTTAAAACTATGCGGTTCACTACAAATCACGTATTAAACCATTGTAATTCAGCAGGATGCCTACAGTAAACAATAATGACAGTGTATCTAGTCACACTACATCAAGCTGCCCTCAAACCTATATAACTAGTACACAGTAATATGCAGTATCAACATTGTTCTGAAACATGTTTGCTGGAGTTGTGCTGTTATCTAACAACCAATACAGCTAGAATGTAATTACATAGCAGGAAGTACAAAGTGACGCCATGTTTCCTAATTCGTTTCCAAGTGAATTGTGGGAAAGTCATTTTATCCACCCCCGGCACTCTCACACCTGAATTGACTGGCCAACGAATCACAAACCCCTTGATACAGCCGAATGCAATTAGTTGTATCTGATGTGCCTGAGATAGATTTCAAATAGACAGCAGATTTATTTTCGGAAGGACCAATATCTTTCAGCATCTCTATAATCACCATTGGAGCACTCCGCAATAATATCACACAATCTTCAGGGCTAACGTTCATATAGCTAAGAAAGCTAAGGTGACTGAGCTAAATGACTATCGCCCGTAGCACTCACTTCCGTCATCATGAAGTGCTTTGAGAGATTAGTCAAGGATCATATCACCTCCATCCTGCCAGATACCCTGGACCCACTCCAATTTGCTTACCGTCCCAATAGGTCCACAGACGACGCAATCGCAATCACACTGCATACTGCCCTAACCCATCTGGACAAGAGGAATACTTATGTAAGAATGCTGTTCATCGACTACAGCTCAGCATTTAACACCATAGTTCCCTCCAAGCTCGTCATTAAGCTCGAGACCCTGGGTCTCGACCCAGCCCTGTGCAACTGGGTCCTGGACTTCCTGACGGGCTGGTCCCAGGTGGTGAGGGTAGGAAACAACATCTCCACCCCGCTGATCCTCAACACTGGGGCCCCACAAGGGTGCGTTCTCAGCCCTCTCCTGTACTCCCTGTTTACCCATGACTGCGTGGCCAAGCACGCATCCAACTCAATCATCAAGTTTGCTGACGACACTACAGTGGTAGGCTTGATTACCAACAACGACGAGACGGCCCACAGAGAGGAGGTGAGGGCCCTCGGAGTGTGGTGTCAGGAAAATAACCTCTCACTCAATGTCAGCAAAACAAAGGAGATTATCGTGGACTTCAGGAAACAGGAGAGGGAGCACCCCCCTATCCACATCGAGGGGACAGTAGTGGAGAAGGTGGAAAGTTTTAAGTTCCTCGGCGTACACATCACGGACAAACTGAATTGGTCCACCCACACAGACAGCGTGGTGAAGAAGGCGCAACAGCGCCTCTTCAACCTCAGGAGGCTGAAGAAATTCGGCTTGTCACCAAAATCACTCACAAACTTTTACAGATGCACAATCGAGAGCATCCTGTCGGGCTGTATCACCGCCTGGTACGGCAACTGCTCCGCCCACAACTGTAAGGCTCTCCAGAGGGTAGTGAGGACTGCACAGCACATCACCGGGGGTAAACTACCTGCTCTTCAGGACACCTACACCACCCGATGTCACAGGAAGGCCAAAAAGATCATCAAGGACAACAACCACCCGAGCCACAGCCTGTTCACCCCGCTATCATCCAGAAGGCGGGGTCAGTACAGGTGCATCAAAGCTGGGACCGAGAGACTGAAAAACAGCTTCTACCTCAAGGCCATCAGACTGTTAAACAGCCATCACTAACATTGAGTGGCTGCTGCCAACATACTGACTTAAATCTCTAGCCACTTTAAACATAGGAATTGGATGTAACAATGTATCACTAGCCACTTTAAACAAACACTAAAACACTAAACACTTTTTGTATATAATGTTTACGTATCCGACATACTCATATCAAATGTATACACTGTACTCTAAACCATCTATTGTATCTTGCCTATGCCGTTCGGCCATCGACCCAGATCTCTAGCCACTTTAATAATTATAATTGGATGAAATAATGTATCACTAGCCACTTTAAACAATGCCGTTTATATAATGTTTACATATCCTACATTACTCATCTCATATATATATATATATATATATATATATATGTGTATATACTGTACTCCATACCATCTACTGCATCTTGCCTATGCCGTCAGCCATCGCTCATCCATATATTTATATGTACATACTCGTATTCATTCCTTTACTCTTGTGTGTATAAGGTAGTTGTTGTGAATTTGTTAGATTACTTGTTAGATACTACTGCATAGTCGGAACTAGAAGCACAAGCATTTCGCTACACTCGCATTAACATCTGTTAACCATGTGTATGTGACAAATAAAATTTGATTTGATTTGATTTGATTTATAGTGATCCTATCACCAATATATACTTAATAGCTTTCACTTGAAATTAGAAACTGCAATACATTTCAAATGTTATTTGTCACATACAACAAGTGTAGACCTTACCGTGAAATGCTTACTTACGAGCCCTTAACCATCAATGCAGTTCAAGAAATAGAGTTAAGAAAATATTTACTAAATAAACGACAGTAAAATCTATTTTAAAGTAACACAATAAAATAACAATAATGAGGCTATATGAAGGGGGTACCGGTACCGAGTCAGTGTGTGGGGGTACAGGTTAGTCAAGGTAATTTGTACATGTAGGTAGGGGTAAAGTGACTATGTATAGATAATAAACAGCGAGTAGCAGCAGTGTAAAAACAAAGGAGGAGGGGGGTGTCAATGTAAATAGTCCAGATGGCCATTTGATTAATTGTTCAGCAGTCTTATGACTTGGGGGTAGAAGCTGTTAAGGAGCTTTTTGGACATAGACTTGGGGCTCCGGTACCGCTTGCCATGCAGTAGAATAGAGAACAATCTATGACTTGGGTGACTGGAGTCTTTGACAATTGTTAGAGGATTGCAGTGAGCAGGTCGGAATGTAGGGGTGCAGAAGGTCAAGAAGGTATGAGGGCGCCAGTCCATTGAGTGTTTTTTTGGTGAGCATGAGCAGTTTGAAGGTGATCCTGTATTGTTCAAGTAAGCCAATAGCTCACAACACTTTCACCACGACAATATCCTCTGTTATAGTTGACATCAGTATACAATATTTTCATCTCAGGTGACCTGACAACCCTGAGTGGCATGTGGAGGAGTTTAGGTGAGATGGAGAGGAGGACATTCTAGAAGATGGCTGAGGAGCTCAGGGAGTCAAGGGATAAAGGACAGATGACTGAAGACTTTAGGGCAAGAATATATATATATTCTTTTTTAACCTTTATTTAACTAGGCAAGGCAGTTAAGAACAAATTCTTATTCACAATGATGGCCTACCAAAAGGCAAAAGGCCTCCTGCAGGGACGGGGGCTGGAATTAAAAAATAAAATAAAAAAATATATATAAATATAGGACAAAACAGACATTACGACAAGAGAGAAAACACAACACTACATAAAGAGAGTCCTATGACAACAACATAGCAAGGCAGCAACACATGACAACAGAGCAGGGTAGCAACACAACATGGTAGCAGCACAAACATGGTACAAACATCATTGGGCACAGACAACAGCAAGGGCAAGAAAGTAGAGACAACAATACATCACATAAAGCAGCCACTACTGTCAGTATGATTGATTGAGTCATGATTGAGTCTTTGAATGAAGAGATTGAGATAAAACTGTCCAGAGTTGATGACCACATAAAGTCATGTAAAGCCCAGGTCAGAGTAACAGTCGTTTGGATGGCAGCCTAACACTATATTTTAGCTCACACTTTTTAGCCACTAATTTGTAGTTTATAAATGTTTCATAGGTAGTTTATTGGACCCTTAAGAGGTATTACTTAAATTTGATTTCAGCAACCCTCCAGTCGTTTGGACCAGTGACCTTGCAGCTATTGTCTCTTACTTAAAAGCTGTTAATTAGTCCCTGATAAGTGTGGGCTTAAATAAAGTGTTACTGTTTTAGAACCTCACATAGGGTAAAATAAGAAGTATGAAAGAAGAGAAAAGGTTAATATAGGTTCAGAGATGACTTAGACAGAATGATTATGTTACAGACAATGTAATTAGTCATTTGTTTTCAGTATAAAAAGTGTACAGTTTACTAGTTCTTCTAAAATAAATGTAATGTTTGGTTCCTCCTTATGTAGTTTAATAAATGTTCTTCTTATTAAGTTGTCTGATTTGGAGGATCTGGGGGTGGAAGCTGTCCTCATATTGAAGAAACATGGAGAACAAAAGGAGGTGCAGCACCTGGCCACTAGTGGAGGCAACAGGTTGTCATGCCAACTGGAGTTGTCAGAGAATTTGGCCTTTACTTTGCAGGTAAAGTACTAACGTAAAACAGATTAAAAGCCAGACAATGTGGTTGCTGTGCTTCTTGTTTTCCTAAGCATATTTTCCGTAAATACCTATAAGAATAATTATGTGGGTGTTTATACTAGACCTATATTATGTCAAGTGTCATTCTGCACCATGCTATTTTAATTGTTAATAGGTGTAAACACAACTGGATCACAGGAGGGTGGGAGGAGCCCAGCACATCTAGTTCAGGCAGTTAAAGACGTCTTCAATTCTAAATGTAGTATGTTTGTTTAAAGTGATTTCCTTTCTCACAATAGCAAACAGCAGATACGTTTAGTCACATCAATAGATTACAGATACACTTAGTAACATCAATAGATTACAGATACACTTAGTAACATCAATAGATTACAGATACACTTAGTAACATCAATAGATTACAGATACACTTAGTAACATCAATAGATTACAGATACACTTAGTCACATCAATAGATTACAGATACACTTAGTAACATCAATAGATTACAGATACACTTAGTCACATCAATAGATTACAGATACATTTAGTCACATCAATAGATTACAGATACACTTAGTCACATCAATAGATTACAGATACGTTTAGTCACATCAATAGATTACAGATACGTTTAGTCACATCAATAGATTACAGATACACTTAGTAACATCAATAGATTACAGATACACTTAGTCACATCACTAGATTACAGATACACTTAGTCACATCAATAGATTACAGATACACTTAGTCACATCAATAGATTACAGATACATTTAGTCACATCAATAGATTACAGATACACTTAGTCACATCAATAGATTACAGATACATTTAGTCACATCAATAGATTACAGATACACTTAGTCACATCAATAGATTACAGATACACTTAGTAACATCAATAGATTACAGATACGTTTAGTCACATCAATAGATTACAGATACGTTTAGTCACATCAATAGATTACAGATACATTTAGTCACATCAATAGATTACAGATACACTTAGTCACATCAATAGATTACAGATACACTTAGTCACATCAATAGATTACAGATACACTTAGTAACATCAATAGATTACAGATACACTTAGTAACATCAATAGATTACAGATACACTTAGTAACATCAATAGATGACAGATACGTTTAGTAACATCAATAGATTACAGATACGTTTAGTCACATCAATAGATTACAGATACACTTAGTCACATCAATAGATTACAGATACATTTAGTCACATCAATAGATGACAGATACATTTAGTCACATCAACTGATGACAGATACGTTTAGTCACATCAATAGATGACAGATACGTTTAGTCACATCAATAGATGACAGATACGTTTAGTCACATAAATTTTATTGTTTAGTGTTACCTGTAATGTACTATGTAACATTTAATGTTTGATATATACAGTATGTATGTATGTTATCTGTGTCTTCCCTGTTAGATGAATGTGGTGGAAAAGGTCGGTTCCCCTACCACTCTTTTGAGGAGGGGACCATCGTCATTGGATGTCTGTCAACCATCAAGCGACTGTCATCTTTTGGAAAGAAACAGCTGGAAGACATACTGGCAAACCGCCCCAACAGATCCACAGATGATGCAATCTCAATTTCACTCCACGCTGTTCTTTCCCACCTGAACAAAAGGAACAACTATGTGAGAATGCTGTTCATTGACTACAGCTCAGCGTTCAACACCATAGTGCCCACAAAGCTCATCACTAAGCTAAGAACCCTGGGACTAAACACCTCCATCTACAACTGGATCCTGGACTTCCTGACGGGCCGCCCCCAGGTGGTAAGGGTAGGCAACAACATATCTGCCACACTGATCCTCAACTCTGGTGCCCCTCAGGGGTGCGTGCTTAGTCCCCTCCTGTACTCCCTGTTCACCCACGACTGTGTGGCCAAGCATGACTCCCAACACCATCATTAAGTTTGCTGAACACACAACAGTGGTAGGCCTGATCACTGACAACGATGAGACAGCCTATAGGGAGGAGGTCAGATACCTGGCAGTGTGGTGCCAGGACAACAACCTCTCTCTCTATGTCAGCAAGACAAAGGAGCTGATCGTGGACTATAGGAAAAGGAGGGCCGAACAGGCCCCCATTAACATCGACAGGACTGAAGTAGAGCGGGTCGAGAGCTTCAAGTTCCTTGGTGTCCACATCACCAACAAACTATCATGGTCCAAACACACCAAGACAGTTGTGAAGAGGGCACAACAACACCTTTTCCTCCTCAGGAGACTGAAAAGATTTGGCATGGGTCCCCAGATCCTCAAAAAAGGTATACAGCTGCACCATCGAGAGCATCCTGACCGGTTGCATCATCGCCTGGTATGGCAACTGCTCGGCATCTGACCGTAATGCGCTACAGAGGGTAGTGAGTACGGCCCAGTACATTACTGGGGCCAAGCTTCCTGACATCCAGGACCTATATACAAGGCGGTGTCAGAGGAAGGCCCCAAAAATTGTCAAAGATTACAATCACCCAATTCATAGACTGTTCTCTCTGCTACCGCACGGCAAGCGGTACCGGAGCACTAGTCTAGGACCAAAAGGCTCCTTAAAAGCTTCTACCCCCAAGCCATAAGACTGCTGAACAACTTAACAAATCAAATTGCCACCCGGACTATTAACATTGAACCCCCCCACCCTTTGTTTTTACGCTGCTGCTACTCTCTGCTTATTATCTATGCATAGTCACTTTACAAATTACCTCGATTAACCTGTACCCCCGCACATTGACTTGGTACTGGTACTCCCTGTATATAGCCTCGTTATTGTTATGTAAGTGTTGTGTTACTTTTTGATTTATTCGATTTTTTTAACTTTAGTTTATTTAGTAAATATTTTGTTAACTCTATTTCTTGAACTGCATTGTTGGTTAAGGGCTTGTCAGTTAGCATTTCACGGTAAGGTCTACACCTGTTGTATTCGACGCATGTGACAAATAAAATTTGATTTGTCTTGATTTGATAGCCATTTTCAAAAGTCTGTCCAAAATATGCTTCTGTAACCACATTGCAACTAGCGAAGACCCTGAAGCAACAACAAAAACAGGGTTGTTAACACCAAAATGTTCAGTTGAGACCAATCATATTTCAGCTACATTCCTGTAGGGCAGGTGTTGAGTGGGGCTGAGCTACAAAATAGTAGTGCCTACCTGTTTGTGAATGCAGGAGAAAGGCTATGGGCCATATAACTGCTAGGATGTATTATTAGCAATTTCAGATTCTTTGTTTCAGACTGATGGGTTCTGACTTCTTGAAATATTGTTCATCATCAGGTATCCTATTGAAATTAGAAGTGCCACAGTCTGGTTTCTACACCAGAAGTTAATGTTAAGGAGGAAGTTAAGGAGAAATGTACATGGTGGAGTCAATTAAGGTTGGATATGAGCCCGGGGCTTAGAATGTACTGTGTAAATGAGAGGCAATCACATGGTTGCAGTCACTGATAAGGGTGGAGAGCTGTGGATTAGTGAGGAATGGGGGCCGAGGTCAAGTAAGGTCACATTAAGGGAGAAGGAACAGTTTATTACCAGCATATCTTAACTTCCTGCCTAGTAATAAAGATGGAAAGAGGGAAAGAGGAGACTTCTCCCAAATTGGGGTATATATACTTGTGCTGGAGAAAACATGTATTTGTCTGTTCAGCTGTCTGACCCTTTGGGTGAATAATCTTGGTTTGAGCTTTAATAATCGTCCATGAGTTTTTACTGGGTTCATTTTTGAACCTAACAAGACCTTTGTGGTTTCTTCTGGTGGGTCCACTTCTCTTCACTCCACTGACTCCTCATCATCCTTGCTGGTTCAGCCAGTAGTCCACTACACCTGGCACTCGTATAAACAACCCTGAACTCATTACAGATGTTTGTATTCAAGACCAAACCTCGACTGAAGTAGCCCACAGTGTCCGAATCTCAAGAGTCCATTTGAGTGTAAAGAATTTGTTGATGTCAAGCTGAACACATTCCTAGCTGTATTTATATGTTCCTTTTTAGCTATGTTGTCCTTTACGACATCTTTCAGCAGTTTATATTTCTTTATTGCACTTCTTTTACCAAGCAAGTTGACTGAAAGCACAAACTGTACTACAGCAACAAACTGGGGACCACTCACCTTGCATGGGAAGGTGAGTGGTAGAATGGGTCAAAATTAAGTGTTTACAAATCAGGATGTCTTCTCTTGTGTTTTTTTGTGGGGTAGGGTCTGCCTGTCTTGCCTGGACCCCGGTCCCCCAGGTCCTGCAGTTGCTGGGTCAGTGGGACCCATAACTGACACTCTTGCCCACGCCATGCTGGTGTCAGATGTGAGTCCTAAAAATGGTGGGGATTGAGTCACAAAAATATGTAGAAATTAAGTGTCCAGTATATTGAAATTAAATGCTTCCATCTCGTAAGTAATCTATCTGCTGTTTATGTGAGGCAGAAAGATGAAAGGTGTGTTTTAAGTGTTATGCATGTGATAGTATTTAACTGCGTGGCAGTAAGTGTTAGTATTTTAGTCAATTTCATAACTATACATGAAATATGTAGTTGGTTATAATGAGTCCTAATACATACATTTGTGTTACAGATAACTCTAGACACCCTGGTGACATTGGACATCTCCCAACTTTATGAACATTTCAAATAAAACAAATCTTCCCATTTGTATTTTGGAATTTTGGTCGTTAATAAAGGGAATACAGACAGGTTCTCTAATTTCTCCCCTTTTCACTTGCCTCCTTTTTTGCAGTAATGCTGCAATCAGTTGGTTGCATGTACAGTATGTATACATCCTCTTCATAATGTTGTTAATAAGGATAATAACATTTTTAAACAATCTGCCCCTTCTTTGTTTTTGTTGGCATATAAGTATTCGTATTGCTCATACCAACTGTTTAAAACTGTCAGCTCTGTCATCCATGGTCCAGATAGAATGAAATTCATTGTAAACGTGTCTTATCTTATAAATTCAGTAGGCATAGCACACATGCATACTACCTTTACTCCGGTCACTGTCCTTATTGTCATTACTTAAAGGGCTGTGAAAACAATGAAAATGTCACAATATATTTAGGGATGCAAAAACCAGATGGACATAGCATCTTCCTTTCCCAATCCATTGGCAAATGACTTTAAACTGCATGTTTCTCAAATGATGATTTCGGATGTTAATTTATGGGCTATAGATGATGATCTACAATATCTCACATCTCACCAGATAAAGCAAAGGGTGTGGTGGAGTGTGCTTCAGGGTTCCAATGCCTCCATGTAGGTAAGTAAGAAGAAGCCTTGCGGGAGCCTTGGCTTATGCGACCGAAAGCGGCTCATAGGAGCAGCAGGAAAAATGCCTCTCGCTAAGTAGTAGAAGCAGATCAATCAGTCAACTTTCCTTCCGGTCCTAGACTATGGAGACATCATCCACATAAGCAAGTGTGTGTGAATTATTTTGCTGTATAAAGAATGTCTGCCCATTGCAACACTACAATAACACCTTTCTAAAATGGGACTTTCCAAATCCAACACTAATAAGGCCTATCCAACCGTTTCACACCTATTGAGAGGAATGTTACCCAACATATACATTTAAGCAGTGCATTGTAGGTACACTACACCACAATTTCAAATGGTAGGACATACAGTAGGTACTCTTTCCATTTGTCCTATTGAAGTACACAGAAAACCATCGTATTAAGCCTAAAGCAGCATATGATTTTACAGTAAACTATAGATGTAGGCTACTGCATAGTCACGTGATATGACGTTAATATGTTAGAGCATGTTATGTCTGAACAACTTATAGTCTTTTAGTGAATGTCTCTTAATGAGAAAAAAAACATCCAAATGTATGAGAATGTTGCATTTTGAAATACAAAAATACTATTGAATCTGTAGGCAAATTGAAATTGTGATCCCAATATCAGTGGACCTGCGTGAGGGGTGTGTCAGATGAAGTAGGGCATTTTGGAGGGGCTGAATGTTGCACCATTTAAGTCTAGGCTACAGCCGGGAGCCTCCCGTGAGCCTACTTTCTCCTGATGAATTTGCATGGGTATGACAGACAGACAGACAGACAGACAGACAGACAGACAGGAAGTCAGAGAAATATACAGTAGGTAAGCAACGTCAAAACGGATGATAAAGACAAATGATCGGCCTAACATCCAAAACATGCAGCTGCAGAACAGAATGAACCCCTGGTAGTCCACTTTCCTTTGTATTAGCCTACTTGTAGAAATTGTAGTCTACTTAAGGCCAATATGTTTAATCGATTTGTGACAGGGAACAACAGTCAATCTTATTATATGGCCGACTTACCTTAAAATAGCCTAAGCAAT
Source organism: Brachymystax lenok tsinlingensis (assembly GCA_030435695.1). NCBI lineage: Eukaryota > Metazoa > Chordata > Actinopteri > Salmoniformes > Salmonidae > Brachymystax > Brachymystax lenok. Next base: position 34,236,357 of record CM059802.1, on the reverse strand, counting down.
ACTGCCCTACCAAGCAAAAGAGCAGTAACTGCACATTTGGTTAACAATAAATTATAAAAAATGTTATACATTAAATACATGCTTTATTATGTGGACAAATATCCTGCCTCCATTGTGTTATATTATGGAGAAAATGGGGGTTCACGTTTGCAGTAACTGCAAAACGTTAAAGTGAAACCAAGGAAAAAGGAAGTAACTGCCATCCCTCACATCAGTTATTGCCTTTTACCTTGGTTTCATTGAGCTCTGGGCTGTAGTGTCCACGGTAAACCTTGGTATTATTTATTGTTCTTTGCTGATACAAGTATCAAACTATATGACACTGACATCCACATACCAATAAATATACTAATACAAGATTGTATTAAAATAAAATAGTCATGGAAATGTATTCCAGTGGTGTACCAAGCAAGAAGGCAGTAACTTCCCTCTAGGGTCAAAGGTCAAAGGTCAGCGGTCAGGGTCAATATGAATAAAGATAACCTCATAGTAAGACAACAGATAACCACATCTCCAATGATCTGCCTACAATTAATTTGTCTGGACAATTTTTTTTAAATTCTTTGCTTGGTAGGATAGAATAGCCAATAGGCCTATGCGATAATAAGCACATCTTTATAGCAGAGTTTATTATAGGCGCAAGGATGCTACTAGTGAATCTATCTGCTTGGGCTCTATAGGCTACTACTTGACATTGACCTATGTCTGTATGTCAACATAGCCTATATTAAAACCATGCAAATAAGTTTATGTTCTAACATGTATGGTGGTAGGCTGCTTGCATCATATGACGCTGCAGCATACAGGCAATTTATGCTGGTGGAGAATGTATCGATCTGCTTGAGCCCTACCTTTCCTCGGCAAACATCATCAAAAATTAAAACACAAAATCATGGCACTGCCATCTGCATGATAATGAATTCAGTGCATCATTGTCAAGCAATAACCTGAATAGACATAGGACCTATGATAATGCGCCTGTATAGGCTAAAAGGTCTTTAATGGCCACACATATGATATAAAGACTTAATCATGTATTTTTTTGTTTGTTTGTTGAGGCTCTAATGTCGATATAATTTTGGTTTTATATATACATTTACATACTTGTCTGACCGATTATTCAGCCTTTGATGCCCTAAAAGCCTATGTGTTTATCAAGCCAGATCTGGTCATGTATGCAAAAATTGACTTTCTTGACTTTTGTAGCTCAGACAGAGATTCGGCACAAATACATCTTTGGGATGATTCTGAGATAATTTTCCAACCCCATAACCCTGGTGCACATGGGGAGCTCAGGGGTAAATTTTAACCACACTTTTATGATTTGTAAATCATGAAAATATTGACATATAACGTAGCTGCACATGAAGGTTCGCTAAGATACACTTATTAAATAATGTCAACCCCACATTTCAAGCTTGAATTTTAATGACCGAAAAGCATCACTTAAAACATTGAAATGGAATGTGCTGATGTAGAACAGCTTTATTTAGGTATTAATGAAGGTACATGTCATGTTATACGTGAATTGGAATGATATTGGTGAAGATATTGATAAAGAAGATCAACCGAGCTAGGGTTAGGGTTAGGAAGAAAACTACAAACTGGCGGCATTTTTGTAGTTCACAACTCTTCTGGTTTCTGTAACAATGCCAGTTGTTAGTCTATTTGTTACATATGTTATTTAAAATAATACGACGTTATATATGGAAACTAATTGTGACTCAAACGAAAGAACGATGGAGCAACAATAATTGATTAATCACAAAATTCCTAAAGAATCACAGCTGAGACATAGGCGATAGAAATGTAAAGGTAATTCTTTATATATATTTTTTATTTAACCTTTATTTAACCAGGTAGGCCAGTTGAGAACAAGTTCTCATTTACAACTGCGACCTGGCCAAGATAAAGCAAAGCAGTGCGACACAAACAACAACACAGAGTTACACATGGAATACACAAACATACAGTCAATAATACAATAGAAAAAATCTATATACAGTGTGGGCAAATGAGGTAGGATAAGGGAGGTAAGGCAATACATAGGCCATAGTGGCGAGATAATTACAATATAGCAATTAAACACTGGAGTGATAGATGTGCAGAAGATGAGTGTGCAAGTAGAGATACTGGGGTGCAAAGAAGCAAAAATAAATAACAGTATGGGGATGAGGTAGGTGGATGGGCTATTTACAGATGGGCTATTTACAGATGCAGTGATCTGTGAGCTGCTCTGACAGCTGGTGCTTAAAGCTAGTGAGGGAGATATGAGTTTCCAGCTTCAGTGATTTTTGCAGTTTGTTCCAGTCATTGGCAGCAAAGAAGTGGAAGGAAAGGCGGCCGAAGGAGGAATTGGCTTTGGGGGTGACCAGTGAAATATACCTGCTGGAGCATGTGCTACGGGTGGGTGCTGCTATGGTGACCAGTGAGCTGAGATAAAGCGGGGCTTTACCTAGCACAGAATGACCTCGGCGGAGCCAGTGGGTTTGGCAACGAATATGAAGCGAGGACCAGCCAACGAGAGCATACAGGTCGCAGTGGTGGGTAGTATATGGGGCTTTGGTGACAAAACGAATGGCACTGTGATAGACTGCATCCAATTGCTGAGTAATATCAGATGAGCCGACATATGCAGCATTTACCGTGAATGCAGTCTCCGTGAAAGCGGGAACATTTCCTTTAAATTTAAATCACGCTGTAAAACTGAACTTCATTGACGCGGATGGAATAGAGCCCTTTAAGCCTGTTTCATCCGCAGCAGATAGGAGAGTCAGAGTTCAGATGCTTATAAAGAACTTCAGGGGTTCAGATAGTGAAAACTGATGCGTTTTAAGCTCTCGCCCAGAGCCTGTTGGCTTGGCATGTGGACATAACCCCTCTGATCAATCAAAAATGTGCTTATTCTTATCATTTAACGCCTCTAGTAGTACAATCAAGCTGTTTCCAAAGTTGACTGATGAGTATATTCAACCCTAGATATTAGAACTACAACTCTGTTTCACGTTGCATCCCGTACAGCGGCGGCGACCGGAAATTGCGCCGAAATTGTAGTTCTAACCCCTTTGTGTTTTTTTAATTATAATTAATTATTAAAATGTGCTACTTTGACCACACCATGGCCTCCAGTCTCCTCTCTCCAGCAAAGTCAATTGATCAGAAATTACGAGTCTACAAGTCTTGATTGTTTCTCTGTAGGCTACATACTTAACCCTTAAAGCTAGAATCCTTAGTTGCTAAAACAATTTTTGGACAGTCAAATGTTGCAGGCGGGATCAGGTGCAGAAGTTATTATTTCATTTAAAGATGATAATGGTGATCTAGATGTTCAAATGACAATATTTACAAAATAATTTAAATTGATATTTACAAACTCCACAACTAACAGGTCAAGGAAAAGACAATACTTTGGAGGAAGCAAACCTGTCTATTCCATTAGACTGAGGTTGGGGTATACCAGGATCATGTCAGGTTCCCCTCACCCTGACATAAATGGTAAATGACATTCAAAAATTGCCTGTATCGCATCTAACAATTAAACAGAAATCTCCAGATGCTTTTAACCCCAAAATAACAATAAAATAAAACAAAACAAAGGGCAGGAATACAGTGACATAAATTAAAACAGAATGGACATGTTCAAAAAACAAGAAACAAACAAATAGACAAGGCAACCCCCCCCCAAAACAAATATATATATATGTTAAAGGTAATCCAATCTAAACAACAAAAAAACATTCAAAAATGACAAAAGCTGCTATACAATTACTCTATTACCACCCAACAATAGATCATTAGCAACAGAAACCAAGTTCAGAAAACAACAAAAAATAAGAATTATTAATGTGTTTGCCCACAATATCATAGTACTGATATGAGTTGACTTGTTCTTATTGTAGAAATATATATATATATATATGCACACAGTGCCTTCGGAAAGTATTCAGACCCCTTGACATTTTCCACATTGTTACATTACAGCCTTATTCTAAAATGTATGAAATCATTTCCCCCCCTCACTAATCTACACACAATAGCCCATAATGAAAAAGCAAAAACCAATACATTTTTTGCTGCTAATTACTGAAAATAAAATAACTTAAATATAACTTTTACATAAGGCATTCTCCCATTCTTCTCTGCAGAGCCTCTCAAGCTCTGTCAGGTTGGATGGGGAGCATTGCTGCACAGCTATTTTCAGGTCTCTCCAGAGATGTTTGATTGGGTTCAGTTCCAGGCTCTGGCTGGGCCACTCAAGGACATTCAGAGACTTGTCCCGAAGCCAATCCTGGGTTGTCTGGGCTGTGTGCTTAGGGTCGTTGTCCTGTTGGAAGGTGAACCTTCGCCCCAGTCTGAGGTCCTGAGCGCTCTGGAGCAGGTTTTCATCAAGGATCTCTGTACTTTGCTCCGTTCATCTTTGCACATCCCTGACCGAGGCACTTCTCCCCCAATTCCTCAGTTTGGCCGGACGGCCAGCTCTAGGAAGAGACTTGGTGGTTCCAAACTTCTTCCATCTAAGAATGATGGAGGCCACTGTGTTCTTGGGGACTTTCAATGCTGCAGGAATATTCTGGTACCCTTCCTCAGATCTGTGCCTCGACACAATCCTGTCTCAGAGCTCTACGGACAATTCCTTCGACCTCATGTCTTGGTTTTTGCTCTGACATGTACTGTCAACTGTGGGACCTTATATAGACAAGCGTATGCCTTTCCAAATCATGTCCAATCAATTGAATTTACCACAGGTGGACTCAGATTAAGTTGTATAAACATCTCAAGGATGATCAATGGAAACAGGATGCACCTAAACTCAATTCCGAGTCTCATAGCAAAGGGTCTGAATAATTATGTAAATAAGGTATTCATGTTTAAGAAATGTCATACATTTGCAAAAATGTTTAAAAAAAAAATGTTTTTGCTTTGTCATTATGGGGTATTGTGTGTAGATTTCTGAGGATCTTTTTTACTTAATCTATTTTAGAACAAGGCTGTAACTTAACAAAATGTGGAAAAATTCAAGAGGTCTGAATACTTTCCTGTATATATAACCTGCATATTTTCTCATCAGGCCACAGAGGAACCTCCGTTCTAGCACACGACTGAAGGTTCCCTCCATATTGGTCTTCACTGTTACTCTGCAGTCTATGGAGTGCAGTATGGAAGTGACTGCTGGTGGGGAACCATCGATGGAGGATACTGTTCTTTCTCTCTAACGTCTTGAGTTTTCTGTCATCAGAAAGGTTCTAAATACTTTTACCAGGGAGATCAATTGTATTCATTGATCTAACAATTGTACTGTTAAAAACACACTGAGGAAGTACCTCTTGATCTGCACAAGCTGACAAACAGCTATTCCATCTCCACTTTCCTGCTGTTCGTGAAAATAAAACATTTATTAGAGAGGGCATACAATAATGCATGACAAAAAATAAGAACTTTGTTTAGTCATTTGAAATGAATTACATACAATGCAATGATATGTTGCTGGAGCATTGCAACATATTGCTCTCTGTGGCTGAGAGTCCACTAAAACATAAAAACAGGAAATGTTAGGAACATCACTAGAGTCAAGCAGCATCAAGTAAATGAATAACAATTCCAAGTGTACTAACGTTGCCTCTGGCGTATCTGTTTCCCATGGTGGATAAGTGCATCAGTCAGGAGGTCAATACAATGGGACGGTGTCATTGTTTTGGGTGACCTTCCCAAAGCGCCTCAGATACGACCACAGCCTCTCCATCTGCTCCCCATCTGCCAGTCCAGCACCTTCTAAATATCTAGTCTTGAATTTCATCTAGAAATATAAAATCATGTCATACATGGGGTTATTTGGTTAAACCTTATAAAATATGAAGAAATACCTACTGACAATATGAACGATCATGTTCAAGTGCCTGACATCGCAAGTCATGTCCATAAGCATGGAAAACTGGCACAACAAATTTGGTCCTATCCTTCAATTCAGGAAGGTTTCTCTAAAAAGACAAAATGTTAATGTTAAAAACTATTTTAGGCGAAAACTGCTATTCAAATGTTAAAGTCAATGAGATCTTGAATAAATAAGGTTAATTACTTGCACTTGTGGCTGCATCTTGCATGCAATGTCATTCATGAAGATGAGATTGATGTTCTTGCATCTCATCCCCTCCATCTCTCGCAGCAAACACACTGCTTTTGACAAACTACAGAAGAGATATATCATTATTTGCAAACTAAATTAATCAAACACTGAACATTTTTTACAAAGAAAATGAAAAAAACTCCTTATTACTGCATCCCACCTTTCACCCTTTTTCATGTTCAGGAAGTGAAGCGGGTCCTCGTGCTCGCAGGAGAGCCCCTACACGCCTGTCTCGTCCAATTCCGTTGTTTGGGGTTTGGACCTGATGGCATTGCCCGCTTGAAATCCATGGCAACCTTAAAAAAATGTTTTTATATCAAGTACAGTACAGGTATAACGTACTGAGCTGTTGCCTGAATCAGATCGCACACAGTGGTGCCAGGCTCAGTGCCTAAATGGATGTTGCATGACACTAACTAATAATATTACATTCAACATTCACAATACCAACATACCGTCCTCAACCTTAAGACCACTGAGTAAAACAGATGAAGTGGAGGGACAACTGCATCATTTAAATATTAATTAGTAGCAAGGTTTGGTATCATGAGTTCAAATAATTCTAGATTTTGTTCACATTCCCTTCCAGTTGTGCATAAGGTAATAAAGGAAGGTATCCTTAAAAAGAAGTGCATATTACATTCAGGTATTACCCCTGTCGGTGATATGGGCTTACAAACAAATCGATCCACATCAGCTTGGTTTGCAAAGTACTTTTGTACTTTTTCTCATGTTTTGATGGCTCATAACTTGATCTAGATTACTTTTTCCTAGGCAAACCAAAAAGCCCACCTGCTGCTTCCACCACTGTTCCATTGTCCTGTAAAGAGATGTCAAATATACTTGGATACAACTTTATAGTTTTTGGACCCCAGGAAGAGTAGCTTCTGCTTTGTAACAGATCATGGGGATCCCAATAAACAAATCCAATGAAAGACTAGAAATCTGTTCGTCTGTAAATTTGTTTGGCAAAAATGGAACAGAGATGTTTCAAATAGATACTTTGTGTTTATAAAAGAGGGAGACATCACAATTGATATCTTATGCCTTGATGTGTTTTTTGGGGGGTGATAAAAAATGAAATAGGCCAAAGCAATTACAACAAACCTTGGGACAGAGCGGGCACTGGGTTCCATCTGCAGTTTCTGGGGCCAGACGGCGCAACATATCAAGTATGTGGGAACTCCTCATAGGCCTCATTTGTCAGGGCGGTATACAAGTCTCTTCCCTGAAATGAATGAAGAGAGTCATTTAAAGGCACTCTGATTCATAGGACATCAACACAGACAGCAAATACATCTTCACATACAAGTAGTACATGGTTTCTATGACAGATCTGTTTATCAAAACAAGAATTTGGTTAGGAACTTTTGCAGACAAAGTAGAAATAGTATAGAATCAGAATATAAAAGTGATTACTCACTGTCCTATGAGAAAAATTGAATGACAGGCATATGGCCCTCAGTGAAACACCATTCTCAAGCTGCAGGCTGGTTATCCGCTTGAGTAGACCACTGCAGTCTGAAGCTGGCGGGGTGTGCGAGATCAATGACACTGCTTCCGGCTCACACTGGCAGAGCTCTACTCTCACATAATGCACTCGGCCTGCAAGAAGAAAAATAAGTTAGTCATGAAAAGTTCTATTAAAAAGAGTGAAGCAAAAACTACATATTTTCCAATGCAAATATAAATAGTTTTCTTTGACATATCTGTGATGCGTAACGGCACAACCCGCAGTCAGGAATTCAGTTTTACCATCATTCGGGGTCAACAACGTAGAAAACGTTGCATTTCACATAGTAAACACAACCAACAAGTTGAAGAAGTTTAACTTTGGTGAAAAATGTATGGGAAATAACGTTACCTCTGGGTGCATTATAATTAGCCTTGTCCCAGCCATGACAGCCCATAGGGCAGAAGCCTATCTAGTGTTTCAGTTGTGTGAGGCAACTTGATATACAAGTATACCCATTGGACAGGGTGCTAGTCCATCGCAATGGCTTAAACTGAATCCAACTGCTTAATGCGGAGTGCCAAGCAGAGATGCATTAGGTCACGCTTTTTAGAGTCTTTGGTATGACTGAACTGGGGATCAAACCCAACCTTCCAATCTCAGGGCCGACACTAACCCTAAGGCCACTGAGTTGATGGGTGCATTCTGCTTCAAATAAACAACATCCGCTGTAGATTGTCAGCTGCTGTAACTGAAAACTGAGGTTTTAGGTTTTCTCCTTCAATGATTTGAGGGCAATTGCTTACCGAAACTGTCTTGTTCACTTTTAATATCTGCAAAACCATGTCTTTTGAGTTGTAAAGGGGTGGCCAGCCACATCATTAGTTTTAAAAGTCTCCCATGACTATATCCAGTAAGAGTTTCTTATTGTTCTAGTTATGATCTCATAACACAGTTACGCTACTACAGTTAAGGCATAAGTCATAATCAAGGGGTATACACTGAGTAAACCAAACATTTGGACACCTTACAAATATTGAGTTGTGCACTTTTTACCCTCAGAACATCCTAAATTCTTCGGGGCATGGACTCTACAAGGTGTTGAAAGTTTTCCACAGGGATGCTGGCCCATGTTGACTCCAATGCTTCCCACACTTGTGTCAAGTTGGCTGGATGCAAAGCTGTCATCAAGGCAATGGGTGACTACTTTGAAGAATCTAAAATATAAAATATATTTTGATTTGTTTTACGATTTTTTTGTTACTACGTGATTCCATATGTGTTATTTCATAGTTTTGACGTTTTCACTATTATTCTACAATGTAGAATACGCTACTGGTGAGAACGGACAATTTACTTGAAAAACCCACGAATTTGAACTTTGGCCTTCTATGACGAACATGTGCACTCAGGCTTAGTTGATATTGTTCAGAATCACAATCACATTGTTTTATTTATTTAAGAAGTCAAGTCAGTTAATAAGAACAAATTCTTATTTACAATGATGGCCTACCCCGGCCAATCCCGGACGACCCCTATGGGACTCCCAATCACGGCCGGATGTGATGAAGCATGGATTGAAAGGGTTGCGTATAACACAGTACAATGTGTGGTTCTGAATCACTATTCGACGCATACCATACATGTGACGTGTGGGATACCACATTCACCATATGAATGGTGTGATTGGTATGATGATCTCTACCTTGTAATGGGGTGATTGTAGTGTAATCGGGTGCACCGCACCACACTGGCAGTTAATATAACTTTTTGATCGCAAAAAAACAATATCATACATGCTAGATTTCAATACTGCAATACTGTCGTAACGCGAAGGTTATATTCTCTGGGATGAGCCATTGATCATATTTTTTTGCGATATTCCTACCTCGGGAAATGTGTAATTTAACAGAGAGTCCACCACATTTATCCTATTTGTCTGACTCTTCAGTCCAGGGTACATTGCATGGCCGTTGCGAATGTCAGATTCCAATTCGGCGAGGAATCGATCTGCAGGTTGAACATGGCGAGATTGCGGACTACTAAATTCATAGTGCAGTTTGTTTATGCGATTTTACAGGTAACTAGCTACTTCACATGCTGATATTGACTTTGGTATTATTGTGTGTTGCTACATTTGCTAGCTAGCTATCTAGTGTTGCGTTGTGGATTTGTATTCGACTTGAGCTGCAACACATCGATTTTCACATGTTGCTACCAACCTTACTATAACGACAAAATGAACCATTTGTTCACAAAAAAAGAATGTTCTCAAATACGAGTGTTATTTAACACTGTAAATTATAGGAATTATAGGAATGAGTGGTTTGGGGTGGATTTTTCCTTTAATTGTTGACATCGACCTGAAACAAATAGTTTGGCCTGCATCATGCAAAAGGACATAATTATTGGGAGTAGGGTGGAGTTCTCTATCTCCACAGCATCCTTCAATGGCTCTCCATTCATATTCGACTGATAAATTGCAATACGTCTCATCACCAAAGGGTGGCAGGAAATTATATTTTGGACCACAGCTCACACAAGCAACCTTGTTATGCATACATATTGGATAAAACATAAACAATCTATGAATAAGATATAGCCATACGTGAGACTTGTATATTTATGTTAGGCAGATCTTTACCCCAAAAGCATTAGGCCAATTGAGGGCTTATAGTGGTCTCAACAGTTTTATATATACTGAACAAAAATATAAACACAACATGCAACAATTTCAAATATTTTACTGAGTTACAGTTCATATATGGAAATCAGTCAATTTAAATAAATTATTTAGGCCCTAATCTATGGATTTCACATGACAGGAAATACAGATATGCATCCGCTGGTCACTGATACCTTTAAAAAAAAGGTTAGGGCGTGGATCAGAAAACCAGTCGCTATCTGGTGTGACCACCTCATGCATGATATGTATGATATGTGCATGTCGGGATAACTCTCATGTACATTCGGAAAGTATTCAGATTCTTTCCCCTTTTCCACATTTTGTTACATTTCAGCCTTATTATAAAATTTATTTTATAAAAAAAAATCCTCACCAATCTACACACAATACCCCACAATGACAAAGCGAAAACATTATTATTTGTATTTTTTTGCAAATGTCAAGGGGTCTGAATGCTTTCCGACTGCACTGTATATATGGGTCATTCTATGAAAATGGTGGCTTTTTGAACAGCCAACTTTTACACATTTTATTTCTTAAAAAAAAAAATTAAAGTCAGATAATAGTTAACCCCTTAACATTATATATCAACATAAATGACAGCTTAACATATTTTTACTACATTACATAAAAAAATGCTTGTGCTGCCTTTTTGTCACTGGTGTTACCTATATTTTAGATGACAATTCAGGCTTTCTAGAATGTAATTTCAGACTTTCATTTGCATATATAATCAAAGACAGAAAAGGTTAATGATAATACTAAGAGATTGTTTGGATTAGTAATAATTGACTTTGAGTTATATTGTCTAAAATGTTTCAATTAATACTATTGTTTTGTTTTTTGTAACATTAGAAATAATTGAGGTTGAGTCATCAAAAGTGAATGATCATATCCTTAAAATGTTTACTAATGAATGTAGCAACAGTTAGGTAGATACAAAAACCATATTCAATTAAATTGGGCAACTCTAATGCCAGAACACCAATATGCCATACAGTAATACCAGTGACACAATGTGAAACCAATGACAAACATGAGATTATTTCAAACAAATTTGATCAATTTATTAGTAATATTTCATGCCTTCTGCTGGGTGAGATGGTGCAGAAGGATATGGGGAGCTCCTCTATCACATAGAGGACACCAGTGTGGAGCGTCACTTGCTTGTGGGACCCCCTGAAGTGAACTGACTGGATCTCTGAAGCATACTTGCAAGTGAAGTTCTCACTGAAGTGTATAAGGATCAGGCAATCCCAGAGGGTCCGGTAGATGCTGTACTGCCATCTAATGTTGAACAGATGTCTCCTGAATTTAAAGAATCTAGCTTGGAATTGGGACACCAGCTCTTCCTCCGTTATGGCTATATCGAGTGATTAAGCTGTTTTTCTCTTGTTGTTCATTTGCTCTGTTGTGCTCTATCTTCTCCAGACACCCGAGGGTGAGCGACACCTCTTTGTTGGATTGCTGTCTGGCCGGTGGTACAGTGGAGTGTTCACATTCTTGGCATTCACCATAGGCACATGTCTATGAATTGTTACAGACACTCTCCTCCAGATTGTAGGAATGTGAATTTCTCCACCATAAACGGTGTGTTCTCTTGCACTGGCAAGTTTCTCGGTCTCTCTCCTTCGGTGTCACCACCCAAATTGGTCTCTCTCTGCAGAAGAAGGCATATGAAATGTTTTGCACATGCTCAGCAAAAAATGTATTGTGGAAGTTTTTCCAGGAATAACAAAAGAGCCGCCTCTGTTTCTTAATTTTTCTTAGTGTGATAGTGTTTTTCTTGCCAGGGGTTTGCCGGCTGACATCATCTCGTACAGCTCTCTTCTTTATTTCGGCCAAGCTTGTTTGTTGAGCTCTGTTTTGGGGCTTCCAGGCTTTGTATGAAAAACCAGTTCTCTGCTCACACAACCTTTTGAATTTGTATTCCATTATCAGCTTTACTGTCAGTATATACAAACTTTGGAAATCTTAAGTCTTATTACATACAGCCGGGAGGAACTATTGGATATAAGAGCAATGTCAACTTACCAACATTATGACCAGGAATACGACTTTCCCGAAGCGGATATTCTGTTTGGACCACCACCCAGGACAATAGACTGGATCCCAGTAGGTGACCCAAAACAACAGTGCCGCAGAAGGGGCAGACGGAGCGGTCTTCTGCTCAGGCTCCGTAGACGGGAGCTCACTGCTCCCGAGTATACTACTCGCCAATGTCCAGTCTCTTGACAACAAGGTAGATGAAATTCGAGCAAGGGTTGCCTTCCAGAGAGACATCAGAGATTGTAACATTCTTTGTTTCATGGAAACATGGCACACTCTGGATACGTTATCAGAGTCGGTACAGCCCACCAGTTTCTTCACGCATCGCGCCGACAGAAACAAACATCTCTCTGGTAAGAAGAAGAGCGGGGGTGTATGCCTTATGATTAACGAGTCGTGGTGTGATCATAACAACATACAGGAACTCAAGTCTCTCTCTTTTGTTCACCTGACCTAGAATTCCTTACGATCAAATGCCGACCGCATTATCTACCAAGAGAATTCTCTTTGATTATAATCACAGCCGTGTATATCCCCACCCAAGCAGACACCTCGACGGCCCTGAAAGAACTTCATTGGACTCTATGTAAACTGGACACCACATATATCCTGAGGCTGAATTTATTGTAGCTGGGGATTTTAACAAGGCTAATCTGAAAACAAGGCTCCCTAAATTTTATCAGCATATCGAATGCACGACCCGGGCTGGCAAAACTCTAGATCATTGCTACTCTAATTTCCGCACCGCATACAAAGCTCTCCCTCGCCCTCCTTTTAGCAAATCTGAACACAACTCCATTTTGTTGCTCCCAGCCTATAGACAGAAACTAAAACAGGAAACGCCGGTGCTCAGGTCTGTTCAACGCTGGTCTGACCAATCTGATTCCACGCTTCAAGATTGCTTCGATCACGTGGACTGGGATATGTTCCGGATAGCATCAGACAACAACATTGATGTATACGCTGATTCGGTGAGCGAGTTTATTAGCAAGTGCATCAGTGATGTGGTACCCACGGTGACTATTAAAACCTTCCCCAACCAGAAACCGTGGATTGATGGCAGCATTTGCGCAAAACTGAAAGCGCGAACCACTGGGGTGGGGTCAACACTGTCGTTCCTGCTCTCAATCTCTCTGTTTTGCTTGTCTGACCCGCCATTTCCTTCATTCCTGTCTTTTTTCACTTTCTTTGAGATCCTTCCCTCTTTCTTTTTTGACTCTCTAAATCCTTTAAGCAAGTCTGGTGTTTTTGTTTAAATTAGGCTGCTCTGCGGTGTGGGTCAGCATCCCTGCTCTGTCTGTAGAGTCTTTGCTTTTCAGCAGCTCCTAATTTTGCCATATCTATCAAAAGGAAAGCCATATTATGTGATTACAATATTGAAACAGTAATAAAATGCAAATAAGTATTTTTTTATATAATTGTTGAGGGTTTTATAAAACATTACGTTGAGAAAAAAGTCTGTGGTGTTATTGATTGTTACTGACATTATCGTCATGTCACTGGTGTTACCAGCAAGAACAGTAACAGCAGTGACAAATCTGCAGCCAAGATGGCATATCTAAGATGGCAGCCACTGTAGCTCATACCACACTTCTTAAATTGTAAATAAATCATATGTCTTACATATGTTTTATTAATAATAAAAGGTCAATAAAAAAAGTGTTTTTCTTGGTGAATAAGGCAGGGTCAGGAAAGCCACTATTTTCGTAGAATGATCCCTATCATTACTACTACTATCACTAAGCTATAGAGATGCATTCATTGTCATATTATCTTGATGAAAAGCTGTAATTCATGTTAAATAATGTTAGTTAAGTATTATACACTGAAGTACACACGTCTTCTGTCCAGTTGTAGCTCCCTCCAGTAACCACGAGCACAACCGTCTCTTGATTTTAACTGGCGGTTTTATTCTGTGGTTTTAGTCAGAATGATCACCTTCCGTGAGAACTATAAAGTAAATGAAAATACAGTTAAGCACAATTACAACTTTGTCTTACGAGTGGCATATTAGCTTGATAGAAGTCTGAAGTGCTTACATACATAAACAGTTTAGCCGGAGCTATAACAGTATCAGATTAAACACATTAAAAGGAAAAATACCTCATTGGCTGCTTATTACAGAAGGGAGGAAATCTAACTGCACATGTATTATTCCTGGAATGAATTCACGCTTCATCTTTAATTATTATAGCGTTACCATCCAAACAAACACACTTCAATCTTACGAACTACACCCGAAGACATGAAAATGTAGCTAACACAGCGCGGGATTGCCTTCCCTCCAAAATGTGTGTTGCTACGATAATAATCCCCAGTGCAACAGTTATTAGCCACTTAGTTCCGCTTATCTTATCATTTCCCCCGCATAGCGAACACGTAAACAATTTAAACAAAAAAAACGGCAACATTAACTTACAGGTTATATGTCAGTTACACCAGTAAGTGGACAAGTTTAAAGACGTTCTTATTATTTAAGATCTGCATGGATTTTATTTTGTTATATTTAGTCCTCTTTGGGGTTAAATGATAAAGAGACACATAAATCTCCCCTGTAAACCCTAAAGGGTTATTATATAATGTATATTATTTTGCACTAGACTTTAGTATCCTGGGTCTGTGCAGATAAACGATATGTAAGCACGTTGTGTTATGTTACTTGAAAACATAAAATGTCTCTACTTTCGATATGTATTTTATTATGTAGGCCATTACTATCGCGCATTGTACATATATTTAACAGTATTAAAAACGTTAATGCTGTGGTATATTACTCGTAGTATTCATTTCAACTATCCCTTGTTGTCTTTGTTGTTATGACTCGGCCTTTAGGCCATAACATAGCCCTGGACAAAGCGGCAAAATGTTATTTCATTTTACTTGGTAAGAAAATGTATTCGTACTGTATATATGCAGGGAAGCGCTCTAATCAAGGTGCACCCACCAACTGTTACCCCAAAGTTTAAAGGTGCAATATGCACTGGTTGCTAGAATTCTAATAGTTCGCCTAATTTCAGTTTATGTGACAAAACAAGCAATGCGCATAGTGTAGAGAAGCATTGTACCATCTAAACCGCTGTGGAAATATATTTTCAATAACCAAAATATTGTATTTTCAGCTGTTTGAAGCTGGTGTACAAAGCCGAAAGTAAAAGACGCAAAAACGAAACATAAGAAACGGAAGCATAGAAATAGCTAACATAGAACAGATCAACAATTACAATGACATATATATAACTCATTTATATTTGTATTTGGTTGGGTCTCCCAAATAGTTACATATTGCAGCAGTTGGATTTGGATAGGCGCTTGGACTGACAGTTGTTGTGAGGATCAATCAACCCCTGCAGACGACAAAAGAATCATTGCGACCCATTAAAAGGGATAGTCTCTGCTGCCCTCCCGAGGTCTTTTATCGTGATGATTTGAACTGTCTGTGGCAGTGACGCAAGTCCTTAAACAGTTTAGATAGCTTTTGCTGTAAAGGGTTACATTTACAGCTTCTCACGGAATTGATCATCTGTAGTGAGTTGTGAAAACTAGCTAACCTCCTAAATAAACATTTAGATGTTCGTTCGTTCTGATCCACAGCAAAAACAGGTAACTTTTTAAATATAGTACTTTCTTTGTATTCATTGTCAGTTTAACCTAAACAAACATGTTCGCCTAAATAGTGCACAGGAAGCCTGCAGTCAGTTGAGACCGCTATTCAAAGACACTGACTCATTTCATTGTCAACAAAATAACAAATTTATTTGGCTAAACTTAGCTTTAGAAGTACACTGAGGAAATTACATTATTTTGTAATGTTACAGCCTATGTAACAAAATGTAGAACAACTGTTTTTAATACATTATTTCCAGTGGTGGAAAAAGTACCCAATTGTCATACTTGAGTAAAAGTAAAGATATGTTAATTGAAAATAACTCAAGTAAAAGTGAGTCACCCAGTAAAATACTACTTGAGTAAAAGTCTAAAAGTATTTGTTTTTAAATATACTTAAGTATCAGAAGTAAATGTAATTGATAAAATGTACTTAAGTATCAAAAGTAAAAGTATAAATCATTTCAAATTACTTATATTAAGCAAACCAAACGGCACGATTTTCTTGTTTTTTAATTTACAGATAGCCAGGGGCACACTCCGACACGCAGACATAATTTACAAACGAAGCATTTGTGTTTAGTGAGTCGCCAGATCAGAGGCAGTAGAGATGACCAGGGATGTTCTCTTCATAAGTGCGTGAAATGGACCAGTTTCCTGTCCTGCTAAGAATAAAAAAATGTAACAAGTACTTTAGGGTGTCAGGGGAAATGAATGGAGTCAAATGTACATTATTTTCTATAGGAATGTAGTGAAGTAAAAAAAGTTGTCAAAAATAGTTTTACTTAAGTACTTTACACCACTGATAATTTCTAGCTAGTATAGGCTACATTATAACTTCACCGGTAGGCTACTCCTTGACTTTACGATCTGTCAAAACCATGTCCCTTGATCTTGCTAACCGGCTGCAATAGCATACTACCCGACTGAGTCTGCATATTGCTATCCTCACTGCACCAGGAGACTTGCGCCAAGACAAGCTCAACAAAGAGCCAGTCATCATTATCATCATGTCGGGAACACAATCGCAAGCCACAGCCTCCTCCCTCCAGATATGCAGGTAAGTGAAACGATGCACTGTGTTAAGAAATTTAATTTATATGTTTCTTTAGCTGTGACATATTGGATGAGATCCAACGAGTGTATTGTAGAGAGCAGCTCTACCGGTTTGCGTGCACATTTCAAAGCGGCCCGATAATCCGCCAAATAGATTTTGCTCTCCGTCTATTCCGGCAAATGTTGACTGCATAGAAGTCACATAAGGACGGCACACTATAATAGGGACAAATTATGTTATTCTTAGTACAATACAGAAAGACTACCGGCAGCTGAGCCTCAAATTGTGCACGCGATCACATGTCGTGTGAGGACCTTTTCGACAATGATGCTTGGATATGACGACGGACCGGTACAAGATGCGTAAAGGCAAACAAGGACATCTTAAGGTCGTCCTGGGGCATTTATAGTGTATTTGCGAGACCCCTGTAAATCACAACACACAAGTAGGCCTAATACATAAATCAATAATCTCGCTATTCAGTTTGAATGGGCAAACGTCAGAATTGTAGCCGTTTTAAATCGTCTCCCAAACAGTTCCGGTTGTCGTAAAAAGTAACCAGAACAATAAAATATGGTCAGATAATTGCTGCCCATTCCCGTCGACGGTCATTTTGTTAATATTTGCATTGGCTTTTGTCGCAGCATTCATCTTATCAAATGCCTTTGCTGAGTCTTACAATGTAGTCTACAGCAGCGTCCATTTGCACTGCATTATGGGTCTGTATTATCATCCTCCTAAAGGTAGAAAGAAGCATTGCACCACACCAAGAGAGACAAAGGCATTGCTCAATATGAACATGTCCCATGAAGAAGAAAAAAGGCAAGACTAGCCTATGCTTAACACTGATTGCTATAATGCTTTAATAGTTTGTTATACTCATTAATGTCTTATTATAAGGTTTATTATCTTATTATAAGGATCCTAGTGTTATGTCCTTCTATGCAGCAGTTATTCACATGGACACCATAGCTGCTTGTTACTCAGTATCATTAGCTATAAAATGATAATACAACATTGTACGTAAGTTGTAGTAGGCTACAATGCTTTATGACTCTCACATACTAAAATAATTAATAATTTATTAAAATCGTCTTGGTCCTACTGTGGACCATTCCATTGCAAAAGCGGAAATCCAACCAACTTCACCTTCCTTTCGGATCATAAACCAGGGTGGAGCAGATCCATGACATAGCAACACAGTAAATGAGAGTGAGTCGTTTCTAGACATGTACCGGCCATTTACGTTTATCATTAGCCAAGGCTCCTCCCCTGGCATTTGTTTACACTTGGGTCAGTCAATTGGGAGGGAAGCATTTTTACTGAAGCATGTCTGTGACTACTGCCAGGTAAGAGAGGACAATGCCATGTAGTGCTTAGAAAGTTCAAATTAAAACCTTAGAATCGGTCTGACACTTTACACAGGCAGCCAATGCAGCGAGGCTTCATCTGGAGTAATATGATTGTACTTTCTTGTAATGTTGGTTAAAATGTGTCCGGTAGTGCTCGGTACAAGTTATAAGTTCTTATTTTAGGTACTTGACCAACCAGACCGTAGGGCATGACTACACAAAACCTTGCTCTCCCAGCTTGGGCCTTATCTGAATCAGATCAAATCTATTCTCTGTTGTCGATGACTTCACTAAGCTTAGACAATAGACTATCTATTTGAAATCATTCAAATCCTTTTTGCATTTGCTCTAGTCTGCCTGGAGTGCCAAATGGGCAGGGTTTGAACTCTTGCGTCTATTCTATTTATTTCATTGTGCCAGGCAAACTGAATCAATCCCAGATAAAGTATTTTAAATGAGCGCTGGACACATAGCCATGCA
Source organism: Brachymystax lenok tsinlingensis (assembly GCA_030435695.1). Classification (NCBI taxonomy): domain Eukaryota; kingdom Metazoa; phylum Chordata; class Actinopteri; order Salmoniformes; family Salmonidae; genus Brachymystax; species Brachymystax lenok. Next base: position 34,217,556 of record CM059802.1, on the reverse strand, counting down.
GGCTGACTCTTTATATTAAGTTAATCTTGTGCCTGTGTAACACTGTAATTACTATAGTAACAACCTTGTATTCACATGCTGTTGTATGCACTGTTTTGATTCAAATGATGAGACAATGCTTTTTGGGACCCTTGTGTCAGCAGATGACACCAGTGTGAAGTTGTAAGATATCTTAGGGCAGGGGGTTCCTAAACATTAGACATGGCAAAATGTATGGAATTGCAAGAAAATTAGCTTTAAAACTGCCATATTCTCTCTGCACCCCATGACAAAATGTGTAGAATTGCAGGAAGTAAGCTTTAAAACCTGTGTAATGTTCTCGCCCGTCAACAAGAGGCATTTTACATTTACTGTACTTTTCACACCATTTGTCAATAACGAAATCTCAAAATACTCTGGATACATTCAGTAACATAATAATATTCATAGACATCTTGGAGTAGGTGCAAGATAATAAAAAAGGATGACAAGGGTTTGAGTGAGAGGTCTAACTGGTGTCTCCAAGTGGCCACACACCTCTCCAAACTGCACAGTTACTAAGTCATTTCAATGCACTTTTATGACTCAAGGAAAGAGCCTTCAACTATAAGGTGCTTTTTTGAGCTCTCCTAGCTTTGCCATTGAGGAACTGAAGCAAGCACACTTGTAGTTCCCACCATCACACAATTACTGTTGTTGTTTACGCAATCCAAAAACGTTCCATTATAAATCACCATCTGGGTCAGATGTGCATCATTTGAAAGCTTATTCTATTGCAACATGACTAGCTAAGTTATAAAATACAATCGTACAGTGTTAGGCTTTCAAAAGGCACGTCAGACTAACAGATTGTAATTTTGGTGCTCGTAGAATGGAGCTAATTTTCTTCACAATACAATGAACATGGGCTCATTCTGTTCAGGACAAGCCAGGGTATAACACATGTCATCCTTGTAACTGTGGATCAAACATAGCGACCATAAACGTTGATACTGTAAATTACATTAGTTTTCAAAAATGGAAATGTGAAGTGCACATTTGGACTCATGGGTGTGTGGTTTGCTTCTATGACATCAAAGCTGTATTTATTATAATCCTCAATGTCTCTTCTTTCAGAACACATCAACTCCTCTCCATTTACAGCATTTCCCTCACTCAGACAAAAACAAATTTGCAAATGTAGCCCAAATAGCCGGGGGATGGGGACATCTTCTTGTCGCACACGTGGTGCCAAAGTTTATAACTGCTGTCAGTCAAAACTCATACAGTGCTGTGAAGCGGAGAACTTGAGCTTTAATGCCATGCATAGCATGTTAGTGCACAGCCACTGCAGGGGCTGTGAGTCGAAAGGGCATTTAATCCAATAGCAAAAAATACAAGATACATGTTTCTGAAAGTAATATGCTACTGTACTGTAAATTACAGTACATTACACTGTTTTAACATTAGGTTATACACTTGTACTACCCATCAACATTTACTGAAAATAAAATGTCCATCATTTCTATCCCATGTGTGATCAAAGGTGTGATCATTGAAGATCTTCCACAATCATTGATGCATAAATACAGGTGAAGTCGGAAGTTTACATACACCTTAGCCAAATACATTTAAACTCAGCTTTTCACAATTCCTGACATTTAATCCTAGTTACAATTCCCTGTTTTAGGTCAGTTAGGATCACACTTAATTTTAAAAATGTGAAATGTCAGAACAATAGTAGAGAGAATGATTTCTTTCAGCTTTCGAACCAGGGACTGTAGTGACGCCTCTTGCACTGAGATGCAGTGCCTTAGACCGATGCGTCCATGTGTGTGTGTTAACTATTTAACTGTACTAGAATGTTAAATATCGGTTATCGGTATCAGTATCGTTTTTTTGGCAAGGAAATCGGTATCAGCCCAAAATGTAATATCGGTGCATCACTAAATACTACACCATCTTCGGATATTGCTGCACACAAGGAGATGTTTCCCCACCTTGTCCGGGCACTCGCCCATTGGCCGATGAGGTTCCACCCACAGCGCTGAGTTTTGGCCAAGTTGAAGCCTGCTTCATCAATGAATATGTATTTGTGATGGTTCATAGCAGCATCAAGCTCCAGCACCCTGTAAAAAGAGATGTGGGATAGTTATTTTCAATTATAATATGATTGTGAAGCAGCATGTGCTTCAAATAGTGACAGTAATCTTACAGTATACAGTGGGGCTGTACTTGAACATACTCAGCCCGCAGTTGTTTCAACCGGTCGTTGTTTCTCTCAAAAGGCACCAGGTATATCTGTTTCATAAATACCCTGTGTCTTTTCAAAAGGCGGTTGGTTGTAAGGCAGGCTGATGGATGCCACATTGGAAAGGGTGTCATAGTTGTCTTCAATGACTTGTTTTATTTTTGTCAGCCCTATATCATTTCTGGCCCTCACCATTTCCACCAATTCCCGCTCCTGCACATGGCCACCACCATGGAGTCTTCTGTCATTCTGAGGGTAGAACAGAGTATGGTCAATCTGTCATTAGAATCAAATCAAATCAAATTTTATTTGTCACATGCGCCCGAATACAACCTTACAGTGAAATGCTTACTTACAAGCCCTTAACTCACAATACAGTTTTACGAAAAATACGTGTTAAGTAAAAAATAGATAAGTAAAAAAATAAGAAATAAAAGTAACAAATAATTAAAGAGCAGCAGTAAAATAACAATAGCGAGGCTATATACAGTGGGTACCGGTACACAGTAAATGAGCGGGGGCACCGGTTAGTCGAGGTAATTGAGGTAATATGTACATGTAGGTAGAGTTAAAGTGACTATGCATAGATAATAAACGGAGAATAGCAGCAGAGTAAAAGAGGGGGGACAATGCAACCTGTCTGGGTAGACATTTGATTAGCTGTTCAGGAGTCTTATGGCTTGGAGGTAGAAGCTGTTGAGAAGTCTTTTGGACCTAGACTTGGTGCTCCGGTACCACTTGCCGTGCGATAGCAGAGAACAGTCTATGACTTGGGTGGCTGGAGACTTTCACAATTTTTAGGACCTTCCTCTGACACCGCCTGGTATAGAGGTCCTGGATGGCAGGAAGCTTGGCCCCAGTGATGTACTGGGCCATACGCACTACCCTCTGTAGTGCCTCGCGGTCGGAGAACGAGCAGTTCCCATACCAGGCAGTGATGCAACCAGTCAGGATTCTCTCGATGGTGCAGACTATTTGAGAATCTGATGACCCATGCCATATCTTTTGAGTCTCCTCAGGGGGAATAGGTTTTGTTGTGCCCTCTTCATGACTGTCTTGATGTGCTTGGATCATGATAGTTTGTTGGTGATGTGGACACCAAGGAACTTGAAGCTCTCAACCTGCTCCACTACAGCTCTCAACCTGCTCCACTATGAGAATGGGGGCGTGCTCGGTCCTCCTTTTCCTGTAGTCCACAATCCTCTCCTTTGTCTTGATCACGTTGAGGGAGAGGTTGTTGTCCTGGCACCACACGGCCAGGTCTCTGACCTCCTCCCTATAGGCTGTCTCATCATTGTCAGTGATCAGGCCTACCACTGTTGTGTCATCAGCAAATTTAATGATGGTGTTGGAGCTGTGCCTGGCCGTGCATTCATGAGTGAACAGGGAGTACAGTAGGGGACTAAGCACGCACCCCTGAGGGGCCCCCGTGTTGAGGATCAGAGTGGAGGATATGTTGTTACCTACCCATAACCACCTGGAGGTGGCCCATCAGGAAGTCCAGGATCCAGTTGTAGATGGAGGTGTTTAGTCCCAGGGTCCTTACCTCAGTGATGAGCTTTGAGGTAACTATGTTGTTGAATGCTGAGCTGTAGTCAATGAACAGCATTCTCACATAGGTGTTCCTTTTGTCCAGGTGGGAAAGGGCAGTGTGGAGTGCAATAGAGATTGCATCATCTGTGGATCTGTTGGGGCGGTATGCAAATTGGGTTGGGTCTAGGGTTTCTGGGATAAGGGTGTTGACGTGGGCCATGACCAGCCTTTCAAACCACTTCATGGCTACAGATGTGAGTGTTTGATGGTTCGTCGGAGGGCATAGCGGGATTTCTTATAAGCTTCCGGGCTAGAGTCCCGCTCCTTGAAAGTGGCAGCTCTACCCTTTAGCTTAGTGCGGATGTTGCCTGTAATCCATGGCTTCTGGTTGGGGTATGTACATACAATCATTGTGGGGACGACGTCATCGATGCACTTATTGATGAAGCCAGTGACTGATGTGGTGTACTCCTCAATGTTATCATAAGAATCATGGAACATATTCCAGTCTGTGCTAGCAAAACAGTCCTGTAGCTTAGCATCTACTTCATCTGACCACTTTTTTATTGACCGAGTCACTGGTGCTTCCTACTTAAATTTTTGCTTGTAAGCAGGAATCAGGAAGATATAATTATGGTCAGATTTGCCAAATGGTGGGTGAGGGAGAGCTGTGTATGCGTCTCTGTGTGTGGAGTAAAGGTGGTCTTGTGTTTTTTCCCCTCTGCCTGCACATTTAACATGCTGGTAGAAATGAGGTAAAACTGATTTAAGTTTCCCTGCATTAAAGTCCCCTGCCACTAGGAGCGCCACCTCTGGATGAGGATTTTTCTGTTTGATTATGGCCGTATACAGCTCATTGAGTGTGGTCTTAGTGCCAGCATCGGTTTGTGGTGGTAAATAGACAGCTACGAAGAATATAGATGAAAACTCTCTTGGTAAATAGTGTGGTCTACAGCTTATCATGAGATACTCTACCTCAGGCGAGCAAAACCTTGAGACTTCCTTAGATATCGTGCACCAGCTGTTGTTTACAAATATACATAGACCGCCACCCCTTGTCTTTACCAGAGGCTACTGTTCTAACCTGCCGATACAGGGTATAACCCACCAGCTATATATTATTCATGTCGTCGTTCAGCCACGACTCGGTGAAACATAAGATATTACAGTTTTTAATGTCCCGTTGGTAGGATATACGTGCTTGTAGTTCGTCTATTTTATTATCCAATGATTGTACGTTGGCTAATAGGACCGATAGTAAAGGCAAATTACCCACTTGCCGCTGGTTCCTTACAAGGCACCCCGACCTTCGTCCTCGATATCTCCGTCTCTTTCTCCTGTGAATGACGGAGATGAGGGCCTTGTCAAGTGTCTGGAGTAAATCCCTGTCGTCCGACTCGTTAAAGAAAAAATTGCCTTTCAATACGAGGTGAGTCATCGCTGTTCTGATTTCTAGAAACTCTTTTCGGTCATAAGAGACGGTGGCAGATAATACGAAAAAACACACACAATAGCACAAATGGTTAGCAGACCGTAAAACGTCAGCCATTCTCTCCGGGGCCATCATAAGAATACAGGTACTAACAACATACATACAACACTTACTATATTATATTGTGTGAATTTACATGCATTCAAATATGTCATTTTGTGGTAATGCATATTGCATATTCTGCAAACGGACCAATTTTCTTTGCGAAATGTCGTAATGATAGAATTGACCGCTGATTTATTTAGGATACCTTGAACCAACCTTGCAGCCTCTGCCATGGTAAGGAGTCTGTTGATAACATTTTGGATACATTGTAAGTGATGCATTTGTTACACACAATACCTCTCTCGTCTTGTCAATATCAGACATAGTTTACAGTAAATTTGGTCCAGCTTACTACTTTGAACATCTCCAAGAGGCAATGTATCATCTTAACCCTGTAGATGTTCATTCAGTTAAGCCATTTCTCATATATTTCAGCTATTCATTCTCCTTAATCATTCTCCTTACCATATTAATCGAGAAAGACATCACTGGAAAACAAGTGTATGTGGAGCGGCTGCCAGGAACAGCTGTGTGTGTTTGTTTCACAGATACCACTCTCACTAGGTAGGCCTATTGAGAGAACACATTGGGATGTGTTCATTAGGCATCAAATGTAAGAGAACATACTTAAACTGGTAGGAACTACCTTGGATTGTGCAATAAGGAATGCACATTTTCATTTTCTGTTACAAAACATTTTAAAACATTTTGCTTTAGTGTTCCCAACCGAACACGACCCTGATGTTATATTGGTGGTGCTGAACCTCAGTCAGTCATATGCTTATAGTACCTGTGTACGCACCACAGCTTTCAATGCCTTAATTACATCAATGATGCACTTTCATGGGACAGGAAGGATTTTTCGAAAGCACGCAAAATGTTTGGTCGTTTGCCATTCCCCGCTTAGGTAAACTGTTTTGTATTTTGTATTTTGCATGTTGTTGTTTCTTTTTGTGGCATGGTCAGCTGGACATGGATTTTTCGAAGGAGAATCAGCACCACATTATAGTCCTTTGACGATGGTTTAATGAACACTTTCCACACCGATCTGTTGACTTATTGTCTGTTGATAGTCATACCAGTTAGCCTACATGGGATGATTATTGATAGCATAAGAACTTTGTTCCACTTTTTAAGCAGTTACTTTTCAAAAGAAGGAAGATACAAATTTAACGTGGAACAGAATTTAACACAACACAGGATCATTTTGAGCTGTATTAAATGCTTTGAAAAACTGGGCCCTGGAGTTGCATTTTCCTGGGAAAATGTGTAATGTTGTGAAGGCTATGGATTTAAAAATAGCTTTGATCTAAGAGATTCCAACTGGTTCTCGTCCCTATCAGGTTGCCAGATCCTGCTATTTTGTTCTTTGTTAGAAGGAGGAAAGTGTGTGTCACTGTGTTGAATCATAAAAGAGAGATGCTGAGATTAGAGACACGGAGGTACTGGGCTTCTGGTTTATCATAAACCCTGGACACACACATAGGCAAACAGGGACACGCACGCACGCACACACGCACACACGCACACACACACACACACACACACACACACACACACACACACACACATGCATTACATTTGATCTCAGTGTAATGCTGACAAATATTATTGTATTACCTTTACACATGCCAATCATACCTCTCTTTCCTGTAACTCATTATTAAAATGACTATGATTATGACATTTACATTGCCAGATCAAATGAAAGCTCAACCTCCGCACAATATTTCCTGTACTGCTCTCCAAATATGGCAGTTGCCATGGCAACCACATGTAGAGGGACGCTCTTATTGGCCAAGGTCCCATGGGGATGGGCAGTAGCGCGAGTGCTAGGAAGCCTGTTAGTCCGGAAATCAAAACAGAGGCGGGGTCAGTGTGATGGTGTCAGAGTATGATGTCATTGTGGGTTGTAACAGGGAGATGAGTAGTGAATGAAGAGTAGTGAATGAATAGGAGAGAGGCTGGTCACAGACTGGTTGTAGAGACAGACAGACAGACAGACAGACGGCAGGAGTGTTAAGACTGATTCTAAGTCAGTGCACACAGGTTTCCCTCAATCAGCAGAATGGAGATGGGTTCCAAACAGCAACTCAGCAGGTAGAGTTGACACACACACACACATTTTTTCCTCAGGCAATGATCATGCTTTGTAGCCTACTTCTTTGAGTTATGACTAGCTGTGTCATTTTGTCATTTAGTCAGTTAATTAAGTAAAGAGGCAGGTTCAGTATATAGTAACCTCCATTGTGATTACAATGCTGATTTTCTAACAATATGTACTATTGGTCATTCGTTTCTCCCTATGACTTAGGGATCAGTCATGCATTGCATGACTCAAAGAGAAGAACTGGAAGTGCACTTGGCTCTTCTTACTGGCACGGATTTCGCTGATAGCTGCTTTATTAAGGAATGTTTTACTTGCAATGACTGTGATATGTGGTTGTCTTACGTACCTTAGTTGAATGCACTGATTGTAAATCAGTGCTAAATGAGCAAAATGTCAAATGTAAATTTATGATTGTGAAATAATGTTAAAGATTACTATCAGAAGTAGCAGGCTTACATAATGTGGATTTGTATAAGACTGTCCTATTACTTGTGGTTGCTTATCTGAGAAGTATGTGTGTTGTGTGTGTGTGCGTGTGCGCCGATACGTAAGATCATGGATGTGTACGGTGTGCAAGTGTGAGTTTGTCAGGAGTCTTGAGCAGTGTATATTGACGCTACATCATGTCTGTGTGAGTGTGTGTGCCCACTATCTGTCCTAATGACACATTCAAACAGAGCAGGCCATTAAGTCATTGGGGTGTGTGATGTAGATGGCTTTTTAGGGGGAGCACACTTCAGTGAGGCCTGTGGACAGAAAGAGGAAACGTGCTATCGTTAGTGGGGACGGCAAATGGGGGGTGATCAATCTGACTTAACTGCTATGATACTCCTAATTTGTTGGGAGACAGAAAAGCTCAGTCCATCTGGCCAGGAACAGTGGAGATTTGCTTTGTGAATTCCATGATTAATAGCTGAGAGAGCTGTTTGTGTGTGTGTGTGTGTGTGTGTGTGTGTGTGTGCGTGTGAGGGTCGTGGAACGCTGGCATACCAAAAAACAAAGCATCTATCAAAATATTTATACAAATATAACATTCTGATTATGAAACTGATAAGAATGATTTATGATTATTGAACCAAGAATGTGTGAATGAAAAAATATTTGTACTCCCTTTGTACTCCCATTGGTTCATTCTAGATCCAAACAAAGTATTCAAATGTGTGTATGAATGTTTGCACAGAATGGCTTTTGTAGCCCTCTAGCTACAACAAACTTTCAATAAAAAAAACGATCTTAACTTCACCTCATATTCAACTAATGCATCAACATTCACAGAGAGAGAGATAGTTACTATACTTTATTTATAGTGCAGAGAATGGTTTGGGGAAAACAGCTAACATGCTGACAGAGTGGGATCTAATGATGAATGTAGCACCAAGAAAAGCTCTGGGGAAAGTCACCGCAAAAAAACTGTAGCACTGCTCTTTTGTCTACAGTACCTACCTGTCTACTGATCAGTTGATCTAGCCTTTTTACCGATACTTTCATCTATAGATGTTACTGCAACTGTACTGGCACAATCATTTATCTATGTAGGAGGCAGTGAAGAGAACTTCCTCATTTGAGGACAGTAAACCATTGTATTCTTCTATTCCTAATGCTAATTTGTGATGCTGTCCATTTCTGTCTGTGCCAGGATCATGCGTCCCGATGATGCCAACATAGTGGGCAACGTGCATGGTGGCACCATCCTGAAGATGATTGAGGAAGCTGGATGCATCATAGGAACACGCCACTGCAACACGCAGCCTGGGGTACGTGTGTGCCTGTGCGGATCTGGGGAAAGTGTGTGTGACTGATTTGCACCAGGAACAAGCATTGGCTGCTAAAGGTGTGAAATGTTAGCCCTAAGTTGATATTTTATAGTGCTTGCACTACCAACATCTGAAGGCAAAATATTCCTCAATTGCAGTTTTATTAATATAATCTGGCGTCTTACTGCTTGGCTAGAACGAAAGCCTGCACCTACCACACCTGCCCTCTGCTTTTTAATAAGAAGCCCCATCCCTGTCTTAAAGTCTACTTTACCTGAGCTGTACCTACCTCGTCAGTTTCACCAGTAGCTTCCTTTTGATTTGCATCCTCATGGTATTGTCTTATACCTTCTAGCACATTCTGAACATGTTTTAGTAATGACAATCATCTGAGTCACATGCAGTGACATTTTTTTCTACCATGGGGCAGAGAGAAAGATTATAAGAGCATTATTAAAGCTAATCTCATGCTATTTTACAAATATTTCCATGATGCTGAGAGAAAATGTTGCTGTTTTACAGCTCAGGGATTCTTGAAAGTCGGGGACAATCTCAACTTTTTCCCCACAAATATTTGTCTTAAAGGGATACTTTGGGATTTTTGCAGAAATACCCTTTATCTTCTTCCCCAGAGTTAGACGAACTCGTGGATACTGTTTTTATGTCCATGTGTCCAGTACAAAGGACGTTAGAGGTAGTTTTGCGAGCCAATGCCAACTAGCTTTAGCGCAATGACTTGAAGTCCATGGGTATCTACTAGCATGTTAGCAGATACCGATAGACTTCCAGTCATTGGCGCAATAAAAACATAACCATTCTATCAGATCTTTCAGCACTCTGACGGAGTTGATGTTAGATAAAAATCTGACAGAGTTGATGTTTTACGGAGTTGACAAAAATTGAATTTTTCTTCTTATTTCAAGTGGTTTGTATACACAGAAGCAATTTTGTTTTTCCTAAGTTGCTTTACGACTCTAAAACCTAATTAAATGAAAACATATTTGAACCAAAATTCACATTCTATCTTAATCTATCAGGCAGGAGGAGTTGACAGTTTATGGTTGTGACCAAGAATCTCTGAGCTAATTTCCTGCTATTCTACACATTTTGCCATGAGACTGAAAGTTTTAAAGCTAATTTGCTGTAATTCTAAACATTTCATTCATGGCTTATGACGTGTTCATGTGCTATCTGGGGGGCCCGGCCTCTGGGGATCCCAACCCCCCCCGATAAGGGTTGGAGGCCCCCAAAGCTCGTGGGGGTGTGTGCTATGTCAGTGGTCACTTGATGTTCCTCTATGAGAGATAAGATGGCCGCCGGTATCATTTTCAGGGCACTCCAACATTCCTCACATACTGTAACTGAACCTCATCTGCCCAGACAAAACGACTGTGGGTATGTATGCGTGTGTGTAGGTGTGGGTGTGTTTGAAAGAAAATGGCTGTGTCCCAATACTACTAACATGCATCCGTTCCTTCCTCCCTTCCTTAAGGGCCAAATCTTAAGATTCCACATTGTTTAGCCCAGGTAAAGAATGCAGAGCAGACTTTGAATGAATCTTCGTCTGGATGCATTTCTAAAGAACTGGGAAGGGCCAATATTTGAACGTGTTAATGTAACATGTCATGGCTGGCATAATCTGAGCATAGGAGAGTGTCTCATTTAGAAGTCAATGCTTCTAAACTCAGCAAAAAAAGAAATGTCCCTTTTTCAGGACCCTGTACCCTGTAAAAATCCAAATATCTTCACAGCTCTTCATTGTAAAGGGTTTAAACACTGTTTCCCATGCTTGCTCAATGAACCATAAACAATTAATAAACATGCACCTGTGGAACGGTCGTTAAGACACTAACAGCTTACAGACGGTAGGCAATTAAGGTCACAGTTATGAAAACTTAGGACACTAAAGAGGCCTTTCTACTGACTCTGAAAAAAACCAAAAGAAAGATGCCCAGGGTCCCTGCTCATCTGCGTGAACGTGCCTTAGGCATGCTGCAAGGAGGCATGAGGACTGCAGATGTGGCCAATAAATTGCAATGTCCGTACTGTGAGACGCCTAAGACACCGCTACAGGGAGACAAGACGGACAGCTGATGGTCCTCGCAGTGGCAGACCACGTGTAACAACACCTGCACAGGATCGGCACATCCGAACATCAAACCTGCGGGACAGGTACAGGATGGCAACAACAACTGCCCGAGTTACACCATGAACGCACAATCCCTCCATCAGTGCTCAGACTGTCCACAATAGGCTGAGAGAGGCTGGACTGAGGGCTTGTAGGCCTGTTGTAAGGCAGGTACTCACCAGACATCACCGGCAACAACGTCACCTATGGGCACAAACTCACTGTCGCTGGACCAGACAGGACTGGCAAAAAGTGCTCTTCACTGACGAGTCGCGGTTTTGTCTCACCAGAGGTGATGATCGGATTTGCGCGTTACACCCATGGCCTGTACTCTGGAGCGGGATCGATTTGGAGGTGGAGGGTCCGATATGGTCTGGGGCGGTGTGTCACAGCATCATCGGACTGAGCTTGTTGTCATTGCAGGCAATCGCAACACTGTGCGTTACAGGGAAGACATCCTCCTCCCTCATGTGGTACCCTTCCTGCAGGCTCATCCTGACATGACCCTCCAACATGACAATGCCACCAGCCATACTGCTCATTCTGTGCGTGATTTCCTGCAAGACAGGAATGTCAGTGTTCTGCCATGGCCAGCGAAGAGCCTGGCTCTCAATCCCATTGAGCACGTCTGGGACCTGTTGGATCGGAGGGTGGGGGCTAGGGCCATTCCCTCCAGAAATGTCCGGGAACTTGCAGGTGCCTTGGAGGAACTGTGGGGTAACATCTCACAGCAAGAACTGGCAAATCTGGTGCAGTCCATGAGGAGGAGATGCACTGCAGTACTTAATGTAGCTGGTGGCCACACCAGATACTGACTGTTACTTTTGAGTTTGACAAAAGTTTGTTCAGGGACACATTATTCCATTCCTGTTAGTCACATGTTTATGTCTCAGTTGTTGAATCTTGTTATGTTCATACAAATATTTACACATGTTACGTTTGCTGAAAATAAATGCAGTTGACAGTGAGAGGACATTTATTTCTTTGCTGAGTTTATATTATTGGAGGTTTGTCCATAAATCTGCTCATATCAACTCTTGTCCGGTCCAGATGTGGCCTTGTTCTTGCGCTGGCTCTTGCTTAGGTTGGAGTATCCTGTAAAACAGGTTTGGTTGGTATCTGAGAGAGAAAAGGCGTCTTGATCCCTGACAGATTTGTGTTGTTGAATGGTGAAAGGCAAAGGGAAAAGGAGAGGGTACTAGGGAGTGCTGCATGAAATGTTTACATTTCAATTTGAAAAGTAGAATTGAATGAAGGTCGTTGGTTTGTCAATAGGAAAATAAGGAGGATGAATTATCAAATTCGCTTCAAATGTAAGTTATGTAAGTAAACCTACCTGGTTTTGGGCAGATAGTCAGTATCTGGTCATTGTAGTAGAGATTGTAATTAACATTGACTGGACACAAATAGCCGTTCCCAGTACTTGGTCATATTCATACAATCCACTAGGTGGCTCTCCAGGGCTGAGAATGTCTGCATGGATGTCTTGAATGGGTTTAGACACCATTTGCTCCTTACATAGACAACCAAACATATAACCATGAAAGACAACTGTAGATGTTAAGACATTGTTTGTGTGTCTTTTTTTTCAGGACATAAATAATTATATATAGCAGCTATTGTCACGCGCTGTGAAGGATCATATCTAACCTAGATGATGTGAAATGTTTGGCCATTGTCAAAGCTGGAAATCTCTCTCTCTCTCTCTCTCTCTCTCTCTCTCTCTCTCTCTCTCTCTCTCTCTCTCTCTCTCTCTCTCTCTCTCTCTCTCTCTCTCTCTCTCTCTCTCTCTCTCTCTCTCTCTCTCTCTCTCTCTCTCTCCCAGGATCGCTGCGCAGCGCAACTGGCTCGTGTGGAGCGTACGGACTTCCTGTACCCCATGTTCATCGGGGAGGTGGCTCATGTCAGCGCCGAGATCACCTACGCCTCCAAACACTCCGTGGAGGTGCAGGTCCACGTGATGTCAGAGAACATCCTCACAGGTAACCATAGCGACAGTCCATTACGCGTACCTCTTCCAATAAAACGTCAAGTGTACCCTCCTTCATATCGATGAATGTCATCGGATATTCAAATGTAACACTTGTTGTCTGAGAGTGTGGCTGGCCACTTTTCGACGTTCAATTAGCCAAATATTGTACTTTGGAATTGGCTCTGGGTGGGTTAACGAATGACCTCATTGTGTTTGGCGGTGGTCGGTCACTGGGGGGCAGCACAGGGTAAGTCAAAGAACAAAATGAAAGAAAACGCTTCCTATTGTGTGCTCTTGGACCCAAAATGAAAGCTTGACATGAATGTTGCTTCCATTGACAGTTTACTTCTATGATGTCATATATGTGCTTAGTCGTTTGTACCAGAACAATGTTACCCCGCTGACATTGTCTGCACAGTACAATCAAATGCTTGAGAATGGAAAGACTTGGTGTTTACATATGTTGACATTTTGGTGTAGCTATTCAACTTGATATGTTGGTGCTCCAATGGTGTGAGTGCAGTTATCGTCTTTGTATCTCATGGTTACTCCTCAATGAGCTGCACACATCAGTCCCCTGCCTGGTCCCCAATTCATGATTTTGCATTATGTGTGGACTAGCTACTATGTATTGGGACATTAGCTGTATATCCACATTCATGTGTGTGTTGTTGTATGTATGCAGTCTTGGGCTGGGTGCACATGCACTGCAGACAAATATAGACTCCTGTTAGAGGTTGGATATTGGAAGGTACACACACGGCTAAAACGTACACACGCACTTATGATTCAGGTACACACACACACACACACACACACACACACACACACACACACACACACACACACACACACACACACACACACACACACACACACACACACACACACACACACACACACACACACACACACACACACACACAGACTCCCCGTGGATGAAGGGAGCGAACAGCACAGTGGCATGGCCTGACATGCTCTTCTGACCCTGAAATGTCAGCTGACATGACAATGCTGCGAGTGACTGTCCGAGCAGTGCTCTGATCATATCTGTGACCTCAGCGGGAAAGCAGCAGGAGACAATCCAATGCGCATCTTGGCCAAAAGGCTGTGGCCATTCATTCTCTTTGAAGTAAACACACAGAATAGTCATGTATGTTATGAATGTTGGTGTGTTTTGTTTGGATCCTAGCATCGCCACAATGAATACAATGGACATTCCCACTAGCATGCTAAGCTAAAATAATGTACATTTGTGTGTTTTAATTAAAAGTAGACTCAGCGAAATGAGGCAGATGCAAAAAGTAAACAGCATATTGGGTCAATTTCCGCAACAACTAAGAGCGTTGAAGCGCGAGGCTCAACTTCTCCTCTGTTTTGGTACCCTGGGTACCACGCTGTGTGCAGCCTGAAGTGAACCTGTGCACATGCGCAGATACTGTGTGTGACTGTGTGAGAGTGAAGTCTTGCATCTCGCTCATCTCAATAAATGCGGTGCTGCTGCTCATGGCAATGTCATTTTGCTGAGTCTACCTTTAAGATCAATAATGGATCAGAGGAAAGAGAGCGAGAGAGAGAGAGAGAGAGAGAGAGAGAGAAAGGGGATGAGAGAGAGCGAAAGGGGGGATGAGAGAGAGAGCAAGAGAGAGGGGGATGAGAGAGAGAGAGAGCGAAAGGGGGGATGAGAGAGAGAGAGCAAGAGAGAGGGGGATGAGAAGAGGAAACAAAAGTGTGATCCCCAGGCGGCCGTTGCCACAGCAACAATGTTTCTCCGTGTGGCAGGAGCAGGTTGGGAGACGCGGGGGCAGAGCGATGAGGATGACAGGTGGAGAGAGAGGAGCTAGCTGATGCTGCTGCTTCTCCACACAGGCACAGCCAAAGACACCCTTCAGTCGGGGTCCTTCCTGAGGGGAGGGACTATATCTAACCATGGTGGAAGTCTATGAGGTCTGTCTTATGAAATACAATGGACTGGAGTGGGCATTGTAACAAGATTGCTCTTGTTCATTTCCATTCATTCTGTATCCTACTTACTTTGTCCACTAAATAGTATAGAAGTATGACATTCTGAACACAAACAAATGCTAGCAATGTTTAAGATAGCAGGGGTTCTCCCTTTTGGCATTGTACATATTCTCCCTGTGTGTGTGTGTGCGTGCATGTGTGTGTTTGTATATAGGTGTGTATGTTTGTGCGTGAGTGTGTGTGTGTGTGCATGTATGTGGGTTTGTGTATGCATGTGTGTTAATTTGTGTGTTTGTGTATGTGTGCCACTGTGTGTGTGCTGTGTCAGTGTTTGGCCCTTTAAAGGCTCCTGCAGGCCCTAGGGGAAGAGAAGCTAACGGGAGCAGACATTATTTGCTTCTGTCCTTTCCACTCAGTGTCAGGCGTCACAAACAGCGGCCCAGTCGGCTACAGACGCCGTGTGTGTGTGTGTGAGAGAGAATGTGCGTGTGAGTGTGTACCAGCGCTTCTGTGGACACATACTTGCCTCTTTATCGCTTCTACATCTATGGCTGTTTTCACCAAGTGACATTTGAGATTTCGCCCTCTTGTGCCTCTTTTTTTGACCGTAGCCTCCCAAGCCTAGTCGTCTACCTTGTACAGACCAGTTATAATTCCAGAGTCCTATTCACTGATAGACGTGTTGTGGTCAGGGTTTGATGGTTTTGTATATTCATAGAAAACTAGCCTCTATACTCTTCTTCCCTGGGTGACGGATGGACGGATGGACGGCTGGGTACTGGGTTGTGTGTATTAATGTAAATGTGTGTGTGAGTGTTTTTTCTGGTGTGTGTATGTGGTGTGTGAGGGTGTGTGTGTATGTCTGCACGTGTGTTAATGTAAATGTGTGTGTGTTTTGGTACATATATGTACTGTATGTGTGAGGGGTGTGGGTGTGTGTGTGTTTGTGTGGTCACATGACCGGGCTCCCAGGTTCCTCACAAGCAGTCAGTGTGCATCTCGTCAGCGTGGCCTCACTCACACTCCCCAAGGGGAACTCTGGGTACTGTGTGCACAAGCCGTGATGATTGTCCCCGCAGGGCGGACCATCCACACACATACACACACATTTTAAGTACTTTACTTGAATCCACAAATCACATTACATCAAGAAAGATTTAAACACGTCAAAGGTATTGGATACAAGGACACTTAAGGATACAAACAACTATTTCTCCACACAGCTAGGCTGCCCATAATGGCTGAAACAGAGAAGTACCTTGCCAGTTGCTTTGCTTTAGTCTTAGACAGGCCGGCAATCTGAAGGCCACGTACCGTAAGCCTATGTACGTGGCCAAATATCAGTGCCACCAACTTGCAAGTATATCCAAGGCTGTCCAAGCGTGATAGAGGGGCTGGTATTTAAGAAGCCTTTCAGCAAAGGCCTGCTCCATGTAACAATCAAATGAGCAACCCACTTCCAAAATGAGCACCTCCCTCTGGCCTTCACCCACAACAACAATATCTGGCGTATTTGGAACACAGGAAAACACATTATCATCAACATCAAACACACACACACACACACACACACACACACAATTTAGCATAATTGTCTCGCATGTGAACAGTCACATCTCAGACATCCATAGGGAGCAGAGATTTACACTACTGCTCACTGAAGTTTTCACATCAGATATAGCCTATCCACTACCAACTCTATAGGAGTTTTGGCAAAATTCTCAGACAATAAGACTAAACACAATTCCTCTTGTGCTCTGAGAATACATTGTTGTGTGAATCATTGAGCATCAATCAAATAAGCAAATGTTTACTCCATTCAAAAAGCCAGTTTAAAGTACACTGTATGATGACTAGATTTAATCCCGCCCTAAAGTATATTTATATTCTATCTTCCCCCTCTGTTCTGTTCAGCAGGCCGGCAGTTCTGCATTGGTTTTAGCTTGGCTCACTTCTATGGAAAGTCTGTGGTTTTGAACATCGGATCAAGTGTTAAACAATCCCTGCTGTCCTGTCTTTGTACTTGGAACACATTGTTCTGAAAAGCCAGTAAAATATGGATTATTTTGGGATGGGAGGGATAGAAAGAAAGAGTGAGAGAGAAAGAAAGATCTTATGGCCATTTCTTCTGGGGTTCGGATTCGGAGTGTTTAAAGTCACTAGGAATGGAAGACTTCCCTTGGAGAATTCCCAAGAATGGGATGAAGGATTGACTAGGGAAGGGGATGTGAATGTACTTTGTGCTTCAGACTAGTGTTTGCCAGTCAAGGATAGTCTCCTCACCTAAGTGAACTCCGCAAACAAATGTTGTTTGAATTACGCCAATTGGGGAGCAAATTTCTCTTCTTCTTAGATTTAGCAAAATTTGAACATATCTTCCCCTTCAGTCCTCCAAAACAAAAACCAACAAGAGTTTGTTTATTCCAAGGATTTGAATGACTTTGTTAGCGAAGCAGGATTAAGGTAACACCGAAATCAGCTTTTAGGGAGCGGTAATGAGGTGACCAATAATGGTTGCATTTTGAGATCAACTGTGCGTGCGAATTTAGCGTGTATTGATGGTTTAACGAGAGATCAACTGGCGATATTCTGGTGGCCATCGATGGTTGCAATAGGCCCATCATGACTACGACGCCATATCAAATGTTCACTTATGCAATATTATCCTTTTCAAATTCAGAGCCAGTGATCTGATAGCGTTGCACTCCTCTCCCCATCGGTTCGAAAGGTCATGAATTGGAGTGGGAATCGCTTTCATTCGGATTCTTCCCTCATCCCTTCCCCTCCCACCCTCTCCCCTACATTTCAGTGAAGAGGTCCAGTAGAGCTATTTATAGCCTAGTGTCAGTCTTGGTGAACTGAGGATATGTAAATTAACCTCTGCTTCCTCATATGTGGGGGACTTCCTGGATGGTAGAGAGCAGTGAGCTAACGAGGCCGGGTGAAGCACGCCCGATTCTGTGCAGGGTTGGCATGGCAACGCCATCTGTCTTCACAGCTATAACTTGGGCGTGAATGCAAATCCCAAATGCAGTCTTTCTTGTCACAATTCCTCTTCCATTCAGCAGCCGCTCTATGTTTTTACAGCCTACTACTATGTGGTGTGCCGACCAAGGCTGCATACAGCATGTAATAATGTACTGCGATGCTTGTTCCACTGTCAGCTACCGAGTCTGCGTTTAGACAGGCACCCCAATTCTGATATTTTTCCACTAATTGCTATTTTGACCAATCACATCAGATTTTTTTCAGAGCTGATCTGATTGGTCAAAAGACCTATTAGTGAAAAAAATATCATAATTAGGCTGCCTGTCTAAACCAAAGATTTATATATACACTAGATGATTGATTGGGGGAGCTGTGTTAAAGCCACCCTGCCTCCATCTTGGCAGCCCCACCGGTGTAAAACATGTTTTTAAAGCTATAGAAATGCATTTATTAATGTCTACATTCATTTTTGCCACATGTATTATATTACAGGCACTTAATGCATACTTTAAATTATATTGTGTGAACTAAATATAAGAATAACATTTTTAAATGAAGTCTATTTTTTTTGGAGCTTACTATTGTTACTGTCCCCACTACAACAAAGATTCATTCCTATGGAGGACTGCTCCTACTGGGGAGTGCCAATATGTCGGACCGGTGGCTTCAAAGCCAATACATAGCATCAGCAATGCAGGGTTTATATACATCATTGGTCTAAACGCAGCCTAACGCCTCGATCACACCGGTAACGTCATTGAGCAAAATGGTACGCAGCATCAACAAAAGTTCAACATTCACCTTTTGCTACCATTTCTGTCAAACCGTCTACGCATACAGTTTGACGCGTACATTCGATAAATCCAACATATGCACCATACAGAACGCACTGCAACTGCTTCTGCAATGCAATGCTGCAAGGCAAACGCAGCGTTCCATTGGAAATGAATGTACTTTTGGTGTACCAAAATGCAAGGACACTATCGGTGTGATCGAGAGGCGTAAGGAACACAATGGTGACAGAAGATATTATTGTTACACTGAACAAAAATATAAATGCAACAATTTCAAAGATTTTTTTTTTCAAAGAGTTACAGTTCATATAAGGAAATCAGTCAATTGAAATAAATTCACATGACTGGGAATACAGATATGCATCTGTTGTTTTGCTATCACAGACTGGAACATGTTCCGGGATTCTTCCGATGGCATTGAGGAGTACACCACATCAGTCACTGGCTTTATCAATAAGTGCATCGAGGACATCGTCCCCACAATGACTGTACGTACATACCCCAACCAGAAGCCTTGGATTACAGGCAACATTCGCACTGAGCTAAAGGGTAGAGCTGCCACTTTCAAGGTGCGGGACTCTAACCCAGAAGCTTACAAGAAATCCTGCTATGACCTTCGATGAACCATCAAACAGGCAAAGCGTCAATACAGGGCTAAGATTTAATAATACTACACCCGGCTCCGACGCTCGTCTTATGTGGCAGGGCTTGCAAACTATTACAGACTACAAAGGGAAGCACGAGCTAAATCACTTCTATGCTCGCTTCGAGGCAAGCAACACTGAGGCATGCATGAGAGCATCAGCTGTTCCAGCTGACTTGAGTAAGACCTTTAAACAGGTCAACTTACACAAGGCTGCGGGGCCAGACGTATTACCAGGACATGTGCTCCGGGCATGTGCTGACCAACTGGCAGGTGTTTTCACTAACATTGTCAACATGTCCCTGATTGAGTCTGTAATGCTAACATGTTTCAAGCAGACCACCATAGTCCCTGTGCCCAAGAACACAAAGGCAACCTGCCTAAATGACTACAGACTCGTAGCACTCACGTCCATAGCCATGAAGTGCTTTGAAAGGTTGGTAATGGCTCACATCAACACCATTATCCCAGAAACCCTAGACCCACTCCAATTTGCATATCGCCCAAACAGATCCACAGATGATGCAATCTCTATTGCACTCCACCTGCCCTTTCCCACCTGGACAAAAGGAACACTTATGTGAGAATGCTATTGATTGACTACAGCTCAGCGTTCAACACCATAGTACCTTAAAGCTCATCACTAAGCTAAGGATCCTGGGACTAAACACCTCCCTCTTCAACTGGATCCTGGACTTCCTGACAGGCCGCCCCCAGGTGGTGAGGGTAGGTAGCAACACATCTGCCACGCTGATCCTCAACACTGGAACTCCCCAGGGGTGCGTGCTCAGTCCCCTCCTGTACTCCCTGTTCACCCACGACTGCATGGCCAAGCAAGGCACGACTCCAACACCATCATTAAGTTTGCAGACGACACAACAGTGGTAGGCCTGATCACCAACAACGACGAGACAGCCTATAGGGAGGTCAGAGACCTGGCCGGGTGGTGCCAGAATAACAACCTCTCCCTTAACGTAACCAAGACAAAGGAGATGATCTCAGGACCCATGCCAAATCTTTTTAGTTTCCTGAGGGGGAATAGGCTTTGTTGTGCCCTCTTCACGACTGTCTTGGTGTGTTTGGACCATTCTAGTTTGTTGTTGATCTTTTATTTAAGCTCGTGAAACATGGGACCTTTACATGTTTCGTTTATATTTTTGTTCAGTATATAAGATGATTGGAATTAGTAAAACATCATTTGTTTCAGTGTGATGTAGTGCACAATATGCAGCACAGTTCATATCTATGCTGTCTATATCTAGACAGATCACATGAACAGTCTTAGATATGACATCATTATGCAATTGGGATGTCATCATCACAACAGTCTGGGGGATAATAATGCCTCCCTGCATGTCAATGTACTACTGCTTCTGCTAAGAGGTCCTGATTTTGATGGCACAGGTGTGCACTTGCCCCTTATAACACAGTAAGGATAAATATCAACTTTATGTGTAAAGCGCTTTTCAAACGTTACGCTCAAAGTGCTACATATAAAGGTAATCAATCATAATGTTAATAATCCAAAACACATTCTGCTCTTCTGTTGCACTCTGCATATGAGTTCTCTGATCGGATTGAATACCGGCCTGAGTTAATTAGGCTGCATGGCCAGGAGCGATGTGATATGAAGAGTGGGATTTCTTGATCTTGGCTTACCTCACCTACAATTTCCTCTGTGCAAAGTCAACCCCCCCACACACACACACACCCAAAACACACTCGCAGTTAGTTAGCGAAGAACTGAAAATATCTCGTCAAGAAGGAGCTGATATCACCATGACAACGCCACAGCCTGACGACGGGAAGCGGTGTAATTTGATACCTGAA
Source organism: Brachymystax lenok tsinlingensis (assembly GCA_030435695.1). Classification (NCBI taxonomy): domain Eukaryota; kingdom Metazoa; phylum Chordata; class Actinopteri; order Salmoniformes; family Salmonidae; genus Brachymystax; species Brachymystax lenok. Next base: position 34,196,093 of record CM059802.1, on the reverse strand, counting down.
TATTTTTGTGTCGAGACACTTGAGAGATCGACACACTTAACTTTCTCATTAATTTCTCGCTGGTTTCATTTCAACCAATGGGATTTGGGGACCCTGGCTGTGCAGGTCACATAGGGTTTGGTCATTTGAGTCTCATAGATTTCCTCTGTTCGTGTTTTGAAAGAATACAAGTGTTGTCTCACTTTCAGCAAATGCCACATTTGTTTCTTCTGCAAAAATACCAGGAAAGGGAAGGAAACTGACATTCAGACAAATCATTTACAAAGGTTGCTGTAGTGGGCGTCCCGAGTGGCGCAGTGGTCTAAGGCACTGCATCGCGGTGTTGCGGCGCCACTACAATCCCAGGCTGTGTCACAACTCCCATAGGGCAGTGCACAATTGGCCCAGCGTCGTCTGGGTTAGGGGAGGGTTTGGCCGGGGGGGGCTTTTCTTGGCTCATCGTGCTCTAGCGACTCCTCGTGGCGGGCCGGGCACCTGCAGGCTGACTTCAGTGGTCAGTTGAACGATGTTTCCTCCGACACATTGGTGTAGCTGGCGGGTGTTAAGAAGCGCAGTTTGGTGGGTCATGCTTCAGAGGACGCATGACTCGACCTTCGCCTCTGCCCGTTGGGGAGTTGCACGGAGGAGACAAAATTGTAATCATGAAATTGGGGAGAAAAAGGGAGTAAAAATGACATGCCAAAAAAGGTTGCTGTAGTGCTAGCCTTTACTAGCAGTCAAACACTGAATTCATAGATGTCATATAATTTGAAGGAGTCTCTTGTTATTTCTATCATATCCCTGTATGTGTGTAGCGGCATGTCCTTGCTATTTTTAACAGTGGACTCAACAATATGACATCCTCACACACAGCGGGGTGACTTCCTGCTTACAGATATCAACATTGACAAACAAATCACTAACAGTTCCTTCCAAAAGGAGGGCGCTAATTGAAAAGAGCCAATAGGCTGTCTTGGCAGATTTTAGTCTTATTGTTGATACTGTGTATGATAATGTCATATTGCTGATTGTACCATTCAGTCGCTGCAGATGTTTGAAGAACTGGGAGGGCATGAAATGCTATGTGATAGTCAACTCATGTTCACTTTCACAGGGGCTACGAAGATGACCAACCGGGCTGCGCTCTGGTATGTCCCCTTCTCTCTGAAGAATGTGGACAATGTCACAGAGGTGCCTCCCATCAAGGTAGGTCAATGCACAGAGAAGGAGGAAGTTGACCCTAGACACTGATCTATGGTTAGTTTAGCATTTCCCTCACATGATGGTTACCGTGCATTGTGTCCCTTCTAGTATGCCAGCCTGGAGCAGGAGGAGGAGGGGAAGAAGCGCTACGAAGCTCAGAAGATGGAGAGACTAGAGACGAAAGAGAGGAACGGAGAGCTGCTCATGCCTGTGTCTGCCCCAGGTAAACACCACTTACCCCTATTGCTGACCTCTGACCTCTAGGACTTATGGGATTTAAACCCTAAGGGTTGGATAGAGGGCACATTTGCCATAATGGCAAAGATAGAATTAGATAGAGGGCACACACCCTATGTCTAAATCAGAGCAGTAGCATAGAGATCACCCATTAGAAGAAAGTCTGTTTAGCCTAGGGGTTAAGTGCTTTTGGGTTAGTAAAAAGGGACACATGCAAAGGTTGCTGGTTTGAATCCCCGAGCCCACTAGGTGAAAATCTGTGGATGTGTCCTTGAGCAAGGCGCTTAACCCTAATTGCGCCTGTAAGTTGCTCTGGATAAGAGCATCTGCTAAATGACAAAAATGTTAAATGTCTGTGTTTGAGAACCATGTTTGAATTCCCCCTAGTTGTAAACTAAATGAATGTAAAAGTGTGATGGCTCAGTTCGTTTACCCATGGTGCTTCTGACAGTAGATAGTGTGTGTATTACTGGTGAATAGTTGATCTGACAGTAAAATAGTGGGTAAAATAGCATGTTGTTTTTCTTTCTCCATCTAATTTTGATTTTCCTGGTTCGTTTGACCTGCTGCACAGACAGAACAACAAAAGGTATGTCTGTATGGATTTTCAAAAGGCTGCACGCATGTCAGCACAGAGATATTGGGATGGATGGATGGAATTTTTCCATCCTTAAACACTTCGCAAAGTATTCCTGGTTATTTCCTGATTATTTTAGTAATACTGAGGCCATTTAACTGTCTCAATACTTATATTTCAACACAGTTTCTTTTCTGTCTGTGGGTGCGTGCGTGTGTGCATTGCAGAGCCCTATACGGTCGGCTTTAGCCAGTCCAGTCTGATTCATCTGGTGGGGCCTTCAGACTGCACGCTGCATGGCTTCGTACATGGAGGTGAGTAAAGCCAATCGATCACTTCTACTGTGTGTGTGTGTGTGTGTGTGTGTGTCATTCAACAGAGTTTTAAATGGTTTGTAAATTCCAGATAGAGAGTAAGGAAGAGAGAGACAGAGAGGCAGCAGCATCCAACCAGGATGTCTTATGTAAACACGACAGTGCTAGCATCCTCAGCAGCGTTCTCTGCATAGCGTCCTTAATGAGCCACGCCATGTGAGCGAGGAGGGAAGCATGAAAAGGGCACCAACTGCATTCTAAATGGCCGCCGCCGTTTGTTCCTCATTTGCCTCTTAATTGGACACATTCCTCAGTGGGTACAAATTAAAAAGTCAGACATTTCACATCAGCGTCTTAACTGTGTCTGCCTCCGTCTCTGCCCCCCACGTCTCCGCTCTCTCTCTCTCTCTTCTCTCTGCTGTTATCCATCCTTTCCTCTCTTCCCTGGTGTCTCTTTTCTCTCTCCTCCTTTTCTGTTTATTTCTACGTTCCCTCTGTAGCGATCAATGCAAATGAATACGGAAATGTAATATTGTCGCCACAACAACCACATTGACCTGACCCATTATCACTGTGTCACGTTAACTATCAGTCAGACCTTTTCCAATCTGCTGCTTAAAGAGATTGAAACTTCAAAAGACTGCAAGTGATTGATATTCAACACCATCTCTGGCCATCTGTAGAAGGTAAACACAGAACGTTTCCCGTGCGCTGCTCTGTATTTCTCTCCGATGGCCATTCTTGTGCTAATGAGCACATCACAGATGAGGAGCAACAAGGTTCCCAGGCCGCCAGTTATCGATCGCTCATCATACACAGCTAAAGTCATCATGGGCCATTTTACCCCTCTCTCTCTCTTTCTCTCCCTCCCTCCCTCTTTTTATATAATGAAGGTTTTAACTTTCATCGTATCGCTGGCAGGATTTCCACGCTAGACAGGCCGGGGATGGTCCAATGGAGTGCTGTTTGGAATACCAATAAGATTGCCTGCAGGGTTGAATAGTACAGTGGTTGAAGCCGCTGCCTGATGCAGGGTTTTAAAGTTAGTGCATGTGCTGGGAAAGCCTTGGAACGCAGTGTGTGTGTGTGTGAGGGAGTGAGTGTGTGTGTGTGTAGGACTGTACGTGTGTGTTTCTGTGTGTGTGTGTCTGTGTGTGTGTGCATGTGTTTTTGCCTGAAGAATCTTGTTGCTTTCTGAACAAAATAAACCATTAAAGACACAGTATTTAAAAAAATAAATGATTTTGATTGCGCAGCATCTTTAATGACTGATTTCTAATGACTCAAAAGATGAGTCCAGTGCAGATGAATCACCATTGATTTCAGTGAAAGTGAATAGATGGATGGCGAGCACAAGGCTCTCAGGCAGTGAGAGGGGGGCCTAAGGGGTCCATCCATGACAGAGTGGAGTCTGGACTTCAGAAGTCCTTCAAACTAGGCCAGCCCAGGGAGCCGTGACTGTGTCTCCCCCTCACAGCCAAACTGGATGTCACAGCCACAGTTTACATGGTCAAGGACAAGTGCCTCATCAAAAGGTTTTTGTGAGTAGGCGGACGCTGCCCCTAGACCTAGATGCTGATCTTAGATCAGCTAATGGATTAAGTTAGGAATTGGTTAGGGGAAGCTGATCCTGTGCTTAAGAACAACATCCATCTGCAGTCCACAGCCTGGACTCCCCACACTAGAGTGCTGCTGAATTCCCTTTCTCTGTTTCGCCAAAGTGTGTATCCATTCACTCCCAACCTCATAGGTTTAAAAGAGATGGACTGGTGTAAATAAGGTGAACATTTCCTCTCTAGCCCATGCTCAGACCAATCCAATGCTTTCAAATCATCGAGGGCTAACTCAGTTGGTGTGAGAGGAAAGAAAGAGGATATCTCTCCCTGGCAACCATCATTCATTCATTCTCTCTCTCTCTCTCTCTCTCTCTCTCTCTCTCTCTCTCTCTCTCTCTCTCTCTCTCTCTCTCTCTCTCTCTCTCTGTCTCTCGCTCTCTCTTGCGCTCTCTCGCTCTCTCTCACTAGCTCTCTCCTTGTGTTGTTAGGAAGCTTTCCACATGTTCCCATGGAAACAGCTGTTGACTGCCACAGGCTTTGAGATCATGGCAGTCTGATTAAACAATAGACAAATGAATGGGAAAAAACATGGGTGATTCAAAGGTTTTGTTAGTATCCATAGAGCAGAAGTGTTTAATTCTGAATTGTTTGGCATGTAGCATTCATCAATCAGATGTAGTCCTGTAGTCCAACGGGGCCATGGTTTGTGCGTGTGCGTGTGTGTGTATATTTGTGTGGGTGTGTGTGCTTATCAATCAATTCAATTCAGCTTCAATTCAAGCTGATACAGAAACTAACAAAACACATTGAGCTGACGCATCACCAACATGACGCGCGCACACACACACACACACACACACACACACACACACACACACACACACACACACACACACACACACACACACACACACACACACACACACACACACACACACACACACCATGGCCCTGTTAGACAGCAGGACTACATCTGATTGATGAATGCTACAACATGCCAAACAATTCTACAACATGCCAAACAAAACCTAAAGTGTTAATCAACTTAACACCAGTCTTGGCTTGTCTTGAGTGCTAGAGTCAGTCTGTCTGTTATAAAAGTGTCTCTTAAATGTTCAGAACGTAAATAAACAATAATATATATGTATATATTTGTTGGTCAAATCACTGTTAACACATATATACAAGCCTTGTTCGTCCCTCCTATTTGCTCTCCTTATCCCCCTGAAACTTTAAAGCCATTTCTAGTATCGTGATAATGTTTCCTGCCAGCCCTTGATCAGCCAAAGCAATTTTTATGGTAACCATGACAGCGCCCACTTGCTATTTGTAGAATTCAGCACCCACTTGTTATCTGTGCCCAGTGGGAAGTTGTTTATGCAGGAAACAGCTGCAAACTCTAAAACAGCGGACAAATATACATAAAATATGTGGCTTTTCAGGACCTCCGGAGCTACTTGCGAAAACATTAACGGGACCTGTTTCTATGGTAACACCTCATTAGGAAGCAGGTTGAGCCATTTGATTATAGCACTCGCTGCGGAGAGAATGAGAAACACACACAGAGAGAGAGAGAGAGAGAGAGAGAGAGAGAGAGAGAGAGAGAGAGAGAGAGAGAGAGAGAGAGAGAGAGAGAGAGAGAGAGAGAGAGAGAGAGAGAGAGAGAGAGAGAGAGATATTTTATTTACCCCCGTCCGTAGGGGAGTGCTGTGTTTTTTTATAGCTAAGCATCCTGGGGTGGACATGAGTGTGGGCACGGCTGATGGGAGACGAGCGAGCACCTTGGCGCTGTCCAGATGACTCCCTTTGTTATCCTAATGCCCGCGTTTCAACTCAGAGAATGCTATTCTGTTCTTCTGAAATAGACTACATTTTCTTCATATCATGCTTCTTTAGACCTGTCTAAAATACATTATGGATTTATTGTGAAGGTATAGACTATATTACATGGATTTATTAGACTTTTAAAATGTAGACGTTCCAAAGGTCTACATCAGTGGCTTGTAGGCTGTGTGGAAGCCAGAAGATGCTAAATGTGTTTATGTTAATTAACGGTCAATTACCGTGAGGCCGACAGTTATTTGCTTGACAATCACCGGCTGACAAAATTTTGTGACAAAGCCCTAGTCGGAGGTCAATCCAAAGAGAGACCAGTCGTATCTCAACAAGCTCCGTCCCCCTTCTCATCTGTTGCCATATTTTGAAATATACAGTTGAGACACTGACCTCTTACGGATTCCCTCCCTTGAGCAAGGCAGTTAACCCCCAACAACAACTGTTCCCTGGGTGCCGATGATGTGGATGTCGATTAAGGCAGCCCCTGCATCTCTCTGATTCAAAAGGGTTGGGTTAAATGCGGAAGACATATTTCGGTTGAATGCATTCAGTTGTGCAACTGACTAGGTATTCCCCTTTCCTTTTCCTTTTTATTGTAGATGGGTTTTCTCTCCATTTTAAAGATATTTCCTGTCGGGTGGTTTGTGGAGGAGGTGTAAACTCATGACGTGTCTCCAGGCACAGGGCTTTTTCAAGCTAAATGATGGGAGGTGCTAGTGTTAGCCATTAGCATTAGTGATAACATAACATAGTGTTAGACATTAGCATTAGTGATAACATAACATAGTGTTAGCCATTAGCATTAGTGATAACATAACATAGTGTTAGACATTAGCATTAGTGATAACATAACATAGTGTTAGACATTAGCATTAGTGATAACATAACATAGTGTTAGCCATTAGCATTAGTGATAACATAACATAGTGTTAGACATTAGCATTAGTGATAACATAACATAGTGTTAGACATTAGCATTAGTGATAACATAACATAGTGTTAGACATTAGCATTAGTGATAACATAACATAGTGTTAGACATTAGAATTAGTGATAACATACCATAGTGTTAGCCATTAGCATTAGTGATAACATAACATAGTGTTAGACATTAGCATTAGTGATAACATAACATAGTGTTAGCCATTAGCATTAGTGATAACATAACATAGTGTTAGACATTAGCATTAGTGATAACATAACAGTGTTAGACATCAGCATTAGTGATAACATAACATAGTGTTAGACATTAGCATTAGTGATAACATAACATAGTGTTAGACATTAGAATTAGTGATAACATAACATAGTGTTAGACATCAGCATTAGTGATAACATAACATAGTGTTAGACATTAGAATTAGTGATAACATAACATAGTGTTAGCCATTAGCATTAGTGATAACATAACATAGTGTTAGCCATTAGCATTAGTGATAACATAACATAGTGTTAGACATTAGCATTAGTGATAACATAACATAGTGTTAGACATTAGCATTAGTGATAACATAACATAGTGTTAGACATTAGCATTAGTGATAACATAACATAGTGTTAGACATTAGAATTAGTGATAACATAACATAGTGTTAGCCATTAGCATTAGTGATAACATAACATAGTGTTAGACATTAGCATTAGTGATAACATAGTGTTAGCCATTAGCATTAGTGATAACATAACATAGTGTTAGACATTAGCATTAGTGATAACATAACATAGTGTTAGACATTAGAATTAGTGATAACATAACATAGTGTTAGCCATTAGCATTAGTGATAACATAACATAGTGTTAGCCATTAGCATTAGTGATAACATAACATAGTGTTAGCCATTAGCATTAGTGATAACATAACATAGTGTTAGGCATTAGCGTTAGTGATAACATAACATAGTGTTAGCCATTAGCATTAGTGATAACATAATATAGTGTTACCACATTAGATATATATTGGCGTAGGAAGAAATACCAGGGAACAACAAACACCATGACATAAAACTGCCATATACAGCGTATAATCCCATTTTTATTTTACCTTTATTTTACTAGGCAAGTCAGTTAAGAACAAATTCTTATTTTCAATGGCGGCCTAGGAACAATGGGTTAACTGCCTGTTCAGGGCAGAACGACAGATTTGTACCTTGTCAGCTCGGGGATTTGAACTTGCAGCCTTTCGGTTACTAGTCCAACACTCTAACCACTAGGCTACCCTGCCGCCCCAATTTGCGGCATCTCTTGATTTAGAATTCCTTGATAACACTGTCATTTCCGGACTGTAACGTTTTAATAAACGTTGATTAAAGGCAGAGAGAGACTTCATTGCCTAAAGCCAAAGGCACCAATACATGTAGGAAAATAAACAGTACGTATTTTGAGACAAAAACACTACGTTTGTTCTTGTTTACATCCAGTTCTGTTTACATTCAGTTCTGATTAATGGCTCGCAAGAGGGTCTCTAGGAAGTGGTAGCAGTGAGCAGCAGCAGCAGGGCGGCTACATGCACAGACACGACTTCCGACAGCTCCTTCCCCTAGACCCAGGGGAAATTCAATCCGAGGTGAGATCCCATCAATTTTCACATGGGGCTGAGAGGGGAAAAAAACATGGCAGTGTCTCATGATGCTTCATCACACACGGTCATTGAAAATGAGCCTACACCGATGGATAATAACTTCCCCTGTCCACACACTGACAGCACGCTGGCTGCTGTCAAATTTTTAGATGCGCAACCACATCAAATGGGAGAAACACGGGGGAAAAGATACCGGGCAGGGACTTTTTTTCCAGAGGGCAGCTTCCTATTGTCTTCCACTGTGAAGATGAGGGAGGTGAGAAAGTAGAGGACGGAATTGCCTCCCCTGTAAATAGCCTTACACATACTGTCTATTTCTATGTATTGAGGCCCCTTCTTGGTCCGGTCTCCCTTGATAAAGATGTCTGACCTCAATGGGACTTCCTGGTTAAATAAAGGTTAAATATAATTGACAAAATTGGTTACTTTCACACCTGTATGACATCAAACCTATTCCAGAACCATAGCACTGGTCCTGTATGCACTTTTGAGGTAGCCATGTTGCCTATAGGGTCAACCCTTGCAATATATATTAAAAAAAATACCGTTCCAAAACGACCTTTAAGCCCCATTCATGACTATATACAGTATGTCTGGGCAACATGCAACCTCTTGCAGGCAATTTAGAGCCCACTGCAGCACATCAGCAGGCTGTTAGAAGTATCATCCTAATAAAATGAGTTCTCTCAGCTTTAACATACCCATATGAACAACTGCATGAAACACTTTTCAGACCTCAAAGATGTATTGTAGATCATAGTGAGCCAAAATGTATTTGTATTTTTTTTTTGTATTATCTTATGGCTAATATCCTAGAACCCCATGCTTACGTTTCCTCAGCAAGAGAAGCATTGATAGTGACAGGTATTAATGTCTGGTACTGTATTACATAAGCAATCTCAAATGTGGCTTTGCGTCTTTCCCAGCACTTAAGATGCAACCAGCATAATGACTACATTTAGCCTCACCTAAATGTCTGGTACTTCACAGAGAAAATGAGCTGTGCCGTCTCACTTCTCATGTAGAACCAGGCTACGTAATAAATTCTGATTGCAAGAAACAATCTGAAATCATAATCTTCTACAGTATGTTTCAAGTTAGTTGAAGTTCTGATCGTTGTAATTAGGCCTTCATCAGAACTGTGTGTGTGTGTGTGTTTGTGTTTGTGTGTGTGTGTGTGTGTGTGTGTGTGTGTGTGTGTGTGTGTGTGTGTGTGTGTGTGTGTGTGTGTGCATGTGCATGTGCGTATGTGTTTGTAGGTATGCGTGTCTAGGTCTGTGCGCGCGTGCATCAGTAGGTGTGAATAGGCCATTTATTGTCATAGAGCTCTCTGGCATAGGGGGAACTTATCAAGAGTTCTGCAGAGTTTTCTATCTTCCTGTCAGCGCTGACACCTCTGGTCCGCATCACTCTCTGGCTGTGGCCATGAAGGGCATGATTGGACAGTCTGCCAGCCCTAATACATCACATCCTGTCTCCACACAGGAAATCCATCGCCCGTCCCCTTATCTCGGTGCACTCTCAGCCGACAGTAATCTGGCATCATCAGCAATGGATGTACAGCACAATCCCTCCTATCTCTCTATTTTGCTGGAAATCTCTCTCTTTCTCTATCGCTCTCTCTCTTTCTCACTTTGTCTCTCTCTTTTTCACTTTCTCTCTCGCTCTCTCTCTCTATGCAACAGAGATGCGCACCACTGATTTTGAGGCTCCAAATCAATATTTGAGATCATGCATTTGATTAGAATGGACTGAAACAAATGCAGTTGTTCCATTTTCTTACTAGGCCCAATGCCAGTCTCCCATTTTGACATTACTAGTGCCTCCTCTTCATGAGCTAACTGTCGATACATTGTGAAAAAGGGGGAAAAAAGATTATTAAATAGTCTGAAAAATAGACTGCAAAGTAGGTCATGTTCTCATGGCCCTGAAACTGATCAATGCCGAATATGAAAGACAGAATACTTTTATTGATATACTGTGGGGTAAATTATATTATAGGAAAGATTTGATTTTATGACAACATAGGAGTCACATACTATCTGGTCTCCCCAGGTGTGACAATGAAACTGATGGACGAAGTGGCCGGAATCGTGGCGGCCCGACACTGCAAGACCAACATAGTCACCGCCTCTGTGGATGCCATCAACTTCCATCGCAAGATCATGAAAGGTAAGGAAATGGTAAACGGTCTGTTATCCGTACGGGTGACCCTCAGATCTTAGTCCTTGGTCCCCTCCAATTTACTATAAGCAATGTAGAACAAAATGTGTCAATACTAAATAATATACAGTACATACTGCATAATTACAGGTAATTCACTTGATTGGAGATTTATTTACAGCTTTATATTAAATACATTTTATTTATTCACACATGTTTATTAGCATGACTGCTGTGGTGCAACGGTACAGTACGCCCCAGCTGCTTTCATGGCGCACCTTCTAGTGTTGGCTAACCTGCTAACTGATGATTAACAGCTTCAGAACACACCATTCCTGAAAATGTGTCAAATTCAACTGCTTTCATTTTCAACCTTCGACAAGCAGCATGCTGCATGTGGATTAGCTAACCTGTGTCACATTTGAGCTTATCAATACCAGCCACTTTTGTTGTGCAGCGAATCTGGAAAAAAACATGGTATTGTACCTTATTTCCAATTTACATGATTCCTGGCTAGGCTAATATTGCTCATTGCTCTAGTGAGAGGATATAAATCATTGATGACAATCTATTACTTCCTGTTCCCTTACCTGGATGTCAATACAGTGAATCATTTATTCTCTGCTTGAGCCATAATCCTCTCAGATTAGCAAGTGCAATAGGAGCCTCCACACAGAATGTTGACGTACTGTTGATCTTGGGTGAAGGCCATTATCAATTAAACCCGGCAGAGGGACACTTCCATTTCTGAAAAATGTACATTCTATCTGCATAATTTGAGTGAGAAACTGTCATTCTGTGACACTGTTGACCCATATGCCATGTCACAGTCTTGGCTCAACAGCAATTACCCATCTGAAACTCCAGACCTACCTTAGTCTACAGTTGAAGTCAGACGTTTACATACACCTTAGCCAAATACATTTCAACTCAGTTTTTCACAATTCCTGACATTTAAACCTAGTAACAATTCCCTGTCTTAGGTCAGTTAGGATCACCACTTTATTTTAAGAATGTGAAATGTCAGAATAATAGTAGAGAGAATTATTTATTTCAGCTTTTATTTCTTTTATAACATTCCCAGTGGGTCAGAAGTTTACATGCACTCAATTAGTATTTGGTAGCATTGCCTTTAAATTGTTTAACTTGGGTCAAACGTTTCGGGTAGCCTTCCACAAGCTTCCCACAATAAGTTGGGTAAATTTTGGCCCATTCCTCCCGACAGAGCTGGTGTAACTGAGTCAGGTTTGTAGGCCTCCTTGCTTGCACATGCTTTTTCAGTTCTGCCCCAAAAGAATTCTATAGGACTGAGGTCAGGACTTTGTGATGGCCACTCCAATACCTTGACTTTGTTGTCCTTAAGCCATTTTGCCACAACTTTGGAAGTATGCTTGGGGTCATTGTCCATTTGGAAGACCCATTTGCGACCAAGCTTTAACTTCCTGACTGATGTCTTGAGATATTGCTTCAATATCTCCACATCATTTTCCTTCCTCATGATGCCATCTATTTTGTGAAGTGAACCAGTCCCTCCTGCAGCAAAGCACCCCCACAACATGATGCTGCCACCCCCGTGCTTCACGGTTGGGATGGTGTTCTTCGACTTGCAAGCCTCCCCCTTTTTCCTCCAAACATAACGATGGTCATTATGGCCAAACAGTTCTATTTTTGTTTCATCAGACCAGAGGACATTTCTCCCCAAAGTACGATTTTTGTCCCCATTTGCAGTTGCAAACCGTAGTCTGGCTTTTTTTATGGCGGTTTTGGAGCAGTGGCTTCTTCCTTGCTGAGCGGCCTTTCAGGTTATGTCGATATAGGACTCATTTTACTGTGGATACAGATACTTTTGTATCTGTTTCCTCCAGCATCTTCACAAGGTCCTTTGCTGTTGTTCTGGGATTGATTTGCACTTTTCGCACCAAAGTACATTCATCTCTAGGAGACAGAACGCGTCTCCTTCCTGAGCGGTATGGCGGCTGCGTGGTCCCACTGTGTTTATACTTGCGTACTATTGTTTGTACAGATGAACGTGGTACCTTCAGGCATTTGGAAATTGCTCCCAAGGATGAACCAGACTTGGGGAGGTCTACAATTTTTTTTGAGGTCTTGGCTTATTTCTTTAGATTTTCCCATGATGTCAAGCAAAGAGGCACTGAGTTTGAAGGTAGGCCTTGAAATACATCCACAGGTACACCTCCATTTGACTCAAATGATTAGCCTATCAGAAGCTTCTAAAGCCATGACCTCATTTTCTGGAATTTTCCAAGCTGTTTAAGGCACAGTCAACTTAGTGTATGTAAACTTCTGACCCACTGGAATTGTGATACAATGAATTATAAGTTAAATAATCTGTCTGTAAACAATTGTTGGAAAAATCACTTGTGTCATGCACAAAGTAGACTTGCCAAAACTATAGTTTGTTAATTATTAACAAGAAATTTGTGGAGTGGTTTGAAAAACGAGATTTAATGATTCCAACCTAAGTGTGTGTAAACTTCCGACTTCAACTGTATCTGTGTGATGTGAACTTGACAGAGCTTTTACAATTTGTGAATCTTTTATAAACAGTGTTTAACTCGAAACCTATAAAAACCTAATCAGTGTTATCATTCCAGGGTTTATTTGGTTGTTTAGTTCTACAGGCTCATGCTTTTAGAGATGGATTTTGTTCTCAACAAAAGTTTCTTCATCATGTTTCTCATGGAAGTCATGTTACTTGATGAGGTGCATTTGATGAGGGGAGGCAGGTAGCCTAGTGGTTAGAGCGTTGGGCCAGTAACCGGAAGGTTGCTGGATTGAATCCCCGAGCTGACAAGGTAAAAATATGTCGTTCTGCCCCTGAACAAGGCAGTTCACCCACTGTTCCCCGGTAGGCTGTCATTGTAGATAAGAATTTGTTCTTAAGTGACTTGCCTAGGAGCTGGCAGTTGGTTATGTGGTAAGTACTAGCCCTTAGAAGCTAAGCAATTGTCTGAATTTCTTGCCATGATTTGGAAAACCATACCCATACGGTGAACGTAGCAGTTAGAGGCTGAGCAATGAGCACTAAAGTTGTTGTGTTATGACATGATCCAGATACACAGTGCTGTATTTATTCCAGTAATGCCAGTGTTATGGTTGTCATCAAGTACGGTGTTCCCATCCCACGATGTAGGGATCAGTAGGAGACCGCCATAGAGGTATGTGATCTGTTAGCATTAAGAGAGTGTAGTCCAAATGGTGCCTCTCTGCATCTCATCCATCAAGAGTGGACAGACCCACTTAGACCTCTCAGATAGACATCTCAGACCAAAACGCAATCAATACTGTCACTGACTCAGCTACCTTTGCAGCATCCTGTGTAACCCAATGTCTTCAGACCGTGTGATCGATGTTGTATACATGCACAGAAATGCAACCCTTTTGTCTTTTTGGAGAACATTGACAATACAGGAGAGTCAAACAGGATGCTAGCGCATCAAGAATATATAGTGGTTCAGCACAGAATGCTGGTCATCTCTTCAACCTGTCAACCCACACAAGGTAGGGGGGTTTCCGCTAATTGCCGATGGAAAAAGACTGTGTAAACCGGCATGCTTTGAAAGCGACAGCTTTCAGCTGATTGGTTTATGAGTTGTGGGTGGTCCCACCAATGTGTAACACATGTTCCCTGGCCTACTCTCTGCACCCACACAATTAATGATGTGTTTATACAGGACTTTGACTTATGGTGTACAATGTTTTTGGTCCGCAAAATAGCACTGAACTCCGTGGCAAAAACACCATAATACTAAAATGTTTGTAGCAGGAATTATCTTGTATATTTTACTATGTCAGTGTCAAGTCTGTGAATATATATGCGTTACCTGCTCGTTTTGAATTGCAATGTACAGTATATAGGTCATATGACACCTGAAGATTTTAGGTGAATATTCCCTTGACCCATTGAGGCATGCAGGCTTACCTTCCTAGCAGGAGATGGGTGAGAGTAAGTGACTTGTTCTCTACGTAGCCAGTTTCCAGGTCAGATGTATCCCATCTGGCAGTCCGTTTTGCGGCTGTAGAGGAGTTTGAGGCAGCGGTTCAATTTGTTTCTCTGTACCTCATCCATCACCCTGGATGTGTCGGGGAGAGAGTGCGAGAGAGAGTGAGAGAGAGGGAGAGTGAGAGAAAGAGAAAGAGAGAGAGAGAGAGAGAGAGAGAGAGAGAGAGAGAGAGAGAGAGAGAGAGAGAGAGAGAGAGAGAGAGAGAGAGAGAGAGAGAGAGAGAGAGAGAGAGAGGCCGCATAGGGAAGACAGATCAAATTCAATAAGGTAAATGGTGGATTTAAAGATCCCTCTCACTACCATGTATCACATGGATTGACTGAGCCCTTAGTGGTTAGAGTGTTGGACTAGTAACCCGAAAGGTTGCAAGTTCAAATCCCTGAGCTGACAAGGTACAAATCTGTTGTTCTAAACAGGCAGTTAACCCACTGTTCCTATGCCATCATTGAAAATAAGAATTTGTTCTTAACTGACTTGCCTAGTAAAAAAATTAATAATAATAATAATAATTATGTGGCCCCCCAGTTGCCTTTTCCCTTCATTTAACACCTGATATACATAACAAAAGGCTAATCTCAATAGGTAGTTCAGGTAAGTCATAACATCACAAGTGTGCCTTTGCTGTTTTGTTCTCTATTGTTCCTCAAGTAAGAGGGGGAGGCCGATGACATCAGGGATTCCCATCAGATCAACTCCCTGAATGACTTACTCCTGGTTTGCAGTTATGTCAAAAACCATTATTTTGCTCAATTATGTATATTTTTTTACCCTTTTGTGTGTGTCCTTTACTGTATTTATACTTGGGATATTGCTTTTCAACAGTAAAAGTTCAAAAATTGCTGGAGGAAGTCTTTAAACAAGTAGCAGTGCACTCTTCCACACAGCGCCGAGACTCCAATCTACTTTTCTTTGTAAATGGAAACGAATGGTTTAATCCCATAAGAGTCTAAATCCTGTCTAAACCCGGGAGTGGGGGTACTACTAAGCTAAACTCAGCAAAAAAAGAAACGTCCCTTTTTCAGGACCCTGTCTTTCAAAGATAATTCGTAAAAATCTAAATAACTTCACAGATCTTCATTGTTTCCCATGCATAAACAATTAATGAACATGCACCTGTGGAACGGTCGTTAAGACACTAACAGCTTACAGACGGTAGGGAATTGAGGTCACAGTTATGAAAACTTAGAACACTAAAGAGGCCTTTCTACTGACTCTGAAAAACACCAAAAGAAAGATGCCCAGGGTCCCTGCATTCATCTATGTGAATGTGCCTTAGGCGTGCTGCAAGGAAGCATGAGGACTGCAGATGTGGCCAAGGCAATAAATTGCAATGTCCATACTGTGAAACACCTAAGACAGCACTACAGGACGGACAGCTGATCATCCTTGCAGTGGCAGACCACGTGTAACAACACCTGCACAGGATCGGTACATCCGAACATCAAACCTGTGGGACAGGTACAGGATGGCAACACCAAAAGCCCGAGTTACACCAGGAACGCACAATCCCTCCATCAGTGCTCAGACTGTTTGCAATAGGCTGAGAGAGGCTGGACTGAGGGCTTGTAGGCCTGTTGTAAGGCAGGTCCTCACCAGACATCACCAGCAACAACGTCGTCTATGGGCACAAATCCACCGTCGCTGGACCAGACAGGACTGGCAAAAAGTGCTCTTAACTGACGAGTCGCAGTTTTGTCACACCAGAGGTGATGGTCAGATTCGCGTTTATCGTCGAAGGAATGAGCGTTACACCGAGGCCTGTACTCTGGAGCGGGATCGATTTGGAGGTGGAGGGTCCGTCATGGTCTGGGGCAGTGTGTCACAGCATCATCGGACTGAGCTTGTTGTCATTGCAGGCAATCTCAACACTGCGCGTTACAGGGAAGACATCCTCCTCCCTCATGTGGTACCCTTCCTGCAGGCTCATCCTGACATGACCCAGCCATACTGCTCGTTCTGTGCATGATTTCCTGCAAGACAGGAATGTCAGTGTTCTGCCATGGCCAGTGAAGAGCCCGGATCTCAATCCCATTGTGCACGTCTGGGACCTGTTGGATCGGTGGGTGAGGGCTTGCGCCATTCCCCCCAGAAATGTCTGGGAACGTGCAGCTGCCTTGGTGGAAGAGTGGGGTAACATCTCACAGCAAATCTGGTGCAGTCCATGAGGAGGAGATGCACTGTAGTACTTAATGCAGCTGGTGGCCACACCAGATACTGACTGTTACTTTTGATTTTGACGCCCCCTTTGTTCAGGGACACATTATTCAATTTCTGTTAGTCACATGTCTGTGGAACTTGTTCAGTTTACATCTCATTTGTTGAATCTTGTTATGTTCATACAAATATTTACACATGTTAAGTTTGCTGAAAATAAACGCAGTTGACAGTGAGAGGACGTTTCTTTTTTTGCTGAGTTTATATGGAATTGTTTTAAGAAGGTCGTACCAAGGATCATTTTTCTATTTGATTTAGAATTTTAACACCCCTTGAAGTATAAAAAAATATATAAATAAGTATTTGGTGCTATGCAAGCGCATTGAATAACAAATTCACAACATGGAACAACAGATAGTCCTTCCCAAGAAATCTAAAGGAAGTTTGTTCTGAAGTGTCTGTCCTATATCTGAGAGATATAAGAAAGATCAGGAAACATTTAATTTTTATTTTTTACATGTATTTAACCTCTTATTTTTGTCACTAGACAGTCTCCATATATACTGCCATTCATTTTTTAGACTGGTACCGGGGGACCTTGAGACGAGTCTTGTGAGGCCTACAACTGACATGTACGTGTTCATGAGAGTCTCACCTTTACACATAGGGGTCATATTATTGTTTAGGCTAAACTGTTCGGACGCTACAGACGATTTTGTGAGGAGGCCGATTTTCGGGTTGTCTCATGGTCTGACAAACATGGTCTAACTCTGTCACCTTTCACCTCAGATGCGGAACTGTTACATCGGCGGATGCGGTGGATTGAGACGCAGATATCTCTAACTTAAACAGAGAGATTTTGACGGGGGATGTTTTTATGGTGCTTATTCAATTTCCGCAGGGACACGGACATTGATCTTAGGGGGTTGAGGGTTTCATTGGGCTATTACTGGACTACGTTTGTGTTTGTCTCACTGTTTCTGTACTGACTAGAATCAGGACCATTTGAAAGATCTAGGGTGAGTGTGTTTACCACTTGAGACCAGTACTAGACCCAAAGCAAAAACCATCAGAACTCGGGGTGCAGAGTTGAGCCCCCCTGACTGTATAGACTGTATTTTCAGTAGTTCAGGCATTACAGGAGAGGGGTGTATCGTAAGGCTGTCTCTCTCATCTGGCCGAGTGTAATGGAAAAATAAAAGAGGTGAAATTGTGATGAGATCCAGAGTTGATAAGATCAAAGCAAGCAGACGTGAGAGGGAAACTTTGGATGAGGAGTGTGGTTCCTGGCATGGTTGACGCACGTCTGTGCAAAGTCTCTGGTCTCAGTGCCAGCGGCAGATGTACTTTCTAGATATACTGCCTGTTTGGCCTTTCAGGTTCACGCCCACATTTTTTGTATGTTTTCCGCTCAGTTTTATTGTGAAAGGGCCTAGGTTCTGCACATTTGATGAGTTATTTTGAATGCAGCCATGTTGCAGATGCATTGAAATGTTAATAAATAAAAAAATACTTTAAAAACTTTGAACAATAAAAACTACATTTTTGTTCTTAATACACCATTTTTTTTTACAGCACCGATTATATTCAGTGTCTATGTTCTCAACAAAGACCATTAGCAAAACCAACCAGATGTAAATTCACAATTAGTTGTCGTCTTGTGCCGTAGGATATGTTGCTGTGAGCACTTTGTAGTTGTTAAACATTGTTGGCTGAGATAAAAGTGAACAAGGATGAAAAACAAATAAGTCTTAATTATGCCCTGGGTGGATGGAACATAAAAAAAGTTGAGTTGTTCAGTGCTTAGAAATAAAGATGTGTTTTTTCTTTTCATGATATATTTCACTCAGAGGCACAGGCACCAGATATTGTGTTGTAAAAGTCATTGAATGACTTTGTAATGAACATGTAACAGAGCCAGTGTTATTGTTTTTCGGTCTTGCAAAGCCAAATTCTAAACTGTTGCCTGGCATCTTGGAACCTTCAACTTGTAATTCCTGTGCCTACTCATAGAACTAAAAACGTTTGACTTTAATCTCTCGCAAATCTGAACCGGAACACAGGTTCAGAGGTCTAATTCACTTCCAGAACCCCGTACTTTAGCCAACTTCTCTGACTATTATTGTCATGCCATTGGCAACATTTTACCTGTAGTAATGCACAGCATGGGCTAAATCGCTGTAATACTGACATCTCAACGTCCCTTTGAACAATGTCCACAAGAAGGTGGCGATTATTTATGTAGATATCAGGTCAAATTTGCTATGTGTAGTAATTGCATGCTACAGTATTCCTGTTATGTTATAGGGTCCATTGATGAAATGTTACCTCTTCATCCCCAGGTTGTGTGGTAACTGTCTCGGGGAGGGCGACATTTGCCAGTAACAAGTCTATGGAGATCGAGGTGTTTGTGGACGTCGATCCTCTGATAGAGGCTGAGAAGGGGAAGTACCGGGCCGTCACAGCCTTCTTCACCTACATCTCCCTGGACAAGCAGGGCAAGCCTCTACCCATCCCCTCTATGAAGGTACCATAGAAATATAATTCTTTAGAAAAGTGAATTGACTCCAACACCATTGCTTGGTGACTACCATATATATAGAATTATGTTCTAGGAATTATATTTCAATGGTAGATACCAAACAGCAGGGTTGGATTCAATTCCGTTTGGAATTCAGTCTGTTCAGGATGTAAATTGAAATGCAATTCAGGAATTTCCAATGGGCTAAGATTTTGTTTGTGGGCAGTCATGAGAATTTCAGCCAACAGCTGCAAACTGAATATGTATTGTCTTGTGTAAGTGACCAATTTGGTTTAGCACACCAATTGAAGACTCAGCCAAGTCCAGGGCCTGTATTCATGAAGGGTCTCCACAGTACGAGTACTGATCTAGGATCAGGTGCCCCCTGTCCTTGTAATCTTATTCAATGTGTTCTAAAAGGCGAAACTGATCATAAATCAGCACTCCTGTTTGAGACGCTTAATGAATACGGGCCCAGGAGAGTGTGGCAGTACATCGAAGGAGCTAAAAGGGTCATTCTTGAATTGCGCTAGCATTTGCGTCCCTCGCCTTTGCAACCATGAAAAACACTTTAATCTGACAAATAGTTACACATCGTACATGTTTTTGTTTACATTGGTCTGTTTATCAATGATAAAACGTAATGCAAGTCATTTATACAGCAAAACTTTCTGTTTATGCATTGTTTAAAGCCAGAATCCTTAATTGGTGAAAGTGCCACGTCCGTTTGCGATATTACAACAACAAAGAAGTTACTGCAAACAACGAACACCGCTTTCTTCCGCTCTGACATCACTGCACGCGCGATAGAACAACACAATATGGACTGCAATTTTTACCTCGATGTGCGACGCTCCCCGCCTCTGCTTCGTCAACAAAACAATAACAACGGCCATGGGGCGGACTGTAGCGCTGTTTTCCCCTACTGCGGATTCCATCTTTAAAGTACTTAGAGTAAGCACATTTGCTTGTCCCAGTAGTGACCCAGTAGAGTTGTAGTGACATATTTCTGGGATTTAGAGATCTATTTAGATTTAGAGATATATATCATTTATTTATGATAGAAAGGAAACAAAATAATTGTATATATTGTATAGATCATCAATAAAAATAAAAACGTGTTTTTACAAATATAATATGTGTCCCGAAGTTTAATGTCGTTGGTGTTACCACCTTGAAAATTGCAAAGATTACAAAGATATACAAAGATCTTTAGCATTCCCTCTAGTGGCAAATTGTTATTGGGGGAGGGGTCTATATTAAAGAAAAGTATTAGCTAATCACACCCTTTTAGTCTGTCATACATTCCATTGATAATTTGATAAAAAGTGTCACTTGGTGTTACTCAATTTCAATTACAAAATTACATTGTGAGCAAAATTATTAATCATCACTTTAGTAAATTCTTTTTAAAGGGTTAATTAGGTTAGATTTTAGCATCTGTGGCCTCCATTTCAGAAAATCCTATTTTACCATTAGTGTAACTGTCAAATGGTGTAATCTCAGTTAACCCAGAACCAAAGTCTTGCGTAATTGGTCAGATGCTCGATTAAGTTCTGGGTCCATACATGTTAAGAGAAGAGACAAAACGAGGATCGGAACCTGGAACGAAGAGCTCCACCCTCTCTCTTTGCAAGTTAGGGGTAAGTCTATGGGCCAATGTCCCCTCCCCTTCCGAAATGCGAAAGATGCTAAGACCTGGGAAACGAATACTTCTCATTATCGCACACATCCTGTTGTATCATGACAGACCTACGGTACCATTTATGTTTACATAGTGTGTCCGTGAGAGATTATCATTGGTGTTACTACTCCTACTGGTGGCACAATGGTATCATAATGGTAAAACATATTTAAAGTCATTAAGCTGCCATTTTAGTTGATTTAGAATGGGAAGATGTACCCAAATACATTTAAATCTTTTTTTGTTGTTGAGAAAATTGAAGTTCATTTTTTTTTAAATGCCATGCGCAAATTCCACTGCAATTCAAGAACGACGCAAAAGACAGATGGAGTACATTGTTTTTTCCAGTGTTATTTCTTTGAAAATAGGCTGGAAGAGAAAATGTGCAAGATGAAAGGCTTGCAAGTTAGTTTTGATAAAAGCAAAGGGTGGAAATGAATTGATGTGGCGGTGTGTGTGATGCGTTTCTTAGAGCACTGTAGGTAATACAGAGCTTACCCCCACACACACACCTATCCTTAGCCACTCTGCTCTGTGTCGTTCTCTGTCTTGCTTTTACTACCATGCCAGGGGATTATAATACCACCAGTATACACTCCACAGTTTTGGAAAGGAACACCATCTATCCTACAGACTGCATCCCTAGCCTAGACACTTCCTAGCCACATCAGAAAGACAGAACTGAAACCCCCCCCTTTAGTCTCCCTTCAGCAAGCACACATTTCCATTTCAGACAAACCTCTCTGGCTTTAGCATTGTTCTTTGTGCATTAATCAGCTAGGTTACCATTTTAGACGGTATTTCAGATCCTGACCACAAGGCCTTTGTTTTCAGGGAGACCGAAGAGTAGCGTTGAACATTATTGTAATTTCTGGTGCACGCTTGCTTTTAAAACGCTTTTAAAAAATATCCATCTCTTTTAAGAATTAGGCCAAATGAGGCTAGGCTGCCAGTGCTCCTGTGCTGAGTCATCACATTACTGGCAAAACAATAACAAACATAACATTGTAAATTTCAGTATGTGTATTTCTCATGATTCACAAAAATTAATACATCAAAATCAGTCAATCAGTACAAACAAGGAAGATAATATCGTTGGGGATGAGGGTTCTTAATGAAGACTTTTTATGGCTTGGCCGAGCACAGCATAATGGATTTGGCACAATATAAGCTGAAAACAGAAAATTATCAAACTTATGAAAAGACAAAATAAACTGACAGTTGATGTGTGTGCTTGTGTGTGTGTGTGTGTGTGTGCGTGTGCGTGCGAATGCTGGCCTGTGTGTGTTCTTACTCAGGGCACTGAACCATGTGCAATTTAAGCAAAAAGAGTGGAGTTGACTCGGTACTGAAATAACATCACAACGCAGTGGTTTGATTGCCATTCACTCAGGGTCTATAAAAATAATATGAACATTGGCTGAACAAATGTCAACGTCTCCTTCTGTAATTGCACTTGTCACGTTGTGACCGATTACACATGTTCCAACACTATAAATAGCCTATCGACAGGCCACCGCCTGACATTTTTTGGCTCCAGGTAATTTTTGCTCTCTCAAGTGAAAAATCTCTGCCGTCTATTTTTAGCGTTTCCATTTTTAGCTCAGCAGGGTGTGTGTGTGTGGGGGGAGAATCAGCCTGCATCAGTAACCTTGAACATGGCCACAGAAAGAAAATAGTGAAAATGAGTCAAAGTCCACTGACTGTGTGTCCCTGAAGTACATTGTGTTTCCATGGAGCCAGGAGCCAGGAGTGGTATGCCCATTTATTAGGCTCTCTTCTCTGTACAGATGGGAGTGAAAGTGGGCACTGGGCAAAGAGCAGACTGGACTCACTGGACAGACGTTGGCTTTTCGTTGACATTTGATTTTTGCACCTCCATCAAGTATGATATGTTACGTTACAAATGCAATAATGGTCTGGTTACGTAAAACAGAAACAAAATTAGGGAGGTCGGATGGGTGAGCGTATACCGTGACCGTCTAGCAATCCGAAGGTTACGTGTTGGAGTCGCGTTGGGAACAACTGTAACATTTTAGCTAAACCTACCCCTAACCTCTTTCCTTAACTTAATTCACCTAACCTGCTATGTAATTTATCCTAACCTTTTGAGTAGATTCTCCTAACTTTTGTCATTTGTTCAGCTAACCAGCAATGTAAATTCTCCTCCTAAGCAGCCTGGTTTCAGAAAAAGATGTATAATACTATAATACGAATGATAAGTTACTTCATCCAATTCGTATGATATTGTACGACCGCTATTCAATTCATGACGTAACCTAACGTCAAGTAATATATCATACTAAATGGAGGGAACTCATTTACATACCAAATCCTACAAATTGCCCTGAGGCCAGGTTGCAAAGAGATTAAGAAACATTTTGTGATGGAGAGAGAGAGAGCTGGAGGCCGAGAGAGAGAGATGGAGAGAAAGACGGGGAGAAAGAGGAAGAGAAAGATGAAGAGAGAGAGAGAGAAAGAGGAATATAGAGAGAAAGAGAGCAATTAAGAGGGAGAGAATAAGGATGGAGAGAAAGATTGGGCGAGAGGAGGAGGAAAAGGAGAGTGACTTGACAGCCCTGGGTTTTTACTCCTCTTTCTGGCTCCTTCCATCCCTCCCTGCCTCCCTCCATCCCTCCCTGCCTCCCTCCATCCCTCCCTGGCTCCCTCCATCCCTCCCTGCCTCACTCCATCCCTCCCTGCCTCACTCCATCCCTCCCTGGCTCCCTCCATCCCTCCCTGCCTCACTCCATCCCTCCCTGCCTCATTCCATCCCTCCCTGGTTCCTTCCATCCCTCCCTGGCTCCCTCCATCCCTCCCTGGCCCCCTCCATCCCTCCCTGGCTCACTCCATCCCTCCCTGCCTCCCTCCATCCCTCCCTGCCTCCCTCCATCCCTCCCTGGCTCCCTCCATCCCTCCCTGCCTCACTCCATCCCTCCCTGGCTCCCTCCATCCCTCCCTGCCTCACTCCATCCCTCCCTGCCTCATTCCATCCCTCCCTGGTTCCTTCCATCCCTCCCTGCCTCACTCCATCCCTCCTGGCTCCCTCCATCCCTCCCTGCCTCACTCCATCCCTCCCTGGCTCCCTCCCTGCCTCACTCCATCCCTCCCTGGCTCCCTCCATTCCTCCCTGCCTCACTCCATCCCTCCCTGGCTCCCTCCATCCCTCCCTGGCCCCCTCCATCCCTCCCTGGCTCCCTCCATCCCTCCCTGGCTCCCTCCATCCCTCCCTGCCTCACTCCATCCCTCCCTGCCTCACTCCATCCCTCCCTGGCTCCCTCCATCCCTCCCTGCCTCCCTCCATCCCTCCCTGCCTCACTCCATCCCTCCCTGGCTCCCTCCATCCCTCCCTGCCTCACTCCATCCCTCCCTGGCTCCCTCCATCCCTCCCTGGCCCCCTCCATCCCTCCCTGGCTCCCTCCATCCCACCCTGGCTCCCTCCATCCCTCCCTGCCTCACTCCATCCCTCCCTGCCTCACTCCATCCCTCCCTGGCTCCCTCCATCCCTCCCTGCCTCCCTCCATCCCGTTACAGAGCTGGCATAGTCTCAGCTGGCCCCTTTGACATGAAAACAAGCAGGGTTGTCATGGCAACCCCCACTAGATCACAAGAAGCAGCCTGCAATTATTTTTAGATGCCTCCCATTGAACATGATCAGCAACCAATTAATGGCTGTGCCCATGTCAGGATTGTACCTCAACAATATTTTCGAAACAGTATTTTTTCTCGTTGATAATATTCTCAAAGATATTTTCTACCACGGCAAGTCCACTGATCAAAGGTAGCGAGAACAAGTCGACATGTAAAATATAACAATTTTGACGATGTGTGGATAGATTCCATATCGTAGCGTATTAGATTCTAGAAGGGAGGGAATAGGGAATGAAAGTTGTTGGGATGAATCCCACCTCTGATTCGAATGAAAAGCCAACAGGGAGGATTTAGATTTTCACCCAGTGTGTTGTTTCATGTATTCCAAAATCTTTTCATTGTGCAGCGTGACATCCATGCGAGGGTAGAAAGTCTTTATTTAGGTTTAGAACTTAGCCACAGAAACTAATTGTAATCTAATTCTAATTGTAATCCTCACCCTAAACCTAACCCCTAAAATAGCCTTTTTCCTTGTTGGGCCTTTCGAAATATCCCCACTATATCCCCAATTTTCATTGTTTTACTATCCTTGTGAGGACTTCTGGTCCCCACAGGAGCACTAAAACCAAACACACACACACACACACACACCTAGGACACCATCCAACCACATACCACTAGTGCAGATGGCTATTATTTTTCTCTTACTGGTTACTTACTGTTTAGAGACACTGTTCAGGCGAGGGTGGCATTTGGCATGTCACTGATGCCTGTGACTGCTCCAATAACAGGCCATGCCAACACAGCGGAGCCCTCTGGCATTTCTCTGGCACCCTCTGAGCTGGCCTCCCTCCACCCTGGGTGCCAAGTTTATGCCACTGCATCCATCACCACCCTCTCAGTCTGTCTACAGCCTTCTCCTGCCCTCCTTTTAGACAGCTAACATACAACTGATCTGTAGGTCTCAGTACTGGGGCTGTGTCTGAAATGGCTCCCTTTTCAATGTATGTTGAGCTGTTTTTGGCAGCCCAAACTCCAAAGGGTTACGTGCATATACAGTAAATAATTTTGAGCAGGTCCTCTTTTAGACTGCAGACGACTGTTCTGTGGGTTTGGGAGGTCATGGGAGTACTGGGACTGGTCTTGCATTTGAAATGGCACCCTATTCCCTATGTAGTGTACTACTTTTGACCAGGGCTCACATTCCCTTTGTATCACAGGATCCCAGTTTGTACCTGTACTGCTTGCCAGATCCAATAACTTTTTATTTAAGCACTCAGCCAAGATTGGGTGTTTTCAATTGGTTAGTAGTTCATGACGAGTTGGCTGGACGCAGACAGAGTTTTTCCTGGGTCACATGGTCATCATCTCAATTACTTTTTAGATGTACATTTACTTCATTTAGCAGATGCTCTTATCCAAAGCACTTACCTCCCCCATCTTGTACAGAGGTCTTTAACAGCAAAACAATTTTGCTGTAAATCTGTCTCTCTCGGCTCTCTCTCTCTTTCTCTCTCTCTCTCTCTCTGAGTGTCTATCCTTGAGTAACCTCAAGATAATGTCCCATTATGCAGGACCCAGTCGCTCTCAGGCCAGTTACAAAGGCCTAATGCCAGAGGCTAATTGAGCCATTATGGACGCAACAAACCACTTACAGTACAAGACCCCTTTTTGTGTCGGACACTACAGTAGCCTATATTAGTTGTATATACCTTGAAACCCAGCAACAGCAGGCACGTAATGGCTACCCATACAGGACTAGCCATTTCATATCATCGACATATGTTGTAGTGAACTCATTTTTAAAGTCTACTGTTGAAACAAAAATGGCTGTGTCCTGCAAAAAAGGGAGGTGAGTGGACCACTGAATTGTGCTTCATGCGATGTAGTTGTTTTCTGTTAGTACATAAATTGTTGTTTTGGGACAATGCAATAAGCTTTTTCACAGTGAAAAGCATTCTCTTTGTTTGCTGTTGCAAGTGAGACTTCAGAGGCGACAGATTTGATGGGGGGATGGAAACTGAAAGGAAGGAAACTGATTTGAAAGCGGTCAGTTAGTGGGAGAGGAAAGAAGTCCCGCAGCGCTGGTAAAATGGAACTGCGCGTCTAGCGCTTCCAACTGACTGAACATGGTGTATTGAGGCTGATTTGAGAAGCCATTGAAATTCAATGAGCGCAGCGACGTGGGCAGTTAAGGAAAAGCAAGACAAAAGAGGAGATATTGTGGCTGACCACATGTATTTGGAGTTCGTAGCTGAGGAGTGCACTGTCTAAAATTCAGGGACGTTGTTAAAGAATCCGATTCTCTTTCAAAAGTCGGGGGGTATTTTATGAAAGAATCTGAGAAGGTGTCCAAATGTTGTGTGAAATATATGTGTAACAGACCTTCATTAAGTCAGGCGAGCTCACTCAAGCACAGTATTTGAAATGATTTCAAATAATATTTGAACCCAGATCTGATTTTTGATTTTATTTAACCTTGATGTGTAATGATTGCCTTAAACAAAGATACAAACCACAACACAGTAGTCGTTTGGTCTGTCCTATGAACACATGAATATAGTTAAGCAATAAGGCCAGAGAGGGTGTGATATATGGCCAATATACCAAGGCTAAGGGCTGTTCTTAGGCACGGCGCCACGCGGAGTGCCTGGATATATGGTATATTGGCCATATAAAACAAACCCCCGAGGTGCCTTATTGCTATTATAAACTGGTTACCAACGTAATTAGAGCAGTAAAAAATTAATGTTTTGTCATACCCGTGGTATACGGTCTGATATACCACGGCTGTCAGCCGATCAGCATTAATTTAGCAGTTTACCACTCCTTTTACTACCAGACCAGATTGCTGTCCATTATAAGCGTTCATAAAATAGATGAATATAATCTGAAAAATATGGGTAATGCAGCTTGAACATTATAAAGAGGATTGTTTTGACTGAATCATTTTCTAATCGTGACATCTACATGTGTGGGGGTTAAACAGTAGAAGGAGATGGTGGTGCAGGGTTATCGTTGGTGATTAGGACAAAGCCACCGAGGGAATACCAACGATGCAGAGACACAGAAAGGACATTTAGCCGAGCACTGGCGTGTCTCATATAGTTATGCAAATGCACGTCAATGGGTGCACAAACACATGCACGCACACACACTCACATAGACATGCACATACACACTCACATAGACATGCACACACACACTCACATAGACATGCACACACACACATGGACGATGATGCATGTCAAATCAAATCAAAGTTTAACATATACACACACACTCTCTCTCTCTCTCTCTCTCTCTCTCTCTCTCTCTCTCTCTCTCTCTCTCTCTGTGTCTCACACACACCTCAGTTTCCCATCCTCTCCATAATCATTTCCTCACCGATTTCAAAACAATAGCGAGACACATTTAACATTTCACGCTGACTGTTTAGAGCTACCTTGTTCATAAACATCCGTCAGATCTACATTTTAATTGGCTTCTCCCATTAGACAAAATGCCACATTATTACTGTTATGAACTGCAGTGCCCTTTGTTACGTGTGTAATTAGACTTAAAACCCAGAAAGAGGGAGAGAGAGAGAGAGAGAGAGAGAGAGAGAGAGAGAGAGAGAGAGAGAGAGAGAGAGAGAGAGAGAAAGAGAGAGAGAGAGAGAGCAAGAGAGAGAGAGAGAGAGAGGGAGAAAGAAAGAGAGCGAGGAAGGGAGGGAAAGAGTGAGGGAGGGAAAGAGGGGGAGAGGGAGAGAGCGAGGGAGGGAGAGAGCGAGGGATGGAGAGAGAGGGAGAGAGAGAGTGAGGGAGAGAGCGAGGGAGGGAGGGAGGGAGATAGAGAGAGAGATATTACAGTGCAGTGTTGTATTCTCCGCTGCATGCAAACAGATTTAAGATAATACAAATAACAAGAAAACATGTGGTGTAAGATATACCACTTCTCAGACGTTCATATCAAAAACACTTTACTGTAAAAACACTTACTGTAGAGTGAGTTCATACATTATTAGGATGTGATGCCTTGGGGGATTGAACCCACAATCTTGTTTTTGCTAGTGCTTTGCTCTTACCAACTGAGCCACACAGGACCAGGTGTATGTGTGTGCGTGGTGAGCCATCGTCTTGACAAAGGTTGTGTTTGTTATATTCCATAAGTCCTCCCTGCCTTAACTGTTAGTACCTAATCAGCTGGGCTGTGTGCCATGCAGTCTCTCTGACTACACAGCCTCTGCCCCTTCAGCTTAATTCAATTTGTTCAAGACAGGAACTGTTTAGTGCCCTCTGCCCCCCTCCACATACACACACACATACACATGCGAGCGTACACGCACGTACGCACACACAAACACACACACACACACTCATCCAATGCCCAGAGCAACAGGACAGCCAGTGACCCAGGAAGGAGTTCCTTCAAGGTCACATGATGTCATCCTTTGGAAGAAAAAACAGCTGAGGCAAAGACAAATGTTTATTTTAGCTCTCAGATGGCCTCAGTGTTGTAGACATGCACCATGTCCATGTTACACTAACTTCTGGCTAATATAGGATCATGTTTTCCTCTTTATTGCAATACAGATTCACCTTTGCAGTGTGTGTGTGTGTGTGTGTGTGTGTGTGTGTGTGTGTGTGTGTGTGTGTGTGTGTGTGTGTGTGTGTGTGTGTGTGTGTGGTGCAGTAGTCATGTAAAATAATCTAGAAGTGTAGGTACATGTAAATGTTAAGACAAGTTTTTATTTATGGATTATGTTAATTGTGTAAATTAAAAAGTACGTACATAAAATGTGTAGGGTAAATTGCCACAGTAGATTTGCCGTGGTAAACTAGGAAATATTTGATTTCAGTTGTACAGAATGATTGTCGAATGGTTAAATCTATGCTTAGTCTGCTCAATGAGTAGGTTTAATTTATACCAGAGATATTAAAACAGTCCTGTGGATTTAGAAAATTCTTGAAAGATTCTGGAGGAAAGCAGGAGTAGAAGTTAACACCGATAAAGGCTTTAGAGAGCGGTAGTACAGTGGTCAGTAATGGGTTCATTTGTCATCATCTGTGCGGGGGATTTGAGCACATATGGTTTAACGAGAGATCACCTGGAGAAGATGCGATGGCCAACAATGGTTGCATTTGGCCCATAGTGTTTTTTTAAGAATACCAATTTTATCCCTGATTTAAGGACAACCCAGATGTTTACAATAATATTATTGTATGTGTAATAATAATATTATCGGATCTCAGTGGGCCTCAGAAAGGAAAGGGTTGAGAACCCCAGATCTACATATTTTTGGTATATTCTCATAGATTTATGATTTAAAACAAAATACAACCACATGTGGATAATGTGTTTACAATCATCGAGGAATGGCACAAAAAGGTTTAAAAACATATTTCCATGTTGGTCCTCTTAAATAAATGGTTCAAAAGCTAACAAACATAAACATAGTAGTCCTAGGCTACACAGGAGGTCTAGCCTGCTAGCCATACTTTGGTTACACATACAGTACCAGTCAAAAGTTTGGATACACCTACTCATTCCAGGGTTTTCATTATTTTTACTATTTTCTGCATTGTAGAATAATAATGAAGACATCAAAACTATAAAATAACACATATGGAATCATATAGTGACCAAAGAAGTGTTAAACAAATCAAAATATATTTTACATTTTAAATTCCTCAAAGTAGCCACCCTTTGCTTTGCACACTCTTGGCATTCTCTCAACCAGCTTCATCTGGAAGGCTTTTCCAGCAGACTTGAAGGAGTTCCCACATATGCTGAGCACTTGTTGGCTGCTTTTCCTTCCCTCTGCGGTCCAACTCATCCCAAACCATCTCAATTGGGTTGAGGTCGGGTGATTGTGGAGGCCAGGTCATCTGATGCAGCACTCCATCACTCTCCTTCTTGGTCAAATAGCCCTTACACAGCCTGGAGGTGTGTTGGGTCATTGTCCTGTTGAAAAATAAATGATAGTCCCATTAAGCACAAACCAGATGGGATGGCGTATCACTGCAAAATGCTGTGGTAGCCATTCTGGTTAAGTGTGCCTTGAATTCTAAATAAATCACAGACAGTGTCACCAGAAAAGCACCCCCACACCATCACATCTCCTCCTCCATGCTTCACGGTTGGAACCACACATGTGGAGATCATCCATTCACCTACTCTGCACCTCACAAAGACACAGCGGTTGGAACCAAAAGTCTGAAATTTGGACTCATCAGACCAAAGGACAGATTTCCACCAGTCTAATGTCCATTGCTGGTGTTTCTTGCCCCAAGCAAGTCTCTTCTTATAATTGGTGTTCTTGATTAGTGGTTTATTTGCAGGAATTTGACCATGAAGGCCTGATTCACACAGTCTCCTCTGAACAGTTGATGTTTAGATGTGTCTGTTACTTGAAGGCTGCGAAGCATTTATTTGGGCTGCAATTTCTGAGGTGCTGGTAACTCTAATGAACTTATCGTCTGCAGCAGAGGTAACTCTGGGTCTTTCTTTCCTGTGGCGGTCCTCATGAGAGCCAGTTTCATCATAGCGCTTGATGGTTTTTGCAACTGCACTTGAGGAAACTTTCAAAGTTCTTGACATTTTCCGGATTGACTGACCTTCATGTCTTAAAGTAATGATGGACTGTCATTTTTCTTTGCTTATTTGTGCTGTTCTTGCCATAATATGGACTTGGTCTTTTACCAAATAGGGCTAACTTCTGTATACCACCCCTACCTTGTCACAACACTGATTGGCTCAAACACCATTAAGAAGTAAAGAAATTCCACAACTTAACTTTTAACAAGGCATGCCTGTTAATTGAAATGCATTCAATTCATTAACTTCTCAGGGATCACTGGGGCGCTAGCGGGCTGCTCCCGACACTACCAGGTAAAATGTAAAGCGCCAAATTCAAAATCCAAAAGTTGAATTATTAAACATCCACCAATATACAAGTGTTCCATACTCATCAAAAGCTCTGTTTCTTGGCAATATCACAGCGTTGTCAGATTTCAAAAAGGCTTTACGGTGAAAGCAGCACATTTGATTGTTTGAGGGTAGCACCTCACATATTTTTCCCATAGCCATGAATCGATTAGCCATCATGGCACACACATAACACATTTCACAGCGAAAACAAATCAATTACCTGTTGAAGAACTTCTGCTGAGGTCATCCTAAGTGTCCAACGAAGACAATCCATGGTTCTTTTGTTAGAAAAAGTAATGTATTTTATCCATAAATCCTCCATTTGGTTCAAGTTATAATCAGAAACGACAGCCTCCACTCCTCCATTGAAACGTGACGCAAACTCGTTCATCTTATGCCTATAAACTTGTCCAAGAACAATCAAACATAGTTTTAAATGTATCCTTAGGAACACTTTTACGTATATTTACTATTATAAATCAACCGGAATATAAACTGATCGATAAAGAAGGTAAAAAAGACACAGCGCTCCTTCTCGGGAGCGCGCGTTCCATTCTGTTTACATAAATGAGTGACTTCCTGGTTTGCTCTTATTCTCTGGTCTAATTCATCCAAAATGAAAACTTACACTGTCTCGAGACTGTTGACATCTAAAGGAAGTGATGGGTACTGCATTCATATGCCCTTATATGGTCATTTTCATGAGGGAGGGGTTCCCAAATGAGCAATGTGTCAAAATCACTTTTTCCAGGACAGAAATTCCTCTGGGTTTCGCCTGCTATATGCGTTCTGTTTTACTCACAGACAAATGGTTAACAGTTTTGGAAAATTCAGAGTGTTTCCTATCCAATGGTACCAAATATGTGCATATCCTATTTTCTGTGCCTGAATGGGAGGCATTTTACTTTGGGCACGCCAGGCTCTCCAAAACCGACCCCTCAGCTGCCACTCCCTAACAAGTTATGTTGGTTGAGAGAATGCCAAGAGTGTGCAAAGCTGTCATCAAGGCAAAGGGTGGCAACTTTGAAGAATTTCAAATATAAAATATATTTTGATTTGTTTAACACTTTTTTGGTTACTACTTGATTCCATATGTTATTTCATATTTTTGATGTCTTCACTATTATTCTACAATGTAGAAAATAGTAAAAATAAAGAAAAACCCTTGAATGAGTAGGTGTGTCCAAACCTTTGACTGGTACTGTATAACACATAACAAAACAAAAGACAGGAAGACATTGTCGTAGCCTGGAGCATTGTATACAGACATCAACAGTTGTTTTCTTTTGCTCGATCATTAGCCAGCTTTTGACATTCTTTTTAAATGAAGTTATGGCCGGCATTGCTTTGAGTTGTTGTGGTAGTTTTGTTCCAGCGCCGGTATATAAAAAACGTGTTCTTACCAGATAGACTCTTACATTTCAATTTGATAGGTACCTGTGAGCCGAGTCAGTAATCATTCTATGGACCAGACCATGTCTTGTCTATTGGATATGACAGTTAGTACAGGGGACAGAATAAGTAGTAGGAGAAAGCATACAATAAAAGCAACGGGTCGGCTTTGAACCCATGTGACGTGAGCCCTGATTCATAAGTTCCAGGGGCAGCGGCTTTGACCACTAGACCACCCCAGGTCACCACCACCCGCTCATTAATAGTTATGTGAAGATGGGTTTGTCATGGCTAGGACCCTGTAGCTGGATGTGATGAATCCACGGTGTGCCATAAGGTTGAGATGCCATCTGTCAACAGGTGCCCAAATATGCAGAGTCATGGGAATTTGCACGGTTTTACCCAAGGTGTGTTTGTGTGAGTGCATGCATTTGTGCATGCGTGTCTGCGTGTGTGTGTCCGCGTTCGTGCATGCATGTATGTGTGCCAACAGCCATGGTTGCAACTGGCTGTTTCAGGCTGTTAATTGATTTGTATTCAGAGCTTGCAGTGTGAGATTCTGTGTCGTGACATGAACAGTTAGGTAATACAATTTGAAAGAAGTGCACAGCATATAGGCATTTATAACTTGCGCATTGAGTGTGGGAAATGCACTCTACAAATGAAATATGATGATTTATTATTATAACTGTTTATAACCTCTGACATGAATGTTTTGTAACACCTTTATGAACTTCATAGTAACCCACACATTTTACTCAACATTACACCAGTGAACTTGATATTTTATTTTGCCTTTATTTAACTAGGCAAGTCAGTTAAGAACAAATTCTTATTTACAATGACAGCCTACCCCAGCCAAACCCTAACCCAGATGACGCTGGGACAATTGTGGGCCGCCCTATGGGACTTCCAATAACAGACGGTTGTGATACAGTCTGGAATTGAACCAGGGTCTGTAGTGATGCACCTCTAGCACTGAGATGTAGTGCCTTAGACCGCTGCACCACTGGGGAGAATATTTTTATACATGGCGAGACAACAAGCCTTATTATAAGATATTATACTGGCTCATACAAACTGAAATCGCTTCAGTTTCACATAGAAATGATACTGAAATCGCTTCAGTTTCACATAGAAATGATACTGAAATCGCTCCAATAAGTAGTGAGCATAACATCAGTGCCACACAATTGTCCAGTGGAACTTATGCTAGAAATGTTTGGGGAAATATGCTTCAGTACGACTGAGGCATGTGTGATGGGTGCATCCATCCATCAATGTGTCACCCTGGCTTGCCTTGTGCACCAGCCTGAGTGAAGTGACAGGATTTGGGTATTGTTGGTGTGTATGGGAATGCAGGGAACTAGGTCACACACACACACATATTGATAGTGTCCCTGTCACTATACACTGTAAGTGGATGGAAGCAACATCCTAGCGATGAAACAGTACCATGTAAGGATATTTGACAGTGCTGTAACATTGTTGTGTTAGTCGTGAGGTTGTCATGCGGTTGCCAGGCAGCTTCATTAACACTGTGCAGCCAGCGACCATGTCTTCCCATGATGCAGCCAAGTGCAGTGCGACTGAAGAAAATAGTCCCACGCAACAATAGTGTCAACAGGGGTGTAAAAGACCTGACAGAAGTGAGTGTGGATGTGGTTCAAAGACACTGTGTGTGTATGTGTATGTTGATCTGGGTGAAACTGTACTAAAAATGGCCGCCTTTCTCTTTCCACAGCTTGAAGGAGATGAGGAGCAGAGGCGTTTTGAGGATGGCAAAATGCGATACCTCCAGAATAAGGCAAAGAGACTGGCAGACAAGGAGCGCCAACAATGACACCACAACCCGGAATACCATCTAACCCACAGCACTTAGAAGGAAAACTTCCCTATCTTATTACTAACTAAAACTAAAATAGATGGGGTCTGACTTGAAAAAATGTATGACTTGAAAAAATTCATCATACTCTTCTTGACTTTTTAATGTAAGTTTCATTGCTGCACACCAAAGTGTTAATATGTGTATGTAAAAGAAAGGAGATACGTATGTATCTTTATTTTATCGTCAAAGATTTTTATTTAAGAAGGCTATCGACGATCAGTCTGTGTGCGAAGTTATGGGTCTGTATATGCATCAATGAATAAATTAAAAGTAAATAAATACTGTACATGGTACTTAGAGGTTTCTGTCTGTCCTTTGCTTGCTCTGTCTGTCCTTTGCTTGGACACCCACCATCTCAGATTGTTCAGAAATCGTTTCGGTAGTTTGAAACCGATAACGTTAGCGTTCCTGCAACATTATTTTGTTGCATTTTTATTTGAGCTAATTAAGCTAAGTTATTGCAACCAAATTGGCCCTTTTAAATGATAGGATTCATATAATATCCAATAATTATAGTACACAACATCCGATTTGGACCAAACCTCTTCCTAACATTGAGTAAGACATTGAGTAAGACATTGAGTAAGACATTAAGTAAGACAATAAAATAGAATGGTAAAAAGCCACCCAGGAACCCCCCACACCCCACGCCAATTCCACCCCAACAACAAGTATACAGTATCAGTTCTCTATGTCTGACAAGTAGTATGGAGCTTTGGCTTGGAGTATTGCTTATTCATCCCATGTAACCTGTGAATCTGATAGTTTTCTTCCCTATTCAGAGAAATCTGCCATTGAAGTCTCTTGCATTCTTTTTCATAAATTAGTTTGAAGGTACCAGGTTTTGTCCACTAGGTGCCGCTGTTCCTGCTATTGCCACACCCTTATATCAATTTTGCTGGTCTTGTGTCAATTAAATGGATCACAATATTTTCTTTGCTACTTTAGGTAGAAAGCCAATAGCTTTTGCTAATGATGAAAATAAATTGTGTGCTCATCCTCTTAAGTCAAGCCAGTTGTCCATAAAAGCAATTCATTATGGTCCAAATAGAAATATAAGGAACTATATTTATTGAAGAGTATATGAATCCTATAAATTAAAATGGGCAATTTGGGTGCAGTCAATTAGCTTAATTTCTCGAAGATCAAATGATATTTCAACAAAATAATGTTTCAGGAATGCCAATCTTATTTGTTTTTTAACTACAGAAACGATTTCAGCACAATCTGAGATGGTGGGTGTCGAAATACTCTTTTTATTTCTCTCTCTCTCTTTCTCTCTCTCTCGATAGATGCAGGGACTCCCCAGTTGCCTGATGTGTTGATAGGAGAGGGACTGTACAACATTTTTACCCTGTGTGTGTGCATGCTTGTGTGTGTGTGTGCATGCTTGTGTGTGTGTGTGCTTGCGTGCATGTGTGTGTGTGTGCATGTGTGTGTGTTTCCATGCAACACGACAGACCTCTGGCATGTAGATTGTTGCCTCCGGGACCAACCAACATCCCTGGCTAAATGAATATAGATCAACAGCTATTCAAAAATCTCCAAATGGGGATCCCGAGGCAACTCTACATTCAGAAGATGAAGTCCCTGGTCTTAGATTTACTTTCATAGTCACCTATGAAAGTAAATGTCAGGGAAAATGTATGGAGTAAAAAGTACATTATTTTCTTTAGGAATGTAAGTGAAGTAAAAATAAAAGTTTGCAAAAATATAAATGGTAAAGTACAGATACCCCAAAAAACGACTTAAGTAGTACTTTAAAGTATTTTTACCTAGGTAAATGACACTACTGCTCCTTTGCGGAGCGAATCTCTGAATCTCAGATTCTATAACCTAACCTGTTTCATAAAGACTGTGTCTCAGGACGTTTCCTCCTCCTCCTTCGTACGGCCCCGGATGTGTTCCCAACATCCCAACCCAGCCTTAGGGGGTTTGCGGCCGCTCCGCGCTCTTACCCAATGTGGAGACTGACAAGGCTATTTGGAAGACGGATTATCCACAATGGCGGGAGGAAACCCATTAGGAGGGAGGGATGGAGGGAATAAACTATCCGGAGGAGAGAGAGAGAGAAAAGAGAGAGCAATCCGGTTTCATCAACGCTGGCTCCCGGCCTGTTTTATATGTTCCACCCGCTGTGCATAGTGGGGAGAGTCACGATCACTAAGGTGTGTTCACTGATGGCAGGGCCAAACGACCATTAAAGGATGAATAGCACAGAAATGCAGCCTATCTAGCTAACATCCACAAGGTTAATGTAAAAACAAATACGCTCTTGAATGTTACAACTCTGGTATGCTGTATACTGTGGACAACAGTCCAAGTCTACTCATAGGCATACTGTTAGAGGCAAATTGCTATTGGAGAAAAATAAACTAGAAGATAATTGTTCTGCTTGCGGCCATGGAACCCTGACCTGTTCACCAGACATGCTACCTTGTCCCAGACCTGCTGTTTTCAACTCTCTAGAGACAGCAGGAGTGGTAGAGATACTCTGAATGATCGGCTATGAAAAGCCAACTGAAATTTCCTCCTGAGGTTCTGACCTGTTGCACCCTCGACCACCACTGTGATTATTATTATTTGACCCTGCTGGTCATCTATGAACATTTTAACATCTTGGCCATGTTCTGTTATAATCTCCACCCGGCATAGCCAGAAGAGGACTGGCCACCCCTCACAGCCTGGTTCCTCTCTAGGTTTCTTCCTAGGTTCTGTCCTTTCTAGGGAGTTTTTCCTAACCACGTGCTTTTACACCTGCGTTGCTTGTTGTTTGGGGTTTTAGGCTGGGTTTCTGTATAGCACTCTGTGACATCAGCTGATGTAAGAAGGGCTTTATAAATACATTTGATTGATTGATTTGATTGAAATAACAAGGGGATATTGGCCTACTCTTTGAGAGCTAGAGGAGGAACACAAACCTAGAAATACTGGATGCTGCCACTGAAAAAGAGTGAGTTAAACTAGCCAATCCCATGCACTCTGCTGCAGAAAAGAAAACAGCATCCATTTCATGCTGGTCCATGCTGGTATTTTCTGGTCCATGTTGGTCTATGCTGGTCAGTGTTGGCCAGATGCTGGTTAAGCTGGTCTGACCAGCATAGTCTAGCTGGTTATGCTGGTTTACCAGCATGGTCTAGCAGGTTTTGCTGGTGACCAGCCTTCACTATGTTTTGGACACTGGTGACCAGTCTTTGCTGTGTTTTGGACACTTGTGACCAGCCTTCTCCGTGTTTTGGACACTTGTGACTAGCCTTCTCTGTGTTTTGGACACTGGTGACCAGCCTTCGCTGTGTTTTGGACACTGATGACCAGTCTTCGCTGTGTTTTGGACACTGGTGACCAGTCTTCTCTGTGTTTTGGACACTGGTGACCAGTCTTCTCTGTGTTTTGGACCCTTGTGACCAGCCTTCTCTGTGTTTTGGACACTGGTGACCAGCCTTCGCTGGGTTTTGGACACTGGTGACAAGTCTTCACTGTGTTTTGGAAACTGGTGACCAGCCTTCACTGTGTTTTGGACACTGGTAACCAGCCTTCACTGTGATTTGGACACACACCAGCTTATGCTGGTGACCAAGCTGGTCCATGCTGGTCTATGACCACGCCCACCAATATCGTATTTCCCAGCATGCTCTATTGCAGTTGATTTTTAGGATTGTTTGTTTCAATATCTTTTTTGTTTGTTGCACACAAATATAAATAACATAAATTTGTGTATACTAATCCAATCTGTTAGTTGGACTTATTGCACCCGTTACTGAAATGGTTGATCCAGTTTAGATTTGTTTAGGTTTGGGTAGTCACAATTATTTTCCTTTCTAACCCTGGCAGTCATTCTGAATGCATATTTTGGTGAAGTAAAGTTCCAATTGTTGGATATCCCCACTCTGCCTGGATTCCAATAGGAATTAAACATCACTTTGCAAGCCAGCATGATGTGACTTGATGCTGGTTTTGCTGGTGATCAGCTTATGCTGGTCACCAGCAAAAACACAGCAAAGGCTGGTCACCACAAAAACGCAGTGAAGGGACCACGAAAACACAGCGACGGCTGGTCACCAGCAACACCAGCACCTATGCTGAACCAGCCTATGCTGCTCTATGCAAGTTTTTTCAGCAGGGTAGTGAGTGTACGGCTGCTTAAAGGGTCATGCTTTAAGAATTCTTTGCTGCCAGAAACTGAAAAGTGTCTTCACAAACACAAGCACAGTCTAGTTTAGATTCGACCTGAAGTCATGTAGATTTGTGTTGTTATTATTATTGCGTCCAGTGACCTCTGAACTTAATAAGGAGGCCTTCAAATGTGTTCCCAAAGTATTTCATGCTGGTGTGTACAGTAGGACTGATGAGGGACGTTGGCTGAGCTCACACAGGAGGTGGGAGACGGGCAGCCCTGTGTTGCCCTGCAGACACAGTGGGCGGGGATGCCTTCTGTCACTTTACTTCCAGGTCACCTAGCGCCACACAGGAAAGGGCCCTGCTCTGTTTTTCTCCCTATCTCTCTCCATCTCTATCGCTATCCCTCTATCTCTCTTTCTATCCCTCTCTCGCTAACTCTCCATCTCTCTCTCTCTGTTCTCATACATGACCTGTGATACCCTTGCAGTGTGCTCATGCAGTGATCAAAGCTCACTGATCTCCTTATATTAAATCAATAGTATCAACTACTATGGATAGATGGGATGCTGGGATGCAAGTCCAGTTTGTTAAACCACAATGAAGAATTCTCTATGTTGACTTCTCATCCAATTGGTTTGTGGTATACTGAGCTCTCTCCGACTAAGACTGACATGTGTGGCCTTATATAAGGCTTATACTGTATATAGAAAAGGTAGAATGATTTTATTCATCACCATATGGACACTCCCCTCACACACACACACTTGTTTTTCTATCCCCGTTGGGACCTAAAATTAATTTCCATTCCAAATCCTATTTTCCCTAACCTTAACCCTAATCTTAACCCATAATCCTAATCCTAACGCCTAACCCTATACTTAACCCCTAACCTTAATTCTAACTCTAATTATAATCCTAACCGTAAACCTAACCCCTAAACTTAAAAGAGCCTTTGTCCTTGTGGAGACGTGGGAAATGTCCCCACAAGGACTTTGGGGGATTTCAGGTCCCCTCGAGGATAGAAGAACAAGACCACACACACACACATGCACACGCACAGACACGCGCGCACACACGCGCACACACACACACACTGTATTATTACAGTATTAGGTTTTTTCTTTTACTTTGAATATCCTCCGGGTTGGGAATGATCCCAGAATGATGAATATTTGGTATGGATGTTACAGACAGCCAAATAGTTACTCAGCTCATCTGAAGTGGCTTGGGGTGCTCAATTAATTGAATATTTCCATCCTGAGATGCTGTTACAGTACAGATGCTCATTAATGCTACTCCTTACAAGCATGTCACGTGGAATCCACAATCACCTAACACAATGCATTGCTATGGACACCAGAACGGTATTGAGACAATACATGTAAGACAATGCATGCAATGGCTATAGGTTGCCTCTCGTGACCTTGTTGCTAAATGTAGTGTATAGGTGGGATAACATTTGAAATGTTATATTTGATGTTGAATGCATGTTTGCATGGTCTTTCAGATCTGATTGTAGGCCTAATGTACAGTAGAGGCCCTCAAAATAAGGTCCCAAATCCTTTCTCATGAGCTAACTTGGAAACACAATAGAAGATGATATACACAGCTAATTCTCTAGTTCAATCAAAATGCATCATGCAGGGGATGATTTCTGTATTTTGAAAGTTACATCTTAAAACTTGTCAACAATGAAACAAATACCAAAATATTGTTTTGGGGTGGAATTTTCCCTTAAACGTGTCTATGGGTCCACACTTTTCAATGTTAAATTAATCATTTGCTTAGTGTAAAGCCTTATGTGCATATTTTCCAGTGTACCTTGCCTTTCAAGTGAATTGTGAGTTACCACCCATGACTGTATTTGTTAGTGACGGAGACATGGTTGTTGCATTCATTCATTTTCAGTCCTGTGGCCTTCACCAAGAGAGATTCTAATTGAATATGTAACATAAAAAGTACATTATTTAACACAATCAGAATGTACACATTATGCTGGCTTGCAATGTGATGTGTAATTCCTATTGGTAACCTTTGTTCTATTTCGCTTGAGAGACTATGCTAGTCACTCAATAGGATAACAATACCAGAGTAAGTTGGTTTGCGTAGGGCACTGCCTAGAGCAACAGATCACCATAAGTCAACCACATTCTCCTGGTAAAACCTTGCATAGGTACTGGGGGGCGCCCAGCTGGCAGCCACACATACTGTATGTCAGAGAGGGGGACTTCCTTAAGCAGTGCCCAGGAGGTGGCAAATCCCCTGGTGGTGTCTCTACAATAGAGGATGGTGCTGGGCAGCCAGCTAGGCTACATGCTTGCAGGATAGTGTCAACAATCCAATGTGACAACCGTTGTTTTCAGAGAGGCTTACCCTGTACTCCAAAGTCCGCTCCACGTATGCGTTTAGGGATCTCACAAGACACAGAGCGCGTACATCAGCATAATGAGGGAGGCATGTAGGGGGCATGGAGATGGACAAGGCTGTTAGCACCAATTCCCTGTTGTCGTGACCGGGGGGCAGGACCTTTGGTAGGAAGGCAGGATTAGGCCGCAGAATAACGCCGCCTTACCCGGGCCCAGGCGATAACACTCATTACTAACATATAAAGCATGGAGCTCGCCAACCCTCTTGGTAGAGGTGATGGCCACCAGAAACACAGTCTTAAGAGAGAGATGTCTATAGCGTCTAACGGTTCGAAGGGAGGTCTGGATAGTACTCCAGAATCAGATCCAAATCCCATTTGGGAACTGAGGGGGCTCTTGAGGGGCGTAATCGACGGACTCCCTTAAGAAATCTTGCCATGAGAGGCTGCCAAGTGGACCATCCTGCTCTTTATCATGACATGCTGAAATGGCTGCTGCGTATACCTTAAGTGTGAATGCAGCTCTGCCAGCATTGAACAAAGATCTCAAGAACAGGAGCACAGTTTTTATGCCGATTCAAGATTCTGGAGCAAACCCCCGGCTCCCCACACCACTGGCAGAACACGCTCTAACTTGTGTCATAGGTTGACGTGGTGGACGGGGCCCTGGCACTCTGTAAGATTTTAACTACAGAAGGTTCAAGATCTAAACCAGACCATTTTCGCTGTTCAGCGGCCAGGCCCACAGCTTTAGGAGGGAGAGCTTCGGATGCCACAATGTGCCCTCCGGCCTGTGACAATAGGTCCGGTCTCAGAGATACAGTAGTTCCCATGCTCTCCCCGCTAGGAGTGACAGTATTGTGCTGAACCAGTGGCGTCTCGGCCATCTCGGGGCAATCAGAAGGTCCTGGTGGCCCACTTTCCTGATTCTGTCCAGAGTCGCTGGAATCAGCGGGATTGGAGGGGAAGGCGAATAGCCTCTTCCTCGACACTCGTCCGGGGGGGATGAATATCGAGAACCAGAGGGGGCACTGTGTGTTCCACTCTGAGCCAAACAGATCCACCTCCACTTCCCCAAATAATCCCTACATGTGACTCACTATTCGGGGATGTAGTCTCCACTCCCCTTGCCAGTGCTCGCTCGCATTCCTTGGACACAGTCAGGTGACAATACCTTTGTTCCTTGGGATGTAAACCCTGAGCATTGAACCACCTCTGCAGGGGTCTCAAGTGTAGAAGGCCCACTTTGTATGCTATGCCATTGAATGCAAAGCGCAGGAACTTCCTGTGAGCCGGGTGGATCGGTACGTGGAAGTAAGCCTCTTTTAGGTCGACAGTGGTGAACCACTGGCCTGGGTTGATAGCCTATAGGATGCAGGATGGTTGAGAGGCCTCAAGTCCAGGACGGGGCGAAAGCCAGCATCCTTCTTGGGGACTAGGAAATATACTCCATAGAACTCACTGTGCTGTTCTGATGGTCCAAGTTGTCTGATTGCATTCTTCTCCAGCAGGGAGGCAATCTCCAGTTGGAGAGCTTCTCTTTTCAAGAAGTCAGCTGTTGTAGTTGACCAAACCCCTCTGAACGATTGTAGCCAGCATTGGGACTGGAGTTGGTACCCCTGTAGTACTGTATCCAGCTCCCAGGAACTCCACAAGCTCCTACCACTTTTCCCGATGGGCTTGGGAGAAGAGGCCGATGCCGGGGCCACACCCATCAGGATGACTGAGGTGAGCCATCCTTTTTTTCGGAGCAGAGGGACGGTGCTTGTTATGCTGCCACCTGTGCTGGTGGTGGTGCCAATGCTGACCCGGAGCCTGTTGACGTGGCTAATCAGGGCGTGGCTGGTTTGGGGGAGGGCCCAAGCGACCTTTCAAGGCAGGGGAGAGCTGAGGTCTAAACTGCAATGGTCTCTGGGTAGGGTGATGTGGGGGACTCATGAAAGACTGCAGTGTCTCTCGGTCCTTCTGCAGCTTCTCCGTTTTGTCCAAAATGGCGTCCACACCAGGACCAAAAACTTGACCTGGGGAGATTTCTTCACGGAGGCCGATATCTTTGTTTGTGAGAGCCAAAGCTGTCTGCGTGACGAGATGACTGTAGACAGGGCTTTTCCATTAGCACGTGACATCTCAACATTTAAGAGGGAGAGGAGTGTGGACACCGGAGTCATTTCAGCTATCAGCTCAGGGTCACCGTCAGTGGACAGGCGAGCTATAAGACCGTGCAGGTATGCCTGCAGCAGGGTGGTTGCATTCATGAGGCAAGCCACCATGGCCAAGGTCAGGAAGGTGTTCTTTAAGTGGTCATCAGCTGCCCAATAAGTTTCCAGAGGATAGCGGGGAGACCTACCAATGATCCTCTTGTCTGGGAGGACCATGGCTGCAACAATGGTGTCCATGACTGGGTACTGGTCCAGCTCCAACTCCTCGGGAGAAGCCATGAAGGTCCAAAGCTTGCACTGGCTTGAGACATGGAACCTTGACTTCACCTTAGCCCAAGATTGACGCAGTTAATTGGAGGCACTGAGGAATGTAAACTCTGCTTGGGCTGCTGTTAGGGTCTGTATCCAGAGCTTTCAGAACCCTAGAGAAGAGCTCCTGCATATCAGCTGATGAACAGGGCGATTCACTCTCAGCCCTCTCTGAGCCATGGTTTGCTGACCCAGAACCAGCCTCAAGAGGTCTCTTTGTTTCGGTCATTACCAGCAAGGATGGAGATAGCATCAGGATCCTGTCTTAAGTCTTCAACGGAGCCTGTCAGGCTGAGAGAGCGGACTTGCGAAGACAGAGAGGCTGCCTGGGCCTCCAACTCATCCAGAGTAGGTCCCCTGTCCTTCTTGGACTGCTTGGTGGGAGGGCCCACCGCTGAGGAGGGTTGTTTACGCTTGAGGCCGCTCCCGGAGCCTCTAGCATTTGTCTCCTTCATCATAGCTAATCGTGCATCACATAGGCGCCGGC
Organism: Brachymystax lenok tsinlingensis; assembly: GCA_030435695.1. Lineage (NCBI taxonomy): Eukaryota > Metazoa > Chordata > Actinopteri > Salmoniformes > Salmonidae > Brachymystax > Brachymystax lenok. The sequence continues at coordinate 34,152,044 of CM059802.1, read as the reverse complement.
CAAGAGTAGCACAAAACATGCAGCTGAAGGGGGAATCCACAGCCTGAATGGCATGCTCTAAGCCTAGGCACATCATACAGATGGAATGGGCATCAGCCGAAGCCAGCATTGCATTTATCGCAGAAGTATGGCATGGATAATCTTCTCCTCATCTAGACAAAAGCAGAAATACAGATACGTCTTATAGACCAGATAATAGTCTTAATAACAATAATACTATACCAGGAGTAAGTATAAAGTAGTTATGTTCTCATGGCAATATGTGAATTAAGTAATAATATATTCTATGGATATCAGAATACATTCGAGAAATTCCACTCACAATGCCTAAAATGTATGGATGTGAGGAGCCAAACTCAACTGACACAGTAACAGACTGTGTGAGGAGATGTCCTGAGAACAGACGGGCCAACTCTTGCGAGATTACGGAGGTGCACGTGCTCTAAATTCAACAGCTGCAGCTCAAGCCAGCAAGAGAGTATGCTAGCTAGGATGCGAAGCCTGGAAATTAAGGTGCGACTCGGCAATCATCCGTCCTACTTCTGTGTTTAGCTAGAGCTAGATAACACAGAGTCCCCCCTAGCCTGGGTACCCAGCCTCAATCTCCAGAGAGAAGAGACTAGCGTCCAGCTGAACCTAACAAGCAACAGGTAACGCAATTAGCCAGGAGGCTAACATGCGGACAGACAAGACAACTGAGCCTAGTGCCGTGAACAGGTTAGCCCAACCTGTTCACCCTACTTCGTAGCACGGTGTCGACCTGTAAGAAAAATCTTAACTGACGACAAAACACTGCAGAGCACTCCTGGGAGGATCAAGCTCTTCCCAGAATAGAGTATACTCTACACACTCAACAAAAACTAATCTACAGTCTTCATCCACTTCTCACTCTACTGTGTAGCCGAGGGAAGAAAAGAGGAAGTAACGCTACGTGCCCAGGTATTTATAGGGGGCACGCACATCACACCCATAGCACGGAATTACTCTGATATTTATATCTCGCCAGGCGGAAGGATATCCCATTGAGTGACTAGCATAGTCTCTCAAGCTGAATAGAACTTCTCTTTAGTATCCATTTGTGCGACGATATACTATGATATACTATGATATACTATATTCATAATTCATGTCGTTACTCAGCTATCGATGCAAATTCTTGTCCAGCATAGCTTCAATTTGGCAAAAATACATTTCACTGCCTGTGCAACCCCACATGCATAAAATGTAGCATGCGGGTCAACTTGTGCTCTCCAGCATTACAATGTACACTGAACAAAAATATAAATGCAACATGTAAAGCTTATTTCTCTCAAATGTTGTGCACAAAATGTGTACATCCCTGCTAGTAAGCATTTCTCCTTTGCCATCTGACAGGTGTGGCATATCAAGAAGCTGATTAAACAGCATGATCATTACACAAGTGCACCTTGTGCTTGGGAAACTAAAAGGCCACTCTAAAATGTGCAGTTATGCCACAGATGTCTCAAGTTTTGAAGGAGCATGCAATTGCCATGCTAACTGCAGGAATGTCCACCCGAGCTGTTGGCAGATAATTTTATGTTCATTTCTCTAACATAAGCCTCCTCCAACATTGATTTAGAGAATCTGGCAGTACATCCAACCGGCCTCACAACCGCAGACCACATGTATGGCATCGTGTGGGCGAGCGGTTTGCTGATGTCAACGTTGTGAACAGAGTGCCCCATGGTGGCGGTGGGGTTATGGTATGGGCAGGCATAAACTACGGACAACTCATTTGCATTTATCGATGGCAATTTGAATGCACAGAGATACTGTGATGAGATCTTGAGGCCCATTGTCATGCCTTTTTTAAGATATATGTGACCAACAGATGCATATCTGTATTCCCTAGTCATGTGAAAACCATAGATTAGGACCTAATGAATATATTTCAGTTGACTGATTTCCTTTAATGAACTGTAACTCAGTAAAATGTTTGAAATTGCATGTTGTGTTTATATTTTTGTTCAGTATAGTTATAATGTTTTTGCAATTACATCTGGATCAAGAGTATTTTCTCCTCTGGGTCAAATAATAATATTCAACCAGGGGAAAGGAAAAAAATGGGTAGTTGAAATTACGCATCAATAATGTATTGTATAGATGTTCAAAATATCGTCTATGCACAGAGGAGACGACGACCAAGAAAATGATATTGTCCAAATAAATTATTTCTTATTATTGCGGTTTACTCCCACTGCCACAGGGAACTAAGCATGCCACATCCATCCAGCGGCGCAATCAGATATCCTTCAGTTACTGCCTCTCTTCGCGGCGGGTAGGCCTACATCTTATGTGATATGGAGCATTGTGGCCTTAATTAAATGGGGAAATTGACGAGCTATATAATTTCTTATGACAAATTGTTGTAGAGATGACACTCTATTAGTGGTGTGCACCGCCAGCCGTCAAATATACGTTATTTTCTCCAAATAGGACAAAGGACGAGCGCTGCAATAATGGCCACGTACAGCTGTGCTGATACTGTTTCAAACCTGCCCGTTCATTTTCGAAGTCACACTGTTGGATTGATGTTAACGGTCGCCCGTGTCGTTCCTCAATTCGGAATGTAAGGACTGACCACGACTTTTGTGGACTACAGCAAAAGTAATATCACAGAAAGATTGGAATATTCTACGGGTGGAATCTTTCATAAGGTAAGAATACAACATTAGCCGAAGCATCCACGCCTAATTCACGAGGCTGTGTGATTAGATTAATTCTACAAACCTATTTCAATGATTTATGAACCAGATAAGTAGCTACTAATGCTGTTTATCAAACAAAACATAATTGCGTATTATTGCTAATTCAATGCTTAAGGTAAACTGTATTTCTCTTCACTTACATGTTGATGTCATGGCGAAACCAACCCTACGGCAAACAAAAGTCATAGACTAGAGAACCAGACTAGAATTTATATGCAAACCTCTTGAGTAAAATATAGCCTAAAATGTGCCTACATGGGAGGTCATCCTTGAATGTATTTTATTAAATGTTGATATGCCTAATTTGATGAACAAGACAGAATTCGAAACGAATTAACCGTTATCAATTGACAAGGCATGTGCGCTGTAATCGTTGGAGAAGTCATGGCTTACTGTACATTGCCTGAGTGAAGAAGCTCTATCTATGTATGATTTCATTGCAAGAACTCGGTTCAACTGTTTAAAATTACGGGCTTGAGAACTTATGAGTTTGTGAGAAGAAGATAGAAGACAATTGGATGGTTTTATGAATTACATGTTTTATGTATATGTAATTGGATCTCAGAAAGTACAACACTTTGTAAGTATAGAAAACAGTAAATTACAATACAGAAATGACTAGAAAATGGATGCATCTGTGGTTAGGTCTACAGCCTAACTACCCAAAGCTTCTGGCAAAACGTGCACAGAGCAGGTAGCCTAGCTGTTAAGAGCGATGGGCTGGTAACCTAAAAGGTCACTGGTTCAAATCCCTAAAGTGGGCATTCTGCACTTGATCAAGGCAGTTAACGCTGAACAACAACTGCTCCCTGGGCAGTTGATTAAGGCAGTCCCCCCACCTCTCTGGGCAGCCCCCCCACCTCTCTGAATCAGAGGATGAGCATTTCGGTTGAATGCATTCAGTTGTGGAACTGACTAGGTTTTCCCTTTCTTGCACCTCTTCAGTGTATCAACTACAATGGTGTCTTATGAACATCATCAATCATTTTTATCAGGCACATATTGATCCTCAGGCAGAGACTGTAGTACTTTGTCTCAACTTTTTTGTTTCCTATTGAATTGCGTAAAACATTTTTGTTGTGTTTTTGTTAAGTTATACCAAGATTTCATGTCTAATGGCAGGTAATGATTTTGCATGTCTTGGCTCTGCCGTTGCGTTGCATTGTGGCCAGTTGTTTGCACCAACCTAACTATTTAAGTATTGTCTAACAGGGCCATAAGGAAAGGGACTAAGGAACTGCTTATTGCCACCACTTTTGTCTGTAGATTACCATATATTAAACTGACAGGATATTGGAAATTGGTTGTCGGTGTGACTGAAGACCACGTTTGCCTACTGAGCTAAACCTTAGACATTATCTCTGAGAGATCCAATACACAATTTAGGTCTCAGGCATGGTGTCAGAAGAAGCCCGACTGGTGAACTGGCTCCACTACATTCACTCTTCCTTTCAATCTTGGCACCAGTGTTACTGACCATGTACCGTCCGGACTGCAATCGTCTGCTAAGCAATAGCCTAGACGTTGGGTCTTTCAGCCAACGGCAAGGTTACTCATCACAAGAAACAGGTGAATTAACTAACTCATATACCACATGTATCTATATATCATTGATAAGCCTACATCTGAGCACTAGCACAAACCCTTACTTACACACACCTGAACATGAGCACACCTTTGAAAACAAAGACCAATATACTGAACACAAATACTATTTACAAATACACATTCAAGTACACACTTGAATACAATTATACATGCAATCATACACCAAATTACATGTAGCCTATGCATTTGCACCTGACTTGAGAATATTCCATATCATACACACCTGAACAGAAATTAGACAGTTCCTAGTCATTCAGTAGTATTAATTAAGGCAACTTATGAATCATACACACAAGCTTGTCACCTGCCGCCCCTCTGTTTTAAATATTTTAACTAGGGCATTGAGGACTCTGATTATTTTTTAGACGTGTGAATTACGGGGTGCAGGTGCACTAGATAGCAAGGTAAATATAGTAAACTAAAACTGAAATTTAAGCCCAAACTAATCATGAAAAAACAATTTAGTCAACTGAAATAAAATAATTCACTTGTTTCAAAAACAAAAACTGTACTGAAACTTTTATCTTTGACTCCAAAATAAACTAAAATACAATAAAAATCAGTATGAATTATGTTCAGTTTTAGTTTTCTTTTCTATTCTTTGGGCAAAAAGCAAATGTTTTCAAGCTTTTTGGGGGATTTTCAAGCTACTGATCTGTCTGTGAGGACAAGTACAGGGAGTAAACATTTAATGAAACACGGACAGGAACAGAATACGGACAGCATCTGGACAGGGGAAAACAAAAACGACAATGCTGACACAGGGATCTAACGGAGGAACAGACAGATATAGGAGGGGCAATCAACAAGGTACTGGAGTCCAGGTGAGTCCAGCGAGCGCTGATGTGCGTAATGATGGTGACAGGTGTGCATAATGAAGGGCAGCATGGCGCCCTTGAGCGCCAGAGAGGAAGAGCAGGAAGAGAGGCGTGACAGTACCCCCCCCCCTCTAGGGACGCAACCCAGCATCCCACCTGGGCGAACATGACGGGCCGGCCGAGATGTGGGCGCTGGACAAGCCGGCGGAGGCGTGGGAGCTTGACGAGCCGGCTGAGGCATGACGTGGGATGTGAGCCTGATGAGCCAGCTGGAGCGTGGGAGCCCGACGACCCGGCTGAGGCATGACGTGGGATGTGAGCCTGATGAGCCAGCTGGAGCGTGGGAGCCCGACGACCCGGCTGAGGCATGACGTGGGATGGGCGCCTGCCGAGCCAACCGAGGCAAGGAAACATCTTGAGTTGGCAAAGGCGTGGAAGCCCGATGAGCCAGCTGAGGCACCCCCGGTTCCTACGGCAGCGGCACCCGGACCCAACGTCATCAACAAAAAACAAAACCCTCCCTGATGCAACAAATAAATATTGGTGTCAGCATTCTGTGAGGACAGACGCTGGAGACGAGAAGCAAGTACAGGGAGTGAACATTTAATGAAACACGGACAGGAACAGAATTCGGACAGCGTCTGGACAGGGGAAACAAAAAGTCCAGGTGAGTCCAGCGAGCGCTGATGCGCATAATGATGGTGACAGGTGTGCGTGACACTGTCAGGTCGAGCGCCAGAGAGGAGGAGCGGGAGCAGGCGTGACACTGTCAGGTAAATGCTGCCAGGAGATGGTGATGTTTCAAATAGGCCTAGCTTGTGCATCACTATCACTAGCTAATCTCAGTTAACCCGGAACTAAGGTATTGTGTAATTGGTCAGCTGCTCGATTAAGTTCTGGGTCCATACATGTTAAGAGAAGTGATCAAGAAATGCTAGAACAAGGAGTGGAAATGGAACGAGAAGCTCCACCCTCTCTCTTTGCAAGTTTGGGGCCCGAATTTCCGTTCCCCTTCCGAAATTCAAAAGATGTTAACACCTGCAAAATCGTGATTTGTCAAAATAACCAGTGACAAAAAAACAACATCGGAACTACTGCAGCTCGTCATAACTTTGTTGATATCATTATCAACCTACTGCATACCTATTCAAATATACATTTTAGTGTGCAGGGTGTGCTATCAGCATGCTAACACTCATTAAGACAGACTGGTAGCATCGCTAGCATTCACTGGTGGAAGTAACATTTGAGTGTAATGGAGTTCACTGGTGACTATGACATGAATTTACAGGTAACTGCAAAAATAATGGAAACACTTGAGTAAATGAGGGATACTAAGTGTATTGAAAGCAGGTGCTTCCACACAGGTGTGGTTACTGAGTTAATTAAGCAATTAACATCCCATCATGCTTAGGGTCATGTGCTGGGCAGGCCATTATTTTACCTACCATGGCTAAAAATGCCCCCATCCACAGGGCACAAGTTGTCACTGAATGGTTTGATGAGCATTAAAACGATGTAAATCATATTCCATGGCCGTCTCAGTCACCAGATCTCAACTCAATTGAACACTTATGGGAGATTCTGGAGTGGGGTCTCAGCTGAGACAGCCTTTTCCACCACCCTCAACAAAACACCAAATGATGGAATTTGTCATGGAAGAGTGGTGTCGCATCCCTCCAATAGAGTTCCAGACACTTGTAGAATCTATGCCAAGGTGCATTGAAGCTGTTCTGGCTCATAGTGGCCCAAGGCCCTATTAAGACACTTTATACTGGTGTTTATTTAGGCAGTTACCTGTATATCATTCATGACATTTGGACGGGAGCTATATTTACGGTGATAAAACAACAAAAACTGTATGTCGTTATTGCTTGAATTCAGGCGTGGCTGAACTGCTTTTAATGGAGAAAGGTTGGTGCGTACCCAGCTTCTGTGATTTTTGTTGAAAGCTCTGCTTCCGGTGCGTGGACCTATTACTGCCGATTATAAAACGATAAAAACACAAAAATATAATAAAGTTGGCGGAGATGACACTTTAGGACAGATGGAAGGTCAAAAAATGAGACCAGGAGAACATCGTGGGGAATCATTGTACATGGATGAGGTCTGCCAAGCTTTTCAAATGTCAAAGGAGGGCTCTCACAGAAAAAGTGTGAATACCACTGCCAACCTAGCCGCTGGCCTTACCACACGCTACTGGCAAATACTTGACTCCATGATGGTAGTAAATGGGTCATTCTACAGAAGTGGTGCAAATTGGGGGTTGGGAAAAAAATCTAATTTGTATCCTATTTTTTCTAATTTTAAGCACACATGTCGTCCAACATATGTCAGGTAGACATACATTACCAGTAAAAAGTTTGGGCACACCTACTCATTCAAGGGTTTTTCTTTATTTGTACTATTATCTACATTGTAGAATAATAGTGAATAGATCAAAACTATGAAAGAACACATATGGAATCATGTAGTAAAACCCAAAAAGTGTTAAACAAATCAAAATATATTTTATATTTGAGATTCTTCAAAGTAGTACCCTTTGCGGCAGGTAGCCTAGTGGTTAGAGCGTTGGGCCAGTAACCGAAAGGTTGCTAGATGAATCCCCGACCTGACAAAGTAAAAATCTGTCGTTCTGCCCATGAACAAGGCAGTTAACCCACTGTTATTAGGCCGTCATTGTAAATAAGAATTTGTTCTTAACTGACTTGCCTAGTAAAATAAAGGTTAAATAAAAATTAAAAAAATTGCCTTGATGACAGCTTTGCACACCCTTGGCGTTCTCTCAACCAGCTTCATGGGGAATGTTTTTCCAACAGTCTTGAAGGAGTTCCCACATATGCTGAGCACTTGTTGGCTGCTTTTCCTTCACTCTGCGGTCCAACTCATCCCAAGTCATCTCAATTGGGTTGAGGTTGGGTGATTGTGGAGGCCAGGTCATCTGATGCAGCAAACATTTGACTGGTACTGTATGTTTTTCGAAAAATGTTCTAATTAATATACAATGAAAATATGAAATGTCTTGAGTCAATAAGTATTCAACTCATTTGTTATGGCAAACCTAAATACATTTTGCTGAATAAATTGCAGTTACTCCACAATACTAACCTAATTGACAGAGTAAAAAGACGGAAGCCTGTACAGAATGAAAATATTCCAAAACATGCATCCTGTTTGCAACATGGCACACAAGTAATACTGCCAAAAATGTGGCAAAGAAATTCACTTTTTGTCCTGAATACAAAGTGTTAGGTTTGGTGCAAATCCAACACAACACATTTCTGAGTCCCACTCTCCATATTGTTAAGCATAGTGGTAGCTGCATAATGTTATGGGTATGCTTGTATTCGTTAACTTCTTAGGGAGCGGCTGCATAGGTGACGGTTTTGGAGAGCCTGGCATGCCCAAAGTAAAATGCATGCCACTCAGGCCCAGAAAATAGGATATGCACATAATTAGTACTATTGGATAGAAAACACTCTGAAGTTTCTAAGAGTGTTAAAATGATGTATGTGAGTATAAGAACTGATATAACAGGCGAAAACCAGAGGAAAATCCATCCGGATTTGCAGTTTTTTTTTGTAAATGAGCATCTTCTCCATTGTGCCTATTGCATACAACTTTATGTAGGACTGAGACTGCAGTACCTATGGCTTCCACTAGATGTCAACAGTCTATATACAAAGTCTGGGAATTCTAGGAGTGACCAGAACAGATAGGAACAGGAAATTGTCAGGCGACCACTTTTGTAAACAAGGTTTGACGCGCGAGATTGTGAACGCGCACCACTTTATTTTTCTTTCCTATCGTTCACGTTATCGTCCGGTTGAAATATTACAGCAAATATACCCAAAAGGATACCTAAGGATACATTAAAAAGGATGTTTGATTTGTTTGTAGAAAGTGTATAGGTATAATTTGAACGTGTTCTCTTCACGGTTCAATGGGCGACTCAACGGTGGATTTTATGATCATAACGCGCGCCAACCAAATGGAGATTTATGAATATAATAAATGACTTTTTCTAACAAAAGAAGCATGGATTGTTTTCGTTGGACACTTGGGAAGCCCTCAGCAGAAGTTCATCAAAGGTAAGCGATTTTATATTAGCGATTTTATGCGTTTTGTGAGACCCGTGTTGGGTTATGGATTTATGCTAATGCATAAATATTAGAGGTGCTACCCTCAAACAATCAAATGTTGTGCTTTCGCTGTAAAGCCTTTTTGAAATCTGACAGCGCTGTGATATTGCCAGGAATCAGAGCTTTTGATGACTATGCAACACTTGTATATTGATGAATGTTTAATAATTCAACTTTTGGATTTTGAATTTGGCGCCTCACATTTCATATAGCGCCCCACCACTCCGTAAGTAGTTAAGGACTGGGGAGATTATTTGTCACATGCTTCGTAAACCACAGGTGCAGACTAACAGTGAAATGCTTACTTACGGGTCCTTTTCCAACAATGCAGAGTTAAAGATAAAAAATGTAATAAAAAATTGAAATAGTGACACGAGGAATAAATATTCCGGGTAAAAACGAATAACAATAATGAGTAAAAATAAGATATATACAGGCTATATACAGGGAGTATCAGTAGGGGTACAAGGTAATTGAGATAGCTATGTACATATAGGTAGGGGTTAAGTGACTAGGCACTTAACTAGGATAGATAATAGACAGTAGCAACAGCGAATGTGGTGAGTGTAAAAGTGTGTGTGTGAGTTTGTGCATATGTTATGTGTGTGTGGGCGTATTTAGTGTTTGTGTGTGTACAGTGCATTCCAAAAGTATTCAGACCCCTTGACTTTTTCCAACATTTTTTACATTACAACCTTATTCATAAATCTACACACAATACCCCATAAAGCAAAAGCAGGTTTTTAGAAAAGTTAGCAAATTTCTAAAAACAGAACAGAAAAACCTTATTTACATAAGTATTCAGACCCTTTGCTAAGAGGCTCGAAATTTAGATCAGGTGCATCCTGTTTCCATTGATAATCCTTGAGATGTTTCTACAACTTGATTGGAGTCCACCTGTTATAAATTCAATTGATTGGTCATGATTTGGAAAGGCATACACCTGTCTATATAAGGTTCCACAGTTGACAGTGCATGTCAGAGCAAAAACCAAGCCATGAGGTCAAAGGAATTGTCTATAGAGCTCTGAGACAGGATTGTGTCGAGGCACAGATCTGGGGAAGGGTACCAAAACATTTCTGCAGCATTGAAGGTCCCCAAGAACACAGTCGCCTCCATCATTCTTAAAAGGAAGAAGTTTGGAACCACCAAGACTCATCCTAGAGCTGGCCGCCAGGCCAAACTGAGCAGTAGGGGGAAAAGGGCCTTTGTTAGGGAGGTGCCCAAGAACCCAATGGTCACTCTGACAGAGCTACAGAGGACAACCATCTCTGCAGGACTCCACCAATCCAGACCTAGCAAGTTGAGAGCATGATAAGTTAAAGACCAAATTTATGTGGTCTTGAGTGGTCTCAAGACCAAGACCACTAGATCAAGAGTCCATTGGCCCTTTCTTAAATTTTAAGAAACTCCAGTAGAGTAAACTATAGAGTACAGTAGAGTACATTATAGTAGAGTACAGTACAGTAAAGTACAGTAGAGTAGGTTACAGTACATTATAGGGGTGTGAACATTTAAACGTTAAAATGTTTGAGCAAAATTGGGACGTTAACATAAAAATAAATCCTTAACCGAAAAACGTTATTTATTTTTTTCTTCACAAAATTTAAATCACAGTGCAGTTATCACAAAACTACCACTAACAGGTCCCAATCATCATAATAAAGGGAAAATGTAAATTAAACAAATGCCTAACGCAGCAATGCTGTAAAGTTGGGAGATATGCATCTTTCAAAGGATTTGCCACAGATATAAAGTGCTCCGCACTTTATCACCATTAAGTTGGAAAAGTGGCAGAGAAAGGCAAGCGACAGCAGAGAACAGCCTGCTCTGCCCTGAGTCAGTATATAAAGTCTGCTGCTGCGCTGTGCTTTTAGCTGACCCAATGTTATAACGATTGGTGCTTTGTAAACATGCTGAAGTACGGACTGACTACTGGGAACTTCATCAGCAAGCTGTCAAACTATTGCAAATGAGTGACAAGCTACACACTGTTTATCAGTGCAGTACCTAACATCCTTACACTCTTAGAGAATAGGTGCTATCCCCATAGGACAACCCTTTTTTGGTTGCAGGACAACCCTTTTTTGGTTGCAGGGAAACCCTTTTGGGTTCCATGTGGAACCTTTTCTACAGAGTGTTCTACATGGAACCCCAAAGGGTTCTACCTAGAGCCAAAAAGGGTTCTACCTGCAACCAAAAAAGGTTCTCCTATGGGGACAGACGAAGAACCCTTTTGGGGTAGCTACTGTAGCTTGCTAAAGTTCCATCCCTGTGTACAGGTTAGCGTTTTTCGTCATGAATCTTGTTCTGGAGGCAGTTCAGTTCTGCAGAGTGGTCACTAGCTGGCACAGCCACAAAATCATAAAACCTAATCCTAACCTTAACCCTGACCTTAACCATACTGCTTAGCCTCCTAACCTTAAATTAAGACCAAAAAGCAATATTTATAGCGAATTTTCACTTTGCAGCTGGCCTATCTAAGGGGAAGTCACTCAGTTCTGCTTCCAGGACAAGACTCATGACAATAAACATCAACCTGCCCCTGTATTTGTCAGTGAAGCTAGCTAGCTAGCTACCAGGCAGGCTACAACAAGCAAAATCAGCTTAGGAAATCACTGGTGACCGATATACTTGCACACATGTTGTGCAGGAGTAGAGAGAAGTCATTTTGTCATTTTGTTTTCTCACTGTCTATCAGTGTGCATCTGTGTCTTTCCCAGTGCCCGTGTTTCATAGCGAGTGAGTCGTGCCCATGCCATAATGGCACAGATACAAAGATGAGACCTCTATACACTCATGGGTTAGTTTATGATGTAGACCCATCTAGTACCGGGTCGGACCCCACTTTGCCTCCAGAATGGCCTGAATTCTTCGGGGCATTCTACAAGGTGTTGGAAACGTTCCACAGGGATGTTGGTCCATGCTGACGTGATGGCATCACACAGTCGCTGCAGATTGGATGGCGGTACATTCATGCGGCGAACAGCCCGTTCCATCTCATCCCAAAGATGTTCTATTGGGTAGAGGTCTGGGTACTGAGCAGGCCACTCAAGTAAACTGAACTCGCTGTCATGTTCCAGGCAATATTTTTTCCATTCCTCAATTTCCCAGTGTTGGTGATTGCGTGCCAACTGGAGCCGCTTCCTCTTGTTTTTAGCTGATAGGAGTGGAACCATGTGTGGTCGTCTGCTGCAATAGCCCATCCGTGACAAGGATCAACGAGTTGTGCATTCTGAGATGTCGTTCTACACACTACTGTTGTACTGCACCGTCATTTGTCTGTTTGTGGCACGTCTGTTAGCTTGCACGATTCTTGCCATTCTCGTTCGACCTCTCTCATCAACTAGCTGTTTTCGCCCACAGGACTGCTGCTGACTGGTTTTGAGTCCGAATAGCTTTTGAACTCCCCCAAAATATTTGTCATAATTTGCTCTTTTATGATTGCTTAATCAATAGAGACTACACCAACGCACAGGACATACTTTTGCTCTGTGCAAAGTTGAGGATTTGATCATTTATTAACTGTCAGCGTGTCTTCAGCACGACCTACAGTCCCTAATGACTCAATCAAGTACTTTATCAACCTGGAATGAAGTGTTGCCGATCACTCTGCATCAGAGATATCATATTGGGATAATCGTTTATCACAAGTTGATTATTCGTCGTTCAATGAAGATGAGTCAGATAGATTGCATCTTGGCTTCTGAAGGACTAATTCATCCCACTTGGTGAGAGTGCTGTGTCTTCACATCTGCTACCTGCCTGCCTGCCTGTAGTGGATGACTCAGCGGGCCACGCCAGCTGTAATTCCTAAACTGTCTCTGACTCCCCCATCCTGGAGACAGGCTTTGTACTCCATGACACTACACTATTCTGCACTATTCCAAAAGGGGAAGATCAGTTAATACCTTGAAATAGTAAGCCCCACTCTGCTTCCATTCAGGCCCAGTCGCTCACATGGACAATGGGAGTGTCAGATAACTTCCAGTAACAGATAATGCTGATGATGGTACGCTGAAGTGGGCTGTTTGTATGCATGGGAGGATGACGCTGTAGTCAGCCATTTGATAGCACTCCAAGAACACTCGCCACAACACTCTGAGGCCTTGTACTTGAAACAGAAAATGGCACCCCTAAAGATGTCACAATTGTACTACAGTGAGGGGAAAAAGTATTTGATCCCCTGATGATTTTGTACGTTTGCCCACTGACAAAGAAATGATCAGTCTATAATTTTATTTTAGGTTTATTTGAACAGTGAGAGACAGAATAACAACAAAAAAAATCCAGAAAAATGATATAAATTGATTTGCATTTTAATGAGCGAAATAAGTATTTGACCCCCTCTCAATCAGAAAGATTTCTGGCTCCCAGGTGTCTTTTATACAGATAACGAGCTGAGATTAGGAGCACACTCTTAAAGGGAGTGCTCCTAATCTCAGTTTGTTACCTGTATAAAAGACACCTGTCCACAGAAGCAATCAATCAATCAGATTCCAAACTCTCCACCATGGCCAAGACCAAAGAGCTCTCCAAGGATGTCAGGGACAAGATTGTAGACCTACACAAGGCTGGAATGGGCTACAAGACCATCGGCAAGCAGCTTGATGAGGTGACAACAGTTGGTGCGATTATTCGCAAATGGAAGAAACACAAAATAACTTTCAATCTCCCTCGGCCTGGGGCTCCATGCAAGATCTCACCTCGTGGAGTTGCAATGATCATGATAATGGTGAGGAATCAGCCCAGAACTACACAGGAGGATCTTGTCAATGATCTCAAGGCAGCTGGGACCATAGTCAACAAGAAAACAATTGGTAACACACTACGCCGTGAAGGACTGAAATCCTGCAGCGTCCGCAAGGTCCCCCTGCTCAAGAAAGCACATATACATGCTCGTCTGAAGTTTGCCAATGAACATCTGAATGATTCAGAGGACAACTGAGTGAAAGTGTTGTGGTCAGATGATACCAAAATGGAGCTCTTTGGTATCAACTCAACTCGCCGTGTTTGGAGAAGGAGGAATGCTGCCTATGACCCCAAGAACACCATCCCCACCGTCAAACATGGAGGTGGAAACCTTATGCTTTGGGGGTGTTTTTCTGCTAAGGGGACAGGACAACTTCACCGCATCAAAGGGACGAGGGCCATGTACCGTCAAATCTTGGGTGAGAACCTCCTTCCCTCAGCCAGGGCATTGAAAATGGGTCGTGGATGGGTATTCCAGCATGACAATGACCCAAAACATACAGCCAAGGCAACAAAGGAGTGGCTCAAGAAGAAGCACATTAAGGTCCTGGAGTGGCCTAGCCATTCTCCAGACCTTAATCCCATTGAAAATCTGTGGAGGGAGCTGAAGGTTCGAGTTGCCAAACGTCAGCCTCGAAACCTTAATGACTTGGAGAAGATCTGCAAAGAGGAGTGGGACAAAATCCCTCCTGAGATGTGTGCAAACCTGGTGGCCAACTACAAGAAACGTCTGACCTCTGTGATTGCCAACAAGGGTTTTGCCACCAAGTACTAAGTCATGTTTTGCAGAGGGGTCAAATACTTATTTCCCTCATTAAAATGCAAATCCATTTATTAAAATTCTTCACATGCGTTTTTCTGGATTTTTTTGTTGTTATTCTGTCTCTCACTGTTCAAATAAACTTACCATTAAAATTATAGACTGATCATTTTTTTGTCAGTGGGCAAACGTACAAAATCAGCAGGGGATCAAATACTTTTTTCCCTCACTGTATGTATGTACATGGTCTGAGAGACCCTATGACCTAACCTGTGTCATTGATAAATTGGAGACCAGTGTCTCTTAAACCTCTTAGGGAGCGGCAGCCGAGGTGTCGGTTTTGGAGAGTCTGGCGTGCCAAAGTAAAATACCTGCCACTCATGTCCAGAAAATAGGATATGCACATAATTAGTACTATTGGATAGGAAACACTCTGAAGTTTCTAAAACCGTTAAGATAATGTCTGTGAGTATAACAGAACTGACATAGCAGGCGAAAACCCGAGGAAAATCCATCCGGATTTGCAGTTTCTTTTGTAGATGACCTTTTTCTCCTGGCTGCCTATGGGATTTGCTGTTATCTAGGACTTAGACTGCAGTACCTATGGCTTCCACTGGATGTCAACAGTCTTTAGACAGGGTTTCATGACGTTAGGTTGAATTAGAAGGCAATAAAAGAAGAATTTAGACGTGGACCCAGGAAGTAAATAGAATGACATCCGCGTTCACGGTCTCGCGCTCTCTTTGTTTTTTTCCTTTCTTATCGGTCAGATTATCATCCGGTTGAAATATCATAGTAAATATACATAAAAGTGTACCTAAGGATACATTATAAATTATGTTTGATTTGTTTGGGCAAAGTTGATAGGTATAGTTTGAACGCATACTCTTCACGGTTCAATGGGCGACTCGACGGTGGATTTTCTGAACATAACGCGCCAACCAAACGGAGATTTATGGATATAATAATTGACTTTTTCTAACAAAAGAACCATTGGATGTCTTCCTTGGACACTTGGGATGCCCTTAGCAGAAGTTCTTCGATAGGTAAGTGATTTATTTTAGCTCTTATATGGGTTTTGTGAGACCCGCGCTGGATATGAATTTATGCTAATGTAGAAAATATATGAGGTGCTATCCTCAAACAATCAAATGTTGTGCTTTCGCCTTAAAGCCTTTTTGAAATCTGACAACGCTGTGATATTGCCAAGAATCAGAGCTTTTGATGACTATGCAACACTTGTATATTGATGAATGTTTAATAATTCAACTTTTGGATTTTGAATTTGGCGCCTTACATTTCACCGGGTAGTGTCGGGAACGGGGCGCTAGCACCCCAGCGCTCCTTAATGATGCTTAAGAGGTTAAACAGCACAGTAAAAACAGGCGAAGGGTAATCTGATCCTAGATCTTTCATTCAGGGCAACTTCTGACTAAGCTCTACTATATCTGGTGCCGTTTATCAGCTGTTCGCCATTCACTCATAGGAGGCATTGTCTTGCCTTCATGATAATGTCATAAGCATGTCATAATACTCCATAACGTGTGACTTATGTCAGTAAGCTGCCATTAGTTTCTAAGACATATTTGTCAGCTTTCATGACATTATTCAGACTCATATTTACATTTCAGCAATACATGTTATTAACTTCCTAATGGGACCTCCATTATGGCAGTTCACACAGGTCAAATAGAATTGCTTGGAAACACAAATGTCAGTTCAACTAAAATACATTATATAGTACAACTTTTTATTGTATTGTTCTGGGTTTTGCGGTTCCCTTTCAGGTTTTCACTCAATGTTACCACAAAATGGGAATATCAGCTGGGAACCACTCCCTGACTAGACAAGTGATTTCTCTTTTTGAGTGTGGCATTTTGCTATTTTGGCTCACTTCCCTAGCGGTAGGTGAAAAGCTCTCTTTGGATGACCAGAGCCTCTCAGTGACTTAATGAGTCTCTCCTGGGGCCAAAGCAAAGTGCTTGTTGGGTTTTAGGGTCGCGAGGCTTCACGGCTACGGGGGTGTGAGGGCGGCGCTTCCGGTGTAGACGCCGGCCTGCTGCGGCACGGAGCGTTCGTCTTTTCCGACAGCTCTGGAGAGACCGGCGCTCTCGGCCTAGGCCTATGCGTCATGCTGATTGGCGGCAAGGCACCGCGGGCGTGCGCAGCTCTCCCACCCCAACTCACAAACCGATGGGGAGATGTAGGTCAGCTTCACATTCAAACACACACACCTCTGTTCTGTCTCTCCAAACACACTGACCTGTCTATCTGTCTGTCTCCTATCCTTTTGTGTGATATACTGTCTCCATCAATTTACTTTATATCCTGTCTCTTTCTCACTCTCTCTCTCACTCTCATTAACTCACACATGTATTCACTTACTCTCTCTCTCTATATATATACAGTACCAGTCAAAAGTTTGGACACACCTACTCATTCAAGGGTTTTTCTTTATTCTTGCTATTTTCTACATTGTAGAGTAATAGTAACGACATCAAAACTATAAAATAACACATATGGAATCATGTAGTAACCAAAAAAGTGTTAAACAAATCAAAATATATTTTATATTTTAGGTTCTTCAAAGTAGCCACCCTTTGCTTTGATGACAGCTTTGCACACTCTTGGCATTCTCTACACCAGCTTCATGAGGAATGCTTTTCCAACAGTCTTGAAGTAGTTCCCACATGTGCTGAGCACTTGTTGACTGCTTTTCCTTCACTCTGCGGTCCAACTCATCCCAAACCATCTGACCAATAAAATGTGATTTGATTTGAGTTGAGGTCGGGTGATTGTGGAGGCGAGGTCATCTGATGCAGCAGTCCATCACTCTCCTTGGTCAAATAGCGCTTACACAGCCTGGAGGTGTGTTTTGGGTCATTGTCCTGTTGAAAAACAAATTATAGTCCCACTAAGCGCAAACCAGATGGGACGGCGTATCGATGCAGAATGCTGTGGTAGCCATGCTGGTTAAGTGTGCCTTGAATTCTAAATAAAGCACAGACAGTGTCACCAGCAAAGCACCCCTACACCATCACACCTCCTCCATGCTTCACTGTGGGAACCACACATGCCGAGATCATCCGTTTACAAAGACACAGTGGTTGGAACCAAAAATCTCAAGTTTGTACTCATCAGACCAAAGATTTCCACCGGTCTAATGTCCATTGCTCGTGTTTCTTGGCCCAAGTCTCTTATTATTATTGGTGTCCTTTAGTAGTGGTTTCTTTGCAGAAATTCGACCATGAAGGCCTGATTCACGCAGTCTCCTCTGAACAGTAGTTGTTGAGATGTGTCTGTTACTTGAACTCTGTGAAGCATTTATTTGGGCTGAAATCTGAGGTGCACTCTAATGAACTTATCCTCTGTAGTAGAGGTAACTCTGGGTCTTCCTTTCCTTTGGTATTCCTCATGAGAGCCAGTTTCATCATAGCGCTTGTTGGTTTTTGCGACCGCACAAAGTTCTTGCAATTTTCCCAAATGACTGACCTTCATGTCTTTAAGTAATGATGGATTCTTGTTTCTCTTTGCTTTTTTGAGGTGTTCTTTCTATAATATGGACTTGGTTGTTTACCAAATAGGGCTATCTTCTGTATACCACCCCTACCTTGTCACAACACAACTGATTGGCTCAAACGCATTAAGAAGTAAAGAAATTCCACAAATTAACGTTTAACAAGGTACACCTGTAATTGAAATGCATTCCAGGTGACTACCTCATGAAGCTGGTTGAGAGAATGCCAAGAGTGTGCAAAGCTGTCATCAAGGCAAAGGGTGGCTACTTCGAAGAATCTAAAATCAAAAATATATTTTGATATGTTTAACACTTCTTTGGTTACTACTTGATTCCATATGTGTTATTGCATAGTTGTGATGTCTTCACTATTATTCTACAATGTAGAAAATAATAAAAATATAGAAAAACCCTTGAATAAGTAGGTTTGTCCAAACTTTTGACTGGTACAGTATTTATCTCTACCCCCCCCCGTCTCACTAAGCTTCACTGACACATTTGCAAAGCACTAAATTACTCATCCAAAGAGTAGGAGGACGTGGGACTAAATGTTGGCTCCTTATGCAACACTTTGTTTGAGACCTTCATTGAAATTATTTTGATAGGCTACTGGGCTTCCACGTTGCCGCAAACAACGCTGGCATTGTATTTATTTGTTTAATGAAGTGAACAACATGTTAGACAGTGTGTTTATATTACAGATACAGCATAATTTGATACATCATTTGGCATCACTCTGTATCTGGTTCTTATGTCGGTGCAAATACTGCAATTTATTTAATCTATACTCAGTGATATTATGGCTCGCCAGCATTTTCCTTGGGATATAGCCATATGTAAACTGTATATTTATATAATGAGTTGTTGATTAAGCAGGTCCACTGACTGGAAATATTGATGAAGCCAGACTGATATCAGATGATTTGTGGACTTTGGCTTTGGGGGATGTTTGGCCTGCAGACTTGGGCTGGCGCGTTACTGCTTTGGCAATGTCGCCAGCACACAAAAGTCTAGAGAAAAACTGAAACATGGACAAAGAGGAGACTTTTAAATAGCACTTTGACAGTCCATCAGAGTTGGACATTCTACCTTAAGCTCCCGAATGGCTAATACAGACACCACAAATTGGGAGTACAGATCCAGCTGCAGAACAGCGCCCCTGGAAGTATGTAGGGCTTAAGTGACTCGCTCAAATGCAGGAGAGGCTATCTGTGATCTACCTTGGCCAGTTCATCTCCAATATTGTCCAGCACGGGATTCAAACTGGCAACCTTCTGGCTTCTGGTCCATTTGTCTAACCTCTGACTACCTACTGCCCGAGATCAGAGGAGATGTGAAAGAGGAAGCACCCCACTACAACTGAAACCACATAATGATAACTTAGCCAATACCCCATGTGTCTGTCCATTCCCTTCCACATCTCTGAAAGAGCCTGTCAAAAACAGACCAGGTTAAAAAGATTGTAGACAAACAATATGTGTAACTTTGACGAATGACTTACAAACTATACTGAACAAAAATATAAACCAACATGTTTTTTATTTTAAATTGTTATTTATTTCACCTTTATTTAACCAGGTAGGCAAGTTGAGAACAAGTTCTAATTTACAACTGCGACCTGGCCAAGATAAAGCAAAGGAGTTCGACACATACAACAACACAGTTACACATTGGAGTAAACAAACATACAGTCAATAATACAGTAGAAAAAACTAATCTATATACAATATGTGCAAATGAGGTAAGATAAGGAACGTAAGGCAATAAATAGACCATGGTGTCGAAGTAATTACAATATAGCAAATTTAACACTGGAATGGTAGATGTGCAGTAGATTAATGTGCAAAGTAGAAATACTGGGGTGCAAACGAGCAAGATAAATAAATGAAAACGGTAGGGGATGAGGTAGTTTGTTGGGCTATTAACTACTTAGGGAGCAGTGGGGCGCCAAATACAAAATCCCAAAGTTTAATTATTAAACATTCATCAATATACAAGTGTTGCATAGTCATCAAAAGCGCTGCTTCCACCGTCGAGTCGCCCATTGAACCGTGAAGAGAACGCGTTCAAATTATACCTATCATATTTCTCCAAACAAATCAAACATCCTTTTTAATGTTTCCTTATCATTTTATGTATATTTACTATAATATTTCAACCGGATTGTAGCCTGAACGATAAGAAAGGAAAATAAAGTGGAGCGCGCCCGCAAAATCTTGTTGACATCTGAGCTCCCTTGACCATATTCTCTTCCTATCCATTCTGGTCAGGGCTACCATTTCCTGGCTTTGTATAGAGACTGTTGACATCTAGTGGAAGCCATAGGTACTGAAATCTCGGAGCTGGTTGCCTTTGAAATCAATAGGAAGACTCTCAAACAGAGCAAAGGTCACAAAAAACTGTATTTCCGGATGGATTTTCTTCGGGGTTTTCGCCTGCTATATCTGTTCTGTTATACTCACAGACATTATGTTAACACTTTTAGAAACTTCAGAGTGTTTCCTATCCAATAGTACTAATTACGTGCATATCCTATTTTCAGGGCCTGAGTGGGAGGCATTTTACTTTGGGCATGCCAGACTCTCCAAAACCGTCACCTCGGGAGCCGCTCCCTAAGAAGTTAACAGATGGGCTATGTACAGGTGCAGTGATCTGTGAGCTGCTCAGACAGCTGGTGCTTCAAGCTAGTGAGGGAGATAAGTGTCTCCAGTTTCAGTGATTTTTGTAGTTCGTTCCAGTCGTTGGCAGCAGAGAACTGGAAGGAAAGGCGGGCAAAGGAGGAATTGGCTTTGGGGGTTACCAGTGAGATATACCTGCTGGAGCGCGTGCTGCTATGGTTACCAGCGAGCTGAGATAAGGCGGGGCTTTACCTAGCAGGGACTTGTAGATGACCTGGAGCCAGTTGGTCTGGCGACGAGTTTGTAGCGAGGGCCAGCCGACTAGAGCATACAGGTCGCAGTGGTGGGTGGTATAAGGGGCTTTGGTGACAAAGCGGATGGCACTGTGATAGACTGCATTCAGTTTGCTGAGTAGAGTATTGGAAGCTGTTTTGTAGATGACATCGCCGAAGTCTAGTATCAGATCGAGGATGTAAAGTGTTGGTCCCATGTTTCATGAGCTGAAATAAAATATCCCAGAAATGTTCCATACTCACAAAAAGCTTATTTCTCTCATTTCTGGTCCACAAATTTGTTTGCATACCTGTTAGTGAGCATTTCTCCTTTGCCAAGATGATCCATCCACCTGACAGGTGTGTCATATCAAGAAGATGATTAAACAGCATGATCATTACGCAGGTGCACCTTGTGCTGGGGACAATAAAATGCCACTTTAAAATGTGCAGTTTTGTCACACAACACAATGCCACAGTATGTCCAACCGGCCTCACAATCACAGACCAGCCCAGGACCTCCACATCCGGCTTCTTCACCTGCAGTATCATCTGAGAACATCCATCCGGACAGCTGATGAATCTGAGGAGTATGTCCGTCTGTAATAAAACTCTTTTGTGGGGGAAAAGTCATTCTGATTGGCTGGGCCTGCTCCCCAGTGGGTCGGCCTGGCTCCCAAGTGGGTGGTCCTATGCCCTCCCAGGCCCACGCATGGCTGCTCAACTGCCCAATCATGTGAAATCCATAGATTAGTGCCTAATTTATTTATTTCAATTGACTGATTTCCTTTAATGAACTGTAACTCAGTAAAATGTTTGAAATTGCATGTTGCATTTATATTTTTGTTCAGTATAGTTATGTTTTTGCAATGACATCTGGATCAAGAGTCTTTTCATCTCTGAGTCAAATAATAATATTCAACCAGGGGAATGAAAAAAAAATGGGTAGTTGAAATTACGCATCAATAATGTATTGTATAGATGTTAAAAATATAGGCTATGCACATAGGAGACGACGACCCAGAAAATGATATTGTCCCAATAAATTATTTCTTATTATTGCGGTTTACTCCCACTGCCACAGGGAACTAAACATGCCACATCCATCCAGCGGCGCAATCAGATATCCTTCAGTTACTGCCTCTCTTCGCGGCGGGTAGGCCTACATCTTATGTGATATGGAGCATTGTGGCCTTAATTAAATGGGGAAATTGACATGCTACATAATTTCTTATGATAAATTGTTGTAGAGATGACACTCCACTAGTGGTGTGCACCGCCAGCCGTCAAATATACGTTATTTTCTCCAAATAGGACAAAGGACGCGCGCTGCAATAATGGCCACGTACAGCTGTGCTGATACTGTTTCAAACCTGCCCGTTCATTTTCGAAGTCACACTGTTGGATTGATGTTAACGGTCGCCCGTGTCGTTCCTCAATTCGGAATGTAAGGACTGACCACAACTTTTGTGGACTACAGCAAAAGTAATATCACAGAAAGATTGGAATATTCTACGGGTGGAATCTTTCATAAGGTAAGAATACAACATTAGCCGAAGCATCCACGCCTAATTCACGAGGCTGTGTGATTAGATTAATTTAACAAACCTTTTTAAATAATTTATGAACCAGATAAGTAAAATTCATCCTGATTGGCTGGGCCAGCTCCCCAGTGGGTCGGCCTGGCTCCCAAGGGGGTGGGCCTATGCCCTCCCAGGCCCAGCCATGGCTGAGCCCCTGCCCAGTCATGTGAAATCCATAGATTAGGGCCTAATGAATTTATTTCAATTGACTGATTTCCTTATATGAACTGTAACAGTAAAATCTGTGAAATGTTTGCATGTTGAGTTTAGATTTTTGTTCAGTGTAATATTGCTCAATTGCTGCTCCCACAATAATTTCAAATCAAGATTTTCGTTAGAATTATGCTCTAAGTGCATCTCATGGGTAAGTTTGGGAGGCAGCTGTGACCTGGGCATTTGGATAAGGCTGGGTTTACATCATTATGAATGTCTTAGCCTTCTGCTTATAAAAGGACTCCAATGGCTCCAGCCTGTCTGTAGACTCAATTTATTAGGTGCCACCACTTGCCCCTTTTTGCTTATGCTATTGGTCATCATCATTCTCTACAGGAAACACAAGAATCTCTGCGAAAGCTTTTAGCTGGCTTTCTCCATGACCTGATTCACACTATATGGCTGATATTTCCAGCACGGTTCCAGTAAATATGGTGGATGTGTAACAAGATCAGCCCAGTACAGCTCGGCTTGGCTCGGCTGGGTTGGCCCTATAATGGTATTCAGGCTGCTCTGTGGTTGAATTTGTGCTGCTCTCAGCCTATTGTTTGTGTGGTATGTCGGAGTTGGGTATGCTCTGACAGCAAAAAGACATGCCCAGAGTTATAGGGATAGTTCGCAATTTTGGAAATGCCCTTTATCTACTTCCCTAGAGTCAGATTAACTCATGAATACCAGTTTTATGTTTCCGTCTGCAGTTTGAAGGAAGTTGCTAACTAGCGTTAGCACAATTGCTAACTAGCGTTAACGCAATGACTAGAAGTCTACAGGAACCGCTAGCATGCTGTAGACTGCTAGTTAACATGGGTTCTCAAAACTACCTCTTCCTTCATACTGGACGCAGATACATAAAAATAGTATCGACAAGTTCATCTGACTCTGGGGAAAATCCCCAAATATCCCTTTACGCACAGTTCCCCATTTTGGCATGGTTTCCATGGTTATTAATATACAATGCAAAGAGGCATAACTGTGACATGTGATCTTTCAACATAGCCACTAATCTGACACTGAATAGTTTGTGGACATTCACATTCAAGCTATGGGTAGGGCCCTATACAATCAGTTTTATGTTTTCTCCAATTTTTGCTCTCAAAATCACACTTTTTAAATAGAAAAACAACAACATTTTATGTTGTAAGTCCACAATGATTAAATAAATATCAGGGGACCACTTTTGAGGTCTGGGGAAAAATGTGAGATATATATATTTTTTGATTAGTTGCCGTTTAATTCCAGTGTCACCTAGCAAGAGGCCATTTTTAGCAGTGTTTTTGTAGTGCACATTTGATGGTAGAGTCTACAAAACCAAAACCCACTGGATTGATGCAAATAATAATGGTATCATTCTGCCAGGTAAGCATCAGCTACTTTGTAGTTAACATTTAATTGAGAAGGTTTTTGGGAAAGCCTTTCCATCTACCTGAAGATTTTTCATTAGCATCATTGCTAACGCCTACACAAAGTGGGTAGAACCACACACTGCACATACACAGATGGGGAATTCTCCTTGTCTCTTCAGAAAGTTTCAGGAAATATGACCCAGCTAGTACATTTGGTTCCTTGGAAGTTGTGGGAACGTACCTTTTTGGTTTCCCATTAGTTCTAGGAACGAAGCCATAAGTGTCCAGACTGGTAAAACTGAATGTTTTTTAATTGTTCTACGAACGGAAGTTAACATTTTGCCTGTTCTTTAAATAGAACCATAAGGAAACCTGTAGAAAACGTTAGGTGTGTTAGCTTGTGCTACGGCAACAGTGTGAGACCAATCAGGTCCCCAAGGACTAGAGTTGCCCATCCCTGCTTTAAATAGAACCACGAGGAAACCTGTAGGAAACGTTATGTTGAAGTACTGAAATTCCCACCTAAGAAACATATGGTTCTCTGAACGTTATGTGCTAGCTGGGTATCCTGCACAATTCCCAGAACACTTTATGCAAAATAACCATAGGACAACCACGATCTCACCAAGCTCTAAGAAACATATGGTTATCAGAACGTTATATGCTAGCTGGGGAATCACTGATGCATTCTGTTCACTTGGGCAAATTAGTAAATTTTCAAAACATTTAGTTGATTCCCTACTAAGTTCAATACAGTTTTGAATATTGTTGAATTCTGTTTTAATGTCTGGATTCCATGATTCTGTCTGCATTCTCCACATTGCAGATTTCATAGGGCTCTATAGAGCCCCACAGTGGCGGTGTCATAATAACCATAAAGGAAAATGGTTCCAATCATTTTTCAGCCATTTATTTTCTCCATAAGGGATTATAGAAACGCTTAAAATAAGGTCTGTGCTTCGTGTAGTCTTACCCTGGCGTGACGTTTTGATAACCATGTAAATCTCTCTCGGACAAGGTAACTTTTATCAATATATTCGGATCTATATACTCTCAGATTAAAAAATGCTAACTAGCATCAAAGTAGACTTCATGAAAGCGACAAATCCCTGCAAGCTCCTGTATCTTTGCTAACAGTTGTTGTGTCAATTTAAAACTTGCACAAGACAGTTCACAGAATTGTCCATTTAGAGAAATGTAACCAATTTATTAATTACTACATTAGCAGCTAATTAGCATGTCATTTGGGGGTAAATACAGGCAAAGATATTGATTAAAGTATTTTGTGGTGCCAGACACAATCTGAGAGAGAGAAATAAGAGGTGAAAGTAGGTGGGATGGCAGCAGTCTATCATACATTATAATACACCTGAAGAACAGTCACTAAACTTTCCTGATAGCAAGTCCTGGAGAGACTATGAACTAAAGGAATGTATAAGACCTACGTATTGCAAATGCTTACTGCAGCCTGCCCAGATGTCTTAACAATATACGTGACTGGAAATATTTTCTCAAATTAACTGAATATTAATGTCAACTTCAGAATTCAATTGTGTGTTGACAATCCCTACAGTAAGCTAAGCGGACTACCGTCAAACTTCTCCCAATTAGTAACCTCATGCGGTGCTAGCAGTACACTACCATACCGGCTGTCATCAGTAGGGCTGTGAATTTCCAAGGACTTCAATATACGATATTATCACAATAGTTAGTGTTGCGATTCTATATATATCACGATTTATTTACAATTCTATAAGTATTGCGATTCTATGTTCCAAACATATTGCTCACTATATGTCTGCTGCAGAGGGACAAGAGAGAGACATGATAAAACAAGTTTTGATCAGACATATAGTGCTAAAAACATATTGGCTCAACTATAAAAGGAGAAATACCAGAGTTTTGGACAAGGTACAAACGGCTAGCGCTAGCTAACGTTAACTACCTAGAAGAAGAAAAAAAGAGAAAAAAATAATATACTTTATATTTTTTATTTTGAGAATCGATACTTAGAATAAATATAATCTTGTCAAAAATAATATTGTGATACTCTACTGTATCGATTTTTCCCACCATCACTAGTCATCAGTATAATGACATGGTTCTGACATTGACTTGACTGCCTGCAGTGGTGTGCTGTCTCATAACCAGCAGTGGTCCAATAAGTGCTTGCTAAATGGGAATTAAGTCAAATATCAACCAAAACTTGATGTTAATCTGATGTCTTTACCCAGTAGTTTCCCTTAGTGTAGAATGTAGTTGGTTGATTGATTGAGTGATTGATTGATTTAGATTATTAAAAACACAGTACTCTGTAACATAACATACACTATATATTTAAAAGCATGTGGACACACTATCAAATTAGTGGATTCGGATATTTCAGCCCAACCCGTTGCTGACAGGTATATAAAATCGAGCACACAGTCATGCAATCTCCATAGACCAACATTGGCAGTAGAATGGCCTTACTGAAGAGCTCAGTGATTTTCAACGTGGCACCGTCATAAGATGCCACCTTTCCAACAAGTCAGTTCGTCCTGCTAGAGCTGCCCCAGTCAACTGTAAGTGCTGTTATTGTGAAGTGGAAACGTCTAGGAGCAACAACGGCTCAGCCACAAAGTGGTAGGTGACACAAGCTCACAGAACGAGACTGCTGAGTGCTGAAGCGCTTAAAAATCATCTGTCTTTGCTTGCTACACTCACTACCGAATTCCAAACTGCCTCTAGAAACAAAGTCAACAAAATAACTGTTCGTTGGGAGCTTCATGAAATGGGTTTCCATAGCCGAGCAGCCGCACACAAGCCTAAGATCACCATGTGCAATGCCAAGCGTCGTCTGGAGTGATGTGAAGCTCACCGCCATTGGACTCTGGAGCAATGGAAGCGCGTTCTCCAGAGCGATGAATTACACTTCACCATCTGGCAGTCCAATGGACGAATCTGGGTTTGGCGGATGCCAAGAAAACATTACCTGCCCTAATGCATAGTGCCAACTGTAAAGTTTGGTGGAGAAGGCATAATGGTCTGGGACTGTTTTTCATGGTTTGGGCTAGGCCCCTTAATTCCAGTGAAGGGAAATCTTAACACTACAGCATACAATGACATTCCAGACGATTCTGTGCTTCCAACTTTGTGGCAACAGTTTGGGGAAGATTTTGGAATGAGATGTACGACAAGCAGGTGTCCACATACTTTTGGTCATGTAGTGTATCTTTTTGCAATGCAACCCTGAATGTAAAGCTCAAACCGAAAGCTAGCGCCACAACAACAATGCAACAGCTGTTGGAGGCAGGAACTCGGATAAGTTGGCTAGCCTTTGTACGAGAGGCATGAGCGATGACATGTCACTCATTTTGAGTGTCTCTCCTTGGGGTACGGCCCAGAGCACATCACTCTCCGGACAACAAAACAGACAGGAAATAGAAGTGAATTGACAACACTCTCCAGCTGCGCCAAGTGTTTTACGCTTCACTGTGGTGTGGGGGAAAACGGATCTCCTTTCTGTATTCTCTCTAGCAAGGGCAATTTGACTGAGAAAATAATACTGATCAGCTGATCAAAGAGTATAATGCAGTGTACACATACCTGCAGATGGCTGATGTGAAAAGAGTGGCAAGTGGATTTCTTTGAGGCGTTATGCTGTTCATACAGACATTTTATGGGAAACGGAGTTGATTGACACATTGTCATATGTCCTATTACCATACTGGCCATATCTATTATTGGGAATAAATGTGATAAAAATGTATTCAATACAGTAGCATCTTGGTATGCTACTGTATTGAACTATACAATATACTTTACAGCATCGCCAGTTTGAATCAGGAGAAAGAACTGGATTTTGTGTTACTGGCACCATTTCATTATTTCCAGATTGTGAAATTCCCCAAGTTGGGGCAAATTGCAGGACATGTCAGTGAATGGTGAAGCCTACCTTAGAGCATCAGTAGCCTACCGTAGAGTCTAGTTTTGGATTCAGCCAATGAACCTAATAGATGGTCGAAATTGTAAACTCTGCTGGAGTGGGTGGTCAAATTCTCTTTGGTTGCACATGAAATTAACCGGCCTTCGCTTGCACTATGTTCACCATAAGTGTTTTACAATGAGTAGCCTATCAGTTGATTGTTAAAACTGAATTTGAATTGTTATATATTGAAGTAATGTGAATGTTAACTATTACTCCTTTATCACCTCTCTTTGTATCCTTCTCCCCTCCTCTTTTCTCTTCCTTCTCACCCTCTCCAGGCCTGTTAGTGACACTGGCTGGGCTTGGCCACTCCTCCCCAGTCTCTCGCCCTCCTTCACCCTCCCCTTCTACTCATTCTCTCCTGCTGCTGCCACCACCATGCCCTCTGTCCCCTGCTGCACCACCTATCCTGTGGAAAGTGCCTGTCCGCCCCGGTAGGATGCCCGAGTCGCCCTGCTGTGCCCTGCGCCCCCTCCTGCCCGCCTCCACCACTACCACCGCCGTTACCTCCTCCTCCGCTGTGACCTCTCCTCTCGCCATCACCGCCGCCCCGCCTCCCAATGGCGTCGTCCCCGCGCTCCGCCATGGATGAGGATGAGGTGAGCGAAGTGATCAGCACTAACGCGCTGGCCTGGCTGGTGTGCTCGGCTGTGTCCATCCTGGCCAACGCCTGGGGAATCCTGAGCGTCAGCGCCAAGCAGAAGAAGTGGAAGCCGCTGGAGTTCCTCATCTGCACGCTGGCCGGCACGCACATCCTCAACATGGCCATCCCCATCACCATGTACTGCGTCATCACCCTGCGCCGACAGCACTCCAGCTACCAGTGGAACGAGGGCCTGTGCAAGGTGTTCGTGTCCACCTTCTACACCCTGACGTTGGTCACCTGCTTCTCAGTCACCTCACTCTCCTACCACCGCATGTGGATGGTGCGCTGGCCCGTCAACTACAGGTATGTGTGGGGAAGAACTGCCGTCTAGTTTGACTGCTTCTCTCTTGCTGTGTGTTGTTGCGGGTGGGTGGACTCTCTTGTGCGAGTGTCCCGTATCTGTTCCACTGGTTTCTTTTTTTTAAATAATATATATTTTTTCATTTTATATTTTTCTCACTCCATATACAAACTTATACATATGAACAATAACTTACAGATGCACACAAACAATGACTACATTTGTTTGTCTGGTTTCTACAGATGCTGTGAAAGGTTGCACGTCCAAAAGAAAAGTGTAAAGGCATACAGTGCATTCGGAAGTTATTCAGACCCCTTGACTTTTTTCATTTTGTTATGTTACAGGCTTATTCTAAAAATGATTAAATTATATTTTTTCCTCATCAATCTACACACAATACCCCATAATGATGAAGCGAAAACAGGTTTTTATACATTTTTCCAAATGTATATAAAAAATAACAGAAATACCTAAGTATTCAGACCCTTTGCTATGACAGGTGCGTCCTGTTTCCATTGATCATTTCTACAACTTGATTGGAGTCCTGTGGTAAATTCAATTGATTGAACATGATTTGGAAAGGCACACACCTGTCTATATAAGGTCCCACAGTTGGCAGTGCATGTCAGAGCAAAAACCAAGCCATGAGGTCGAAGGAATGCCCGTAGAGCTCCGAGGCAGGATTGTGTCGAGGCACAGATCTGGGGAAGGGTACCAAAAAAGTTCTGCAGCAATTTTGGTCCCCAAGAACACAGGGGCCTCCATCATTCTTAAATGGAAGAAGTTTGGAACCACCAAGACTCTTCCTGGAGCTGGCCGCCCGGGCCAAACTTAGCAATTGAGGGAGAAAGGCCTTGATCAGGGAGGTGACCAAGAACCCAATGAATGGTCACTCTGACAGAGCTCCAGAGTTCCTCTGTGGAGATGGGGAAACTTTCCATAAGGAAAACCATCTCTGCAGCACTCCACCAATCAGGCCTTTATGGTAGAGTGGCCAGATGGAAGCCACTCCTCAGTAAAAGGCACATGACAGCCTGCTTGGAGTTTGCCAAAAGGCAACTCTTTTGCCAGAATACCAAGCGTCACATCTGGAGGAAACCTGGCACCATCCCTACGGTGAAACATGGTGGTGGCAGCATCATGCTATGGGGATGTTTTTCAGCGCCAGGGACAGGGAGACTAGTCAGGATCAAGAGAAAGATGAACGTAGCAAAATACAGAGAGATCCTTGATGAAAACCTGCTCCAGAGCGCTCAGGACCCCAGACTGGCGCGACGGTTCACCTTCCAACAGGACAACGACCCTAAGCACACAGCCAAGACAACGCAGGAGTGGCTTCGGGAAAAGTCTCTGAATGTCCTTGAGTGGCCCAGCCAGAGCCCGGACTTGAACACAATCGAACATCTCTGGAGAGACCTGAAAATAGCTGTGCAGCGACGCTCCCCATCCAACCTGACAGAGCTTGAGAGGATCTGCAGAGATGAATGGGAGAAACTCCCCAAATTGTAGCGTCATACCCAAGAATACTTCAGGCTGTAATCGCTGCCAAAGGTGCTTCAACAAAGTACTGAGTAAAGGGTCTGAATACTTATGTCCTGTAAATGTGATTTTTTTAATTTATAATACATTTTCAAAAGTTTCTTAAAACCTGTTTTTGCTTTGTCATTATGGGGTATTATGTGTAGATTAATGAGGGGGGGAAAATGAATCAATTTTAGAGTAAGGCTGTAACGTAACAAAATGTGGAAAAATTCAAGGGGTCTGAAGACATTTTGGAATTCACTTTATATACAGGGGCCGCCATTAATTTAGCTTTTGGTCCCACTTTTTTTTAAGTGGTGCTAGTACCTGTCTTAATGGTGATTGGACAACAATGTAAAGCAAAAATAGAAAAGGTGCAGTGTAATTGGTAGACATTGTTACTTAGTAATTACAACCGTTACACCTGTTCATGGGATTGCAAAGTGACATTTTGTCACGCATTAGATAAACCACAAATTATTAATGACCTTCAAGTAGTCTAGAATTAGCGTAATCTACATTGTGAGTTTATTTGCGCATCTACTAACAGCTAGCTATAACAACAGTTGTACAGTAAATGTTGTTTTTCTACCAGATGTTCAAGTAATTCAGTGCAGCCTCCCTCTGACAAAGCATTCAGCTACAGCGACATAATATAATTTAGCCAAATATAGCCTAGGCTACATTATCTCTCCCCCCAGAATACATAGTCATACTCATCCTTTCCAACCATGCCAATCAACATATCAAATCTGACTGAGTATATGATGGACTTGGATTCGTAGGGTTAGAGAAACGGGAGAGTTAGTGATGCGTTCCCAGTGAATTCACTTTATCCTGGACACATCTGTTAGTGTGGAATCCAGGTAATCCCATGTGGGGCTAGACTTGCTAGACTGTGAGAGCATCCGCTGCATCACTTCCATCCAGCTCCATCTGGCTTCCACAACCATCAGAAGTAATGTGATCCTTGTTGGCGCTACTTGAACAACACAGGAACCATGTTTTAGGTTTAAAGTCGGAAGTCCAACTTATCTGAATGATCTGTTCTGTGCCTTTTCTACCTTATGTGCCCCTCAATAAAGATGTTTCAAATCTCAGACCTACAAGTACATTGTAGGACTAGTAGAAACCTGGCTGCGTTTTAAAGCCACAATTTGTAACTGCGGTTCGTTTTTTAAAATATAAATACATATTTTTCTCCCCAATTGGTAGTTACGGTCTTGTCCCATCGCTGCAACTCCTTTACGGGAGAGGCGAAGGTCGAGAGCTGTGTGCCCTCCGAAACACAACCACGCCAAGCCGAACTGCTTCTTGACACAATGCTCGCTTAACCCGGGAAGCCAACCGCACCAATGTGTCTGGGGAAACACCCTACACCTTGCGACCTTTTCAGTGTGCATTGCACCCGGCCCGCCACAGTAGTTGCAAGAGCGCAATGGGACAATGACAACCCTGTTGGCCAAACTCTCCCCTAACCCGGACAACACTGGGCCAATTGTGCACCGCCTCATGGGTCTCCCGGTCGTGGCCGTCTGCGACACAGCCTGAGATCGAACCAGGATCTGTAGTGACGCCTTAGACCACTGTGCCACTCAGGAGGCCCCAACTGTGGTTCGGTTTTGACAGTTATTTGAATAACATTAAAAGTGAAGTTTGTGCTTTTAATTTCTAAATGTCTGAATGTTATTATTGTTATGCAAATCTGTCCCCATGTTGAACATCAAAAAGTTCATAACAATGATTTGTAGATGACTGCATCTCAAAAGCGATGTAATTGCAGGCCAAGTGCACATGAACAAACACATTTTAGTGTGCAAAAACCGTACTGCAAACCAAATGAGTTTGGGGGTATCAAACCAGCTTAAGAGTAAAATTTCAACCACTTTGAAACTGAACGCCATTTTAGAATGTCAGAATCAGCCCAATGAAAACAGGGAGATGGATACTGTGTGTTGATGACAATGAGAGGAATCAAATGGTGTGTATTTATAAGGATTCTCTAAATAGCCCTTCCTGTGCACAGATAATTTATTCTAGCTCCTATTGTCAAATTGTCTACAGATGTCCAGATCATAGTTAACGAGGCCAATTTTCCAGCTCAGCAAAGACAAGGTTTTTGCCAAAAAATACAATTAACAACATTTTTGTTTACCCAACAAGCGGCGCTTGTCCTCAATTATCTTTACCTAATATAATTTCAGAGTAGCTGAAGCTATGGGTTTGTGTCCAAACAAATCATCCCAAATTGTTGTGAAACCTGTGTACAGATTCTCTCTCTCTCTCTCTCAAAAAAGAGAGAGGGGGGATAGAGAAAGAGCAAGCAAGAGTCAGTTATAGACCTGAAGCTTGATTCACAATTACATTATCCATCTTCAGGTGAAACAGATTAGGTGAAACAGGTGAAACAGATCAGAGTGTGACACTTTCATCTTTCACCTGAAACAGACCCGTTTTCCCCTTTTGAGTGCACATGGCCGCGTCCTTTACCTGACGTGAGCATACTGAAGGCCTGAATAATGAATTTTGCCATTGTACTGGAAACAAACGCTTCAGCATCTGTTCTCAGCAGCCAGTGCTCACTATCTCTCAGGAGTTTTTTCTCTCTCTCTTTTCTTCCTCCCTCTCTTTTTCTAGTAATAGATTCAAGCAGCTTGATGACGTAAATCTCTCTCTTTGCTCCCACCTCAGGCACTTTGAGGAAAGTCTAGCGATCTGTGACTCGGAGCAGCTAAGAGACCCACTTCTTTAGCACAGTGATAAAGGCATATTAATGCAAACATGGCGGACCCAGGGCTGCTGCCTTTCTCTATGCATTGTTCACATAGCACAGACCAATTCAATTCAAAATCTACCATTATATATTTTGTAATACTGTATACTTTACTTCATTTTGTGAGGTTGTTGTCATTCTCTGTGCAAAGAAACACGTACAATGTCTCTGTGAAGCGAGGGGGATTAATCAAAGGATGTGAATGAGGGTAAGAGGAGATGAGAGAAGAGGGGGATGGACGAGGCTGGCTTTGATCTCTCCCCTGAAAGAAAGCTTGGGTTTACTGCCAAAACTCCTCTCGGACAGTTGTGGTAGGCATCCTCAGGAGGGGCATCCTCAGCTGGAGTAAAATCTACCTGGATACTCTTGAGTCCCTTTATACCGTAGCCACTTTCTAAAAACAACCCCCCAAAAATCATACAATCGGGTATCCATAAGTAAGCCACCCAATAGTGGCCTTTGCAACATAAACTGTCTCATGATGTCTTCAATTCTTTCTAGTTTAGTCAATGAATTTCAGGGCTCTGTTTAATCGAACTCGCATTGGTGTATTTAGACAGTGGCTCGAATCATGGTAAAATAAAATCACTGAATTATTTTGGGTACATTAAAACCACTAATGCTTCCTGAGACTTCACTCACAGGTAGATGCTTTTCAGTGTCAGGGCTTAGTTCAATCTGTTAAACTGAAGCATTACTGATTCTGCCATAGAGATGTAAAGGTAATTTCCCATTGAGCCGAGATATGCAGCGTTTACCGTGAATGTGGTCTTTAAATTTCAATCATGTTGTAAACCTGAAACTTCTGCGATGCGGATCGAATAGAGCCCTAAGAAGTGCAGCAGTTTTTAAACCATGACACTGCATCAGCATTGCTCCGGCAGGTTCGATTTGAATTCCAGACTCAGTCTTTGTGCAGTTGAACTTTCTGAATGTGCTTTCATGTGCTGCAACTGTGTGTGTGTCTTAGTTCAGGTAAAGCCTGTGTCACCTCTCGTAGATGTGTTAAAAGGAAAAATGCCCCAGCCTCCTGCAGTATTTTTTTTATGTGTGCCATGCACATAGCAAATGCATACTACCAGAGAACATTGCTGGGCTAAAACAATTACTTAGAGGTGAGGGAGAACCCTTTAAATAGACCAATGAGACAAATATACCAAAGGGCATGGCAATGATCTGGGTCATCAACCAACGATTTCTATTGATTTCCTCTCCTACTCTCTATCCAATTGAATGGTGTTATTCATAGAATGATATTGAAATGATGTGCATTAAGTAAGTCTATTCGTGTAATATTGATTTGATCGTAATCAAATTCTTTCAGACAGATCCTTATAATATCATGAAGCTCATGTAGAGGTTTAGATTTGTGGCAGTTGTATTATCGTGTCCTCTGTTGATGTGGAGTAGATCTTCAAACATCCCCCCTCCTCTTCCTCCCCCAAGTTGAGTCTAAAAATAGGAATCAAGTAGGAATTAGACATCACTTTGCAAGCCATGTGGAGTGTGGTTTGCAGAGCCAGGAGTTTCAGACCACAGTTTAAGGGAATAACTATGACATCAAATATAGGATGATGTTATTTACAATCCCCCTCTTCCTCCCCCATGTAGGTTGAGTAATACCAAGAAGCAGGCGGTGCACACGGTGATGGGCATCTGGATGGTGTCCTTCATCCTGTCCACGCTGCCCGCCGTGGGCTGGCACGACACCATCGACCGCTTCTATGCCCGCGACTGCCGCTTCATCGTCACGGAGATCGGCCTGGGCTTCGGCGTGTGCTTCCTGCTGCTGATTGGCGGCAGCGTGGCCATGGGCATCATCTGCATCGGCATTGCCCTCTTCCAGACCTTCGCCATCCACGCGGGCCACAAGGCCGACAAGAACAAGTTCAACGTGCCCACCATCGTGGTGGAGGACGCGCAGGGCAAGCGGCGCTCGTCCATCGACGGCTCGGAATCACTCAAGACCTCGCTGCAGATCACCTACCTGATCAGCGGCATCGTCTTCATTTATGACTTCCTCACCGGCTTCCCCATCCTGGTGAGTTCAGCTTCGTTTTAATAGTGGTATGTACAGGATACACATGGTATATACCGTCCAATGAAATGCTTACTTGCAGGTTCCCTCTCGAAAACGTAACAACAATAAGAAATAATAAAATATAAGAATAAGAATAACCAGTAAATGGCTCTCTGGTAGAATATAATAAAATGTTTAGCATAAGTATAAATATAGGAAAGGCACTCAACAATTGATAGTAGAATATTTGCACGTGTGCTGGGAAAGGGGGGATTGGAGAGCAGATGTTTAAACTGTGCAGTATTTAGCAGTAATAAATAAAAATCTAGTAGCAGCAGTTGTGATGTGTGTGTTGCATGAATGTATATGTGTGTATGTGGATGTGTGTGTGTGTGTGTGAGTGAGTGAGTGCATGTGTGCTAAGTTGCAGAAATCAGAGCAGGTGGTCAGTCCAGTTCAAGTGTTCAGCAGTCTGATGTCTTGTAGGTAGAAACTGTCTGAGCCTGTTGGTATCAGACCCGATGCTCCGATACCGTCTGCCCAATGGTAAGAAAGTGAACTGTGGCTGTGGTCCTTGATGATGCTGTGGGACTTCCTCATGCACCGTTTTTAGTGGATGTCCTGGAGGTCCTTGCGATTGTGGCCGGAGCAGTTTCCATACCAGGCCCGTGATGCAGCTGGTCAGGGCGCTCTCGATGGGTGCAGCGGTAGTATTTGGAGAGGGGGCATGCCAAATTTCTTTAGCCACCTTAGGAAGTAGAGGTGGTGTTGAGCCATCTTGACAAGAGTGATGGTGTTGTGTTGTGGTGGTGTTTTCACGGTTAAAAATGTGTGTGTGTGTGTGTGTGTGTGTGTGTGTGTGTGTGTGTGTGTGTGTGTGTGTGTGTGTGTGTGTGTGTGTGTGTGTGTGTGTGTGTGTGTGTGTGTGTGTGTGTGCGTGCGTGCGTGCGTGTTTGTGTGCAGAACATATATGGGTTTTATGCAGCCTTACCCCATAGTCCCCCCGCTCCACATAGGTTAGATGTATTGGATGGTTATACAGTCTGTTGCTAAAACTGTATAATACAAATAATAATATAATAATACATAAAAACTCTGTGCTGTAGCTTAATCCATTTCTGCCGTTGGTAAAGGGTGTAATGGTTCACCAAACACGGTACGTATTGCGATTTTGGGGTCACGGTTCGGTTATTGGTACAAAGGGAGAATTACATGCCATTCACAATGTTCAGCATTCACAATGTTCCTGGCATTGTCTGTTGTGACTCTGGCATTGCCTGTTGTTTCCACTCTGCGTTCATAACCATGTGGGAGGTGGGAATTTACCAGTTGTGAAGTCGTAAATAGCAGTTGGATGCATTCAAGTTATTTTAACTCGTTGAGAAATGCCAATTGGCTATCATGAATGTAAACAAATTATAGAGTTGAAAAACCACATTAATAGATAGCTTTTGTTTTTGTTGCATTTAACTGCCAAAAATGCTGTTATAGAGGCCATTTCCTTAGTATGTCACGTCAGAGGTCACCATGTGGGAGAAGTGGGTGCTCAAGATGAGTTTCCCACAAGTAATTACCAGTTGGAAGGCCGTTCAAGTGGATTTTTCCCAGTTGTATGTGGTAAATACCCACTTCCATCTTGGTTACGAACACACCATGACACTGCCTCCTTCAGTGTCAGATGCGCACTTACGATTCTCATAAAGGGGGTGTGCCTATAGCACAGTACATCTCCCATTCCAGGTTAATGTGATGGGCTGTCACTGGTAAGTAAATGCAACACAGGGTTCATTGGCCAATTCATTGAAAACTTCGGCTTTGGCTTGCTTCTTTAGAGCAGGTACTACCTGTTTGCTGAAATGGGTGCAAGGGAAGTTCATATTGTGTTTTGAGCACTTTCAAGAGTTGCTGACAACCACCGGACAACCACCGAGTGGATGATCCGTGGCAAGTGGATAAACCGCCTCTACCCTCCATTCTATTGACGAACGTGCAATCACTGGTCCCCACAGTGACCGTACGTACATATCCCAACCAGAAGCCATGGATTAGAGGCAACATCCGCACTGAGCTAAAGGCTAGAGCTGCCGCTTTTAAGGAGTGTGACTAATTCAGACACTTATAAGAAATCCTATTACTCCCTCCGATGAACCATCAAACAGGCATAGCATCAATACAGGACTAAGATTGAATCTTACTACACCGGCTGACGCTCGTCGGTTGTGGCAGGGCTTGCAAACTATCATGGATTACAAAGGTAAAAGCAGCCGCGAGCTGCCCAGTAACGCGAGCCTACCAGACAAGTTAAATGCCTTCTATGCTCGCTTCGAGACAAGCGACACTGAACCATGCATGAGAGCACCAGCTGTTTAAACAGGTTAACATTCACAAGGCTGCAGGACCAGACGGATTACCAGGATGCGTACTCAGAGCATGGGCTGACCAGCTGGCAAGTGACATCACTGACATTTTCAACGTCTCCCTGACCCAGTCTGTAATACCTATATGTTTCAAGCAGACCACCATAGTCCCTGTGCCCAAGAACACCAAGGTAACCTGTCTAAGTGACTATCGCCCCTTAGCACTCACATCTGTAGCCATGAAATGCTTTGAAAGGCTGGTCATGGCTCACATCAACACCATAATCCCAGACACCCTGGACCCACTCCAAGTTGGATACTGCCCCAACAGATCCACAGACGACGCAATCTCTATTGCACTCCACATTGCCCTTTCCCATCTGGACAAAAGGAACACTTACGTGAGAATGCTGTTCATTGACTACAGCTCAGCTTTCATCACCATAGGGCGGCAGGTAGCCTAGTGGTTAAGAGCGTTGGGCCAGTAACCGAAAGGTCCTGTTTCAAATCCCCGAGCCGACTAGGTGAAAAATCTGTTGATGAGCCCTAGAGCAAGGCACTTAACCCTAATTGCTCTGTCTGGAACTAAAAGGCTCCTGAACAGCGTCAAGCCACAAGACTGCTGAACAGTTATTCAAATGGCTACCTGGACTATTTGCACTGGCTCTATTAACACTCACTGGACTCTACTCACACATACTACATTGACGCTCCAAAACGGACACACTTTTTAACTCTGAATTGTTGGGAATGGGCTTGTAACTAAGTACTTCGCAGTAAAGTCTACACCTGTTGTATTCGGTGCATGTGACAAATAACATTGATTGGATTTTAATGGCCGCATATCCACGACTACAAAGCAAAGACAGTAAAAAAAGATATACATCTGGCCTACCTATTGCTATTGCAATTTCTTTGGTCGTGTCAGAATCATCTGCCAAGGGCTGCTTGAATGCAGAGGGAATATTATGCTGTGTTGTTGTTTCTTTGCGTTTTAG
The DNA here is from genome assembly GCA_030435695.1 of Brachymystax lenok tsinlingensis. NCBI lineage: Eukaryota > Metazoa > Chordata > Actinopteri > Salmoniformes > Salmonidae > Brachymystax > Brachymystax lenok. The sequence goes on along the minus strand of CM059802.1, from coordinate 34,113,103 downwards.
TCTTTCTTTTATATATTGGGGTGATGTTGGCGTAAATGTGTCAACATATTTGAGGTGTTGGCAGCTGCATAGGCTATTCTCGTTGAGCTAGGCAAAATACTGTTAACGCTTTATCCACAACTCTCTGTCCATTGCTGTTGTAATCTACTGGGAAGCCAACATTTTCCCAAACTGGAGATTTAAACAATGATGGAGGATCCTCCAATTCTGGTTTATTGACCCCACCACTCGCTATCGTACAGAACTAGTTCCCGGCTGCGTCTCACAAAGGACAGTTTGAAATGCACTAATTAAGATTTTAATTTTCATTACAACGTGCACATAAGGTTGAATTCGGAAGTTTACATACATCTTAGCCAAATACATTTCAATTCAGTTTTTCACAATTCCTGACATTTAATCCTAGTAACAATTCCCTGTCTTAGGTCAGTTAGGATCACCACTTTATTTTAAGAATGTGAAATGTCAGAATAATATTAGAGATAATTATTTATTTAAGCTTTTTTTTCTTTCAAGTTTACATACACTCAATTAGTATTTGGTAGCATTGCCTTTAAATTGTTTAACTTGGGTCAAGCGTTTCGGGTTGGCGTTCCACAAGCTTCCCACACATTTTCTATAAGATTGAGGTCAGGGCTTTGTGATGGCCACTCCAATATCTTGACTTTGTTGTCCTTAAGCCATTTTGCCACAACTTTGGAAGTATGCTTGGGGTCATTGTCCATTTGGAAGACACATTTGCAACCAAGCTTTAACTTCCTGACTGATGTCTTGAGATGTTGCTTCAAAATATCCACATAATTTTCCTTCTTCATGATGCCATCTATTTTGTGAAGTGCACCAGTCCCTGCAGCAAAGCACCCCCACAACATGACGCTGCCATCCCCGTGCTTCACGGTTGGGATGGTGTTCTTTGGCTTGCAAGCCTCCCCCTTTTTCCTCCAAACATAACGATGGTCATTATGGCCAAACAGTTCTATTTTTGTTTCATCAGACCAGAGGACATTTCTCCCAAAAGTACGATCTTTGTCCCCATGTGCAGTTGCAATCCATAGTCTGGCTTTTTTATGGCGGTTTTGGAGCAGTGGATTCTTTCTTGCTGAGCGGCCTTTCAGGTTATGTTGATATAGGACTCGTTTTAATGTGGATATAGATACTTTTGTTTCCTCCAGCATCTTCACATGATCCTTTGCTGTTGTTCTGGGATTGATTTGCACTTTTTGCACCAAAGTATCTCTAGGTGACAGAATGCGTCTCCTTCCTGAGCGATATGACGGCTGCATGGTCCCATGGTGTTTATACTTGCGGTCTATTGTTTGTATGATGAACGTGGTACCTTCAGGCGTTTGGAAATTGCTCCCAGGGATGAACCAGACTTGTGGAGGTCTACAATTTTTTTTCTGAGGTCTTGGCTGATTTCTTTTTTTCCCCCATGATGTCAAGCAAAGAGGCACTGAGTTTGAAGGTAGGCCATGAAATACATCCACAGAGGCTCAGAGGCTTCTAAAGCCATTAAATTCTTTTCTGGAATTTTCCAAGCTGTTTAAAGGCACAATCAACTTAGTGTATGTAAACTTCTGACCCACTGGAATTGTGATACAGTGAATGTTATGTAAAATAATCTGTCTGTAAACAATTGTTGGAATAATTACTTGTGTCATGCACAAAGTAGATGTCCTAACCGACTTGCCAAAACTATAGTTTGTTAACAAGAAATTTGTGGAGTGGTTGAAAAACGAGTTTTAATGACTCCAACCTAAGTGTATGTAAACTTCCGACTTCAACTGTAGGTTCTAGTTGTTTAAACGGAATAGCCTGAAATGTTGTTGTTTTTTCAGCTCAGATTTACTTGAGTCATAGGCCTACAACGCAGCATAGGCTTAGCCTATAGGCCTAGTGTTTTCATCATGGAAATATCAATGTTTTCATCTATTCATTTGGGTTCACAGTGCAGACCGAACCAAGGTCCCTGTATCAAACGGTTGAATACGAACACATGTACCATTACAAACTCAAGCCTAAATATGTATATAAAGAAGTTGTACAGCACGCTTTCACTCACTCACTCATTCACTCACTCATTCACACACAAACACACACAAACACTCTCACCCATAGACTCCCCTAGTAACACACCTGTGACATGCCAACTCAACTGCAGATTGAAAGATTTATGTACCATATTCACTAATGCGCTTGTGATTTTATCAGGCAAGTGACGAACTAGGCTAAGGCTACATCTCTCAGATAATTCCTCAACAAATCTAGGCCGTCATTGAAAATAAGAATTTGTTCTTAACTGACTTGCCTAGTTAAATAAAGGTAAAATAAAAAAAATAGCATTCCACACATTTTAGCATGCTGCTAAGCATATGGTGCATCTTCTTAAAATGTCATGCAGTATACTGCTATGTAGGTTTGCTATGTTTGCCCACTCCCTGCTGCCCCCTCGCAGTGGTGGCAGCCATTTTGTCTGACATCAGCAGAGCTCCGTCTGTTCGTTGTGCTCCAGAGAGGGAGTAGGGCCGAGGCAGATGGGAAGGAAGAGGATGCACTTTGAGTCAGCACAGGAGGACTCCAAAACACCATAGAAACTAGCTACCTCGCAGGAGAACGGAGCATGAACAGAGTATGCTCAGTGTGGGCCAGTGTGAAATAAAGGCGAAACGTAAAAAAAAAGTGGTCACCATTGTTAATTAGTAGACTATTGTTCCCCGTAGGGCCTCCTATAAGACTAGTTTAATATTTAAATTAACTTTAACGTCTTACCCAGCTCATCTGGGGCTTTAAGTAGGTCTGGAAGTTATGGAGGGAGGGAGGGTGTGAGTGTCTCTGCTCCAGTGCACGTGTCTCTGTGTGTGTCTCTGCTCCAGTGCCCTTCAAGAGCTGCTCCCAAACATCACACTAGGGGGGCGGAGAAAAGTGGCTATGCGTGCGTGTGTGTGGCGGGATTCCCCCTCATCTCATTGTGCAAGACTGCTCTACCCAACAGTGTTTTGTAGCATTGCAGGTAACATACAGTAAACCCTTGTGATAATCAATGGTTTTTGCCAATCTGTTGCTACAAATGGCATCACATACAGCTTCTGGAGCCATTTCGCTGACCTTATGAGTGTTCCCTCATAGGAGAGAGAGAAGTATGTACCCTAGGGTTAATGCTGCTCTATGGCTAATGTACTATGTCATGTACTTCTCATCATTTGTTAGCAGTAGATATCTGCATAGCCTGTCAATTTACTCTCCCTCCTTGCTCGTTAATGACCTTGAATTTTGTCAGCAGTTTTTTTTCTTCTTCTACACACTCTTTGGTTTAGCGCTGTTCTCTTCACACAAGTAAGCAGACTAAGCACCATCCATGCACACAACAACTCCGGATTCGAAACCTTTAGGATATGGGTGGGTGGCACAAGGCCAAATTCGGCATCAACTGTGTCCCTATTATAACGTCTATTGTGTTGGTTAGCAGCTGCAGTTCAAATGTCGGATCATTCGATTAGCCGCAGTCGACCTGCTGAGAATCCGTATGACAATCAAACAGGTAAAGCGTCAGTACAGAGACAAAGTGGAGTCACAATTCAACATCTCAGACACGAGACGTATGTGGCAGAGACTCCAGACAATCAAGGATTACAAAGGGAAAACCTTGCCATGTCGAGGACACCGACGTCTTGCTCCCGGACAAGCTAAACGCCCTCTTTGAGAATAACACAGGGCCGCTCCCAAGGACTGTGGGCTCTCGTTCTCCGTGGCCGACGTAAGACATTTAAGCTTGTTAATCCTCGCAAGGCTCCCGGCCTAGGCGGCATCCCTAGCCGCATCCTCAGAGCATGTGCAGACCAGCTGGCTGGAATGTTTACGAACATATCTCTCCCTATCCCAGGCTGCTGTCCCCATTTGCTTCAAGATGTCCACCATTGTTCTTGTACCCAAGAAAGCAAAGGTAACTGAACTAAATGACCATCTCCCCATAGCACTCACTTCTGTCATCATGAAGTGCTTTGAGAGGCTAGTTAAGGATCATATCACCTCCACCTTACCTGACACCCTAGATCCCACTCCAATAGATCCACAGACGATGCAATCACCATGGCACTGCACACTGCCCCATCCCACCTGGACAAAAATAATACCTATGTAAGAATTCTGTTCATTGACTACAGCTCAGCCTTCAACACCATAGTGCCCTCCAAGCTCATCATTAAGCTCGGGCCCTGGGTCTGAACCCCTCCCTGTGCAACTGGGTCCTGAACTTCCTCACAGGCTGCCCCCAAGTGGTGAAAAGTAGAAAACAACACCTCCACTACGTGGATCCTCAACAGAGGAGCCCCACAAGGGTGCGTGCTCAGCCCCCTCCTGTACTCCCTGTTCACCCATGACTGCGTAGCCCCGCACGCCTCCAACTCAACTCAATCATCAACTTTGCAGACGACACAACAGTACTAGGCCTGATTACCAACAATGACGAGACAGCCTACAGGGAGGAGGTGAGGGCCCTGACGGAGTGGTGCCAAGAAAAAAACTTTTCCCTCAGCGTCAACAAAATTAAGGAGCTGATCGTGGATTTCTGGAGACAGCAAAAGGAGCATGCCCCCATCCACATTGACGGGGATGCAGTGGAGAAGGTGAAAAGTTTAAAGTTCATCAGCGTGCACATCACTGACAATCTGAAATGGTCCACCCACACAGACAGTGTGGTGAAGAAGGGGCAACAGCGCCTCTTCAACCTCAGGAGGCAGAAGTAATTCAGCATGGCCCCTCACAAACTTTTACAGATGCACCATTGAGAACATCCTGTCGGGCTGTATCACCGCCTGGTACGGCAACTGCACCACCCGCAACCGCAGAGGTCTCCAGAGGGTGGTGCGGTCTGCCCAACGCATCACCGGGGGCACACTGCCTGCCAATGTTCCCTGGAATTTTTTTAGGCACTGAGCTTATTTCAGGTCCGCTGAGCGCAAACTTGAATGTTGTGAAACTTCCAACACACGTTTACTGTGAACACAGAGGCTGTACCCGCTTTAAGTTGCAGTTTTAACAGTGGTCAAGTAGGCTAGTAAAGGGAAAAGTTGAAATTGTTAACAGGGAAAACTCTAGAACAGTGGTCACCAACCTTTTCTGAGTTAAGATCACTTAGAGTCAAAATTCAAGCCAAGATCTACCGCAAATATTTTGTGGAACATGACTTAAAAAACGTAAGCCTATGCAACATTAACCAATTAAAAACAGTACTGTTGGAATGACGTTTGTGCAGTAAGCTATAGCCCAATACATCTTCCCTTTAAAATGGCTTTGCTTGAATTGCCCTGCCAATGCATTGTTGTTCGGGCCATTTTTTAAGATTATATTTCAACATTTTAGGAAGGCTATATGATCACACCGTTAATGGATCCGTTGTTGTATTACTTGTGAAGCACAACTGAATGAGCATACATTTGAATCATTTGCTTTTTATTTTTATTTTACTGGGCTGATCGTGTCTGCATCTGATGGTCAGTCTCAGTGAAATATTGTAAAATATTCCTTGATATTAAAAAAGACCCAAGCTGCTAATAATAACAACAACGCAAGCCTATAGATACCCTTTCCTACTCATTCATTACTGCTGCAGTGCTTGTTGTAACGCTGAGTGGAAATAGGAAGAATGCGCATTTTAGTTGAATACAAAGTGTTGACAGTGCTGAGTAAGAATTTAAACATGAACTCACTTTGCTTTAGCTGTCTTTTATGCCTGCTACGTTACTGCAGACACAGTCATCTGAGCCATCCGATTGGCCAGCGGTAGGCCTGTAGTGCACTTGATTTGCTCTCTGGGCCCGCCGGGAAGGCAGAGTTTGTACCTTCAGACACATGGAATGGTTGAAACAGTTTGCCTACCCGGCGCAGGACAGGTGAATCGAGTGCAACTACCCCCAACAACCCGAGACGAATAAATAAAAAATTGGAACAACAGGCTTTATCGTTGTTGTTTTTTTACAGAAATGTTTGGAGATGGACCAGTGGATCGCGATCGACCGGTTGGTGACCACTGCTCTAGAAAGTTGAATGATGTTCAGTCTCATGCTTCTCTCTGTGTGCTAATATATTCTGTGTGGCAGTCCCAGGGGAGCTGCGCGGCAGTCTCTGGGCTACTGCGCGTGCACATGCAGCTTAGAGGGAATATTGCTGCCTGCCCTACCACACCCGATGTCACAGGAAGGCCAAAAAGATCATCAAGGACATCAACCACTCAAGCATTTGCCTGTTCACCCCGCTATCATCCAGAAGGCGAGGTCAATACAGGTGCATCAAAGCTGGGACCGAGAGACTGAAAAACAGCTTCTATCTCAAGGCCATCAGACTGTTAAATAGCCATCACTAGCCAGCCTCCACTCAGTACCCTGCCATGCTACCACCTGGTTACTCAACCTTGCACCTTAGAAGATGCTGCCCTATGTACATAGACATGGAACACTGGTCACTTTAATAATGGAACACTGGTCACTTTACAAGTGTTTACTGTCAATGCCATCCTGTTCAACTATTGTTGTATATATACTATTCTATCTTACTTGTTAGATATCATTGCACTGCTGGAGCTAGGAACACAAGCATTTCACTACACCCGCAATAACATTTGCTAAATATGTGTATGCGACCAGTAAAATGTTATTTGATTTGAGCGAGCGCACACACAGTGGGTCAGGTTGTGTTGTTGCCATTGTTGTTGCCCTGTCCACGGATGTGTCCAGACTGAGTAATTATACAGTGGAACAAAATGGCGTTAGGATGAATGCACCGTGGTCCTGCCTTACTGACTTTAATTATCTCTTCTTGTGGACTACAGCAGCTGAGGAGACGAGAGGGATTGAATTCATAAGAGCGCAAGCCAAAATGACCAACTATAAGCCGACTCTCATAATCTGAGAGTCCCAAGTTCGCAAGAAGGCCACGGACCTGGGATGATTGTGGTTGTTTTGGCTTAAAGGATAGAGATTGTGGTTTATGCCTTTTTTCTCTAGGAAAATACTCATCTTTTAAGTGAGTGGGTGTAAGAGTTATATTACTCTCTTCTATATTCATCAGCTTGCCTGCTCCACTGTCAGGTTCTCATCCATTTTTCAGTGAGTCGTTTTCTTGGGTTATCATGCAGACTTGGAGTCGGTGGTGGGTGTGCTCAGAGGGATAGGATAGGAGGGACTGGTGGTAGTAAGGAGGGACCATGCAAGGAGCCAGGAACCAGGAAGGCAAAGTCTATGAGGGAGGTCTATGAGGGAAAGACCCCACCCCCTAGCTTTGCCATTACGATATAAGGACCACCCTTTAGTGTTGTTCTTATTGGACAAGTTCAGGTTGCACAGTGGGACAAGTTCAGGTGGCACAGTGGGACAGGTTCAAGTGGCATAGTGGGACAAGTTCAGGTGGCACAGTGGGACAAGTTCAGGTGGCACAGTGGGACAAGTTCAGGTAGCATAGTGGGACACGTTCAGGTGGCACAGTGGGACAAGTTCAGGTAGCACAGTGGGACAAGTTCAGGTGGCACAGTGGGACAAGTTCAGGTGGCACAGTGGGACAAGTTCAGGTAGCGCAGTGGGACAAGTTCAGGTGGCACAATGGGACAGGTTCAGGTGGCACAATGGGACATGTTCAGGTGGCACAATGGGACAGGTTCAGGTGGCACAGTGGAACAAGTTCAGGTGGCACAGTGGGACAAGTTCAGGTGGCACAGTGGGACAAGTTCAGGTGGCACAGTGGGACAAGTTCAGGTAGAACAGTGGGACAAGTTCAGGTGGCACAGTGGGACAAGTTCAGGTGGCACAAGTTCAGGTGGCACAGTGGGACAAGTTCAGGTGGCACAGTCAGACAAGTTCAGGTGGCACAGTGGGACAAGTTCAGGTGGCAGGCACAGTGGGACAAGTTCAGGTGGCACAGTGGGACAAGTTCAGGTGGCACAGTGGGACAAGTTCAGGTAGCACAGTGGGACAGGTTCAGGTGGCACAGTGGTACAAGTTCAGGTGGCACAATGGGACAAGTTCAGGTGGCACAGTGGGACAAGTTCAGGTGGCACAATGGGACAAGTTCAGGTGGCACAGTGGGACAAGTTCGGGTGGCACAGTGGGACAAGTTCAGGTAGCACAGTGGTACAAGTTCAGGTGGCACAGTGGGACAAGTTCAGGTGGCACAATGGGACAAGTTCAGGTGGCACAGTGGGACAAGTTCAGGTGGCACAATGGGACAAGTTCAGGTGGCACAGTGGGACAAGTTCAGGTGGCACAGTGGGACAAGTTCAGGTGGCACAGTGGAACAAGTTCAGGTGGCACAATGGGACAAGTTCAGGTGGCACAGGGATGTTTGTGAGTGTTTGCTCCCATTTGGAACCTAATGAGCATGAATGGGGCTACAGGCTATAGAGGCTGCAGCAGTGTTAGAGCAGCATCTGGTACACATGTGTTTGGGCCTGCAGAAGGGTTTTAATATTGTGGAATGGTGAAATCTGACAATTTACAGTATATTGTGGCATTCATGAATACAGGCATGTACTGTATTGTGATAATAAAGGAATATATTGTGATATCTAGGAATACAGGCATATATCATGACATCTATTAATACAGGCATATATCGTGATATATATAAACAGGTATATACTGTAATATCTATAGGCCTATATCCATCAATAGACAGCATAAAGCCCAGACCAAGTTGTTTGGCGCTGACTATTGGCCAGGGCATCCAAGCTTCATCAGTATTTCCAATGTTAATTGGAATCAATTCCAATGTTCTGTTAATAGATTCCTGGTATACTTCCCTTTACTGAATTCAGGTCAGCAATGGTTGGATCACACTGCTTGCTGTATAGCCAGGCAGGCGATGCCATTTTATTTTGTTACCCAATTTACAAGTCAATCCAACTTAATTGATTGTGTGATCAGTTTAAAAGCAACAATTGAAGGCTCCAGGACATTGGCTGGTGATGCCAATTGATTGATTTATAATGGCTTTTGTACTTACTAATAGAGATTTAACCAAAGGCATCAGAGTTGGTATATGAGGTTTATTACACATACTTATCAAGGGGACGCCTATAGTATTGAAAGATAAACTGGTATAGTATTTTCGGTGACTCTCGGTGGAGCAGTAGACAGAGTTTATGTTTTATCACACCCCTTCATAACAGTATACTGTGTGTGTGTGTGTGTGTGTTTGTGTGCGCGTGTGTGTGATTTATCACTCCATGATAGCTGTGTATTCCTCCTTTACTGCGTCACATAATCTCCCCCTGGAGTGAGAGAGAAAAAGGGAGAACGAGAGCGAGCGAGAGAGAGAGAGCTAAAGAGAGAGACAAAAGAGAAAGAGAGAGATAGCAGTGGTAGTATTTATGTGTGTAAACCAGTTGGCCATGTCCAGCTGTTTGAAATCGATAAGAGAGAGCGAGACAGAGAGCACACTTTTGGTTATGACCCATTGATTCATTTATACTAGTGGCTGGGGACAATTTTGTGAACACTTTATTGAAACCCCTCTATATATTCCATATGTGACCTTGAGTGCTCCTGTTCTCAGCCGCTTCATCCTTAATGTCATGGGGGATCCATATACCTTCTACACAGTTTCACCCTTTTGACCTGCACCACATACCAGTGGAGACTGGTGAAGGTGGACGACTCAGTAATGGCTGGAATGAAATGGAACGGGAATAAAGCCACATGGAGCCCACCACTGGCACATGGATGCACGCATGCGCACACACATACAGACACAAACACACACATTCACACAAGCACAGACACAAACACACACACACGCACACACACACATACAGAATAGGCCCAGTTATATGATATGTGAACAACCGTTAAGTGCCTCTTAAGCAACCTTTAAATGTGATTTATCTGTTGGCTTTATGCCTCTCCTGGTGTCGACACTTCGTCTCTGAGTGATGCCCCTCTGCCCGTAACATTTACTTACACTCCAAAGAATTATGACCCAAAGTGTGTGCAACAGAAACCCTTAAAATGATTAAAGCGGATCGTATTTCCAGTGTGCCTACTAAAGCACAACAAATCTCCAGCTACTCCCTGGTGACCTGGAATAATGATCCATTTAAATGCAAGGGCAGTTATAATACAACATTCATCCATTATATTTCTATGGACTTTAACTGAGAAATACATGCATTTAGTAGATTTTCGCAATTGCTATGCTACTGTATTTCACCCCTCCCACGATGACGGATGGATGGATCCATGTAGAGTGCATGATGATAATGGTGATGATGGTTATCCTGGTAGAGTGGGATGCTAGTGATAATGATGGTTGTACAAGTACAGGAAAGGGAAAGGGGGATACCTAGTCAGTTGTACAACTGAACGCATTCAACTGAAATGTGTCTTCCGCATTTAACCCAACCCCTCTGAATCAGAGAGCTGCGGGGGGCTGCCATAATCGACATCCACGCCCGGGGAACAGTGGGTTAACTGCCTTGCTCAGGGGCAAAACGGCAGATTTTTACCTTGTCTGCTTGGGGATTCGATCCAGCAACCTTTAAGTAGCGAGTTAGCCTGGGTACCAGTCTGTTTGGCAATGACACAGATTACAAGGTGTGGAATGATAGCAGAAACAGACTGGTGGCCAGGCTAGTATATATTATGATGGTACATGCAGAGTGTGTGACGATAGTGTTGATGATAGTTATACACTCATGTTGTCTTTCTGAATCTGACTACATCGCCTTGTGTTGAGAGGAACTGTGACTTCCCCACTCAGAGGTCAAACCAAGTGTAGCCGCTGGCGTGGAGACATGTCGGTGCCTTTATTATGGTGCTTAAAGGCACAATCTGTGATTTTAACAGCCTGACCCTGCCACTTTAGTTTGAGTAAGCTTAGAGGGATGGAGCTGGGTTTAATGTAACCCCTCTCAAATTCATAGACTGATCTATCGGTGCAAGGAAGGACTGACAGTCCATGAGATCGACATGATGGTTTTAAACGTATTTCAAAGCTATACATTGTGTTGTTTGTTTATAAAAACTAAAATGCCAAAATCCAACAACAATGGAGTAATAGGCGTACATCCTTGGTTTATGATAGGGTATGACAGTTTACTAAGCTCATAGGGTGTTACAGTCTTTAACAATCATTATTTGAATTGAACTGAACATTGAACAGGGGGAAATCCTACAGATTGTGCATTCAAAGGCAAATGTGAATTTCATTTTATTTAACTTGATTGAGTATTTAGTAGTAAGCCCTAATAAGCCTGTCCTCTGATTATTTTGTTGACTTGATTCATTGTGATTGGGTGGTGTGTTGGCTTTCGGTGTACAGTATAGGGATTTGTCTGCCATAGAAACCCTTAAGCGGGCCCCCTAAGCGTTTTTATGGAACGTCTACGTCCAAACTGCCAAAATGAAAATTCCAAAAACAATTAATTTAACTGAATTTATTTTGATATTAAGTTTGAGCAAAATAACACAGAATTAGCCATGGCAAAATGCATTGTATTGCAGGAAATAATTTTTAAACAGCAAATGTTCTCTCAGCTACATGGCAGAATATGTAGAATCCAGGGGCGGTCGGTGAGGGAAGAAGATTCTTTTTTTTATGAGCAGGGCCTTATTTCTATTACAACATATTGGATGACTGTCATTCATATTCCATTTACTCAGTTCAATGTAACATCGATAGGTTTGGGCTACTACATTTTTCCGATACCCATCATGAGGTTTCTACAACCTAGCCTATGAATGAAAGTTTACACCGTAGGTGCACAGGTCGAGAGAAATTTGAGTAATCAAGGTGACAGACACTGACACATTCAAAACCGTCTTGCACAATCTGCATCTAGCTGATTTAGGGTGTAATCATTAGTCCAACAGTTGCAAACGAGAGTTTCTATTGAACAAATTCAGGTGTGTTTGTCCCTGTTTTGTTCTGTTTGTTTCCATTTAAGAATCGTTTTTCAACAGAATCGGCGGAATGAATACACCCCTGATCACACTCAAACACAGTTCACTTCCATAGCAGCCACATACTAACAGCATGATCCCTTTGATCGTTGGATAACTCCTCCTCTCACCTTTTCCCTTTGCTTGTGGACTTCAATGCACAACACATCAGCTGTATGTGACCAGGCGAAAAAAACTTTCCAAGCCAAACCTTCATATCATAACCACTACACACAGCCCACAGCATTGTCACCATATTAGCTAACGTCATAGTCAACATAGCTACTAGAGTTAACGCGTTAGTAACCTGCTACAATCATGCAGTAGTGTACAGTTAGCAAGAAGTTACACTGGCAGGCGCCGGTGGCAATAAATTAATAAAACCTAAAACGTACGTTGACTTGGAATAGTTCCAGTGTTGGGTAGCCATAGCCAGCTAGCTAACTTAGCATCCTTCTCTGTTTGAGCCAGGTGTTTGAGTAGGCTAAACTAGCTAGCTGCATTCGGCTAACTAAGTGAAATTGTAAATATATAAATATTTACAAATATATATAAATATCTCTCTCTCTTCTCCTTCATTTAAGAAGAAATTAATTTGTTCAAAACTATTTTCTTTCTCTCTCTTTGAGTCAACGACTCACCACATGTTATGCACTGCAGTGCTAGCAAGCTGTAGCAGGTGTCCACATACTTTTGTGTAGTCTACTTTTTTATATATAGTGGCTCCATGGAAAAATTCGGAGAATTGCAGAATTTATTTATTTTTTAATAAAACAAAAAAAATATTGTTGTGCTGACTGTGCCCATTGCCACGCCTCCATGCCACGCCCATTGTCATGCCCACCACCTAATCCCCTTTTTATCCAGAAAAACCCTGCAGTATCTTACATCTAATGAAGCTGTAGATTAGGTTGAGAGTTATCTAATCGGCCTAATCGAGTGGTTTATTGATGTACCCTCCATTGTGCTCCTGAAGTTTACTCATGACACCAGGGACGTTGCTCAGCAGGGCCTAAAATTAAGCACACGCCACCTGCCAAGTGCGGGTAGATTTTGGCATTGGCAGGTAAGATGTGTATTTTGTGAATAAAAATAGTCAAGCATGATCACATTTATAGTAAAATAAATGCTGCAGTGGTTTTTAAAGTATTTTCCGACATTTTGTTTCATAGCTGATAAATTCATTGCACAAAGTCAAAGAACAATGAATCCTATATAGCCTATTCCACCTTGCGCTGCAACACTGCCTGGCTGGGGCCTCTCCTCACATGAAGAGCTGAGTGAAAGATTCATTTTTAGAAGCGCTGCACACAGGCATAAAAGTTGTTCTAATTTTCTTGAAACGAAGTGAGACTTTGTCCTTCTGTTTCTTGGCTATTTACATTGTTTTGTTCACAAGTTAGGTTGTTTTTTTGTTTGAGTTTCAACTGCTAGGGAAGAGAAGACACTTAATCGGACACTTAAACTACTAATCAGACTCAATTTCACATTGTCAAACATGACTGGAGTCATGCTACCACGGCAACCTCCCGCCCATAAAGGGGCAGGTGAAAATGTTTGTCTCTGATATTTTTGTTAAAAGACTTATGTTACAAAAAGTATAACTATTCAATATACCACATTAGTTACTTCTTATTAGTAATACATCATTTATTTTTTGAAACGTTACAAAACATGCTCATCCGTTTATTTTCTGTTATGTTGGTGTAATTTTAGCGTCATAAAAGTATTTTGGCTGGTAAAAAATCTGAGTGGCAGGTAGATTTCTAAATCTACTTAAATCTACCTGCCACAGTGGCTGGTGAACCGAAAAGTAAATTTTATGCCCTGTTGCTCAGGCTGGTTAATTAGTTGAATTAATCAATTTGATTAAAGTGTCAAGGCCCAGTGAAGAGGAGCACACGCTTTGGTCCTGAAACACACTATACTATATTATACTCTACTATGCTATACTGTAATATACTATACACTTTTGCTCAGGGAGAGGCACCAAAGACACACTTCTCTGCTGGTGTTTCTTGAGCTGTAAACATAAACTGCTCTGTTGGAAAAACCTCCACTTCGGTATTGTGGTAGTTTCGCTTTTGTACTTGATGTTGACCGGGCTATGCCTTGTGCCCTCCATCTTCCCTTCCTCCCTCTATCCCGCCCATGCAGGTGGTGAGCTTTGCCAGTCTGAAGTATGACCGCTCCTACAGCTGGATGGTGCTGTGCGTGCTGTGGTGCTCCATCGCTCAGTCCATCCTGCTGCCCATGTTCTTGTGGGCGTGCGACCGCTACCGCGCAGACGTGCGCATGGTCTGGGAGAAGTGTGTGGCCATCATGTCCAACGACGACGTGGACGAAGGTAAAACAGGCGAGGAGGGGGAGGTGGAGCAGGCCAGGCCCCATCTGTCCACCATCTACCCCCTCCAACCCCTGGCTATGGTGACTTCATAACTTGGGGGGGTAAGAGGTAGGGGTAAGGTCTGGTCCTGGAGAACTGGCATAGGACCTGTAGGCATTTGATTAAGCGGGGGATAAGGGTAGAGGTCTGCAACCCCCAGTCCTGGAGCCACTGCTGGCGTCTCAACTTTGGGCTTGTGCACTATCTTAGCTTGGGCCTTGGTTGATGTATGAATGATGGATGATTTGATAGTCATCTGTGAATGGATTCATAAGATATAAAACTGGATTTGAATTCTGAATCGGGCAATTGATTTACATCGGGGGCGACGTTCTGTCGAAAGTAGTAAAATTCACGAATTGAGCTTGATTGATTGTAGATAAACTGAAATAAGCAGACCTAGAAGGTTCTCCGGGAGCAGGGTTGGAGAAATCTTGTTTTGAGAGTGATGTCTGTTCAGCTTACAACCCTAGATTTGATTCAGTGTATATCATTTTCCTTTAATGTGGTCTTATGTAGCCATCCGGGGGTCCTTATGTGATCGGTCTAATTTGATGTGGTCTAATTTATCATGTGACCTATCATGTGACCTTTTTCTCCCAAGTGGAGAGGAAGTGACCAAACAAAAAGTGTCTGTAGGAAGGACTTATAGCCACATTTAGTGGTTTCATCCTTAGTGGGCTCATTTAAAAAGAGTGAATTCTATTCTATGCTATCGGACTGTTACAAGATATGGCTGGAAAAGCACATACTTTCCCCGCAGAATTTGACTTTGTTTCACTTGAATGCATTCAAACTGTGAAATCTTTCTGCAAGACGCAGAAATAAAGAGAGAGGATTTTATGAAGATCACAACCAAACCAATACTGAAGGTCTTTAACTAGATAAAAAGCGCAGTACATTTCAGCACGATGGTCATATTTCCAATCCTATGAGATTCTGGTATGCATTTTTCTTAAATCTATGATATACATTAAAGCATGATTGTACGCACACCTATCAAGTTTTTGGACTAATGTCCGCGTATGAGTGTAAACAGATACTGACGGATGACTCAATAGTCTTTTAGAAATGCACTAAACTGTTCATGTCCATGTTGTCTGTAGGCCTCTTAGACACCACAAGGAATCTCATTCACACTATTCCCTCAAATTATGCAAATTAGGTACTTTTGACAGACCAAAATGGCTTAGTGATCCAAGGGATACGTATATTTACAATTCAGGAATACACAGACACTTACCCAAGTTTTGGTCCCTAATTAACTTTAAAGTTAGGTCACATGATAAACGTAATAGCCCCTATAGTTTGTTAATTGTGGATTGGGTAGATATGAACTATTCTATATTGATATGAGATCAGAATAAGAAGAAGAAACACGAAAAATCCTCAATGTTAAAAGCATACGAATTGAAATGAACCCTGTGAAATAACTTGCCTTTTCTTGCAATGAAATTGTTTAAACTCAACTTGATATCTCCCCTCTCCCCTCTTTCTAACTCCTACACCTTTTGATAACCTCCCTTTCTATACGTCCATCCATGTTGATTGTTTAGCAGAAGGCAAAAAACTCAAATGTAGGACAATGTATTTTTTGTGTGCTTTTAATGTTGCTAGCGTTTATTTCTTTTTCAGAGGGCTTGCCTTGTATATCACAATACAGTTGTATGTATAAGGGTTGTTTCTTGTTTCCAAAGCTACTGACTTGCATGCAATGCTGCCTGTGCAAATAGCCAATCTCATCCTCCATCCTACCGGCCAACATTTGTCCTAAGATCAGCATTTTACACCGATCTCCAATTGACCTCTCATTGAATCTAATGCAATTCTTCTTTTGATCCTAAATTTGCCTGACAAGTTATACAGTATGTAAAATGATTACTTGAAAGTATTCCTTTGATTTGTAGTATTATGGTTCTCACGATAAGCCCCAGTTTTTTTTAAAGATTAATATCATTATTTCTGGACAGGGTCTCTGAATTTGGAAGGAGTTGTTTTGTATTTTTCTATTCGGTAAACGCCCACAGTCATGATTTTCAGTCAGTGATTCTTTTCAAATGCACTGTTCAACCCTCTGAGCCATAGGGCATTTTTGCCATCTTGTTGCAGAGATAATTTAGTCACAATCATTTAGTCACAATATACACCATAATGACCCACTTAGTGTTATGTTCCTTGTTATTCTAACCAATTCAGACTAAGTTCACAACAATATCGGAAATTATTTTCACAAAGAATAGATCTGCCACAAAGACAACAAAAAAAAGCCACAAGTTAACTAGAAGACTTGTGCAATTTTGTGGCAATAATGCACTTATAATATATTGTGATAGTCTGAAGTATTCTGAATAAAAAGATATATAACACTTAATGGTTCGTACTAGAATATATTTTTTCATAAAATTGTAAAAAAAAAAAAAACGTATAAAAAAATCTTTAAGGCTCAAAGTGCAAGAATGTCTCGAGGCCTCGAGGGCTACAGTGACTCCTGTTTGATTAGGAACCCCAGCGGACACCCAAAAAAAGAGAGAAAAAAAGAGAAAGTAGAATTGTCTCTATTATCTATTCGTCTTGTCTGTCTGTCTGTCTGTGTATTTTGAGTACGTTGGTCTTTAATCCTGACGCCGCGTATGCTTTTCTGCATTTTGCAGAAAACAGCCAAGATGGAGGAATTCATGCGGACTTAATATATGACAGACCATATGACTATAGCTCCGCGGCTGATATCATGACGGTAGACCGTATTGCCAAGTACGAATTCTCAACCTTAGAAATGGGGGTCCCACAAGGGTATCCATTGCAACTACAGGAAGATAAAATGCAGTATTTGCAGGTATATTTCCATTGATTTTTATTATTTCATCAATTTATTGATTTTTCACTTCTAATACAGATATCAATGTGCATGGTGAAAGAGGCCCTTCGGCCTACTATAATATTTATCTTATTGTTTGATCTTGCTGGAATCATTTTACATTTTGCTAACTGATATTTCCTATCTAGACATGGCATTGAAAGGTCAAAACGCATATATCTGGCTGACTAATGTTTGGCAAATATGACCATCAGTTGTTCTCACCTTCATTGTAGATAAGTCTCTCTAATATTTATAGGTGGGTCTTTCACAGACCTCCAACCTATTCATCGTAGTATCACAAGTTAAACATAGAAATACCAGAATAGTATGAGGTGGTATGGCTGATGCTGACTTCGAATATCCTTGACTGAACCACTCTGCTAAAACAATGCAAACGCTTGCTTGTGCTAATGCTATTTAGTCCTTTTGAATCCTTATTGAGTCCTATTGAGTACCATTGACTCCAATTGAGTACCATTGAATCCTATTGAGTACCATTGACTCCAATTGAGTCCTATTGACTCTGGGCTCAAAGCAAGTCAGTTGTAGAGCTGTGAAATGCTCCTCTTTGACATATTATTATGAACCCCAATGCTGCTCTCCCAACATGCAGTCTTCAAGAGCTCACAAACAACCAAACCACAACTGTGTGTGCACGTGCGTGTGCTTGCTCGCGTGTGTGCGAGTATGCGCACAATGTGTGCGTGAGTGTGTGTGCGTGCAGTCGTGTGGCCCAGATAAAAATGAACTAAAAGAGCAGCATAATTACAGTATTGGAGAGAAAATGAAGGCTTTTGAAGGCTGAATTTGGAGACCTAAACTAAGAATGGCCATGGCCCTTTTACCTGACACAACCCAGACTTACGGTCACCCCCGCAAGACATCTACCACTGTGTCATCTTTGTTCCATTCTTTTTGCAAAACAATCACCGAATTGGGCTCTCGACTACTCCATGTAGCAAATAGCTGCTAGCAAAACCACATGTAACACAGCACAGTGTAATGCTAACAAGAAAGTAGCACACAGGAGGTGTAGCCCTTAGATTTAGACATCAAATATTCATGTTATTTTATAAATGGTTTATGATAGCTGGCTGCATTATAACAAGCTGCCAGATGGCAGAATATTCTTATCTGGCAACTTGGACTTTAGGCCTAGCCATGAAATCTATGGGCCTATGATATGATATGATATTAACTGAAATTTGATCTCCTGATTCAGTCTCTTGCTGATAGTTGATAGTCACGCTCATTCTATTCTCTAGTAGGATCGAGTCTATTCTATTTTTGGATAGTTATTGAAACAGAGATGTATACAGTAGCTATCATTTCACCACATTGACTCATTAAACCATTGATTCTGTTTTGTCTAAATAGTACATCTTATACACTGAGTGTACAAATCATTAGGAATTACACCCCCTTTTGCTTTCAGAACCGCCTCAATTCGTCGGGGCATTGGCTCTAAAAGGTGTCAAAAGCGTTCCACAGGGATGCTGGCCCATGTTGACTCCAATGCTTCCCACAGTTATGTCAAGTTGGCTGGATGTACTTTGGGTGGTGGATCATTCTTGATACACACGGGTAACTGTTGAGCATAAAAACCCAGCAGCGTTGCAGTTCTTGATAGACTCAAACCGGTGCACCTGGCACCTACAACCATACCCCGTTCAAAGACATTTAAATATTTTGTCTTGCCATTCGCCCTCTGAATGGCACACATACACAACCCATATCTCATTTGTCTCAAGGCTTAACTTTTTTTTTTTTACCTGTCTCCTCCCCTTCATCTACACTGATTGAAGTGGATTTAAGTGACATCAATAAGGGATCATAGGATTTACCTGGATTTTACCTTCACAGTCTATGTCATAGAAAGAGTAGGTGTTCCTAATGTTTTGTGCACTCAATGTGTAATTGGTTAAGATACAGTCTGTGTTTTAGCAGTCAATACTGTATAATGGAAAATAATTATCATTAAATAATTAGCAATAAAATAAATGTGTTTGTATTACAACTAAATACATGTCATGGCATTGAAACAGATATATTAACTACACATTGTTGCCTACTATTTGGGGTGCTACAATTTGTCAATACAATTCAATAAATCAATTTGAAAAAAATAACATAAACACGTGGCTCCATTTAAGAATTGTTGGTGCAATTCTCAAATGGTTTATATTTACAGAATCAGACTTTTTCATTTGCCGTGTTACATCTCGTTGGGATTACATTCCCCATCCTTCCCCTGCCATTCCTCATTTTCAACTACTACTCGTGCTTTGCTTCCCCCTGTTGGTCAAACTTCTCACTCAACGCTACTGTATAGTCTGCTGTTTCATTTCTGCATTTACCAAAAGACACCACATAGTGGCACTCTGATATTAGTTTTGTGCTGTGTGTCTTCTCATTGACAAACCCATACTAAAAGCTGACGTTATGTCTCTCCTACTTAGTTCTCAGAACAATGTGGAATGTGAGTATCAATTTGGAATAGAATGCCATTTAGCCCGACAAGTTAGTTGTTATAGTAGTGCTGTATTAGTCATAATAGTTTCAAAAACAAATATGTGTTAATTGAGTTGCATTAATGACTCATGTTAGAGAAGACAAGAGTTGATTAGAAAATAGCCTAATGTTTAACACCGAATAATTTAAAGAACTTTGCATTTGTAGTTTTAGCAGTAAGAGAAACAAAATGTATTGCTGTTATTTTTTCATTGAGATGTATGAGTGTATAGCCATTTTCATATGCATATTATCCAGGCCTAACCTTCTCCATGCAAGCTGATGTTATTGGTCTGTGTGTTGTGTTGCGCCAGGTACCCCCTACAAGAAGATTCTCCCACGACGAAACCGACATGTGGACCAGCGGCCAGATCCCCTCCTACCTACACCACTGGGGCTCCACGGAGGACGTGATGGGGATGGTCCATTACAACTCCAGCTTACCACGCCACGAGAGGCGCAGGAGCAGCCCGGTCTCCTACCACGAGGAGAGCCACCCGCACCGCAAGCGCCGGCGCTCCGAGGATAGCGGGCACATGCTCAAGCAGCTGCCGCGGGTGAGCGGCGTCGAGCGCTACGAGGAGGCGGATTTGCGCTGCTTTAGCCGCGACGAGGTCATCAACTTTATCGATGAGACCCCGCTTCCCAGTCCCATGAAGAGCCCACGCCACACCTCCACCATTTCCCTCATCCCAGACGTCTACGAGCAGCACATCATCTTGTACCCGCATTTCCCGCTCACCGATTTTGAGCGTGAGCCCCATGCCCTGCGGCGCCTCTCGCAGCACGGCAAGAGCTGTAGTCGGGGAGGGTCACCGGATGGCTCACATAGGGCAGACAGGGCGTGCGGTGGGGAAAGCTCCGGGGCATGCCGTTCAGGTTCCCTCCGTGAGCACCGGCGGGAGGGGAAGCGCCAAGGCGAACTAGTCCCCACGGGACAAAGCCTGCGGACTGGGGAGCACTCGTCTCACAGGCCCAGCAGGACAGGAGCCCACAGAGCTGGGCCCGACTGGGGGGGACACAAGCACCTGACTACGGGAGACAGTAAAGGGAGCACAAATAGTTTTATAAGCTCACCTTCTGCATCAGCCTCGGGATATATCACATTTCACTCAGATTCCATAGGATCTGCCACCTAGATAGAGTAGAGAAAGTTTGTATTATTCATATTATTAGTAGTATTATTACAGAACCATGGCATTGGGGTGGTGGAAAGATTTCATACTGGTATATCCTAAATAATGGTTGATTTTATTCAACCATTCTAAACTCCCAAAGCTAGGACTTATACTCTGTTTTATTGGCCTTAAAGCTTTGTACACATTTCATGACCTGCCTACCTTTGCTTTAGTACCTGGTAGACTAGACAACGTAGCAACTTTGAAAGAGGCTGTGCAATTCCTGGGAGGCAGTGAGCTCCACCACATAGTGACTCAAACACCTTGCTTTTAGTAAACCCATACTAACATCTCCTTTTAATCTTGTGCAAATTCCACTCTTTTGTTTTGTGTCATTTATTTTACGAGGATTGGGGGGAAATTGGTATTTTGATATTTTTTTGCACTTATAAGGATTCAAAATCTCAGATATTGTATAAGGTGTTATGAGATGAGATGTTCAAAAATGTTCATTTTTGTTGTGGTTATGACGAGTCTATTTGATGGATGATCATTTGCTAGATTTTTGATCAAAATAAACAAGGAAGAGAGGGGATGTTTTTAGGAAATATGCTAAACTTTATTTCTTCATGAAGGAAGCCCTCTGATGTTGTGTTGTGGCCTACCGTTAAATATCCTATACAAAGGCATTATTGCAATTGCCTCACTTCAGTGTCATTTTCTACATGGTTGTGTAAGAAGAATTTCTACCATGACGTCCCTTAGACACTTTGAAAAAGTTAACTCGGCGTGGAGTGGATGTGATGTGTACATAATGAAAGTTACAGGTTCCATTGGATGTATGGTTTGGTGTGCTCCTCGTTCTTTCATTGAGGATTTGACTGGGATGTTTTCTTGTTTCCTCTTATAAATACTGTTATTCGATATTTATGATTACAAATGTGTAACAGTGGTCAGCACACACACAGATATTCATGCAGACATACATAATACGATATACATCAGCCGTTAACAGTAGCTTAACCTCACAAATGGTTCTTGACACTTGGCAGCAGAGTGTTGGTCAATCTGTATATCCCTAGATTGGCCCCAGTGGCCTTTTTAGGAAGCACCATGTTGTGCAGAGGAAAATCCTCCAGACCAGGGGTGCATCTCAATAGTCTGAATTGGTCTCCAAGCCTCCTTGTCTCCCCTCTATCGGCACAGATATCAAATGATAAGGTAAGTCTTGCAATCAGCTTACACCTTTGCCATTCTTTAAGCTCAGTGTGGATGAGGAAAGGAGACGAGGAGAGGGAGTCACTACACTATTGAGATGCACCCAATGGCTCACGTCCAAAACATCTTGCCATATCCCAATTTGAAAGATATAACTCAGACATTCACATAAATCAGTCATTGATGTCAATGTGATATTTGTGGGAGGTAAAATGATGCATGCAGATCTCAAATTAGGATTCCGCCTCCTTTTGCCTGAGCTGCATCTAAATAGTCTAACATAGTGTCTGTTAAAAAGGATGAGGGCCACATTCAGTCCAGGATGGAGCTCTAATCTGCTACTGGCACATACTTGAACCATAGAAATAGAATTCCATGTCAGTCATATTAAG
This sequence comes from Brachymystax lenok tsinlingensis, assembly GCA_030435695.1. Taxonomy (NCBI): domain Eukaryota; kingdom Metazoa; phylum Chordata; class Actinopteri; order Salmoniformes; family Salmonidae; genus Brachymystax; species Brachymystax lenok. The sequence continues at coordinate 34,090,697 of CM059802.1, read as the reverse complement.
TGTACCAATGGGGGTACAGTCAAACTGCAATGGTCTGAGGGTCTTTCCCATTCTAGGGATTCTATTTCTATTGCTTTAACTGTGACCAATCAGTGAATCTGGATCGAAGGACCATGAATAGAAGTACAGGTTCTCTGGGTGACCTCGACTAGAACGAGGTGCTTTTTCAGAGAATGTTTGACATGCCAGAGGGTGGCCAGTACAAACATGGCTGAAGGAACGTGAATAGTGTTCATTAAATTCACCACCACCAATGCACTCCAGTGTTTATAGAGTATGTGGTTCACTGGTGGTGTGGTTACACATTTATATTCCCTTTTGCTTTGACATCCTTGGCTTAAATTCTTACAAAACTCCAGATGGTGTTTTGGGAAACACTCAAAATCAGGGCCCATCAGGTGTATAAGACTATTGAGGCATGATGGACCAAGGCAACTGAGTCTTCCTCATGCTGGAAAGCTTTGAATTATATTGATAACTTGTTATTACAAATGTTTTAAACTTTAAAATGTAATATTCCCCAAATATGTTAATTTGGCAGTTCTAAAATCTTAAGTTTGAAATTTGACATGAATGTATTTAGACAGGTTTCGTGTAATTGCAGTTCAATTAATTAAATGATAGAGTGATAATACTTTCAACTCGCAGTGTGCCCCAATTAACCCTTTTATAGCCTTATTATGTTGTAAAAAAATTCTAGACTTTCAATGAGGCACAAAAACATTGGTCTTATAATGCATCATAGTGATGTATTATAAGGATGTTATAACTACTTGGAGTTATGACAGCTATAATATGCATTATAATGCACTATACCTGTATGGAGTTAAATGCTAGCCTGGGTACCAGTCTCTTTCTGCTAACATTCTACTCCTTGTACTCTGTGTTATATGCCAAACATTTGGCATATAAGCTAAACGTTGATATATGATATAACTGCGGTTAAGAGGTCAATGGAACGCAGACCATGGGGTATAGAAACACGCTCGATTGGCGCACATTCAACAAAGTGGATATATATTCAGTACCTGTCAAAAGTTTGAACACACCTTTTCTTTATTTTTACTATTTTCTACATTGTAGAATAATAGTGAAGACATCGAAACTATGAAATAACGCATATGGAATCATGTAGCAACAAAAAGTGTTAAACGAATCAAAATATATTTGAGATTCTTCAAAGTAGCCACCCTTTGCCTTGATGACAGCTTTGCACACTCTTGGCATTCTCTCAACCAACTTAATGAGGAATGCTTTTCCAAAAGTCTTGAAGGAGTTCCTACATATGCTGAGCACTTGTTGGCTGCTTTTCCTTCACTCTGCGGTCCAACTCAACCCAAACCATCTCAATCGGGTTGAGGTCGGGTGATTGTGGAGGCTAGGTCATCTGATGCAGCACTCCATCACACTCCTTCTTGGTCAAATAGCCCTTACTCAGCCTGGAGGTGTGTTTTGGGTCATTGTTCCATTTAAAAATAAATGATAGTCCCACTAAGCACAAACTAGATGGGATGGTGTATCCCTGCAGAATGCTGTGGTAGCCATGCTGGTTAAGTGTCTCTTGAATTCTAAATAAATCACAGACAGTGTCACCAGCAAAGCACCCCCACACAATCACACCTCCTCCTCCATGCTTCACGTGGGAACCACACATGCGGAGATCATCCGTTCACCTACTCTGCGTCTCACAAAGACACCGTTTGGAAACCAAAATCTCAAATTTGGACTCATCAGACCAAAGGACATATTTCCACCGGTCTAATGTCCATTGCTTGTGTTTCTTGGCCCAAGCAAGTCTCTTCTTATTATTGGTGTCCTTTAGTAGTGGTGTCCTTTAGTAGTGGTTTCTTTGCAGTAATTGGACCATGAAGGCCTGATTCACGCAGTCTCCTCTGGACATGTTGAGATGTGTCGGTTACTTGAACTCTGTGAAGCATTTATTTGGGCTGCAATCTGAGATGCAGTTAACTCTAATGAACTTATCCTTTGCAGCAGAGGTAACTCTGGGTCTTCCTTCCCTGTGGCGGTCCTCATGAGAGCCAGTTTCATCATAGCGCTTTATGGTTTTTGCGACTGCACTTGAAGAAATTTTCAAAGAACTTTCAAAGAATTGACTGACTTTCTTGTCTTAAAGTAATGATGGACTGTCATTTCTCTGCTTATTTGAGCTGTTCTTGCCATAATATGGACTTGGTCTTTTACCAAATAGGGCTATCTTCTGTATACCACCCCTGCCTTGTCACAACACAACTGATTGGCTCAAACGCAAAAAGAAATTCCACAAATTAACTTTTAACAAGGCACACTTATTAATTGAAATGCATTCCAGGTGACTACCTCATGAAGCTGGTTGAGAGAATGCCAAGAGTGTGCAAAGCTGTCATCAAGGCAAAGGGTGGCTACTTTGAAGAACCTCATATAAAATATATTTTGATTTGTTTAACACTTTTTGGTTTACTACATGACTCCATATGTGTTATTTCATAGTTTTTATGTCTTCCCTATTATTCTACAATGTAGAAAATAGTGAAAAATAAAGAAAAACCCTTGAATAAATGTGTGTCCAAACTTTTGACTGGAACTGTTATGTATATATTTGTACCTCTATTTTATCAGGGAGTCATACTGACACCAATGTCTCTTTTACAGATGAGCCATGAATTACAGAAAATACAAATACAAATAAATACATAATAAATATAAATACAAAAAGCAAGTAGAAATAAGCAATAAGGATATTTGTCAAATCCGTCATGATTGATGTATTGTAACAGGCCCACAATGTGATTACTAAAGTCCAATTTTTATATATTGCTAACTGGCATTCCTATAAACTGGTAGCATAGCTAAATTAGCATACAGAAATCGGTGACAGTCAAAGTCGTGTTTAACTGTAATGCAGTTGATTTATGATGATGACATGATGGACATGTATTGGGGTTGGCATCCATACAGGCGTTATACTCAGATTTTTACCCCAACATAGTGTGAAATACACATATAAACAATAGCCTAAATGTGGGATCGTTTTGCTGGGGGACAATGAGGAGATTAGGGATCTTTCCCCCACGCGTTTCCATGGCATTTCCATTGTTTTTGTCGAGTTCAATTGACCTCAGAAACTGGTACCCAGGCTAGATAAATGCACGTATAAGGTATAATGTGTGTGTGCCTCATAGAAAGTGTGCTATTATCATAATACTTTGCTAACAAATGTTTTGCGTACACTTTAAGCTAATTTGTTTCTATAGCATAAGTTATGCTCAAAAGTCCAGGTTATTAATGTAGGTTAGCCTGTTAATTGTGCACTTCTCACCCCTTGTCCAATATTAAATGAATATCATAATGTGAACACCTTTCTTTGAAAGTATGACCGTTTTTTATTCCCTTTTCGAAATTTGCCACATCATTGACTTATTTCTGCATTATGTTTTTCTCTGTGTTTACAGTAGCCTACCTATTTATCAGAATCTAATTTTGTAACATATCCTTCTCTGTTTAAGCTTTTATGACTGTCAATCCTATGAACAATATTTGGTGTTTTTGTTGCTCAGATGATGGTTTTGTTAAAAGGATAAAGAGATATTTCGAATCAAAGTTGCAGTGAAAAAAAATAACTTTATTAGTTTGAAATCGTTGAAAGTGTGTTTTGCGTTTGTATTTTGAATTGTTTTTTTGTTTTTGTTTTTTCGGTGAGGTGCACATCAACCATATTAGAGTTTGATTCACAACTCGGTTTTATTGAATTGATGTTCACACTTCTTTGAGATAATTCGAGATATTATTCTGTAAGGACCAGAAAAAAATAAAGCAGATGTTTCTGACATATGTTTTTGACATATTTCTTATGCACTCACAATTCTTAATGTCCAGATGTGGCCGGCAGGCGCCATTTGATTATCACTGATGTAGTCTATTCAATAGACAGTTCTAGCACTCCAACTTCATGGGATTGTTTTCAGGACTAGCTCTATATGAGGATGAAGAACATCCTCAAGTTGCCCCTGAACACTGCCATTTCACGCATGCAGTCATGTCTGGTCCATAATTCACGTATCGTAAGCCTACCCCCTTAAAAACCCAAGTAGCCTAAATGTACACAATCATAATTTTTTTTAGCAGGTGTTTTAATACGCTTGACTCTGCAGATTCAGTGACGTCTAGCCTCTCACTGTCGTTTCCGTGGAGAATGCCCACACCTTGTTCACAAGTTACCCGCAGCCAGTGAGCCTCGACACCGGTCTTTATCCAGCTCTAAGGGAAATTCCACCGTATTGTGGAGGTCTAGTCGTGCTGCGACCTGGTCTCATGGTTAATACACCCAATTGCAACGATTATACATACGCCTAATTATGATACATTTTCGGTGGTGGAATGGAGGTAGTCAAGTATTTAACCAATTTTAGTCCTATCACTTAACGCTAGAATCCTTTTATAAATTAATTATATATAAGCCTACCCATTGATTCTTGAAGAATGTAACCTATAAATGAGTTTAGTTCAACTGTCGTACCCCACCACAACCCAATAATAAACTTGTTTTACTCCAATGTTTGTAAACAACTTAAATGTAAACGAACACTGTATAGCCTCAAAACATGGTTAAAATGTGACATTGTATATAATGGATGGTCAGTCTCCACCCCTTCCCTTAGCTTTTTAGCGAAACAGGGGCGGGGACTATGCTTTGTCATTGTTTCAATAAAGGATTCTAGCTTTAAAATATATAGAATTGTATCCAGTTTCTCTCAAATTAGATTATTTGAGGATACTTTGCACGCTTGTTTTAGTTTAGTCAAAAATTGGTCAAGAGAATAAGAATATGCCTCACCTTGGTCTTAGACTAAATGTTCCACCTGAAAAAAACATATCTCTAGTCCACCACAGGGTGTTGGAAGGCTCGGTGGACACGGGGCATGGCTCTTTGCATCGCTGTATATAGGCCAGGCCTACACGTCTGCCTCTTATGGGCGCTTGACTGGGCACAGTCTAATGCAAATACGTTTTATTTTCCTTTCTCCGTGTTTCAGCTCTGATGCACCACTATTATGGTGCAAACCAAACTAGCTTATTTAAACAACGCTGAGACGAGTTCATAGAAATTCTTAAAAGTTTCAGTGCATTCAGGGTGCACATCACGTGGTTTGGCTTTTCTTCAGTAAAACAAACTCAAGGGCTTTGGTAGGTTCTTTAGCCTATAAATCTCCATGTATTCGCTTCACTAAAAGCGCAACAGCGGGACTGTTGGGCCCTTATGGTTGCAGTGGGTCTGCCTATATTGAGAACGGCTTGCTCTAAATATGCTACCCTGATCACAATCGTCTAAGTTAATATATAAACGAACATTTAGTGCAAAATGTAGGCTATAATTATGACGACCAAAACGTGAATGCATGGTGTAGGCCTGCTAAGAAAAGGCATAGAGATATAGGCTATTAATGTGACCCACGCAGTCTACAAATAGCGTGTGGGTCAGATTTTGCACACAAGCAACTTGAACCAGGCATAGTCTTTTTTGTCTTCTTTTTTTTCTCACATTGCTAGAAGGCACCCTTTTCTTCGGGAACCCATGCCTTGTCAACGTCCCCAGCACGCAGCAGGCCGTCAATACCATCTGAAAGAGCGATGGGCGTTTCAGGGATTCTCCTCGCTGCAAGGTGCCATCCTCTCCAACCTTAGTCGACATGAAAAGAGAGCCATTTTATGATACCGATGCTAGACCTCCAACCCACTATAGCAGCGGAAATGCTGTTTTCCATCCAAAAGAAACCAACTTTTATTTTGGGGGTCAGTTTGGGCCGGCTATATCGATACATCTTTATGAGTAGCCTGTTATCTTTTTGATATATAGGCCTACCCAAACGGACTAAATGAAAGTGAAATTAAACGACTATTCTTATATGTATGAGCTTCCAAAACCAACGTCTGGTCCACAATGAATCCCAAAACTTTAAGATAACATGGGGCCTATGAGACGAGAAAGCAGATAACGTGCATGTAAATAATTAGTAGCAGAAAATTGCTGTGCTGTTCAACAAGAACCTAATTTGCGCGCTGCTGTTTCGGTAGTTATGCGTAAAACTGGAGAACAATGGGATGAATGGCGCGTCATGGCATGCGCCCTAGGCGGTTGACAACCCCCCAGATTTGTTTCCTCACTGGTTACTTAGGCCAATGTCTTAACATTGCCAATGTAGGAAAGGGACTGATATAGGCTATAGCTTCATTGACAATGTTAATACATATCAGCTTGAGCTTTATCATGGATGTGGCACTACTGGGAACATGGGGTACCCCTGGGAACCAAATGCCAAGGTTACCCGTCACCCGATGCCAATCGTTTCTGCAACAGGTGATAGCCATGTGTGTATCTTTACCTGTAGTCGAAATAAAGAAGAATAAAAAACAACAATCGAATATAAAAGCGTCAAGTTATAGATATTAAAATAAACGTAATCCCCTGGCCAGTCCCGATGTAGCTTTTTCGAACGAAGAAGCTGGTGAGGTCTGCCACCATTTGATTGCATGTTCTAAACCTGTATTCCCCATATGTGGAGAGGAGAGGAGTAGATGATGGGGTGAAGCACCTGATGGCACAGCACCCTGTGCAACTTCATACACGAATTTGTTGATATGCTTTTGGACTTTGGTACAGGATGACACACCCCTGTTTAATAATAGGCTAAATTAATACAGAAAATGTGCGACCTATAACTTCCCCCACCAGCCAAGTGGCTAACTTATATTTGAGCTTACTAACTAGGCCTACTGCAGATTCGAAACAAGATATTAATGTGAGACAGTTTTGTTTGCTACAGCAGGAAAATATTCCTGCAGCAAATGTGGAAAAACAATTCTGAAATGTCAAAGTCGAAATTACTAACATCAGAAGCCTTTTAAACCTCAAATACACTACACGTTTAAAATGTCCTGCACTGCAGCAACGTTCTCTTGCAACAGGGTGATCAAATTAGGATCCTACATCTGTATAAAACACTATTTTAACCATGGCAGTGACAAGGATGAATAAATCAACCATGGAGAGGTGAGCAACCATGGAGAGGTTAGAAGAATGACTCCAAGTTCAAAAAGGGGGAGCGGTTAGGGAAAAGCATTTTTATGAAGTAAAAATAGATTTTTTGAATTTTGCAATGCATTTGTATTAACATTTGCATTGATGTTATCTATTCTAGGCTATTCAGTAGCCCAATGACGTCAGCTAAGGTCATTGCTGCTTCAGAGATTGAAGCTAAATATTTAGATGATGAGGAATTACCTACTTGGCTTGCAAGATGAGTTTAGGTGAATAAATGCATTGTTACTATTGCATTTTATTCTGTATTGTACAAATTGGTTACTGAATTACTTATTACTTTCCTAAAGAAATGTGTGTGAATTTAGCACCCATTCACTTTCCCAGTCCAAAATAACTACCAAATAAGACAACAAAAGGCTTATTTAGATCTTTCAGTTCTTTGATTTTATTGATAAAATAAAAAAAATCTGTACAATAGTAAAAACAGTATTTAGAAAATACAAATCTACACCGTGCAAATACTACACAAAGTATTTATCAGTTCAAATAAATCTAAATTCAACATGCTACCAAGGACGCCAAACATTGTGGATGGTAACTGCGTGGCTGTATTGACCATTTGAGAGACACTTGTTTCTATAGCATGAGCTGAGACTGTTATTTAGTTGAATCTTATTTGTGGATACGATGACTTGACTGGTCCCTGCGGAGAGTTTAGTCGGTTTGGATTCGGACACGCGCACCGTGGCCCTGTGGGGTTTGAGCGCCCTGATGCACCGGGCGAGGGGGACAGTAGTCGGTGCCTTGCTCGCTTCGTGCTCAACTGTCGAATGAAGACGTGTTTGCTTCCGGCAGCACACAACAGTTTCGGGAAGCACATGTTTTGCTACAGTGTCGCTGTCCGCGGTGCTGGAGTTCTGAGCCTGTCCTCCGGCGCAGTGCAGGCTGCTTGAAAGGTGCGTCAGCATGGTCAAACGACTGCTGCTCCCACTCGAGTTGTCTGCCAAGTACTGGTTCACACCTGCTAGGCAGCTCCTGAAGCCAGCTTGGTATTCAGCATACTCGGAGTTCATGGAAAATCCTGTAGAAAATGAGAGGAAAATTTGGGTAAATATGGCACCATGCGCAAAACCCAGCCTATCGAGAATTTCACTTGACAGTAGATCGAATAATTGCTGGTAGAAGCTAATAGTGATAGGCCAGCATACCATAGGCAAGGCCTAGAACGAGATAACAAATAGTGAATATGGATAACGCACCACTCTGGATCTTCTGAAGATTTCTCAGATGTTTTACAGTTAGTTCCAAGATGTCTGCTTTCTCGAGTTTGCGTTTTCGAATCTGAAAAAGAGCACACATTTAGCCACTAAGCACTAAAGCACGGTTGGTTTGTATCAATTCACCTAATAGATTCGAAGTTTTACTTACATTGCTCGTGTAATAATTCTCCAGAAGAGATTTTAACTGGTCCAAACACTTATTTATGCGCGCTCGTCTTTTCTTCTCCATCAATGGTTTGGATACCTTACAAAAAAAGAGAAATAAAGCATTAACAAACAATCCATCAGTCACTTTAAAATCTTTGTTTTTGACATTCATTTGTTTGAAAGCTATTATTACTTGCCAAGCATGCATGTAGGTAACATAGGTTACACACCTTTTTCCCATTTATGATTTTGGTCTTGATTACACAATCGGATGTCGACACCATTCTGAAGGTAGTTTCTGGTTTGCTAACAGATGTTGTTGACCTACTGCCTGAACTCTTCCCGGCGCACGAGTGAAGGAATTCTGCCTCCGGAGCCGATTTATAGCGTCCCCCACTTAACATATCAATGCAACAAATGCCCTGTGGGTCGCGCGCGCCGAGATGAGCGCTGCTTTGACAGCCCCCAACAACCAATCAGCCAAGAGCTCTCACCGAATAATCTATTGAACGCGTATCATCTCCAAAGGCGGGCATATCTTGGACCTCTAACAGCGTAAATATCCTCGAAAATTGCTGCCCAAATCTTAAGATATTGTTATAACGTTATATTATTTATGGAAAGAAGCACAGTCATTGCGAAAATTACATTGTCTCTCTGAAAAACAACTAGCTGTTATCTATAGTCATTAACTATATCAACAGGTTTAATGAATTAATGAAATAAATGAATATTATAGCCTTCCATATCTGGAACATAGATTCATCCTTTTTTTAACATGCATAGGCCTGTCACATTTTAGGGCAAGTAGGCTTATAGCCCACTCAATGCAGCCTTGTTATTTTAGCTATTTTCATAGCCTTCAATTAGTGTGTGGTGAGCTAAAGTCAATGTTCTGTCAATTAAATTATAAAAAATGACTACATGTTCATTGAAATTTGATTCAATTTCCATAGGCTAAATGTAAACCTATACCGACACGCCTATAGACATATCAGTAGGCTTCAATATTAGAGAAAACATTCAACGTGTGAGGTGAGATTTTACAGAAAAGCGTAGAAAATCACCCCATAATGTGCTGATGTTAATTGTGTTTTGCTCGGTTTGGGGACTCGTACCAGGTCTTGCTATTGATTCTTTTATATCGGAGTTTCACGCCAATGAGGTTAAAGGCAGCACCGTGGAAATTCTCTCCATGTCTCCACAACATTTCGATTTTCTGGTGATACAAGAATCTGAGACACCTGTTGCAAAAATGTATGGTCACACACTAAATCGTCTTGCGACCATAAATCATATCTAGGCCTATCTCAACGATATCCACCATTACAATATAAAGAAGAAAATATACAATTGTGAATATGTCTTCCCCATGTTTTTGTTTTCTTCCGAAATAATGCATTGCCACTTTTGTCTTCGCAGGCACCGAGGAGAATCGGTGGGCCGCCCCCTGTCTTGAGGCCCTTGCCTCCGGATTCTTCACACAGCCCTCAAAAGGCACAACCCTTGGGAAAGTCATGCCAGCTGAACCGCCTGAACTAGCCCACCTGCACTGCTTTGCGCATCACAGACATTGACACATACGGAGACCTTCTGGAGAATCGTGGACTTTTCCTTGAAGTACAACCAACTCTGAAGAAATATACACTATAGCCACAACATTAGACAATTTCTATCTTCATCTTTTTTTTCTTCTAAAAATCTAAAGGTTTGAAATTGTTGTGATGTTAAATAAAGTGGCAGCGGAAGTATCGTGCAAGTAGGCTATATATTAGGTAGCCTATAATTGTGGTGTAAATTATTGATAACAGCCGAAGTGAAAAATCGAATGTGAAACGGGACCATGCCATTTGTTGGACACGCGACATGCTCAATGGAGATTCTATAGACTACTTTCAAAGTTGCTTAAGTCCTCTCAAGTTTGATTCCAGACACAATGGATGTGTTCAGATGACAATAAGCGCGCGGGAACAAATGGCGGGGAAAGGGAGAGGGTTTGGGCATTAACATCTCAGTGTATTCAGTTCAGGGACAAGGCGCCCCTGAAAAGAAGGCAGTATATATGCCTACTGAGAGGCCATGGATCTTTTCTTCTGTCCGTTTTGTGTCCACAAAAAGTGGGCCGTATCAAAGATTTCTCTCACTTTCAAACACAAAACCACATTGTCCCGTAAGTCTTTGAAAGGGAGTTGTTAAAGAGAGTTGAGAAAGGCAGTGGCTTAAAGATAGGCCTTGCTAGGCCTGTGTCAGGGAATATTTCCTGGACAGTTATTTCAGGAAAAATATGTTTTATTAGAACAGTAGCCTAATAGCCTAATAAGGCCTACGCATAGGCCTATATACTTTCCACGAGTGTTATAATTTTCATAAACTTAATATAAATATATTTTTAAAGTAATCTTAATTTTAGTATTTAAAATACATGCAATTTTGCCCGCAGTTGGCCTGTATAATAGCCTGCATAATGGGTAGGCTACACATGGACAATGCACAAATATTAATGAGCCTCGCAGACTAATTTGTATGTTGAATTACTCCAATCGGACATGCAATAAGCCGACAATAACGGATGGAAAACAATAACCTATAGGCCTATGTTGTATTAATCATTGAACTCAAATGATTAACCCTCGATATTCACTGTTTTGAATCAAGGTGATTACATTTCATGGTCAAAATAAAAATTATAGCCTATATTTGTAAAGCTATGCCTATGTCTACAAATTGTACCTTAAAGGCAATATACAGTGCATTCGGAAAGTATTCAGACCCCTTGACTTTTTCCTCATTTTGTTACGTTACAGCCTTATTCTAAAATTGATTAAATTATTGTTTCCCTCATCAATCTACACACAATTCCCCATAATGACAAAGTGAAAACAGGTTTTTTGAAATTGTAACAAATGTATAAAAACATTTAAAACAGAAATAGCTTATTTACATAAATATTGAGACCCTTTGCTATGAGACTCGAAATTGAGCTCAGGTGCATCCTGTTTCCATTGATCATCCTTCAGATGTTTCTACAACTTGATTGGAGTCCACCTGTGGTACATTCAATTGATTGGACATGATTTGGAAAGGCACACACATGTCTATATAAGGTTCCACAGTTGACAATACATGTCAGAGCAAAAACCAAGCCATGAGGTCGAAGGAATTGTCCGTAAAGCCCTGAGACAGGATTGTGTAGAGGCACAGATCTGGGGAAGGATACCCAAACATTTCTGCAGCATTGAAGGTCCCCAAAAACACAGTGGACTACATCAATCTCAAATGGAAGAAGTTTGGAACCACCACGACTCTTCCTAGAGCTGGCGGTCCAGCCAAACTGAGCAATTGGGGAGAAGGGCCTTGGTAAGCGAGGTGACCAAGAACCCGATGGTCACTCTGACAGTACTCAAGAGTTTCTCTGTGGAGATGGGAGAACCTTCCAGAAGGACAACCATCCTGCAGCAGTCCACTAATCAGGGCTTTATGGTAGAGTGGTACCGAAATGACTCTAAGACCATGGAAAACAAGATTCTCTGGTCTGATGAAACCAAGATTGAACTCTTTGGCATGAATACCAAGCGTCACATCTGGAGGAAACCTGGAACCATCTCTATGGTGAAGCATGGTGGTGGCAGCATCATGTTGTGGGGATGTTTTTCAGTTTTCAGGGACTGGGAGACTAGTCAGGATCAAGGGAAAGATGAACAGAGAAAAGTACAGAGAGATCCTGCTCCAGAGCGCTCAGGACTTCAGACTGGGACAAAGGTTCACCTTCCAACAGGACAACGACCCTAAGCACACAGCCAAGACAATGCAGGAGTGGCTTCTGGACAAGTCTCTGAATGTCCTTGAGTGGCCAAGCCAGAGCCCGGATTTGAACCCAATCGAACATCTTTGGAGAGACCTGAAAATAGCTGTGCAGCGATGCTCCCCATCCAATCTGATAGATCTTGAGAGGATCTGCAGAGAAGAATGGGAGAAACTCCCCAAATACAAGTGTGCCAAACTTGTAGCTTCATACCCAGACTCGATCGAGGCTGTAATCGCTACCAAAGGAGCTTCAACAAAGTACTGAATAAAGGGTCTGAATACTTATGTAAATGTGATATTTAAGTTTTTCATATTTTTTATACATTTGCAAAAATGTATAAAAACCTGTTTTTGCTTTGTCATAATAGGGTATTGTGTGTAGATTGATGAGAAGAAAACAACTATTTTATCAATTTCAGAATAAGGCTGTAACGTAAAATGTTTGGGAAAAAGTCAAGGGGTCTAAATACTTTCCGAATGTACTGTATGCAGTTCAAATTGCGTAAAATATACCGATAAATTGGTGCCGCAATTTCGATGCTATGTTTTCAAGTAATAATGCAACGTTTAATCAGTATGAAATCTGACCGCTCTGCTTTGGTGTATGAAGGCTGGTTTTCTTCCTTTGTTCTGGTCTCTGCATTATGTCGTCGCTTTCACGCTCTGAGTTAACATGCACCGTGTAAAACCTGATTTCAGCATGGCAAGTTGGCAACATGGCAAACTTTGTTCTTTTTTTATGTTGTTGCAAGCGCACACTGGAATGATTTCACGTTAATTACGCGGTGTGTTATATCAGTTATCACTGGTTATAGGCGAGTTCAGAATATGGAGGCTAGTCAGAATAATGAATACAAATATTCATAGAATTAATATAATGTTAAACGAATTGAATGAGTTACAATTCACAAAAGTTCGAGATTTTGTTTCCTGCATGGGCTTTAAAAATGTATTTAACTGGGTTATACCGTTACTCCCTTTCTTGCAGCTCTCAAAAGAATTGGTTACCTCTCCATGATAATAGCTCAACGAGCGACTTGTGTCCAAAATGGGCATGATAATGACGTACCATTAAATAACAAGTTAAGTGTATGTTTATAAAAGGACCTCAGACTTTTTCCCTCCACTTTCACTTTTCTCCATCGAGTAACTCATTAACCACAACAGTCTATTGTCATGTATGCCTGCCAGGGGGACCTGACAAAGAGTGCTGTAATAATTGGAGTATTCGAGAACTTGTTAACAACAATTAGTGAAGCAATTATACAATTACCTGCAATAAACTGTTTTTCTCCAGAGGAAAACTCGCCCTCATTAGCAAGATAATGGCTAATACAATGCACAGCAAAGTTCAGGTAAATCGAATGAAGATGACTTTTGGCATAGTAGACATGTATAGTGTGAATTGCCACATGCATATTCCAGCATTGTATTAGGCTCAGCCATTGGATCATATACATGTTGGCTTTTAAAATGCTTCACAATGCATCTAATAACCTACACTCTTAAAAGAAAAGTTATATATAGAAACAAAAAGGGTTATACCGCTTGCTTCATATTGGCACCCCTACAAGTTCAATATAGAACCCTAATGACCCCCCTTTAAAAAATGAACATATGGGTTCTATATAGAACATTTAGGGCTGCCATATATGAAGCAAGCTATATAACCATTTTATAACCTTTTTTCTGAGTGTAGCCTATAATAAATTGGCCAAATATAGGCGAAATATTTGGAACTGAAAGTTGCCAAAATGAAGTTGCCAAACCTAAAGCTTTTGGGCAAGAAAAAAACGATAGACTTATTTAAAGATGTGAAGGCAATTTCACACATAGAAACTGCAACGGGTCTCTGAGAGCGAAGCAAATCGAGGAACCGCCTCTTAACTATTCAGGGATCTGACGCAAACTGGAGGATGCAAAACCTTTATTATGGGCCTACACTTGAGGAGTTCGAAACGAAATCACTCAGGTGCTCACGCGGGTGCACTGTTTATATCGAATAATCTACATCCTTCGAAATTACGTAAGGGGGATAAATAAAAGCCACGCGACGGGCCTGTTGGCGAAGCTCTGATCAAACATCAAATATCATGAATTTCTATAGACTGGTCTCCAGGTTATTTAAGGGTCTTTACTTTGGTTAAGGCGCACAATAGGTTGTGTTTGGCTATTTGCAACGGGGTTACCGTCTGAATAGAACAGAGGTCCACATTAACATCGCTTAGGGTTTTCTCAAGGGCCGAAATGAACTAGTGGAAAGTAACTTTATAACTCGCAGAGGATGAACCCTTTGTCAAGCGCTCGACTGAAAGACACAAGCGCCTAACAAAAGAGAGACGTCATTGTTAAACACTATGGCTCATGGGTATTGATGCGCCTTGAATTGCTAAACATCTGCCATTTACTTTCCAACCACTTCAACCGATTTGAATACGAATAAAGTGTCTGTGCTTCTTAGTAGTCTGCACTATCTTTGCCCGTGCGTAAAACAACAGAGTTGCCAAGCCTATGAGCGGATTAGAAATCGAAACTTTTGAGCTAGGCCTAAACATATGGCTCCCCTATGGCATCGAAAAAGAACTAACTGCTAATTTTTTTTTTAACTGACTGAGAGAAGGATATGATCCACAAGTCAAACAATAGGACTCATTGATATCAGGCCTGATTGTCAAAACGGTCTTCGTTTCTTATTTATCTGCTAAACGGTACTTGCGCTATTAGTTAAGCCTGCATGAGACTATTCAATGAATATGAATCCAGTTTCACTCTTTCTTTTTAAACATGAAATTATTACTTTCTTTCTGTAAAATTTTTTATTGTGCGTAATTACGCAGTTGGTCCATCAATAGGCCTGCGTTTAATGACCAAAAAAGAGAGATAGAGAGAGCGAGAAAGGATCACTAGCAACAAACAACTGTATGTATCGATGTTAGGCCCAGTCAATCTTAAATTCAAATAATTTTGTAGCCTACTCACTTTGTTAATAATCAAACCATTGCGCTTCAATGTATTACCGATGGAGTGGATGATAGAGTTCTCGACTCAATCAAAAAGGCATAGACTATATTCTGTAGGCTATTGCTATATTCTGTAGTTACCCATTATTTTTCTTTTAATGACTAGTCATATGAGAAACAAGGGGTTGTGGCATACGATGTGGCATGTAAAAAGCATAAAAAACAGACAACTCTGACAACGCATTTCACTACTTGCGCAAGACAGTAATTCCAACACAATAGACCAACTGTATAGTCATAATTTCTTACTGAAATCGAGTCCAAATACTGTAAGTGTATATAAGCATTTAAGAAATAGCCCGGCTACACAGCTGGTGGGTGAATCAAAGAAAGACGTTCTTGTGACCCGTTTTCTGCAGCAGGTTTTCCCAGGGTTCGTCCTTTATATGGCAAAAGTGGAAAATCGGAGTGTACAACTGAAAAGCCAGGGGGCGTTCCTCCAATTTTCCGCGCTCCATATTTTTCAGGGCAGAGAAATATGCATTCTCTCCTTCTCACTATCAGCAAGTAGCATGGTTGCTGATGCCGTTAGAAGACAGGCAAATAAACCGTTGGATAGGCATACCAGGTCTAAAAGCATGACATTTTTACATGCTATATTTTGTAATATTTGCTAAATGTTTCCAATAGCCATTAGCCAATTAATTGAGATAATAGTTATATTGTTATTATCATCAACTTTTTCCATAGAACAAACGTTTATATGCTAAAATGGATATGCTCACTGTTTGAAATATCCAAATAATATAACTTAATCGACGTGTGTGGCGTGTATCATGCATCTACCCTAAAATTGGTATGAAATCGTCAATTTGTTGGTGTCAGCGTTCAGCTGGCTAGGCGCGCCATATGCCATGCTTAGTGGCACTATTTACCGATTCGTTCCTACTTTCACGGTCCATCCTCCCCTTCTTCTTGCCAGAGAATTGAATGACAACAACAAAATAGCAATTTACCCTCTGAAATGGCCCCATACCCCCCCAAGGTATGAGCCCTTTCCGTTTCCAGCAGGGGCACCCTCTGGATTTCACTTAATGGTTTCAAATTTGACAGTGTGGTCTATCAAAATCCTTGGTCATTATCCTGTCTTTTTTTTTTTTACTGGACAAAATTTAAGAGGTAAATATGTGAGAATGTGCGTGTGTGTGTGTGTGCAAAAGTTTGTAAAAGGTAACAGTTCAGATTAAAATAAAAAATATAGGCTAAAGCTTAATTCGTCTGTGAGACTTTAATTCGGCTGTAGAACATATCATAATCTTTCTACGTTTTTGAATATTGCAAGTTCACCTACCCCAATGCTCTCATGAATTAGTTGTAATGAAGGTACAAAACGGTTGTTGCATCCTTGGTAGAATATACACTATATATACCAAAGTATGTGGACGCAACTTCAAATTAGTGGATTCGGCTATTTCAGCAACACCACGTTGCTGACAGGTGTATAAAATCGAGCACATAGCCATGCAATCTCCACAGACAAACATTGGCAGTAAAATGGCCTTACTGAAGAGCTCAGTGACTTTCAACGTGGCATCATCATAGCATGCCACCTTTCCAACAAGTCAGTTTGTCAATTTTGTCAAGCTGCCCCAGTCAACTGTAAGCGTTGTTATTGTGAAGTGGAAATGTCTTGGAGCAACAACGGCTCTGCCGCAAAGTGATAGGCCCCACAAGCTCATAGAACGGGACCGATGAGTGCTGACGCGCTTAGCACTACTGGGTTCCAAACTGCCTCTGGAAGCAACGTCAGCACAAGAACTGTTAGTTGGGGAGCTTCATGAAATGGGTTTCCATGGCCAAGCAGTCACACACAAGCTTAAGATCACCATACGCAATGCCAAGTGTCAGCTGGAGTGATTTAAAGTTCGCCACACATTCTCTGAGGTGATGAATCATGCTTCACCATCTGGCAGTAGGGCGGACGAATCTGGGTTTGGAGGACGCCAGGAGAACGCTACCTGCTCGAATGCATAGCGCCAACTGTAAAGTTTGGTGGAGGAGGAAAAATGGTCTGGGGCTGTTTTTCATGGTTCGGACTAGGCCCCTTAGTTCTAGTGAAGAGAAATCTTAACGCTACAGCATACAATGACATTCCAGATGATTCTGTACTTCCAACTTTGTGGCAACAGTTTGGGTAACGCCCTTTCCTGTTTCAAAATGACAATGCCCACGTGCACAAAGCGAGGTCCATACAGAAATAGTTGTTGAGATCAATGTGGAAGAAATTGACTGGCTTGCACAAAACCCTGACCTCAACCGCAACAAACACCTTTGGGATGAACTGGAACACCGACTGTTAGCCAGGCCTAATCTCCCAACATCAGTGCCCAACCTCACTAATGCTTGTGGCTGAATGGAAGCAAGTCTCCGCAGCAATGTTCCAACATTTAGTGCAAAGCCTTCCCAGAAGAGTGGAGGCTTTTACAGCAGCAAAGGGGGGACCAACTCCATATTAATGCCTATGATTTTGGAAGGAGATGTTGGACAAGCAGGTGTCCACATATTTTTGGTAATGTAGTGTAATTAACCAATTTCAAGAATGTGCAAATAAACACAAAATTAAATACTGAGTTTAATGAAAAAAAATATTTAACTGTTATTTTACCAGGTAAGTGGACTTAGAACACATTCTCATTTACAGCAATGACCTGGGGAATAGTTACAGGGGAGAGGAGGGGGGATGAATGAGCCAATTGTAATTTTAACTTAGTGCTTTAATATAAATGAGTGATCTAAAACAATCATTCTAGAAGTTAAGCCACAAATAATTAGACTTTGTTTTACAAATCTAATGTTCATTAAAAAATATAATAAAACATGATAATGGAAAAGCAACCACCTTTTAGGGTAGTTTCATCACCTACAGAATACACATTTTACCCATGAAAGGGGCTAGGGTTAGAAGACTGCTGCCAGATGGCTTTGGGACTGGAGGATACAGATGAGCACAGGCCCACACAGTTTATTTAGTGTCAAGGTCTACTGGCACCACCCTCTGGTAAAATAATGCATTAACTTTACACATCAAAAGTGTGATTGGCTGCGTTTAAACAGGAAGCCAAATTCTGATATTTTTCCACTAATTGGTCTATTGACCAATCAGATCAGTTCCTTTGCCAACAATTGGGCTGTTAATTCAGAATTTGACTGCCTGTCTAAGGCAGCTTAAGTGTAATAGGATAAAAAGCACACAAGGAGAACATAAGGAGTACATTTACTTCAAACCTTTGCAGCGTAATGACAATTTTCTTTGATATGCCTAAGACTCATGACATCTGTTCTAAAATTATGCAATATGCAAGCCTACTTATATAAAAAGGTATTATAGGTATAAATCATACCAGCATAAATACAGTGCCTTCAGAAATTATTCATGCCCCTTGACTTATTCCACATTTTGTTTTGTTACAGGCTGAATTCTAAATTGATTAAAATAATTTTTATTTTCACCCATCTACACACAATACCACATTATGACAAAGTGAAAACATGTTTATAGAAGTTTTTTGCTAATGTATTCAAAATTAAATACAGAAATATTGAATTTACGTAAGAGGACACAGCCCTGAGTCAATACATGTTAGAGTCACCTTTGTTAGTGATTACAGCTGTGAGATATTCTGGGTAAGTCTCTAAGAGCTTTGCACACCTGGATTGTACAATATTTGCACATTATTCTTAAAAAATTCTTCAAGCTCTGTCAAGTTGGTTGTTGATTCTAGCTAGACAGCCCTTTTCAAGTCTTGCCATAGATTTTAAAGCCGATTTAAGTCGAAACTGTAACTAGGCCATTCAGAAACATTCAACGTCATCTTGGTAAGCAACTCCGGTGTATATTTGGCCTTGTGTTTAAGGTTATTGTCCTGCTGAAAGGAGAATTTGTCTCCCAGTGTCTGTTGGAAAGCAGACTGTACAATGTTTCCCTCTGGGATTTTGCCTGTGCTTAGCTTTATTCTGTTTCTTTTTATCCTAAAATAACTCCCTAGTCCTTGCCGATGACAAGCATACCCATAACATGATGCAGCCACCACCATGCTTGAAAATATGAAGAGTGGTACTCAGTGATGTGTTGTGTTGGATTTTCTCCAAACATAACACTTTGTATTCAGGACATAAAGTAAATTTCTTTGCCACATTTTTTGCAGTTTTACTTTAGTGCCTTGTTGCAAACAGGATGCATGTTTTGGAATACTTTGTATTGTGTACAGCCTTCTTTCTTTTCACTTTGTCATTTAGATTAGTAATGTGGAGAAACTACAATGTTGCTGATCCATCCTCAGTTTTCTCCTATCCCAGCCATTAACTCTGTAAATGTTTTAATGTCACCACTGGCTTTACGGTGAAATCCCTGAGCAGATTCCTTCCTCTCCGGCAACTGAGTTAGGAAGGACGCCTGTATCTTTGTAGTGACTGGGTGTATTGACACCACAGGAGGTTCGTGGCACCTTAACAGCTGGAATGTTATCAAATACATCAATCACATGGTTTCCATGTGTATAATGCCATTCCATTTACTCCGTTCCAGCCATTATTATGAGCCATCCTCCCCTCAGCAGCCTCCATGATTGAAACACCATCCAAAGTGTAATTAATAACTTCACCATGCTGAAAGGGATATTCAATATCTGCTTTTTTTTTACCCATCTACCAATAGGTGCCCTTTTTTGCAAGGCATTGGAAAACCTCCCTGGTCTTTGTGGTTTAATCTGTGTTTGAAATTCCCTGCTTGATTGAGGGAGCTTATAGATAATTGTATGTGTGGGGTACAGAAATGAAGTAGTCATGCAAAAATCATGTTAAAGTCCATGCAACTTATTAAACAACATTTTACTCCTGCATTTATTTAGGCTCGCCATAACAAAGGGGTTGAATACTTATTGATTCAAGACATTTAGCTTTGCATTTTTTTGTAATTAGTAAACATTTTTACAAACATAATTCCAATTTGACATTATGGGGTATTGTGTGTAGGCCAGCGACCCAAAATCTCAGTTTAATCCATTATAGATTCAGGCTGCAAGACAACAAAATGTGGAAAAAGTCAAGGGGTAAGACTAATCCATACTAGTAAACAACACTAGAAAGAAAAGAATTTCTTTGATTCAGTAAAACAGTTGAAATGAACTATTTTCAACTACTCACTACTGATGTTTTGAGTATAACGTTGGATGATCCCTTGGAAATGCTGTTGTGTATTTTTCTGCGGCTGAAAGATAATGATGTAGCACTTAGGGAGAAAGTAGCAGAAGAGGATGCTGTATAAACTGGAAAGCACTGACATTGCATTGAATAACTGTAAATATTTACCATGGTATAATATGCTTGCCGTACAGAAAGTGATCCATGTAAGTACAAGGAAAAGCAGGTACAAGGTGATTGCTTTGGACTCGTTGTAGTTTTTGGGCAGGTCTTTCCCCATGTATGAGAAAATAAAGCAAAGGCTTGCCAAGACTATAGTCAATAACAAGAACATGATCACTGTTCTTCTCATGGCACACTTTAGTATTATTTGATCTCTGTATGATGTCATGTCATTGACTGGTGTGGGAGGGCTGGCAGTGAACAGTGTTGTAAGCAACAACAGCTGAAGAACAAAGACTATGGCTATGAGCCACCACTGTCCATTTTGCTTCACCCACCAGCTATGAATCTTAGGGAACTTGGTGGCCATTTTGAAAATGCACACTATTTGAAAGGAGCGCACAGCGAAACAGCCTAAACAGACAGTGTAGAACAACAAAAATAGAAAATACCTCAACACACAATTGGTCACTGTTGGTTTCCCAAAGAAAAAGAACACACTGATACTACTTGCACTCAAGCAGCCCAGAAGAAGGAAACACATTGGCCCGCCGGCAGACTTAACAACCGGCTTGTCATAGTTGAGTGCAAAAAGAATGACAATGGCTAGTGTTAGCGCTAACAGGACACCTGTGGAAAACATGAGTGTGATGGCGACAGGGTCTGTGAAAGGTATATACTCCACTGAACGCTGTGTGCAAAAGGTGCTTCCTGGTTTGGACCACTCTGTCTTCCTACAGTTGATGCAGCTGTATGGGTCGTCTGTTTGGCAAGAAGACGATAGTCAATGATGAGCCAGGCATCATGCATGCATTATATCATCTCCAGTGGAAGAGCTCATGAGGACAGAATTAGTAGGTCTACGGTAACATTTGGACCAGGTGTGAAGTGTGTTTTCTAGTAGGGAGTAAAACACCAAAAACAAGCTGAAACAAAAATCTACATAAATAATGTCATATTCCTTTTCTTCAATCTTACTTTAACCCCCATGAGTGTCAACGAACACCCTAATCCAATAAGATTTCTCTCTTTATCTCTGGACCTCTTACCTGTGTAGTTAACATAAGTCATACCGGGGCAGACGTTACACTGGAAACAACATTCATGGAGTCCATCTTTCTTCTTTGCAAATCCTTCTGAACATTCAGGGGGAACAACGTGCGACAGGCACCTTGAGAAAGACCAAAGGTTATGATCAAATGGCCTTTGTCATACATGTAAAGGAGAAGAATATGATTCATTAATGATTTATGATTTATCGAAACCAGAAAAATTACTTACTTTGTCAGCATACCAGTGAATTAGTGTGTTGTTGATAGAGAAGGGAATCAACTTTTGGATCAGTTTCATAAGAGCCCACTTTCTGGGCCTGGCCACTCTGGTTCCAGAAAACAATAGCATAAGAAGTAGATGTTGGGTCTCCATTGTTGTCAAACTCAATATGCCGGTTCAATAGTGTGAAATTTGACCTCTTTAATTCTTGGAGAAGCTGAAACCAGACAAGAATGTCGTGTTGCAAAAACATTTGTGGTGTGTGAACACTATAACAATGTTATAGGGATTATTCACTATTGATTCACACTTTCAAAGGTTCACACCTTTGTGTGAACATTTAAAGGTAGACTTAGCAATGACAACATCAGACACATTGGGGTACGTTTTTGATTACTGGCATCAACAAAAACTGCCACAATTGGCTTTTCCAAATGTGGACATATGGGCATGCCCGAAGTGAGGCCACAAATTAGAGCAAACTAGTAATGGCTGTCCTGGCAGGTTCAAATGTTGTTTCTATTGATGCTGTTGTCTGTAAGCGGGAAGTTGCCCTGAAGTGTATGATGATGTCATATTGCTAAGTCTACCTTTAAAGACACACTCCAGCCTCCCCATCACCTCATTTATCACAAGTGTAGCCTAGACGCATCCTTTCAATTGATGTATTCTTCAATATTGTAACGCCATTTCTCTTCAAACAAAAGTATGTGGACACCCCTTCAAATGAGTGGATTCAGATATTTCAGCCACTCCCCGTGTATAGAATCCAGCACACAGCCATGCAATCTCCATAGACAAACATTGGCAGTAGAATGGCCCGCACTGAAGAGCTCAGTGACCTACAACATGGCACCATCATAAGATGCCTCCTTTCCAACAAGTCAGTTAGTAAAACTTTCAGCCCTGCTAGACCTGCCCCAGTCAACTGTAAGTGCTATTATTGTGAAGCAGAAATGTCTAGGAGCAACAACAGCTCAGCCGCAAAGTGGTAGGCCACACAAGCTCACAGAACGGGACCACCGAGTGTCCTCGGTTGCAACACTCACTACCGAGTTCCAAACTGCCTCTGGAAGCAATGTCAGCATAAGAACTGTCCGTCGGGAGCTTCATGAAATGGGTTTCTATGGTCGAGCAGCCACACACAAGCCTAAGATCACCATGCGCAATGCCAAGCATCGGCTGGAGTGGTTTGAAGCTCGCCGCCATTGGACTCTGGAGCAGTGGAATGTGTTCTCTGGAGTGATGAATCACGCTTCACCACCTGGCAGTCCGACGGACAAATCTGGGTTTGGTGGATGCCAGGAGAACGCTACCTGCCCTAATGCATAGTGCCAACTACAAAGTTTGGTGGAGGAGGAATAATAGTCTGGGGCTGTTTTTCATGGTTCGTACTAGGCCCCTTAGAACCAGTGAAAGAAAATCTTAACGCTACAGCATACAATGACATTCTAGACAATTCTGTACTTCCAACTTTGTGGCAACAGTTTGGGGAAGGCCCTTTCCTGTTTCAGCATGATTCCCCCGTGCAAAAAGCGAGGTCCATACAGAAATGGTTTGTAACGAGATTGTGTGGAGGGACTTGACTGGCCTACACAGAGCCCTGACCTCATCAAACACTTTTGGGATGAATTGGACCGCCAACTGCGAGCCAGGCCTAATCACCCAACACCAGTGCCAGACATCACTAATGCCCTTGTGGCTGAATGGAAGCAAGTCCCCGCAGCAACGTTCTAACACCTAGTGGAAATCCTTCCTAGAAGATTGGAGGCTGTCATAGCAGCAAAGAGGGGACCAATTCCACATTAATGCCCATGATTTTGGAATGAGATGTTCGACGAGCAGGTGTACACATACTTTTGGCCATGTAGTGTATATACAAAGTTTCAAATGCTTACCATAAATGGATACACAGTTACATTGTCACTGCATCCCTTAATGTCACATAGTAACAAATTATGTAACGCGTGGGCCATAGCATAAATGGAAGAGTAAGTTGCGAAAGAATATGATGGGTTTTCACCGATGATCTCTTCTGGGCTCACATCACTACAGAGGTCACAATCTTGATTGCATGTTTGTCCGGATGGTGTTTGTTCACAGGTTGTAGGCCTATTATTCCTTTGTGTTTGGGACAAATAGACAAAATCCTTAAACCCAGGTAATGGCATCACTGTCTCTGTTATTCCAATGATGGTGCCAATCGCCTTGATTCCGCTCAATCTGGGGAGGTTTTTGTTCAAAGACCAACTGTCGCCTGCAATCCACACTTTGTTGTGTATGTTGTGCTTGATTGCTGATTTAATTAATGCAACAGCGCTGCTCTGCCCGGCAAAAACTATAATGACCTCTATGCTAAGACCCTCTAACTGTTGAAGTATTTCATAGTGATCAGACATTTCATTGAGCTCTTTTGCATAAGCCAAGCAGATCTTGGTGTCTTTCAGCTTGCTTTTGAACAGCTGTAGGCCATTTTGACTATTCTCATCGCTGCTGCTGACAAATGCAACCCAGTTCCAATTAAAGTGCTGTATAATCAGAATGATCAGATGTATTAAGTCTTTGTTACTAGCTGTGGTTCGCAGGAATGAGGGATATTTCCACTTGTTGCTTAAAACAGAACTGGAGGACCCATAATTTACCTGTGAAGAAAAAGATTTCCATTTTAGACATACATAGACAAGAATAACCAAATAGGGTGGTGACCTACCCAACCCTCCTAGTAGAGAGCTACTAGGAGTGCAGAATTTTACTCCAACCATGCTCTAACACGCCTGATTCAGTTAATCAAGCTCCTGATGTTAGAGAAGGGCTGGAACAAATACCTGCACACCCAGTAGCTCTCCGGGTGTACACCAGCCTTAATAAACTTTTTTAAAAGTGATCAAAATGACCTAAAGTAAGTATGTATTACCATGGGAATTAGATTCATCGCAAAGAAGGGAGCAACAGTCATGGACTCCATGCTTCTAAATGGACCGGCCACAGCAATGACTTTGGACAGATATTCGTTGACGCACCTCAGAACTTGAATTGATCCATTTCTGGAGATCATATTTAAGATTGCCTGAAAGTTGAAATTGTCTGAGCAGTGGTCGAATATCTCATAACCGAGCGATACATTGGGCAGGATGAGGCTGGAGTTATTGATCTCTTGTACAGCGAACCTCATCACCTGAAACATCCGATAACTTGACAAGGTAAACAACTGTCTGTGGAAAGAGGAACAGTGTGTACACACAGCAAATTAGTAGATTTTTCCTGGTGTGAGTACTGGCACATGCAATTTGAAATGTTTAATCACTTCACATACTGCGGTTTGTTTCACCTAATTTGTCAACTTACTTTGTTAAAGGGGAAGTTTAGTATTTTACAACTTAAAGGAAAGATTTACCCATTTTAAATGATATATATTGTTTTGTGCATGTCTGAGTGATGTTCTATCAATTCCCAGGGTCATTTCATGTTTTCAAATGTATCTGAGCTATTGCTTTTCAAGAAGGTATAAATAAAGCCGGTATGACGAGTTTTGCATCACAACAGCCTTTAAAACTTTAGAGAACTTTAGCCAACAGTTAAAAACAGTGGGAGTGATTGGGGTATGAGGCACATAGGGCAAGAATGTAATCAACTCAAGTATTTGGTTTAAGATTACTTTAAAATGTGATTTGGCCCCTCTTTTATCATGTGCCACATGCCCCAATCACTTGATTGATTTTTAGCTGGCAGTAGTTAAAGTTAGCTGAAGTTTGTGGTGGCTGTTTTAAGAAAACCACATCATGGATTACAGTTTATCCTGACCAATAGACTACTTTCAAGGTGTTAAATCATCTAACATGAAGTTGTAAAAAACTAAACACTCCCTTTAAAGTGTCAATCTGTAATTGGTGCATCAATCTTTTGACTTTTAAATTAATGATATAGACCCATTCATTCTTATAATTTACTTCATGAGCTTAGTTGAACTGTCGTATAGTGATGGGTCGTTCACGAACGAACTGATCTTTTTGAATGGCTCTTTTTTTCTTGTCCACCAAATTTTTAAGCGCTAATGAGCGAAGAGCTGTTTGGGAGCCAAATGAATGTCTCTCTTAGCTGAACGAAACCAAATGAGCCTGGTTTACTGAAAAGACTTGGAATGCCCATCACTACGTCGTACCCCATCAGAACCCAACATACACAATTTTTTCCGCAAAGTTAGTAAACAATGTAATTGTAGATAAACACTGTATAGCCTCAAAAAAATATGAAACTATAATTTTTATCTCATGGAGGGTCAGTCCCCGCCTCCATAGTATATACTGTACATTTGAAAGTGGTTACATTTCTCCAGCCCCATCCCTCAGTTATTTACCAAAACAGAGGTGGGGTGCCCGCTTTGTTATTGTTTGAACTGCAGATTGCTCCTTTAAGTGAGGTTAAACATTTGGTATAATACATTTACAGTACTATAACATTTCACGTTACTTACACGGAAGCGTTGTGATTGAACTCAGGTGTCTCCAACTCAGTTTCTGGAGAGGTACTGGGTATACAGGCTTTTATTTCAACCCAACACTAAAACAAGTTGACAATCAACAATCAATCTTCAGTACAAACATTGCTTAATTAAATTGGTTGTGTTAATATTGGTCTGGAAGAAAAACTGCACACCCAGTGGCTCTCCAGGACCAGAGCAACGATTTCCCTGAAGGTTGAAAGGTATGTTGAATGGTGTGCTACAGCACTCACCGAGAGCAATCCACAATCACCGGTCGGTTGTAAACAACTGAGCTGCTGCCATGATGAATGTCGAAAAGGCCTCCCAGTATGTATTCTCCATCTAGTTTAAACTCAGAGGCTGAGCAAGAATATGATCCAGGTAAGGCATGCTGAAAAGACCCCAGCATTACCAGCAAGGCCAGGAGATGTTTCATTGTTGCCTTCCCATGTAGTCAGTCTGAGAAGACCAGAGGGGCTGTGTCAACACCAAATGCTCAGGTACTGGTGAAGATGGCTCCCCCCACTTTACATAGGGATGTTTTACATGCAATAATTTTATATGCACCATTACATCAGGCAGGAGTTCCTCACAGTCAGACTGGAAGCAAATGTGCAGCACTGAACAGGAAATCCATGACCCGAAGTGAAATAGAAATGTGCCATGAATTGCTGGTACTGGTCTAAAGGATGAATGGTGTGGTAAAGGAGTTGGCACCGAGAGCATTGATTGATTTCACTGTCCAACCCTACCCAGGTGGGTCAAATGTACCATGAATAGCTCCATCCTTTCTGCAAATGCAACATTTGCGCAATGATTAATGGACTTGTTTCTAAACACAAGATTTGTCAGTGAATAGATACACAATACCTCATACAGTAATACACATGTAGCAATGTAATAGTTATTTCTACAAAGCAGAAATGGATGAAAGTTGACAAAATGTCAGCGGTCCCAAAACATGAAGCAGAAACAGCCACCTCATTAGAAGGGACACAGTTTCTTTAATAGCATTGAGTGAAAAAAATACACTTAAAGTTTTTAAAATCAAGTTTTGTTTATAATTGCAGCACAAGAAAAAACAAGAACATGCAATCTCTTTCTTGAGAAAGTGTTTATAAATCTAGAATCCAATTTTACCAGTTTTGTTTTCATTCATTTTTTTTTTTATATGGCATATGATTAACTGAACACTTGGAAATAGTAGCCTATTATGTTTGAAGAAAAAAAAACATGTTCAAAATAATCTCTAAACAAATGTTATCTTTGCAATATATATAAATCCGCAAGACAACCCTTGGAAGCATGATGTACTTTGTCAGGGGAAAAAAATTCTGATCCTTCTTTACAGTGCTGATCAAAGGGTTTCCAAAATGTCTCTCTGGTTACCAAAAATACTACTGCACACTGTTCATAAGATACCCGACCGGCATACTGATAAAAATGCCCAAAAATGTGAGGGGTGGGGGCCCCCCCAAAAAAAGTGTTCACAACCCCCTTCATCCATTTGTTACATTAAAAGCTCTCAATCTCAATTTTCTTATGTTTCCTCTGCAAAAGAAGAGAGAGAGAAAATATTTTTGTTTGGAATGATTAGGTTATTACCACATATTTGTCTAAAGTAAAATATAGAATATGAGTTTATCAAGGCTACTATATTTGCATGGAATGGACCCCAGTTTCTAAACAGTTGGCCTCAGTGTATAAGGTATTTCTTTTTTTTGTAGTTTTTTTGGAAGGAAATAATAAATTATAACACAGGTATGTTACTATAAAGTACATTTTAAAGTAACTGTCCAGAGAAAAATCTACTTTTCTGTTAATGTTGACGACTCATCCTATACTCGTACACTTCAAAAACCACACCTGAAACTTGTGTCATACACACCTTAAAAAAAATACTAGCCATTTCCTCATGGAGGATGTTGTCATCCTCCTGAGGATGAGCTGGCCAATCAGCGGTCTACTTGAATTCATATTTTTTATGACCGGTATACGCCCACACCATTATGTTGGGATATGCCCACACCATTTCAACACAGAAAAGTTGCTGTTTTACATATTTAATTACCATTTTTTTGGAAGGAAAACTATTTCACCCATATTGTAATTAATTATAGGTCATATTTCTTAGAAATCTGGAAACACTGGACAGTTACTTTAAGAAATCTAAACTCGAAAAATGAACAATTTAAAATTATATTCACAGGAGGGGGGCGCATCGCAAAAATCTGAGGTTTAACTTCATTGGCTCGTCCATAGTTAGATGCCACCTCCATACAGTAATCTCTATCATTTAGTTTCCAGGAGTGCTGAATGACACAGTATTATATTTATCTTCAACTGTACAAGCAAAGCGTCTTTTGACATGATGGGAAAGCAGATGGACTAAACACAAAAAGGGATTATATGGCTACATAGGGCAAAACAAGAACACATTTGAATAAAATCCGCCACACTTAACTTGAACGAGGCATTCTTAAACCTCACTGTACATAATGTCTTTAAAAAAACATGACATGAAACATTTCATAATCCTCCATGATGGTTTATTCTCTGGAGAGTACACTAACTCTGTCTTGACCATGCAGTGATTTGCACTCTTAGCTGACTTGTTATCTAGCCAACCTCTTATATATAAATCACTTTTGCTTGGATTATGGTTCCGAATAGATACAGTATGATAGGTATTGTATGTAGCTAGTGAATCCTTGTTCAAGTGAAGCATAAACAGTCATTAAAAATTAAATGCATTAAAATACAGTGGACAAATTTAGGTTGGTGGTGATGGTGATCTTTCAAGCCGGTGAAAAATACACTTGATCACAGAGACACATCATTCATCAATTTAAATATTTCATATTTACTTCAATTTCAAAATGTTACATCTTATCGTTATTTCAATCTAAACCTAAGGACTTCCCATAATTACACATTATAAACGAGTAGGTACCAAGTCTTCAATCAAAAGTAGTTACTTTGCTTGGAGACAGAGCAGTGCACAGCAGTTGAAAAGGGATAGTCGTTAAGAATCCACAACTGAAATTTCTACTGAAATTCATCCAGTGCCGCCCCCTCTAGCAGAGTTTATACTTACCCCATGGGGTTACAAGGCAAAGGGCAACACTGCGTTTCATCCACTGACTTAAGACAATGTTATCCCGCGGCTGCGAGATGGCTCGCCAACTCATATCCCCATAATAACCAAAGGCAGAGTTCTCTTGTGACTACAGCAATCCTCAGCACTAATAACATCCATCACTGTCACCATTTTGGATCAAAACTTTTCCCGTTTCTCTTTTTTCCAATCCCCTCACAGACAATCACTGACCCCCTGTTCCCCACCATATACTATTTTTCCATAACTTTACATTTTCAAAAATGTGTGTGTGTGTGTGGGGGGTATTTAACTAGCAAAAGGTTTCCCTGTGTCTTCCTTGCCTCTGTAAGTCCTCTTCCCGTGCGTGAAGGGTAGGTATCTGTACTTGACCATATGCTGGAGGTAGGAGAAAAGACGGAGTTAGCCACATTGTAATTCAAAGAAAGTAACAGTGAAAGTCACAGCACTGTTCACATTTTGCTGCTTTAAAAATTTAAATGTATTACTTTTTTTTTTTTATCCTACCGATGTACACAACCTACACATTCTGAAAGTGAAAGAAAAATTTAAGAAAATGTTCCAAATTAATAAAAAAAGAACAAAAATGTCTTGATTGTGTAGTGGAATACATATTTTGCAGCCATTACAGCTGTGAATCATGTTGAATAAGATTTTGCAACTTTGCACAATTCTTAGGGCAACATACACTGACTGTACAAAACATCTTTCCATGACAGACTGACCAGGTGAAAGCTATGAACCCCTATTGATGTCACTTGTTAAATCAAAATCAGTATAGATGAAGAGAATGAGACAGGTTAAAGAAGGATGTTTAAGCCTTGAGACAAATGAGACATGGATTGTATATGGCGCTGACGGACAGGGCTGCCATGCTTCTAGCTCTTAGGAAACTTTGCAGTATTTAAAAAAATTATGTGTTATATCTTACATTATTAGCCCATGACATTTTTTATGTTATTACATACTGTTGGGAAGAACCTTTGGATATCAGAGTGGCGGTAACTCACCAGCATAACGACCAGGAATACGACTATCCCGAATCTGATCTTTTGTTTGTACCCTCCATGGCAATTTAACTGATTCCAGAGGCTGTCCAAAACACCGCCGGCGGGAAGGGGGTACTCGGAGTGGACTTTTAGTCCGACTCAGGAGGCGCGCACACCACCCACCGCTTCCAAGTATATTACTCGCTAATGTTCAGTCCCTGGATAAAGTTGACGAGCTCAGGGCAAGCATTTCCTTCCAGAGAGACATCAGGGATTGTAGTATACTCAGTTTCATGGAAACATGGCTCTCTCGGGACATACTTTCTGAGTCCGTTGAGCCAGCTGAGTTCTCAGTTCATCGCGGAAACTACATATCCGCTTTTATTGTAGCTGGGGATTTTAACAAAGCAAATGAGGGAAAACATTACCGAAGTTCTATTAACACATTGACTGTAGTACTCACGTTGCTAAAACCCTCAACCACTGCTACTCCAACTTCCGGGATGCCTACAAGGCCCTCCCCCGCCCTCCCTTCGGCAAATGTGATCATGACTCCATTTTGCTCCTCCCTTCCAAAAGGCAGAAACTCAAACAAGAAGTACCCGTGCTAAGGACTATTCAACGCTGGTCTGACCAATCGCGCGGACTGGGAAATGTTCCAGGTAGCCACGGATATGGTGACTGAGTTTATCAGGAAATGTATAGATGTTGCACCCACTGTGACTATTAAAACCTACCCTAACCAGAAAGCGTGGATAGATGGCAGCATTTGCTCAAAACTGAAAGAGCGAACCATCGCATTTAACCATGGCAAGGTGACTGGGAATATAGCCGAATACCAATAGTGCAGTTATTCCCTCCATAAGGCAATCAAACAGGCAAAAGGTCAGTATAGAGACAAAGTGGAGTCACAATTCAACGGCTCAGACACAAGACGTATGTGGCAGGGTCTACAGTCAATTACAGATTACAAAGGGAAAACCAGCCACGTCCCGAACACTGACGTCTTGCTTCCGGACAAGCTAACACCTTCCCGCTACCAAGGACTGTGGGATCTCCTTCTCTGTGGCTGACGTGAGTAACACATTTAAGCGTGTTAACCCTCGTAAGGCTGCCGGCCCAGACGGCATCCCTAGCCGTGTCCTCAGAGCATGCACAGACCAGCTGGCTGGAGTGTTTGCGGACATATTCAGTCTCTCCCTATTACAGTCTGCTGTCCCCACATGCTTCAATATGTCCAATATTGTTCCTGTACCCAAGAAAGCAAAAGGTAACTGAACTAAATGACTTATCGCCCCGTAGCACTCACTGTCATCATGAAGTGCTTTGAGACTAGTCAAGGATCATATCACCTCTACCTTAACTGACACCCTAGACCCACTTCAATTTGCTTACCGCCCCAATAGATCCACAGACGATAAAATCGCCATAATACTGCACACTGCCCTATCCCATCTGGACAAGAGGAATACCTATGTAAGAACGCGGTTCATTGACTATAGCTCAGCATTTAACACCATAGTACCCTCCAAGCTCATCATTAAGCTTGATGCCCTGGTTCTGAACCCCGTCCTGTGCAACTGGGTCCTGGACTTCCTGACGGGCCGCCCCCCAGGTGGTGAAGGTAGGAAACAACATCTCCACTTTGCTGATCCTCAACACTGGGGCCCCACAAGGACGCGTGCTCAGCCCCCTCCTGTAATCCCTGTTCACCCATGACAGTGGGACCATGCACGCCTCCAACTCAATCATCAAGTTTGCAGACGACAACAGTAGTACGCCTGATTACCAACAATGACGAGAGGTGAGGGCCCTGGGAGTGTGGTGCCAGGAAAATAATTGTGGACGGGACCACAGTGGAGAAGGTGGAAAGCTTAAAGTTCCTTGGCGTACACCACTGACAAACTGAAATGGTCCACCTACACAGACAGAGCGCCTTTCAGCCTCAGGAGGCTGAATAAATTTGGCTTGGCACCTAAAACCCTCAAACTTGTACAGATGCACAATTGAGATCATCCTGTCGGGCTGTATCACCGCCTGGTACGGCAACTGCACCGCCCGCAACCGCAGGGCTCTCTAGAGGGTGTTGCAGTCTGCCCAATGCATCACCAGGGGCAAGATACCTGCCCTCTAGGACACCGACAGAACCCGATGTCAAAAGATCACCAAGAACAACCACCACCGGAGCCTATGCCTGTTCACCCCGCTATCATCCAGAACGCGAGGTCAGTACAGGTGCATAAAAGCTAGGACCGAGAGACTGAAAAACAGCTTTATCTCAAGGCCACCAGACTGTTAAATAGCCATCAATAGCACATTAGAGGCTGATGCAGTATATAGATAGACTTGAAATCCCTGGTCACTTTAATGTTTACATATTTTGCATTACTCATCTCATATGTATACTGTATTCTAAACTATTCTACCTGTATCTTAGTCTATGCCACTCTGACATTGCTCATCCAAATATTGATATATTCTTAATTCCATTCCTTTACATTGTGTGTATTGTTAGATATTACTGCACTGTTGGAGCTAGAAACACAAGCATTTCGCTACACCCGCAATAACATCTGCTAAACACGTATGTGAGGTGCCAAGTGCACCGGTTTGAGTGTGTCAATAAATGCAATGGTGCTGGGTTTTTCACGCTTAACCATTTCCCCATGTGTATCATGAATGGTCCACCACCCAAAGAACATCCAGCAAACTTGAAACAACTGTGGGAAGCATTGGAGTCAACATGGGCGGGGGGATGCAACAACATTTTAGTAAGATGTTCTTAAATGTTTTGGACAAAGTGTAAATATCCATTGTTTTTGGCAAAATTGCTCAAGCTCAGTAAATCGGGTATTTTCATGTAATGTGGTAGCAGCACCATGCCATGGGTATGTTTGTCAAAAGTTGAAGGAAAACACACCTCAGTCTTCTGAAAACCTAACCCTGGGATAGTTTTATTATTACGCTGAACAATTAAAATCAAAATTGTCACATGCGCTGAATACAACTGGTGTAGACTTCATCGTGAAATCACAAACCCTTCCCAACAACGCAGAGTTTAAAAAATATAAATAAAATAGTAACAAGAGAAATAAAATTCACAAGAATGGAGGAGTACCAGGGAGTACCAGTACCAGATCAATGTGCAGAGGTATGAGGTATTGGAGGTAGATATGTACATGAAGCCAGGGTAAAGTGTGTGTATGTAGTGTATGTGAATGTCTGTGGGTTTTGTGTGGGAGTATCAATGTAGTTTGTGTGAGTGAGTGTGTATATGGTTTGTATATACAGTCGTGGCCAAAAGTTTTGAGAAGACACAAATATTAATTTTCACAAAGTTTGCTGCTTCAGTGTCTTCAGATATTTTTGTCAGATGTTACTATGGAATACTGAAGTATAATTACAAGCATTTCATAAGTGTCAAAGGCTTTTATTGACAATTACATGAAGTTGATGCAAAGAGTCAATATTTGCAGTGTTGACCCTTCTTTTTCAAGACCTCTGCAATCCGCCCTGGCATGCTGTCAATTAACTTCTGGGCCACATCCTGACTGATGGCAGCCCATTCTTGCATAATCAATGCTTGGAGTTTGTCAGAATTTGTGGGTTTTTGTTTGTTTACCTGCCTCTTGAGGATTGACCACAAGTTCTCAATGGGATTAAGGTCTGGGGAGTTTCCTGGCCATGGACCCAAAATATCGATGTTTTGTTCCCCGAGCCACTTAGTTATCACTTTTGCCTTATGGCAAGGTGCGCCATCATGCTGGAAAAGGCATTGTTCGTCACCAAAACTGTTCCTGGATGGTTGGGAGAAGTTGCTCTCGGAGGATGTGTTGGTACCATTCTTTATTCATGGCTGTGTTCTTAGGCAAAATTGTGAGTGAGCCCACTCCCTTGGCTGAGAAGCAACCCCACACATGAATGGTCTCAGGATGCTTTACTGTTGGAATGACACAGGACTGATGGTAGCGCAAGGTGATTGTCTTCTCCGGACAAGCTTTTTTCCAGATGCCCCAAACAATCGGAAAGGGGATTCATCAGAGAAAATGACTTTACCCCAGTCCTCAGCAGTCCAATCCCTGTACCTTTTGCAGAATATCAGTCAGTCCCTGATGAGTTTCCTGGAGAGAAGTGGCTTCTTTGCTGCCCTTCTTGACACCAGGCCATCCTCCAAAAGTCTTCGCCTCACTGTGCGTGCAGATGCACTCACACCTGCCTGCTGCCATTCCTGAGCAAGCTCTGTACTGGTGGTGCCCCGATCCCGCAGCTGAATCAACTTTAGGAGACGGTCCTGGCGCTTGCTGGAATTTCTTGGGCGCCCTGAAGCCTTCTTCACAACGATTGAACCGCTCTCCTTGAAGTTCTTGATGATCCGATAAATGGTTGATTTAGGTGCAATCTTACTGGCAGCAATATCCTTGCCTGTGAAGCCCTTTTTGTGTAAAGCAATGATGGCGGCACATGTTTCCTTGCAGGAAACCATGGTCGACAGAGGAAGAACAATGATTCCAAGCACCACCTTCCTTTTGAAGCTTCCAGTCTGTTATTCGAACTCAATCAGCATGACAGAGTGATCTCCAGCCTCACACCTGTGTTAACGAGAGAATCACTGACATGATGTCAGCTGGTCCTTTTGTGGCAGGGCTGAAATGCAGTGGAAATGTTTTTGGGGGATTCAGTTCATTTGCATGGCAGAGGGACTTTGCAATTCATCTGATCACTCTTCATGACATTCTGGAGTATATGCAAATTGCCATCATACAAACTGAGGCAGCAGACTTTGTGGAAATTAATATTTGTGTCATTCTCAAAACGTTTGGCCACGACTGTACAGTCTAGTAATTGTGAGAAGGGTCAGTGCAAGATAGAGTCAGTGCAGATAGTTTGGGTCCCATTAATTGTCTATTTAGCAGTCTTATGGCTGTGGGGGTAGAAGCTGTCTCAGAGCCTGTTCGCCCGAGAGCCCTCTCCAAAGTGTGCACAGTTCCTAAGTAATTTCAATGCACTTTTATGTTTCAAAGAAGAGTCCTCAACTATAAAGGTGCTTTTTTGAGCTCTCCAAGCTGTGCCGTTGAAGAACTAGAGCAAGCACACTTGTAGATGTTTTGATTGGAACACAACCCTGCATCCCCACTATCACACAATTACTGTTTACGCAATCCAAAAACGGTCCATTATACAGTAAATCGCAATCTGGATCAGGTGAGCATCATTTGAAAGCTTGTTCTATTGCCAACATGACTAGCTAAGTTACAAAATACGATACTACAGTGTTAGGCGTTCACAAATCAATTCAGAGAAACAGATTGTCATTTTGGTGCGTGTAGAAAGGAGTCATGAGTGCATTCAGGTGCGTGTGCCGCGGCACATTTTCTTCACAATAGACAAACATAGGCTCATTCTGTCCAGAACAACCCAGGGTATGACGCCATGTCGTCTTGTAACTGTACATCCAACATAGTGATCAGAAACGTTGACACTGTATTGACAACAAATGGACATGAGTTGAGTTTTATGCTATGGAAATGTAAAGCGCATATTTGGACTCACGGGTGTTTGGCTTGCTTGTATGACATCAAAGTGGTATTTATTATAATCCTCAATGTCTCATCTTTCAAAATACACAGTCCTCTTAATTTACATGTTTTCCCTCAAGTTGCCTAATTAGCGGATGGGATGGGGGCAACGTCTTGTCGCACGAGGTGCTCAAATTCAGAACATCTGTCAGTCAAAACCCATACAGAGCTGTGTAGCAGAGACCCTGAGCTCTGACGTCATGTATAGCCTTTTACCGTACAGACACTGCATTCCAATGTAGCCGTTTATCAGTGCCTAAATCTGCCACTTTAAACCCGTATACGGGTATGAATACAACAAGGATACACAACAAATGGATAAATGTTGCCCTAAGAGTTGTACAAAGTTGTTTGGGGTGTGAAGACATAAGCAATAAAGACATCTTCATTTAATTATTTTTAATAAATCAATTGGGAAAATGTTCTATCATTTTTCTTCACTTTAAAAAAAAAGTGGAGTTGGTTGTGTAGATCGGTAGGAAAAAGAAACAACTTATTCCCTTTTTAGATAGAATTTTAAGGCAGCAAAACGTGATGACTGTACAAGGGGTGTGTAGACTTTCACTAGCAGCTGTACATCTAGCTATGACGCGTCTGATACGACTATCATGCAGTCAGCAGCAGTGTCACTGGGTTTCCCATACCTTGATCTGCCTCTTCATGGTGATGCAGAAAAGCATGATGAAGTACATTACGAGTATGGGCCAGAACACAGGCACATTGAAGGCTTCGAAGAATGTGCAAATCATTGCGATGACGATGCCTTTTGTTGCCGAATGCCTGCAGACAAAAAAAAGGAACCGACATAAAACATACAATAAGGATGTGTAGTAGTTGGAAAATAATAGTAGTTGTAATTTCACACTCATGGCCATAAACAGGACCCATATTCACAACGCGTCACAGATGATCTAGGATCAGGTCCCGTCGATGCATATAATTATGATCTAAAATGCTAAACTGATCCTAGATCAGCTCTCGTAGTCTGAGACTCTTTGTGAATACGGGCCCAGAAGGATACCACAAAGTTAACCACCAGAGGTTTCTGTTTCCGATCATCATAGGTATGGGCAGCAACATATCAGTCAGTGACACCAAGTCAAGAGGTCTGAATACTTTCCACATTTTGTTACATTTACAGCCTTATTCTAAAATTGATTAAATTGTTTTTTCCCCCTCATCAATCTACTACACACAATATCGCACAATAACAAAGCAAAAACAGTTTTTATTTTTCCTCTAATGAAAATAAACTGAAATATCACATTTACATAAGTATTCAGACCGTACTCAGTACTTTGTTGAAGCACCTTTGGCAGCGATTACAGCATTTAGTCTTCTTGGGCATGACACTACAAGCTTGGCAAACCTGTATTTGGGGAGTTTCTCCCATTTTTCTTCGCAGATCCTCTCACTCTCTGTCAGGTTGGATGTGTTGCTGCACAGCTATTATCATGTTTTTCCAGAGATGTTCGATCAGGTTCAAGTCCGGGGTCTGGCTGGGCCACTCAAGGACATTCAGAGACTTGCCCCCGAACCACTGCTGCGTTGTCTTGGCTGTGTGCTTAGGGTCGTTGTCCTGTTGGAAGGTGAACCTTCGCCCCCAGTCCGAGGTCCTGAGCACTCTGGAGCAGGTTTTCATCAAGGATCTCTCTGTACTTTTCTCTGTTCATCTTTGCCTCGATCGTGACTAGTCTCCCAGTCCCTGCCGCTGAAAAACATCCCCACAGCATGATGCTGCCACCACCATGCTTCACCGTAGGGATGGTGCCTGGTTTCCTCCAGACGTGACGCTTGGAATTCAGGCCAAATAGTTCAATCTTGGTTTCATCAGACCAGATAATCTTGTTTCTCATGGTTTTAGAGTCTTATGGTTCCTTTTGGCAAACTCCAAGCGGGCTTTCATGTGCCTTTTTACTGGGGAATGATTTCCGTCTGGCAACTACCATAAAGGCCTGATTGTTGGAGTGCTGCAGAAATGATTGTCTCTGCAGCACTCCAACAAGGACAACCATCTCTGCAGCACTCCAACAATCAGGCTTTTATGGTAGAGCGGCCAGATGGAAGCCACTCCTCCGTAAAAGGCACGACAGCCCGCTTGGAGTTTCTCCCATCGCCACAGAGGACCTCTAGAGCTGTCAGTGCCAATCGGGTTCACCTCCCTGACAAAGACCCTTCTCCCCAACTGCTCTGTTTGGCCCAGGCGGCCAGCTCTAGGCCGCCCGGCCTAGAACTGATCTTCATCTAAGTCACAACAACAGACAAACACAGTCTGCTTAAACTAATAAACAATTACACATTTTCATGTCTTTAATGAACACACCATTTAAACATTCACAGTAAAGGGTGAAAAAAGTATGTGAACCCTTGGATTTAATAACTGACCCTTTTTTGGCAGCAATAACCTCAACCAAAGGTTTTCTGTAGTTGCGGATCAGACCAGCACACCGGTCAGGATACATTTTTGACCATTCCTCTTTACATAACGGGTTCAGTTCAGCAATATTCTTGGGATGTCTGGTGTGAACTGCTCTCAAAGTCATGCCACAGCATCTCAATCAGGTTGAGGTCAGGACTCCAGAAGGCGTATTTCCTTCTGTTGAAGCCCTTCTGTTGTTGATTTACTTCTTTGTTGTGGATTTGCTTCTGTGTTTTGGGTCATTGTCCTGTTGCACCACCAAACTTCTGTTGAGCTTCATTTGGCAGACAGATAGCCTTACATTATCCAGCAAAATGTCTTGATAAACGTGGCAGGACAGCCACTCCTAGAGAGATTAGCAACAGTGCTTAACTTTCTTCATTTATAGACAATTTGTCTTACCGTGGACTGATGAACATCAAGGCTTTTAGAGATACTTTCGTATCCCTTTCCAGCTTTATGCAAGTCAACAATTCTTAATCTTAGGTCTTATGAGATCTCTTTTGTTCAAGGCATGGTTCACATCAGGCAATGCTTCTTGGGAATAGCAAACTCAAATGTTGTGATTATTTTTTATAGGGCAGGACAGCTCTAACCAACATCTCCAATCTTGTCTCATTGATTGGACTCCAGGTTAGCAGGCCCCAATCAGCTTTTGGGGTTCACATACTTTTTCCAACCTACACTGTCAATGTTTAAATGATGTATTCAATTTAGACAAGAAAAATACAATAATGTGTGTGTTGTTAGTTTAAGCACACAGTGTGTCTATTGTTGTGACTTCGATGATCAGATCAAAGAATTTTATGACCAATTTATGCATAAATCCAGGTAATTCCAAAGGGTTCACATACTTTTTATTTTTAATACATTTGCAAAAAAGTCTAAAAACCTGTTTTCGCGTAACAAAAAGGTGTCTGAATACTTTGAAGGCACTGTATGCTATATCCACATATAGCCTTGATAGTAAGGAGAGTATGTACGACAAAGCTTTCCAGTAAAAGTCCATAGAGCCATCCAAGTGCAGCATCCTTTAGGAAGTATACTTCCACAAGCCAAGAACCTCTTGACATTGGCGGATGAGCAAACGACTTAGTGAACAGAATAAAAGGAGTGATACTTTGCAAGGGCAGTGTGCAGGAACCAGGCTATAGTTGGACATAGGACAACACACATACATGGTCGGACAGTATTGTACATGTCACAGAGTGTGAATATGCGTGTTCTCACTTTCCATTTTATTGTAATGTATTATAGTGCATTATGATGTGCTGCTGACCCCACAAAATGAACTTAAATGCAAATGGTAAAAAAACTATAACATATTGTAACCATTGGTGAATGATTGATGAAAGAATATTCAAACAGGAGACTGTGGTAGGATATCAGGACAAGGGAGCACAAATGATGCATCCACAAGCCTGTGGCTCAACCCAGTTCATTGAAAGGCCAGGCTGGGTAGATGACGGTGATTGGGGGCTCTCACCAGAATTTGAATTCGGGCAACCTCCTGATGAATGGGCGGAACTCCTCGTTCTGCTTGGTGGGGAGTGCTGGGCCCTCATCTACAGGTGAGTGGAAGAGGAGCAAGGTTACAACAAGGATCAGTGGTCACGTTCCGAGCCAATCAAATGGACTCAAAACAAGAACAGTGACTACAAATTTAGAAAGCTGTTTCCAACGGCATCCCAATAAGAATACTGGAGTAAACTCTTGGCATTCTGTTTTAAATACCAAATTGTCACTAAAAAGGCATTAAAATAGTATTTGCATAGCAACCAAAGAGATTTCAAAGAGAACCCTTTCTTTGTTACTCTCACCACACTGGAAGCAAAAGAGCTCTCCAATAACTTGTTTCTCTAGTGTAGTGTGTTTCTAAAAATTGGTATGAGACGACGCCCCCAATTCAGTCCAAATCCTATCAGTAAAGAAATTCGCACCTTGCAGCAGCAATGTGAGTAATTGACACACATCATTACTCACATTGCTGCTGCAAGGTGCGAATTTCTTTACTGATAGGATTTGGACTGAATTGGGGGCGTCGTCTCATACCAATTTTTAGAAACAATAATAGACCCCACTTAACCAGTGCATCCCCCACTTTAAATGAGTAGGCGTGACAATGTGTTAAACGCAGAAGACACATTTAAGTTGAATGCATTCAGTGACTAGGTATCCCCCCTTTCACTTTCCCAAGGGCAAGGTAAAACAACCAATCGTTATCTACAATACTACATGTAGGTACACTGAACTGTACTAAACATGCATCTCTTTCTGAATTTTGGAATCTAATCTGTAGTTTGCCATTGGGCTATAGGCTGTTCCCTGAAATTATGGGTAATTTGGTAATTATGTTTTTATATAGTCTTTGTCTAGTCATAATAAGGACGAATAATCCAGACTGCAAATAAAAATGTAATTGCATTGACCTAAACCGTATAGTATTGAATCTTCCCAAACTATAAGGTAGCTTTTTTTAATTGTATACGCCAGTGTATCAACATGCGTTATCGAGTTGGCTTGAAAGCCAAAGACGCACCCCTAGTCAAAGCTTTTTTTAAAACATACTCTCTAGCCGCACCATGGAGTCTGTGCACCAAGATATTTTCGATCTTAGTGAAGAGAGAGCGCTAGAAGACACTCCTAAACATCGCTTTATGTAGGAAAAGTAAACATTTCGAACATGACCGCAACCAAAGGAATGTCGCGTTAACTTGCCTTCGTCAAGCATTGATGGATCCACTTTCGGTGATAGAAAAGCGATGAACAGGTTAAGATGGTAGATTCCCAGAGCGTATGTTACAATATACCAACCCTGGAGGGAGCAGAGAAAACCTCATATTAGTGTTGATTTGAATGTCATGCATTCACACCTGCACACTGAATTAAATAAGTGTAAAAATTTATATTTCTGTAATTCAATTGGCAAATGCATCACTGACTGAGGTGAGAATATCTGGAGCAATACTAGTCTAGAAGAAAACAGTACATCTTCACACAGATGCCCCCACAATGTCTTAATGGTTCGACAATATAACATTATCATAGTCAAACAGAATTCAAATCTGACAAGCCACTTACAGGCTTTTCCAAACGTGCTCTCTCGCCTGAGGCATGCCTACATCTTGGCAGATTTTAATTTGACTGTTTATGCCTGTAAGGAGAAAGTTGTCCCACTGTGTATTATGAAGTATCACATTGCTGAGTCCACCTTTAAGGACGTCAGGTGCGTATTCAGTAGGGTACAATGTTGTGGAACGTTCCGATATAAATATATTGTGCAGAACAGACGTGCCTTTTTGACATGTGGAGGAAGGAATCATGTCAGCTCTGCTCATGGGA
Organism: Brachymystax lenok tsinlingensis; assembly: GCA_030435695.1. NCBI lineage: Eukaryota > Metazoa > Chordata > Actinopteri > Salmoniformes > Salmonidae > Brachymystax > Brachymystax lenok. The sequence continues at coordinate 34,048,913 of CM059802.1, read as the reverse complement.
TTTCTATGTCTCCTGAATGCGGCTCACTATAAGCCCCGAGTGTGGTGTGTTTCTCTACCTGTAATATGTACACTCTGATCATGTAGATGGCCGTTAGAGAAAGAGTGACTCCCCATCGCCCTATGGAAAACGGCGTTGACTTGTCTAGCCATGACTGATAGATCTGGAAAAGACACCCAACAAGAGACACAGTGCACGACCATAACCAGGAGAACAACATTAGATCAAACACTGTGTTTTTACATCGTCTTATCTGAAGTGGCATTTCTCATCTTTCTATGTGGCACCACCGTGACAGTGGGTCCAATGGTTATCTTCATCAAAACAGTGGTGCAGAGTTCTATTTGGTTTAGCCTATTTCGCTTTCCTCTTGACATTTGATGAGACCAACTAAATGCCCCGGCAGCAGTACCTGTCCAACCCGTGTGAAGAAGCTGCCGATTGTGGATGGTTTCCCATGGATTGATTCACCAACACTGTCCCCTTCTGACATTATGTCTGTGGAAGGAGAGAAAATGGTTGTTAACAGGTATTCCTTGAATAGAATTCACCACCCAGGGCTCTAGTGCGACCATTTTACTCGCATATGCACCGAAATATATTTTGCTGTGCGACCTAGAATGTTTTTATTTAGGAGCACCAGTGCTCCTAGAAAAAAATAATTCACCCAGATGATAATTGTTGCAATGATTACTTCATTGTATTGCAGCCTGAGTGCCATGGAAAATACACAAGAGCAGATACACCACCATGCTTGCACCATTACTACAAAAAAAAGGCTTCTTAATGAAAAATATTTGAAGTGTGCTCTTAAATTTACCCCTACTCCTTGTAAAAAAAAAAAGTAAGAGTAGAGCCCTGCTAACTCAGACTTTGTGTTTGAAAGACTGTGTTTGCCTGGCGGGAAGATGAGACTGGGGTTATCATGCCTATAACTCAAAGAAATGTGTCAAATAGTATTGAACACCAATATCATCCTTACATGTAGGCTACAGTAGTTGTTTAATATATAGCTAGCTAGTTTATTTACTCAGTTGCAGTCCTCTTCTACATTACCGGTAATAACATGGCAACAATACACAGAGCGACAACAAAGCTTCATCAACCTAACAGCCACATTAGCCCGACCGGCCGCCAGATTGCATTTTTAGTCCTTTTATGCAGTTTTTCATTTGCGTCCAACTTTAACGTGCCCAGCCGGCTATACACTTGTGTCGCCCAGTGACTGTCTCGTACATAAAAAACGTCCTTCATTCAGGCATCAGTTTCCTCATTAAATGGAACGTTCCGGACATTTTTGACCTAAAGATCATTGTCCAGATCACGTTACAAACATGCAGGAATGTGAAAACTACTTCCAAATGCGTTCTGCAGATCAAAAGCTAGGTATCGTTATGCATTTGTGGGTAATCGTGTTTTTTTTAAACTACATCTAGGTTTAGGGAGTGAGGTTGATTTCCTGATCTCTGCTAGTCCCACTCCCGAATACTGGGAATCTGAAAACGTGGGCGTTCCTAGTTTAACAGCCTTGAGACTGTACTCCCGAAAATAAACTGGAGAAGAAAGCCTGAACCAGCGGGGCCAAGAGGACAGATAACAGAGTAAGTGTTTTGCGTCAGCTAATGTTTCTATATCTGCATAATGTCATATAACATTAGTGCTGTTGTGTGCATTGCGGTTGGGTAGCATTAGTTCTGCTATCGTTACTAGATCGAGTTCTGCCTGGTTTGTTTATACACCCAGAGCTAGCACATTGACATAGCCTTGTTTCTAAAGTAGAAGCATTGCAACACTGACTTTAATTGTTTTATATTTGGCTGCTGAATGTGCTCCCACCATAATATCTATAACAGCTATATGAATGAGTCTCCTGTAGCTTGCTATGGTAATCTCCCAACATCTTGTTTATATTGTCATTGTCATAGTAGACTTAAGCAATAGGGCATGGGGGGGTGGGGGGGTATACCACAGCTAAGGGCTGTTCTTATGCACGACGCAACGTGCCTGGATACACCCCTACTGGCCATATACCACAAACCCCAGAGGTGCCTTGTTGCTATTATAAACTGGTTACCAACGTAATTGGAGCAGTAAAAATAAATGTTTTGTCACGGCTGTCAGCCAATCAGCATTCAGGGCTCGAACCACCCAGTTTATAATTAACGTTAGATCACTTTACCATCGTATTGGCTACATCTACCAGTGCTGTTTATAAATGTTAGAGTACAGACTACCCTAACAACAAATCTGATTATTCCTTTTTTCTGTCAAAGCATATCACATGCCTACCGTTTTTTTCTTCTTCCTGGAATGTACATAAATGGAAAAACAACATACTGGTTTTGCCTGCCTGTGTGGTTGGGAGCATTCGTGATCTCCTGATGGGAAGTACAGAGGCTTCGTCGAGGTTGATGATGTGCTGGATGAATTGTAATAGCGTGCAATAAAATCTGGAAATTGCATTAATTCTTTGTCTTTATTTGATTGGTTGTAACACTATCAGAACAGTACATCTTGAGTAAAACGAGTAGCCTCAATAAGGAATCACTTAGCTACGTATTTCCTTTAGTTGTACTATAAATCCCCTTTGTTTTGTGTATACACTATTGATTTACCAGAAGTTGGTGGAGATTTCAGTATCAGGGTTGGGCAATGTTTTTGTCTGGCCTCATATGCATTAAGCATTTCTGTCGTATAATGATTTGCTAAACAGTAAGGTTTGTTCAAATTTCTCATGAGATTTTTCCAATCTTGCTATTGTTTGTTCTTGCTCTCAAGATTACCTTAGGCCTACCATAGAAGATACTTGATAGAAGATACTATTGTAATATCGCCCAACCCTAAATCAGTATTGCTCATGATATAGAAGTTCACTCATACAGCTCATATTCACACAGTTTTGATTTGTTTATGAAGAATAATATACACATTTAGTTTACAATAACAGGGGCAATGATGTTTAATTTGAGAACCTCGTCTTGTGCTTCTTAATGACATTCTGTTTTGCTGGCTATGTTCTTTGGAAGGGCAGGCTGGAAGTGCTGGGGTGTTGTATGCCTGTGTTGAATTTAGAGTTGGACAAAATACGTTGTCCTGATAAAATCGCCACCCATCAATTTGGCCTGCCTATGCCTCTCGTTGTCCTCTGGTGTGAAATGCTTCCTACATACACAGACCTTCCGGTATTTGTCCTGCGGTGGTTTTACATCATATTGTCGTGGAATTTTTCTAATCAAATGGAGAGACTTTTAGATTTCTTCAAAATAATCTAACTTTATTATTTAATTATTGCAGTAACGGACCTTGTCAACGACCCACTCGTAGGTGATTAGTTGAGCGCCCAACCAGCAGGACTAAGCCACAGCATTTTATAGCAAAGTCCATCCTCCTGGATATTCATGACAAATCTCAGATGAGAGAATGTATACAAAAGGTACATTTTGCTCTCAAGCAAAAGACATCAAGATTTACATGGCGCCAAATATCTGTCTCTAGCAAACATTAGGTCCTTTCGTTAAAGAAACTGGAGATTGGGTCTCCATGGCACCGACAGACAGGCACACAGACACTAATCATGGAATGGAATGTTGTCTTATCACCAAGCCATCGTAAATATACTGTCAATGTTAAATCTTAGAGGCTTCTCTCTCTCCACACAGACACATGAGAGTTCTAAGAACTCTATTCTGTTGCTTCTAAGAAACACAGACAGTGTGAGTACTAATATAGGCTTACACTCTAATATAAAAGTAATGTGATTAACATAACGTAGTAATTATACTTAAGTATTTCGAGTTTTGAATAGCCGCCAACCACTGCTTGCATCTTTCCAAATGATGGAATGTAACCCCTTTCGATTTAGCATTCTTGAAATTACAACAGCCAAACACGGAACAACCACCAAGCATTGTTATTTAAGAATACATTTATAACAAAAACTAATGTAGCCAACTGGACAGTCAAGCTCGCTCAGAAGTTGACTTGAGACGCTACTGACAAGTATTTCACATAACCACGCCAATCTAGCGAAGACGCGCCTCCCCGTAACTTGGCTCGAAGGCGCACAGCATCATGGAAGCTGTAGTAATCTGATTCTAACAAATTTCGTCCTGGTTCAATAAAAGGCTATTTCGCTCTTATTCCCCTGGGAAATTTGGATAACTAGAGCCACTGACAAGTTGCTGTGGGGTTGTTAAAACAAACTGGCACATTCCTTTAATTCGATTTAATGGCCCGCCGGGAAAGATTTTCTAACTAACAGAAGATTGCTTAAATTTGCTCCAATTGGAAACTATCAGTAGGCAGAAGAAGCGAGGAGGTGGGCAGAGCCAAGCACGAGCTAGCAAGATCCTATTGGCGCATTCTAGCATATTTTTGCACATTTTCTTTAGGGAACGCCTACTGTGCAATACCTCAATTCACCCTTGCACTCCCCTGGCAAAGGGTAAAGTGTACAAAACGTTGTCCACTCTGTTCATAACAGATTCTAGTTTTGGGAACAGAAAAAAATGAATCTCACTCCATCTTCTCAGACTGCCAGCCACTGGGATTCCTCTTATCACCATATTTGGTAATGGGTGTAAATGCCAACCAGATGCTTCAGATTTATACATCCAATGAAACATCTGTCTCATTGTTCTGTGCCGACAACCCCCCCCAAAAAATAAAAATATGTGAGAGACTTCCGGGAATGCTTGCTAAACAGAGGAGTCGGGGTCTGAGAAGTCAACGAGGGAAGTGAAAAATTATTCCTTAGTTAACTTGATCAAAATCTAAAAGAACAACCTAGATTTTAGCCAATGCCTTAAGAGTTGAGCATGTTATTAACAACAAGTTCTCACAGTCTCATTGCAGAATTAGACATTCATGAACTTTCTCCAAAAGTCAAAATTTGAAGTTGCTCCAAAACTTAAGTGTTTGTTGTTCCTGCTGCTCTGTATCGTTCCATTCCTTCAAACATCAATTTTTTTAGTTAAAGTTTAGGCACTCATTCTGAATGGTTAAGGTAAGGGGTAATGTGACTCCAACCTCATAAAACAGACAAACTGACATGTTTTCATTTCCCTCAAAATGTGTGATCAGGATTTCTATTGGAGAAGCAGTTTATGCCCATCTAGGGCAAGTGAACTGATCAGTCGCACAAGTTGAACCTGCTCTGAGGTTTCCACATTGGGAAGGTGATAAACAATGTATGGCAGTTGGCATGCTCAACTTAACCGAGTTATAGATCTGTCACTCATTGAAAGCAAGTCTAAGAAGAGGTAGTGCTATGTGCACTGTTTTTATGCTTCCCGTTCTTAAGTTTAGTTGTGTATTTTACTTTCAGTTTTGTACACTAGCTTCAAACAGCTGTAAATACCATATTTTTGGTTATGAAAAATATATTTCACAGCGGTATAGACGGTACAATGATGCTCTACACTATACATGCTTGTTGTCACAAACTGAAATTAGGCGAACTATTAGAATTTTAGTAACCAGGAAATGGCGGAGCGATTTCTGCGTAGTGAAGCTTTAACGTCAATCCCTGCCACTCTACCATAGTGGTGGAAAATTGTGTTTTATTAAGACGGTACACATTTCCCTGTTTTTATTTTTTAGATCGAGTTAAGGAGGAAACTGATGCATTTGCACCCTGAATTAAGGACGTTTATGTACGAGCGAGTCACTGGGCGACAGACACATTGTATAGCCAGCTGGACTCAGATGACAAATGGAATAATAGTGTCCGCGGTCGGTTGGGCTACATCAACATACTGTAGGCTAATTTTGTGTTTCCCAACCCCGGTCCTACCCAGCATACACAAAATATATATTTTAACCCTGGACACCTGATTCAACTTGTCAACTAATCATCAAGTCCTCAATGAATTGAATGAGGGGCTTTTGTCAAGGGCTACAACAAAACGGTGTACTGTTTGGGGTACTCGAGGACCAGGGTTGGGAAACACTGGGCTAATTGACCTAGCTAGCTACCACTATCCCAACACTTCCCACCCAAAGTCGATAAAAGTTTCATTTTCCAGTTCATGTCAAATTGCATGTTGTTGTTGTTGATTGGCTATCCAATTATTGTGAGACTAAGTTAACGTTGGCTGATATGACCATATATTTGATAAATAGATCGGATACAGAAACGGTCGCTTCCATTATGGATAACGTTAGCTAGTTGGCTATTATTTGTTCTCCAACGCTGAATCGTGTTATGGTAAGCTAGCTAATAGCAAACGAGCTAGCCAACCAGTCAATGCAGTAGATAGCTAGCCAACTATCTAGCTAACAACCAATTTGTAGTGTGGGAATGGAAAGCGAGCTACAGTAACGTTATGTTTAGCATTGAAGTGTGATTATTCATAACGCCATTTTGAAAACCTAGCTAAAATATCAGGTCATTGTTGTGGTTAGTCACTATGAGCTATTATTTTCGTATTCAATGTTATGTTTTCTTGTTTTGCAACCAGGGTGAGTGTTGCTAGCAAGTTAGCTAGCTTTACAAAAAAAACTATCTAGCGAATTAGTGATGCCTTTCCCCCCAAACAACCCATTTCTGGTTTATGTAGTTTAAGCAACCATCTTTCATTATCAGTGTGTGGTAAAACAATTATTGTTTCACTCTACTTCCCATAAGGTGTAGCGGGAATCAAACAGTTACTTGCTACCGTAAAGATGGAAAGTGTAGTCCTTCGTGTCAATCTTGTCGTTTTGAAGGCTACAATTCAGTTGGAAATTGAACTACAACCACCAGCTGTAATTTCGTGAATTTGACAACTCACTTCCGGTTAGAAACCGAGCTCTTTCTCGCTAGCTAGCATAGGCATATAGCCTCTCGTTACCATATTTACTGATTCATTCAATTGAAATATTATTTCGGTATTGGTCCCCTAGATTCCACTTAAACTCGAGAACATATGTTCACATTCCTACTAATAGACAAAATACTACAAGACAGATTCTTCTTACCTGATTCTGCCGCTGTGTCACTCTCGGCTCTACCTAACTACCTCTCGTGCTGGGCCGGCTAATGACGTATGTACACGTCAGTACTTCCGCGAGGACTCGCTCGAAAGTGCGGCAGGCAAGATCAGAAGAGCTTCGAAAACACTGGGCCAGATACCATAGAATAGAATCTATGGATTAATGGATTATATTTCTATGGTAGTTACACTGGTGTTTTAGGGGCACTTTGCCTGGCCCCCTTCATTGAAAAGACAATGGCAACATATTAACTCATTATTTATGACATAATAATTATTTCATTTTTTTTTCTTCCAGTCACACCTTTACTTTCAACTCACGTGCTGTTTTATTTCTGTAGCCTAAAATAATTCCCCAAATTAAATAGCCTATTTATTAAGTCTCTCTAGAAATAATAACATACAGCAAAATACAGTACCTTCAGAAAGTATTCACACCCCTTGACTTTTTCCACATTTTGTTGTGTTACATCTTGAATTTAAAATTGATTAAATTGAGATATTGTGTCACCTGCTTACACACATACCCCATAATGTCAAAGTGGAATTATGATTTTTGAAATGTTTAAACATTAATTAAAAATGAAAAGCTGAAATGTATTGAGTCAACCCTTTTGTTACGGCAAGCCTAAATAAATTCAGGAGAAAAACTTTACTTAACAAGACACATAAATTGCATGGACTCTCTATGTGTGCAAGAATAGTGTTTAACATAATTATTTTAATGACTTCCTCCTCTCTGTACTCCACACATACAATTATATGTAAGGTCCTTCAGTCGAGCAGTGAATTTCAAACACAGATTCAACCACAAAGACCAGGGAGGTTTTCCAATGCCTCGCAAAGAAGGGAACCTATTGGTAGATGTGTAAAAAAACAGACATTGAGTATCCCTTTGAGCATGGTGAAGTTATTAATGACACTTTGGATGGTGTGTCAATACTCCCAGTCACTACAAAGATACAGGCGTCCTTCCTAACTCAGTTGCCGGAGAGGAATAGCATTCTCACGTAGATGTTCCTTTTTTTCCAGGTGGGCAATGGCAGTGTGGAGTGCAATAGAGATTGCATCATCTGTGGATCTGTTAGGGCGGTAAGCAAATTGGAGTGGGTCTAGGGTTTCTGGGATAATGGTGTTGATGTGAGCCATGACCAGCATTTCAAAGTACTTCATGGCTACAGACGTGAGTGCTGTGGGTAGTCATTTAGGCAGGTTAACTTAGTGTTCTTGGGCACAGGGACTATGGTGGTCTGCTTAAAACATGTTGGTGTTACAGACTCGGACAGGGAGAGGTTGAAAATGTCAGTGAAGTCACTTGCCAGTTGGTCAGCCCATGCTCGCAGTACACGTCCTGGGAATCCGTCTGGCCCTGCTGCCTTGTGAATGTTGACCTGTTTAAAGGTCTTACTCACATCGGCTGGGGAGAGCGTGAACACACAGTCTTCCGGATCAGCTGGCGCTCTCATGCATGTTTCAGTGTTATTTGCCTCGAAGTGAGCATAGAAGTAGTTTAGCTCGTCTGGTAGGCTTGTGTCACTGGGCAGCTCTCGGCTGTGCTTCCCTTTGTAGTCTGTAATAGTTTGCAAGCCCTGCCACATCCGACGAGCGTCAGAGCCGATCTTAGTCCTGTATTAACGCTTTGCCTGTTTGATGATTCGTCAGAGGGTATAGCGGGATTTCTTATAACCTTCCAGGTTAGTGTTACACTCCTTGAAAGCGGCAGCTCTAGCCTTTAGCTCAGTGCGGATGTTGCCTGTAACCATGGCTTCTGGTTGGGGTATGTATGTATAGTCACTGTGGGGACGATTTCATCAATAGACTTACAGTGGGGAAAAAAAGTATTTAGTCAGCCACCAATTGTGCAGGTTCTCTCACTTAATAAGATGAGAGAGGCCTGTAATTTTCATCATAGGTACACTTCAACTATGACAGACAAAATGAGGAAAAGAAATCCAGAAAATCACATTGTAGGATTTTTAATGAATTTATTTGCAAATTATGGTGGAAAATAAGTATTTGGTCATATACAAACAAGCAAGACTTCTGGCTCTCACAGACCTGTAACTTCTTCTTTAAGAGGCTCCTCTGTCCTCCACTCGTTACCTGTATTAATGGCACCTGTTTGAACTTGTTATCAGTATAAAAGACACCTGTCCACAACCTCAAACAGTCACACTCCAAACTCCACTATGGCCAAGACCAAAGAGCTGTCAAAGGACACCAGAAACAAAATTGTAGACCTGCACCAGGTTGGGAAGACTGAATCTGCAATAGGTAAGCAGCTTGGTTTGAAGAAATCAACTGTGGGAGCAATTATTAGGAAATGGAAGACATACAAGACCACTGATAATCTTCCTCGATCTGGGGCTCCACGCAAGATCTCACCCGTGGGGTCAAAATGATCACAAGAACGGTGAGCAAAAATCCCAGAACCACACGGGGACCTAGTGAATGACCTGCAGAGAGCTGGGACCAAAGTAACAAAGCCTACCATCAGTAACACACTACGCCGCCAGGGACTCAAATCCTGCAGTGCCAGGCGTGTCCCCCTGCTTAAGCCAGTACATGTTCAGGCCCGTCTGAAGTTTGCTAGAGAGCATTTGGATGATCCAGATGAGGATTGGGGGAATGTCATATGGTCAGATGAAACCAAAATAGAACTTTTGGTAAAAACTCAACTCGTCGTGTTTGGAGGACAAAGAATGCTGAGTTGCATCCAAAGAACACCATACCTACTCTGTGAAGCATGGGGGTGGAAACATCATGCTTTGGGGCTGTTTTTTCTGCAAAGGGACCAGGACTGACTGATCCGTGTAAAGGAAAGAATGAATGGGGCCATGTATCGTGAGATTTTGAGTGAAAACCTCCTTCCATCAGCAAGGGCATTGAAGATGAAACGTGGCTGGGTCTTTCAGCATGACAATGATCCCAAACACACCGCCGAACGAAGGAGTGGCCGTAAGAAGCATTTCAAGGTCCTGGAGTGGCCTAGCCAGTCTCCAGATCTCAACCCCATAGAAAATCTTTGGAGGAGTTGAAAGTCCGTGTTGCCCAGCGACAGCCCCAAAACATCACTGCTCTAGAGGAGATCTGCATGGAGGAATGGGCCAAAATACCAGCAACAGTGTGTGAAAAAATTGTGAAGACTTACAGAAAACGTTTGACCTCTGTCATTGCCAACAAAGGGTATATAACAAAGTATTGAGAAACTTTTGTTATTGACCAAATACTTATTTTCCACCATAATTTGCAAATAAATAAATAAAAAATCCTACAATGTGATTTTCTGTATTTCATTTCCTCATTTCGTCTGTCATAGTTGAAGTGTACCTATGATGAAAATTACAGGCCTCTCTCATCTTTTTAAGGTGGAGAACTTGCACAATTGGTGGCTGACTAAATACTTTTTTGCCCCACTGTATTTATGAAGCCAATGACTGATGTGGTGTACTCCTCAATGCCATCGGAGGAATCCCGGAACATATTCCAGTCTGTGCTAGCAAAACAGTCCTGTAGCTTAGCATCTGCTTCATCTGACCAATTTTTTATTGATTGAGTCACTGGTGCTTCCTGCTTTAATTTTTGCTTGTAAGCAGGAGTCAGGAGGATATAATTATGTTCAGATTTTCCAAATGGAGGGCGAGGGAAAGCTTTGTATGCGTCTCTATGTGTGGCGTAAAGGTGGTGCAGAGTTTTTCCCCCCATTATGTACAAATGCACAAAAAAACACTTTGTTAGAAATACGTAAAACGTCAGCCTTGTTCTCCGGCGCCATATTACTTTAGTGTCTTGTTGCAAGACACTAAAGTAATACTGCAAAAAATGTGGTGAAGCAAATCATTTTTTGTCCTGAATACAACGTGTTATGTTTGGGGCAAATCCAATGCAACACATTACTGAGTACCACTCTCCATATTGTCAACCCTATTGGTGGCTGCATCATGTTATGGGTATGCTTGTAATTCTTAAGAACTGGGACATTTTTCAGGATAAAAAGAAATGGATTAGAGCTAAGCACAGGCAAAATCCTTGAGGAAAACTTGGTTCAGTCTATTTTCCACCAGACACTGGGATATTAATTCACATTTCAGCGGAACCATAACCTAAAACACAAATTAAATCATATCAAATCAAGCTTTATTTATACATCACACTTCAGACATGGAATGCCACGCAATGTGCTTCACAGGAAAAAACGAATAAAAACAATGAAAATATTGAAACATTTACTACACAATAAACATAAGAGGATAAAAAACAAAAGAATAACAATAAAAACTCAACGACTGAAAAGCACCCTAAGGAAAAGCAAAGTTAAAAAATGTGTTTTAAGATCTCTTTTAAATATGTCCACAGTTTCGGCCCCCTCAGGTTCTCTGGCAGGCTATTCCAGAGGCTGGGGCCATAGTAACTAAGGGCTGCGTCTCCATGCCTCTTGGTCCTAAGCTTTGGGATAGTTAAAAAGCCAGCGCCAGAGGACCTGAGGGACCTACTGAGTACATAACTTAAAAGCATGTCTGACATGTACTGTATTGGGGTGCACAATCGTTGATTGATTTAAAAATCAATAAAATAATCTTTAAATTAATTCTTAAACTCAGTGTAGAGACCTTAAAACAGGTGTAATGTGTGCTCTCTGTCTGGTCTTGGTCAGTACCCGTGCTGCAGCATTCTGTATGTTTTGCAGTTGACCAATGGCTTTCTTGGGTAGACCAGACAGGAGATTATCAGCCTGAGAGAGAAACGGCAGTGGTGTACTTATTAAAAAATACTTTAAATTACTACTTATGTCGCTTTTTGGGGTATCTGTACTTTACTTATATTTTTTTACTACTTTTACTTTTACTTCACTACATTCCTCAATAAAATAATTTACTTTTTACTCCATACTTTGTCCTTGACACCCAAAAGTACTGGTAACAATTTAAATGCTTAGCAGTATAGGAAAAATATGAAATTCACACACTTATCAAGAGAACGTCCCGGTCATCCCTACTGCCTGTGATCTAGTCGACTCATTAAACATAAATGCTTCCTTTGTAAATTATGTCTGAGTGTTGGAGTGTGCCCCTGGCTGTCAAAAGAAGTAATAAAAAGGGAAACTGTGCCATCTGGTTTGCTAAATATAAGGAATTTGATGTATAGCATTTACTTTAACTTTATACTTTTACTCAGGTATGACAATTGAGTACTTTTTCCACCACTGTACTTAAGTGCATTTCAAATCTGATACTTTTAGACTTTTATTCAAGTAGTCATTACTGGTTTACTTTCACTTTCACTTGAGTCATTTTATGTTAAGGTATCTTTACTTTTACTCAAGTGTGACAATTGAGTACTTTTTCCACCTCTGATAAACGACCACACCTTGGCAATGTTCCTCAGCTGGTAAAAAGCTATTTGTGTCACATTCCGAATGTGTGAATCTAAATTGATTTCAGAATCTAAAATAACACCTTGTTTTTTTTATCTTTATTGAATAAAAATGTGTGGCCAGATTCTCTCTCTGTGCTTTGGCTCCAACAATAAGTACCTTGGTCTTGTCTTGATTTAGCTGGAGGAAGTTGTGAGCCATCAAAGTATTTAAATCGCTAATACAGTCTAATAATTTATCTGTGGAGCTAAAATCCTCTGGTGACACAGAAATGCAAAGTTGTGTATCGTCTGCGTAGCAGTGAAAATAAATACTGTGCTTTCTGATAATGCTGTCAAGGGGTAACATATATAAACTGAACAGCACTGGACCCAAATCTACACGGGAGTTGCTTACCAAGAAGACAGTGAATGCTCCTGTGGCCGAGTTACAGTTTTGACTTAAATCTACTTGAAAATCTATGGCAAGACCTGAAAATGGTTGCCTAGCAATGATGAACAACCAATTTGACAGAGCTTGAAGAATTTTCAAAAAAAGAATGGGCGAATGTTGCGCAATCCATGTGTGGAAAGCTCTTAGAGACTTACCCAGAAAGACTCACAGCTGTAATCGCTGCCAAAGGTGCTTCTACAAAGTATTGACTCAGGGGTGTGAATACTTATGTGAATGAGATATTTCTGAATTTCATTTTCAATACATTTGCAAAAATTTCTAAAAACATGTTTTCACTGTAATTATGGGGTTTTATATGTAGATGTGTCAGAAAAAAAAGATTTAATCATTTTTTAATTCAGGCTGTAACACAACAAAATGTGGAATAAGTCAAGGGGTATGAATACTTTCTGAAGGCCATGTATATACTTTTGACAAGTTTGAAGATTATCTTCTTTACAGTAGGTCGAGGGCCATGTCCCAATGTAGGCTACTCATTGAAGGACCGATATTAGCATTTCTTTGTGAATCATTCTTAAATAAGCTATAAGTGACTTTGTGGTGCTTCACAATCAATTTGAGATACTTTTGGATGATGCGTGAAAAATGCTAATATCGGTCCCATGAGTTGAATGAGATTTGTGCCAGAAATGCTAAAACGTTAGCATGTGGAAACTGCCAGGGGAACTAAACCAAAGCATGGAATGCTGTCACAGCTTATCCGTAGACTGCTTACAAGGTAAGGAAACCAAAGTGTCATTTTGTCATTTTGTAAACTATCCCTTTAAGCATTTTTGGGTAGGATTCATAATGTTGTTCTCCCATCCTCATGTGTGAAATTAGGTCATTTTAACATGAACATGAACGTGTGTGTGTGTGTACACATTTGACCTGACCCTGTGTGAAAAATATATTATTTACACCGCTACTGCCACATAGTGGCCATTTCGGAACGTCATAATATCCACATCACTGGTCATCTTCACTGTCCCCATCAGAAGGCAACCCACTGGGCACAGACATCAGTTAAATTTATAATTTTGATTTACATTTGGTTGAGTTGTCAACTAACGTGAATTCAAAGTGAAATCAACAAAACATGTCATGTCATTGGATTTAGGTTAACAGTTGGGTAAAAAAAAAACGTAGGTTGATAAATTTTTGCACATCCAATCAGTTTTCCATGTTGATTCAACGTCATCACATAGATTCTTTGGGTTGAAATGATGTGGAAACAATTTTGATTGAACCAGTTTTTGGCCTTGTGTTTTAGGTTATTGTCTTGCTAAAAGGTAAATTTGGCTCACATTGTCTGTTGGAAAGCAGACTGAACCAGGGTTCCCTCTAGGATTTTGCAGGTGCTTAAAAACTCCCTGGTCCTTGCCGATGACAAGCATACCCATAACATGATGCAGCCACCACCATGCTTGAAAATATGAAGAGTGGTACTCAGTGATGTGTTGTATTGGATTTTCCCCAAGCATAGCACTTTGTATTCAGAAAACAAAGTTAATTTCTTTGGCATATTTTCTGCAGTTTTACTTTAGGTCCTGTGCATGTTTTGGAATATTTTTTATTCTGTACAGGCTTCTTTCTTTTCACTCTGCATTTAGGTTAGTATTGTGAAGTAACTACAATGTTGTTGATCCATCCTCCAATCACAACCATTAAACTCTGTAACTGTTTTACCATTGGCCTCATGGTGAAATCCCTGAGCGGTTTCCTTCCTCTCCGGGCAACTGAGTTATGAAGGATGCCAGTTAGGAAAGATGTCTGTATCTTTTTAGTGAGTAGGTGTATTAATGCGCCATCCAAAGTGTAATTAATAACTTCACCATGCTCAAAGGGATATACAATGTCTGCTTTTTTACCCATCTACAAATAGGTGTCCTTCTGTGCGAGGAATTGGAAAACCTCCCTGGTCTTTGTGGTTGAATCTATGTTTGAAATTCACTGCTCGACTGAGGGACCTTACATATAATTGTATGTGGGGTGGTCATGAGGTAGTCATTCAAAAATAATTTAAAACACTATTATTGCAAACAGAGTGAGTCCTTGTAACTTATTATGTGCCTTGTTAAGCACATTTTTACTCCTGATGTCACGACTTCCGCCGAAGTCGTTTCCTCTCCTTGTTCGGGCGGCGTTTGGCGGTCGACGTCACCGGCCTTCTAGCCATCGCCGATCCACTTTTCATGTTCCATTTGTTTTGTCTTTGTTTTACACACCTGGTTTCAATTCCCCAAATACTTGTTCATTATTTAACCCTCTGCTTTCCCCATGTTGTTTGTGCGTGATTGTTTTGTGTTTATTATGGTCCGTCTTGTGGGCTTGGTTATTCTTGTTGTTATGAGAACGTTTTTGAGTAAAATATCTTGTGATACTCATCTTTGCTGTCCTGCGCCTGACTCCTCTGCACCAGCTACACCCAGGCCTTTCACACCTGAATTTATTTAGGCTTGCCATAACAAAGAGTTGAATACTTATTGACTCAAGACTTTTCAGCTTTTCTTTTTTATTAATTTGTCAAAAATTCTATAAACATAATTCCACTTTGACCTTATGGGGTATTGTGTCTAGATCAGTGACACAAAATCTCAATTTAATATATTTTAAATTCAGGCTGTAACACAACAAAAGGTGGAAAAAGTCAAGGGGTGTGACTAAATTCTGAAGGTACTGAATATACAATGATCTTTAGAATTGATAATCCAACAACATGTAGATAGACCTTATTAGGCAAACCCATGTTTTTCTACATTTAGGAAAAAAGTTGCTCCACACCTATATGTTTCTGTAAAGCACACTTTTTAATATTCATGATTTACAAGAAGAAACACTGTACACATACAACCTCAAATAAGAAATTGAAATCAATATAAACAGCAATATTGGTACATTGTTATACATTGTTATAAAAAAAGAAACACTTGAGACAGTAGCTCTCCAGAAATATCAAAACAAAATGACAATCTACCATTTACAAGTTATGACGTTGGCCTAATACTGATTATAAGCACACTGAACATGAAATTATTTCTATCCTCTACTCTTTTTAAAGCAGTAAAGTGCTTTATACTGGTTAACTGTTGGGTGTTAATGAAAGGTATGCATCCCTTCCTGTGGACTCAAGGACTGTTTTGCACTGAGTATTGGAAATGCCATTATTCACAAATCCTTTTTTATAATAGCCAAATGATCACTGACTTTTGCCCATGTACTATAATAGGAGTGGCTGCGGTCAAATTGTGTCAAAATAAGAGACCACATAACATTTTGAAACTGGAATCATTCTCCATTTTGTGCCACCCTATTTAGCGCTAACCCATCAAGTACACGTGCATCATGGTTAAGTATGGTGTAAACTACTGAACGTGAACTACTAAACATGTCTGTTTGAATCAATATCGAAGCAAGTGCCATGCAGTGGAGAAGAATTCAAGAACAGATACAGTAGTGGCATGGCTTAGTTGGTAAAGACTGTCTCGATCAAATGTTGTGATTATGTATCTTCAAGGGAGATATATACAATACAAATAACTTGCTTTCCAGTTTGAAATACAATTCCACACAAGATATTGCTGTAAAAGAAATATAGTGAAATACATCAACTGAATTAATTGTTCATGTGGTGGTGTATAGCAGGGTTGGAATCATGGCCTAAATTCAGGAATTCCATATAAATTAATTGATTTTATAGCACACTGGGAGTGTGTTACTACTAATAAAGAATTCAATAAAACAACCCATTTAATTTTAATACACATTTTATAAAATGATTAAAGCCACAGTCTGGGATTTGGGAAGCTGATTGTCAGTTATCTGATTGTCCTTATACACTGCCTTGATTGTTCTCAAATTAATTCAATCAATCTGACTTAAAGGCATACTTTATGAACTAGGCAAAAAGGGGGTCCTCTGTGATTGTCGGCCAGTAGCATTGCCCACTAGATACAGTACCTGAGCGTGACTTTTCTACAAATGCATGGCTCTATCTAATACTGATGTTTAGCTTTCCCTCTTTGTTTCAGGCAACAGATACATCACTTGAATTTATTTAGCCTGGCCAATTGACTGTACAGGGTGGCTTCCTCAATCCATACAATCGTATCAACAATCAGGGTAGTTATCCATTGTGACACAGGAGAAAATAATTTCAATACATCGGCTACTATAGACACAAGACTCAGGGGGTACAAGTACTCCACCGAACTAAACAAAGTGTTTGGGGTTGAAATGTAAGACAACGGTGTGCTTCTGTTCTGTAACTATGATGCTTTAGCACAGGAGTGATCGAGAATAAACACAATACGAAGATCATGACCTCGCTGATACACTCTTGAATGTACTTGGATTTAAATTGAAACTCTATACATCTGTCTGTTTGAACAGTTATACCTTAAGGAATCTAAATACACATATTCACCTTTTTCATTTGACCACAAATCTAATACATTTTACAGAACATTATGTACATATTTACACCAAAAGCAGACTGCTTGTTCGAATTGAGTACAGGTATGTGATGGCTTGTTCAATGGAATCTAGCCATACGATGACATCATGTGAGCATTTCTGTTTCAGGCTCAAATGTACTGACTTAATTATGACGAAGTCAACTGACTTAGTAAGCTGCACTGACTTAGCTGTACTGACTTACAAAAAACAATAGAGAAATTGTGCTACATACTGGTTGTCCTAAGCCAGCCAATATATAAAGCAATACAAAAAACCAAGCAATACTAAACCAGGCCCCTGATGGACATCAGAACAGAAGAGTCACCTCACTCTCTACCTCTCCTTCTCTTCCTCGCTCCCTCTCTATCAGTGAACATAGAGTCCCATTCTCTCTCTCTCTCTCTCTCTCTCTCTCTCTCTCTCTCTCTCTCTCTCTCTCTCTCTCTCTCTCTCTCTCTCGCTCTCCCCCCCTCTGTATCGCTCTCTCTCTCTCTCTCTCTCTCTCTCTCTCTCTCTCTCTCTCTCTCTCTCTCTCTCTCTCTTTCCCTCTTTCTCTTTCCCTCTTTCTCTCAGTGGACGTCACTTTCCATGAACTCCTCCTTGATGGAGTTTTTGTTGCTGCGTGACACTTTGCAGTCGGGCATGTCAAAGCCAAAGTCGGCCCACTCATCTGCGGCAGCAGCGACTGCCTGCGGCCCACCTCCCGGGCGGTTGGATGGGATGGTAATGGTGTGGCGTACACGGAAGTGTACGGCCTCCATGACACGCTGGCGCTGCAGCTCGCCGCCGGGGACAATGGCCATGGCTGCCATGTTGCTGCTGGAGCGGAGGAGCTGCTGGCCATAGTGGTCTTGATGGTGGGAGGAAGGAGGAGGTCCCACCCCGCCTCCCTGCTTCATGTCCTGCAGGCCCCGCCAGATGGCCAGGCGGAACTGCTCTGGGATCTTTAGAGCACTCAGATCCTAGAGAGAGAGAGAGAGAGAGAGAGAGAGAGAGAGAGAGAGCGTGAGAGAGAGAGAGAGAGAGAGAGAGAGAGAGAGAGAGTGAATGGTAGAGAGAGAAAGAAAGAGAGAGAGAGTGAGAGGACTAGCGAGAGACTAAATAGACCTCAGGCCACACTGATCCAACCAAACCTGACCCCTCCCTCTAGGACTGGAATGATGTACATTGCAGAGAGAGTGAATGGGTATTTTACCTCCATGGACAGAGTCTGGAGTTGGTAGAGACTCTGCAGGCCCTGCAACGTGAAGTAGTCGATGCAGTTCTGGCAGCCCAGACTGGTTAGAAAGCTGTGTGGAGAGAGAAGCAGTGCCACTTAGATTTAAGACCAGAGTTAGTGTCCACTCCACCTCAGCCAAATTTAAAGTAGGGAGACAATGTCTACTTCTGTCTACTTCATGTGATTAAAATCCACTACCAGAGTTAACTGTAATTTTATTAAATGGTTAAAAAGGCCAGAAATTTGCTTGTCTGCTTGTCTGTACAGATGTAGGATCTTAATTTGATCACCCTGCTGCAGGACATTTAAAACTTGTAGTGTATTTGAGGTTTAAAAAGGCTTCTGAAGTTGGTCATTTCCATTTAGAAAGTTCAGACTTGATTTTCCCTTATGAAAAATGTATCAACCCCTACAAAAATGTCCATTAATTATAATCCACATAATAATTAACATTTCTGGTTGCAGCAGGATTATTTTCCTGCTGTAGCAAAACTGGATCAAATTAAGATCCTACATCTGTACCTATCGTAAAACTAAAATGATGGTTTCATGTCCAATAAGGAACAAAGAATATTACGATCAATTACAAATGGAACAATTTCTCAATGACTATGGTTATTAACTTCCCTCAAATCAAATTCATGCAGTTGTATTAAAGATTCATAAAAGCCAATTTGGTTGAATTAAAACCTTTATTATAAATACATGGATATAAAATTATCGTCTACAAACACTTTAAACAAAACAAAATGTACAAAACAGTATACGACAATAACCATGTTCATTCTAATGCTGCTTTTTGTCTGGGTACAAACAGTGCAAAATGAAAGCCCTAACATTATGACAAAACAACGTCTCAGTATGAATGCAATGCTACGCACTAACAGATTAGGAAAATATGTTTTTAATGTTCCAATACCGATTTCCCTTGTATCGTGCATATGATTAGAGGGAAAGTTGTTCATTTAGATTTGAAAAACATAATATTCTAATTCTCTGATGGGTAAACATACTGTACTGCTTATACAACTCCCCTAACCTTAGGAAAGTGAATCAGCAACCTACTCTTCCAAATCCGACCAGCAGAGCATTCACTTAACATTGCAACAAAACCCCAGAAACGTCTTACTATCAGACCAAAGTAATGGAAAAAACGATTCATTAAAGCTTGGTGGAATTCTTTCCAGTTTCTTTTAATTTAGCTACAGTCTTATACAGTTCAATGTAAATGGCCGAAGTAGGTACACAAAATGGCTGTGTTCTCTGTGAGAGAAACAATATGACCCAAATTATTCTAAGCTGCTCTGGGACATATTGTAGGCAGAGGAAGAGAAAGATGAGAGGAAGATGAGAGAAACTGCCCTCCATGTTGGCAAACATGTTATGACAGCACCATTCCCATTTCAATCCTTACCAGAATATAAGGACCTTTTGGTGCCAAGATGGCGACTGTACAGATCTCAAACTGAAAAGGCCCTATGATCTATTTATCATAGATGGCTCTGACTGTTGGCTTGTGTCAGTGGGAGAGGAAGACAGAGTGTCATTGGAGGGGGAGGTACCTGACTAGGCTGGGGTCAGGGTTATACGGAGGGGGAGGGGTGCAGTGCGACGTGGACAACATGGACTGGCGGCCCCCGTGTCCCCCGTTCATGTCACTGTTGGTCTGCATGTGGTGACTGTTGAGCATGTTGGGACCTGTGGGAGAGGGGACAGGAACAAATCAA
Source organism: Brachymystax lenok tsinlingensis (assembly GCA_030435695.1). NCBI lineage: Eukaryota > Metazoa > Chordata > Actinopteri > Salmoniformes > Salmonidae > Brachymystax > Brachymystax lenok. The sequence goes on along the minus strand of CM059802.1, from coordinate 34,028,729 downwards.
TAGGCGCAATCAATAGGACAATGCTCTCAGAATGATGTCATTCAGGTTTTTCAGAGGTTTGTCATAGTAGCGTCTAATGACTAGCCTCGTTCCACCATCCTGATCTCGCAAAATAACATTCTGAAAGGAAATAAGAGAGCGCAGCAGTCAGGAGGCTGGATCAGGTTATCTAATGGCACCCATTAGCTGTGATAACACACACACACCCGACACACACATTCCCCCAATTCTCCTGACAAACACTCACCCACGTGCCCCATGCTGGGGAGGGGGTTTTGCTGAGACTGGTGGCTCCCATGGCCCCCGTGCAGCTTGTTCATGTTGGACAGGGGAGATCCATAGGAGGACGGGGATGCAACGTGGCTCCTGGGAATTGGAGGGGAGGAGAGGGAGATGACGGAAGTGTGTTAGAGTGTAATATTTGTATTTGTGTAAGACAGCACAGGTGTATGCATGGATGGAATGAGTGTATTTGAGTTTAAGTGTGTGTGCGCGCACTTGTGTCTGTGTGATTGTCTGAGGAGAGAGAGAGAGAGAGAGAGAGAGAGAGAGAGAGAGAGAGAGAGAGAGAGAGAGAGAAAGATAATGTGTTTGTGTGTGCGTGTGTGTGTGTGTGTGTGTATGTGTGTGTGTGTTTGTATGCGCATGTGTATGCGTGTATGTGCATGTATGCGTATTTGAGCTGGTGTGTGGCTGACTTACTGTCTCTGAAGCAACTGTTGCTGTTGTTGTCTGTAGGAGTCCACCAGCTGCTGTGGTACGAACTCCACCAGCTCTAGACTGTCCTTGATCTTCATCAGCAGGTCAAAGTTCTCTCTGCCGCGCACCTGCACACACACACATATAATATATATACAGTAGTTATATGATACAGTATATATAATAGTTATTTCATACTACTGGTCCAAAGTTTTAGAACACCTACTCATTCAAGGGTTTTTCTTTATTTTTACTATTTTCAACATTGTAGAATAGTAGTGAAGACATCAAAACACTTTTGGAATCATGTAGTAACCAAAAAAGTGTTAAACAAATCAACATATATTTTATGTTTGAGATTCTTCATGAGCTTCATGTCGTAGTCACCTGGAATGCATTTCAATTAACAAGTACCTTCTTAAAAGTTAATTTGTGGAATTTCTTTCCTTCTTAATGTGTTTGAGCCAATCAGTTGTGCTGTGACAAGGTGGTGGGGGGGGTAAACATAAAATATCCCTATTTGGTAAAAGACCAAGTCCATATTATGGCAAGAACAGCTCAAATAAGCAAAGATAAACAACAGTTCCTCATTACTTTCAGACATGAAGGTCAGTCAATACGGAAAATTTCAAGAACTTTGAAAGTTTCTTCAAGTGCAGTCGCAAAAACCATCAAGCGCTATGATGAAACTGGCTCTCATGAGGACCGCCACAGGAAAGGAAGACCCAGAGTTACCTCTGCTGCAAAGGATAAGTTAATTAGAGTTAACTGCACCTTGGATTGCAGCCCAAATAAATGCTTCACAGTTCAAGTAACAGACACATCTCAACTGTTGAGAGGAGACTGCGTGAATCAGGTCTTGATGGTCGAATTGCTGCAAAGAAACCACTACTAAAGGACACCAATAAGAAGAAGAGACTTGCTTGGGCCAATAAACACAAGCAATGGACATTAGACCGATGGAAATCTGTCCTTTGGTCTGATTAGTCAAAATTTGAAATTTTTGGTTCCAACCGCCGTGTCTTTGTGAGACGCAGAGTAGGTAAAGGGATGATCTACACATGTATGATTCCCAACGTGAAGCATGGAGGAGGAGGTGTGATGGTGCTTTGCTGGTGACACTGTCTGTGATTTATTTAGAACTCAAGGCACACTTAACCAGCATGGCTACCACAGCATTCTGCAGCGATACACCATCTCATCTGGTTTGCGCTTAATGGGACTATCATTTGTTTTTCAACAGGACAATGAACCAACACTCCTCCAGGCTGTGTAAGGGCTATTTGACCAAGAAGGAGAGTGACAGTAGAAAATAGTAAAAATAAAGAAAAACCTTTGAATGAGTAGGTGTGTCCAAACTTTTGACTGGTACTATATATATACATACAGTTGAAGAAGGAAGTTACATAAACTTAGGTTGGAGTCATTAAATCTCATTTTTCAACCACTCCACAAATTTCTTGTTAACAAACTATAGTTTGGCAAGTCGGTTAGGACAATAAGTCATTTTTCAAACAATTGTTTACAGACAGATTATTTCACTTATAATTCACTGTATCACAATTCCAGTGGGTCAGAAGTTTACATACACTAAGTTGACTGTGCCTTTAAACAGCTTGGAAAATTCCATAAAATGATGTCATGGCTTTAGAAGCTTCTGATAGGCAAATTTACATAATTTGAGTCAATTGGAGGTGTACCTGTGGATGTACTTCAAGGCCTACCTTCAAACTCAGTGCCTCTTTGCTTGACATCATGGGAAAATCAAAAGAAATCAGCCAAGACCTCAGAAAAAGGTTCATCCTTGGGAGCAATTTCCAAACGCCTGAAGGTACCACGTTCATCTGTACAAACAATAATATAAAAGTATAAACACCATGGGACCACGCAGCCGTCATACCGCTCAGGAAGTAGACGCGTTCTGTCTCCTAGAGATGAACGTACTTTGGTGCGAAAAGTGCAAATCAATCCCAGAACAACAGCAAAGGACCTTGAAGATGCTGGAGGAAACAGGTACAAAAGTATCTATATCTACAGTAAAACGAGTCCTATATCGACATAACCTGAAAGGCCGCTCAGCAAGGAAGAAGCCACTGCTCCAAAACTGCCATAAAAAAGCCAGACTACAGTTTGCAACTGCACATGGGGACAAAGATCGTACTTTTTGGAGAAATGTCCTCTGGTCTACTGTAACAAAAATAGAACTGTTTGGCCATAATGGCCATCGTTATGTTTGGAGGAAAAAGCCGAACAACACCATTGCAAGCCGAACAACACCATCCCAATCGTGAAGCACAGGGGTGGCAGCATCATGTTGTGGGGGTGCTTTGCTGCAGGAGGGACTGGTGCACTTCACAAAATAGATGGCATCATGAGGTAGGAAAATTATGTGGAGATATTGAAGCAACATCTCAAGATATCAGTCAGGAAGTTAAAGCTTGGTCGCAAATGGGTCTTCCAAATGGACAATGACCCCAAGCATACTTCCAAAGTTGTGGCAAAATTGCTTAAAGACAACAAAGTCAAGGTATTGGAGTGACCATCACAAAGCCCTGACCTCAATCCTATAGAACATTTGTGGGCAGAACTGAAAAAGCGTGTGCGAGCAAGGAGGCCTACAAACCTGACTCAGTTACACCAGCTCTGTCAGGAGGAATGGGCCAAAATTCACCCAACTTATTGTGGGAAGCTTGTGGAAGGCTACCCGAAACGTTTGACCCAAGTTAAACAATTTAAAGGCAATGCTACCAAATACTAATTGAGTGTATAAACTTCTGACCCACTGGGAATGTGATGAAAGAAACAAAAACTGAAATAAATAATTCTCTCTACTATTATTTCACATTCTAAAAATAAAGTGGTGATCCTAACTGACCTAAGACAGGGAATTTTTACTAGGATTAAATGTCAGGAATTGTGAATAACTGAGTTTAAATGTATTTGGCTAAGGTGTATGTAAACTTCCGACTTCAACTGTGTATATATTTATATATATATATATATATATATATATCGAGGGGGTGTGGTATATGGCCAATATACCACGGCTACGGTCTGTTCTTCTGCACGACACAACGTGAAGTGCCTGGATTACATCTCTTAGTTGGGGTATATTGGCCATATACCATAAACCCCTGAGGTGCCTTATTGCTATTATAAACTGGTTAGCAACGTAATTAGAGCAGTATACGGTCTGATATACCACGGCTGTCAGCCAATCAGAATTCAGGGCTCGAACCACCCAGTTTATAAATATATATATAGTAATTATATATCTTACAGGCATATAGTAAATCTCCTCTTCACCATGCCGCCGTCTCTTCATGCCTGGACTAGGAATGTTTGGAGGGGTCTGTTTGAAAGCTAAACGTTGGGAGTACAAACAATGATTTAATATCATGAAAATTAGCAATAGGATTTTTACAAAGACATTCCTAATATCAATATGCACCAACTATTGCATCATTTTTTTATTGCACTGGTGTATATGTTTGCATTGTGATCTGTGTCACTATATGTATGTGTTGGCCCTGGTCAAAAGTGGTGCACTATATAGTGAATTTCAGCCATTTCAGACACACCCCAAGAAAAATTACCAAACATTTTGTAATGGTGTAGAGAGAGAGAGAAGGGCGACTGACTGCGCTTGTTGGCGTTGTTGTCGTTCTTGGACATGTTGTCGCTCATGGCCTGCTGCTCCCTGAAGTGGTCTTCGTCTGCCTTGCGATCTCGCCCTGGACAGGCGCATATCCGCCCTTCAAACGACCTTCGTCCCAGCACCTGACCACTAATTGCAACAACAAAACGCATAATATATCATACGTTCATTTATAAGGTGTTGAAAGGCCTCATATACTTATAACAGGTAATAAATAATATATTATAATTGTATGCCCTTATTAAAGTGTTATCAAAATATTTTGTTACACTTTTCATATGCTATAAAAATAAAGAGAGTCACACACTCTATATTTAAACTCCCAGTAATTTATTGGGTAAATCACCAACGTGCCTTCTTCAGGGTGACCCAATAAATTACTGGGAGTTTATATATAGAGTGTGTGACTCTCTTTATTTTTATAGCTTATAGTTTATTCGCCGTTAGTCAGCACCTCTACATAAAATAATTTTCTCTGGGTGTGCACCAGCTCATGTTTTTTTATTACACTTGTTATACGAGCCATGTGTTTAGTATTGCATTTGAACTATATATTCTTGATTTTGATGGATTTATATAGGCTCATAAGGAGCCATTGACTATTATGAATGCTTACAGCATGTTTATCGTGAGACAGGTGTGTATAAAGGCAGTTCAAATCAGCTGTGAGCTGTTATGACACACACATGCACGCAGGCATGCGCGCACGCACACACACACACACACACAATGTCATGGACTTACTCGCGTGTCTCTAGGGTGATGATAATGAGGATGGGTCTCCTGTTCATCCCTCCCACACAGCTGCTGTTGCACATGAAGTTGTAGAGGATGGTGGTGAACTCTGTCCCCACCTATCAGAGAGAGAGACCTTTACTGGCCAGTCAATCGTTAGCCAGCTGGCCAATCACCAGGCGGAGTGATAGCCAAGGCACCACATCATACCCCCCCATGATGACACACTGAAGATTCCCATTTAACAATGCAAAGTTAATAGATTGAAAGACCCAACTTTTATCCGGCCAGGGCTTCGCTTGTGTGAAACCAGCCCTAACGCATCAGATTGAATGTAATAAGCTGTATATTTTATTACCTCTAGATGGCAGTGTTGCCATATAATGTTACATAGCAAAAGTCAGGCATGGGACCTATTCTTTTGAAAATATCAATTAAAATCATAGGAAACTAAAATATAAAGTTCTAAATAGGTGTATACTACATCTAAATAACCAATTTAGCCAATCACTGTTGGTGAGGTGATTGGTAGAACTGGTTGTGTTGCCTGGTTGGGACAAAATCCAGTAGTGGCTCCGGCACTCCAGAGTCCAGCACCAGGGTTGCCTACACATATTCTGCCGTATTGTGTGAGTGTGGGCGTTCCTAGCTGAGGGGAGCCACTCACCTGTGGGTTCTCGTAGGGCAACATGACACTCTGCCTGCCTGTGACGGGGTCGTCCACATACTGGGACAGGTTGTTTCCCTCCACCCTGATCAGGTGGCTGGCTGGGGCCGATTGGCCTGGGAGGGGGGGGGTACAGGTCAATTAATCAATCAATCTCTCCATCCATTTGTATATTTCTGTCATATAGCAGACACTCTTATGAGAGCGGTATACCATAAGTGCATTTAAGGAAGTCCAACAACCACATCATACAAGCACTGTTGTGAGTCAAATCTGTTGTGAGATACGGGTTGATGACACGAACAGATATGCCTATCAAGGTGGCGTGGTGGCTTACTGTCATTGAAGTCCCGTCCCAGCTCGTGGTTGGGGCAGCGTTTGACTACCTCGGTGACATGCTCCGCTTTCTTGTAGACAGGCATGGCACGGATGACACTGGCGTGGGGCGGGGCCGAGGACAGCTTGATCTGGATTGGACAGGTCTTGGCGATCTGACAGTAGAGCTTCTTCAGCAGCGGGGAGTACTGAGGAGGGGCAAAACATAAGGGGGATGTTATTTTTTACTAGTGATCGTTGCGATGTCATTTTTTTTGTTACTTATCAAAAATCTCATCCAGACACTTTGTTTGTTAATAATTTTTGGGAACACTTTACTAAAATCCTGCAGGTATAATGCTTTTTTTTTTAAGTTATAATTTATGAGCATGTTTCAGCATGTTAATGCACAGCCCCATGTTGCAAGGATCTGTACACAATTCCTGGAAGCTGGAAATGTCCCAGTTCTTCTATGTCCTGCATACTAACCAGACATATCACAAATTGAGCCTGTTTGGGATGCTCTGGATCGACGTGTACGACAGGGTAATTCAGTTCCCGCCAATACCAGCAACTTCACACAGCGATCGAAGAGTAGGACAACATTCCACAGGCCACAATTGACAGCCTGATCAACTCTATGCGAAGGTGATATGTCACGCGGCATGAGGAAAATGGTAGTCACACCAGATACTGACTGGTTTTCTGATCCACGCCCCTACCTCAGAATTACCAGTCATGTGAAATCCATCGATTAGGGCCTAATGAATTTATTTTAGTTGACTGATTTCCTTATATGTGTCACATCTGCTCTTGCCACGCCCTCTAGTGCTCATCCAATGTCTCTTGACCTGCCGCCACTCCCCCAGTGCTCTCTCCCTCTCCCTCTCTGTCTGTGTGTGTGATTGTGTGGGCGGAGACAGGTGTGCTGGAGTCAGAGAAGATCCCCACCAGCTGCAACATGTTCCATAATCAAGACCTCTACAAATACTCAGTCCTGCCACTTTCACACTGCCAGCTCGTAATCTCTGGCCAGTCAGTCCATCTGTTTGTTCCTGACGCTGGTTTCCTCTCCGCTACAGTTTTGCAGACTCTGACTCTGGTCCCTGTCTCCAGTCCGACTTCTCGTCAGTCCTGCTATTCTGTCCTGGATTCCCCACTCTACGCTCCCTTGGATTCCCCTCCAGACCTCTCGCTCCATCCTCAGCCTCCCCACCTGGTTTCCAGGAACCCGCCCAAGCTTCCCCTGGACTGCACTCAATCTTCCCCCCGTGTTTCAATAAATACCTTGGTTACCTCATCCCAGTCTCCTCGTCTGAGTCTACTCTTAGGTTCACCTGTTCCACTCCGCATGACAAAATGAACTGTAACTCAGTAAAATCGTTGAAATTGATGCATGTTGCATTTCTATTCTTGTTAAGTGTATTTATTGATGATAAGACGTGATGTCTAAAAAAGGTTACTCTCTCTAACCAAAGTGCTGAGTGATGGTATTACTAGGGTATGAGATGGAAGGTTATGAACACGGTTATCATGTCAGATTAGTAGGACTGTAGAACAAATTGAGTGATATTAAACATGAGGCAAAATACATTAGGGCTTTTTGAAGGCTGTAAAATTGGCTCCATCATGTCATAAATAAAAGGACTATTCGGTTGCTGGAAGGAACATGTTTACTATCTACCAGGATGGACTTGCAGGTGTTGTAGCAAAGTGAATAATAATTCCTGGAGAATGTCAGTTCAAAAAGCCAAGTGTGTGTGTGTGTGTGTGTGTGTGTGTGTGTGAAAAAGTAAAATGGAAGAGTTAGTAGGAGTTCAGTAGGGCCTGCAAACATAATACAATCAAATCATAACTGTAGGCCTATTCAAACTCCAAACGGAATATTCAATATCACAAGCTTGCTCAATTGAAGCAAATCTTCTGAGGAAAGCACCAACCTCATTGGAGATACTCAGCTAAGATGCTATCATAGACAGGCAGTGATGTATACTGCGAGTCTGCATTCAGCAGGACTTGAAACAGTTCTTCAGTACAAATGTTTGGATATCTAACTAAAGTGGGGCGGTTCTTAGCGGACAAGCTTCAACATGCCCCAACACTATCAAGAAAACCCCAAAATCCACCTGAGGATATCAAACCTTCCAGGAAAGACCATTTTGTGGATTTGCTACAATGAATCTAAATGCAGACGTAACATTGTCCCCAAAAGCCCTGGTATAGAAATAAACATGTACTGTTTTCAATGCAGAGATACAGTTGAAGTCGGAAGTTTACATACAATTAGGTTGGAGTCATTAAAACTCGTTTTTAAACCACTCCACAAATTTCTTGTTAACAAACTATAGTTTTAGGTCGGTTAGGACATCTACTTTGTGCATGACACAAGTAATCTTTCCAACAATTGTTTACATACAGATTATTTAACTTATAATTCACTGTATCACAATTCCAATGGGTCAGAAGTTTGCATACACTAAGTTGACTGTGCCTTTAAACAGCTTGGAAAATTCCAGAAAATGATGTCATGGCTTTAGAAGCTTCAGATAGGCTAATTGACATCATTTGAGTCAATTGGAGGTGTACCTGTGGATGTATTTCAAGGCCTACCTTCAAATTCAGTGCCTCTTTGCTTGACATCATAGGAAAATCTAAATAAATCAGCCAAGACCTCAGAAAATAAATTGTAGACCTCCACAAGTCTGGTGCATCCTTGGGAGCAATTTCCAAACGCCTGAAGGTACCACGTTCATCTGTACAAACAATAGTATGCAAGTATAAACACCATGGGACCATGCAGCCGTCATACCGCTCAGGAAGGAGACGCATTCTGTCTCCTAGAGATGAACGTACTTTGGAGCGAAAAGTGCAAATCAATCCCAGAACAACAGCAAAGGACCTTGTGAAGATGCTGGAGGAAACAGGTACAAAGTATCTATATCCACAGTAAAACGAGTCCTATATCGACATAACCTGAAAGGCCACTCAGCAAGGAAGAAGCCACTGCTCCAAAACCGCCATAAAAAAGCCAGACTACAGTTTGCAACTACACATGGGGCAAACATCGTACTTTTGGGAGAAATGTCCTCTGGTCTGATGAAACAAACATAGAACGTTTTGGCCATCATGACCATCGTTATGTTTGGAGGAAAAAGGGTGAAGCTTGCAACCCGAAGAACACCATCCCAACCGTGAAGCACGGGGGTGGCAGCATCATGATGTGGGGGTGCTTTGCTGCAGGAGGGACTGGTGCACTTCACAAAATAGATGGCATCATGAGGGAGGAAAATTATGTGGATATATTGAAGCAACATCTCAAGACATCAGTCAGGAAGTTAAAGCTTGGTTGCAAATGGGTCTTCCAAATGGACAATGACCCCAAGCATACTTCCAAAGTTGTGGCAAAATGGCTTAAGGACAACAAAGTCAAGGTATTGGAGTGACCATCACAAAGCCCTGACCTCAATCCTATAGAAAATGTGTGTGCCGACTTGAAAAACAGTGTGTGAGCAAGGAGGCCTACAAACCTGACTCAGTTACACCAGCTCTGTCAGGAGGAATGGGCCAAAATTCACCCAACTTATTGTGGGAAGCTTGTGGAAGGCTACCCGAAACGTTTGACCCAAGTTAAACAATTTAAAGGCAATGCTACCAAATACTAATTGAGTGTATAAACTTCTGACCCACTGGGAATGTGATGAAAGAAATAAAAGCTGAAAGAAATAATTCTCTCTACTATTATTTCACATTCTAAAAATAAAGTGGTGATCCTAACTGACCTAAGACAGGGAATTTTTACTAGGATTAAATGTCAGGAATTGTGAAAAACTGAGTTTAAATGTATTTGGCTAAGGTGTATGTAAACTTCCGACTTCAACTGTACATATGCTTTAGTCATTGATGCTAGAATAACATTAACATGCTGTTCATACTCCATCACTGAATCACTGATCATTTTGTTCTATTCTTAGGCCATGGTGAAAATTATGGAAAGGTCCACTATTTTCAATAATTTTAATTATATACAATCATCATAAACTGTGGGGGGGGAAATACGTAATCTTTGTAGACTATCATCTTTTGTTCTGTGGGTTCCTGCTGTTCAATGTCAAAAATTCCCCATGGCGCATCCAACAGACAGCTTTGAGGGGTGGGGTAGAAAAGGACAAATCTCTGTCTGAATTCCATATTGAGATACCGTCACTAAGCCTCCTGCAACCCTGCACCACTCACTCCACCTCACTCCAATCCCTTCTCCCCGCCCGCCCCCACCCATAGCATAGACTTGAGACGTATGCGTAAAGCGGAAGCAAAATATTTGTGCCCAAAATCACCTATTCCCATCCTTAGCCTGCAAGTTCAGACAGATCAGCCATACTTTGAATAAATCATTTGAAGCTGTAAAACCACGATGACGTTTTCACAGATTCAGGGATTTTTTTCAATGATTGAGCTGAGTAGCATTAACAGATCCCTCGGATGCACCCGCGCAAAACGACCCTTGCTAACTAGCCTTCCCAAATCTGATTCTAACAGATATTGATGATTAGTGACACTTAACAAGGGTTGAATCTTAGATAAGTGTACTGTACTTCAAATGTTACCACAAATTTCCGATTGATGTGCATGGTACATGCAAATATTCCATGCATGGATGTCTCAAGTTGGGGTTCGACCCACACAAATTGATACGTTCTACTCTAGCTAATGCTTGTGGCCCATGCAGGAATAAAACCCACAGCCCTGTTGTTGCCACTAGCACCAAGGTTTATCTACAATACTGAGTCATGGGAACCACACCGGAACAAAATGAAGCCCATATGAATCAATAAGCATCATATGAGTTACATGTGCTAGGCAGATGGTGATCATATTGATAAGTTCAGTCACAGCTGAGAGCATGGCAGAGCAATAAATCACTCTCTCTGTCTCTGTATGCAGCTGAGAGAGAGACGTCTGGACTTGTCCACTGACATCTCCCTTCACTTATTCTACTTATTCATCATTGTTTTATTGAAAGGTATGGAACTCCCATATCACATCTCCTGGAGAGCGTGTTCTACAGACAAGGGCGTTCCACAATGCTGGGATGGATGGACAGATGGATGAATGGATGGATGGATCGGTGAATGGATCAGTGGATGGAGGAATGAGTTAAGAAAGGTGTTGAGTGAGAGAGGAAGATGAAAAGTGCAAGAGAGGATAGAATGAGAAAAGTAGAGAAGAGAAAGCGGGGCTAAAATTGGTCTAGGAGATGGACAAGTGTAGTGGAGGAGGAAGAAGAAGAGGGGGTTGAGGGGGATTAAGAGGAAGAGGAGGATGTGCATGCTAGGAGATGGGTGAGTGTAGAGGAAGAAGAAGACAGACAGACAGAACTCTATACAGTCAGCCAGTCCAGTGGACCATATGTGCAGGTCCAGACAAGCTTGTGGAGAACGAGTGATAATTGCCATACTGTCTTCCCTGTGGACATGCTCTGGCTTGCCTATCGCAAAGTCAGTTAACTGTCCAAATATGTTAACACACTGCAGTCCTCCTCGACTATATCCCACATCCCATTAATCATAGATGAGCATCAACAACACTTTCCCGAATTCCTCTCGACGCACATGGCAAAGAAAGAAATTAGTCTCTTGGATAAGAAATGGAAATTCTATAGCGTTCTATGTGAATTCCCCCAAGGTGATTTGATGAGCTCTAATTGCTGTTTGGGAGCATTTGGGAGATGTAGAAGTATATAATCATCTTTTGTTTCACCAAAATCCACCCCAAAAAATCCTATCAGAAGTCACTGACCATCAAATCAAATCAAGCTTTATTTATTTAGCACATTTAAAAAATTGAATGCAATGCAATGTGCTTTACAGGAAAAATCTAATAAAAAACTATGAAAATAAAAGCTGAAATATTTACTACACAATAAACATAATATAAAAACAAAATAATGACATAAACTGAACAACTAAAAAGCACCCTAAGGAAAAGCAAAGTTAAAATGATGTGTTTTAAGATCTCTTTTAAATATGTCCACAGTTTCGGCCCCCCTTAGGTTCTCTGGCAGGCTATTCCAAAGGCTGGGGGCATAATAACTAAAGGCTGCCTCTCCATGCCTCTTGGTTCTCAGCTTTGGAATAGTTAAAATGCCAGTGCCAGAGGACCTGAGGGACCTACTGGGTACATAACTTAAAAGCATGTCTGATATGTATTGGGGTGCACAATCGTGGATTGATTTAAAAACCAATATTTAATAACCAAATTAATTATATAACTCACAGGCAGCCAGCGCATAGACCTTAAAACCGGTGTAATGTGTGCTCTCTGTCTGGTCTTGGTCAGTACCCGTGCTGCAGCATTCTGTATTTGTTGCAGTTGACCAATAGCTTTCTTGGGTAGACTAGACAGGAGAGCATTAAAGTAGTCAAGCCTGCTTGTAATAAAAGCATGGATTAGTCTCTCTGTATCAGCCTGAGAAAGAAACGGCCACACCTTGGCAATGTTCCTCAGGTGGTAAAAAGCTATTTTGGTCACATTCCTAATGTGTGATTTAAAATTTTGTTCAGAATCTAAAATAACACCTAGGTTTTTTACCTGGTGTTTTATCTTTATTGCCTGTGAATTAAAATGTGCGGCTAGATACTCTCTCTGTGCTTTGGCTCCAACAATTAGCTGGAGGAAGTTGTGAGTCTTCCAAGTATTTAAATCGCTAATACAGTCTAATAATTTATCTGTGGAGCTAAAATCCTCTGGTGACCCAGAAATGTAAAGTTGTGTATCGTCTGCGTAGCAGTGAAAATCAATGCGGTGCTTTCTGATAACGTACCTACCAACTAGTCCTATATCAATATTATTGGAAGTGTATGGCTGTTGCTCATGGCTCCACAGCTCTGGGTAAAAGTTGCCCTTTGGCACAATCTGTTCAGGATTTCACAAATTGATGTTAGATGGTTCCTCACCCTGAAAGTAGTCCATGTGCCAGGAGAAACTGTAATCGATGGTTTGGTTTTTACAGCCACAAACCTCAGCTAACTTTAGCCACCGGTAGCTAAAAATCAATGAAAGTGAACGGGGAATGTTTGCATGTTGTTGTTTTTTTACGGCCAAATCACCTTTAATTAAGTAACTAAATATGGAGTTGATTTTGTTGATTTGACCAGAAAATTTTGACAAATGCACACACACCCGATTTACTTTCATTGATTGTTAGCTAGTTGTGGCTAAAGTTAGCTTGGAAAGGTGTGTAAAAGTAATGACTTGTCAGCAGATAGCCTAGCATCTCCACTACAAGATTTAATCCATGCTTGAAATCTATATAATAAACTCTGTACACTTGATATTCACAAACAAAAATATATAAAACATAACATCTAGTGCTGGTCCCATGTTTCATGAGCGGAATTTAAAAATCCCATTTCTCCTTTGCCAATATAATCCATCCACCTGACAGGTGTGGCATATCAAGAGGCTGATTAAACAGCATGATCATTACACAGATGCACCTTGTGCTGGGGACAATAAAAGGCCACTTTAAAATGTGCAGTTTTGTCACACAACACAATGCCACAGATGTCTGAAGTTTTGAGGGAGTGTGCAATTGGCATGGTGACTTCAGGAATGTCCACCAGAGCTGTTGCCAGAGAATGAAATGTTCCTTTCTCTACCATAAACTGCCTCCAATGATGACTGACTTCCTTATACGAACTGTAACTCAGTAAAATCTTAGAAAGTTGTGTTTATATTTTTGTCCAGTATAATATTGTATCGCATCGTATCATATCTTATCATGTATTAATGTAAAGTTTGTTGAGTTTGATATAATGCACAAAAAGTGACAACACCTTTACCTATTGATGTGTGTTTCATGTACAGATTACTATTTTGATTGATACATATCAATACAGGAGTGTCTATGGAAATGTGTGTGAGTAAAGAGTGCAAGGATGTAGCACCAAGAAAGGTGGCTAATGGATTCCAATTCTGTGTGTGTGTGTGTTTATGTGTGTGAATGTATGTTCGAATATCCTCATTATCAAGTGTGTGTGCGTGTTACCAAGCTGTGGCAACACACACATGCAGACAGGCAGTGGTGTGGATGGGGTAGACTTAGAGAAAGGATGTGCGGTCGGTGTCTGACTCTATGGGCATGTTCGGGCCTGCGTCCTGACGGTGAGAGGCTAATAGCTGGGAAGAGCAGCTCCTGACACGCCGGGATACAGAGCATGCTCCGGCCTGTCCCTTCCTCGTCCCAATCCACACCCAACCGAGTGGCGGAGGGTTGTCGGAGCGTTGTCGGAGCATCGGGAGCGCCGATGGGTCGTTATTGGAAAAGGGCTGAGGTGTTAGATCTCATGTTCATCCCATCATGACACTTCTTGCTCTGAGAGCTCCTGGAATGTTTGAAGTTTGGGAGGCAAAGGGCTCATTTGAAGGATGGATGGTGCATGCTTGGGAGCAATTATCCCTAATACAGAATAATGTGTTGTTTACCAGACAGACACCCAAGACACCCATAACAGCAGCTATGAGATCACTTGTAAATAGAGTGGCTTAAAGTAATCTTGGGTAGATTCGTTCAGTGTGAATAATCATGATGGGGGTTTTCATGAAACACAAGGTATTCTTTGTGTTGTGTTGTGCTGTGCCTTCTTCTGTTCTATTCTATTCTGTTTCACCTACAGTAACCAAAGCAGGTGTCAACTCCCTCAATCGCCAATACTGCAGTCTAAAACTGATGACTGCTGTCAGTCAAGTAGTTAGTGTACTCAATTCAATGTTCATTCCCAAGGACAGATTGTTGCTGGGCTGTAAATGGTAACAACATGGTAACCATAGCCTACAATACATAGACAGTACAGACTCTCCACACAGACACAACAGCACTCCAAATCCTCATCAGTCCAGATAAAAGATAACATTTTAAAGTTAAAAGTGTCATTGAAAAGGTCCTATTGGCAAGGGCAACTCATTGGAGTGGCAATGTCACCTGGAATAAATTTTTAACACATAACGAGCTGCTTGCAAACACAAACTGAGTCTGTCTGAACAGCAGCCATAGTATTTAAGGAGTTAATCTCTCCAAAGCCCAGTGCCTCCTACAGTAGCTGAGAGATAGTCGTAATGGCCAAAACTAGGAGGTGAAGTCAATATGCCCCTATGCCATTCCCCATAGCCTGGGGCCCCACAAGCCTGCAACCACCCAACCTCTTCTCCTACCTTAACCCTTTCAAGTCCACCACACAGTGTCTCAACT
The DNA here is from genome assembly GCA_030435695.1 of Brachymystax lenok tsinlingensis. Classification (NCBI taxonomy): domain Eukaryota; kingdom Metazoa; phylum Chordata; class Actinopteri; order Salmoniformes; family Salmonidae; genus Brachymystax; species Brachymystax lenok. The sequence goes on along the minus strand of CM059802.1, from coordinate 34,013,408 downwards.
CCCCACAGACACTGATCCCCAAGCCGATTCATGTTCAAGCATGGGCCCGACTCGGGATTAAAGGTGTTACACACTCTCCTGCCATTTTGGGAATCCCCCTGCATTAGAAGCAACTCTTTCATTTCTATCGGCTTGAGGGTAAGCTATTTTCTTCTCAGAAACTCACGCTTGCTTAACAACACATTGACATGTTACTAGTAGCCCGAAAAAGCATTTGCGATGCAAATGGTCCACGAATGGACTTGACAAACATTGTTATGTCCTGTCTTGAGGGCTTTCTTTGATTTGTTGACCTACTCGAGTACAAATGCTCCTTTTGTTTAGTGCTTTGGGTAAGAGTTGCCTGTGGGCACAGATCTAGGATCGGTTTACTGTCTCCCAAATCCAAACCATAACCATTAGAGGAGAGAAAATGCAAAACTGACCTTGGTGCTTAGTTCAGAGATATAATCCTGAATCCATAATCCATAATCCATAATCCTGAATCCATAATCCAAGGACCACAACCATGATCAACTGATTGATAGTGACATTATTACACCAATACTAAGGTAAGGGCATATTCAATAAGGTTTGCAGTAAAAATCAGGGAGAAAGTATTTTTTCATTAGCTTGTTCAGTTAATTCTTTCCAATTTGTACTGTATGCCTTCATAACCCTTGATTTATTCCACATTTTGTTTTGCTAAAGCCTGAATTCTTACCCATCTACACACAATACCCCATAATGACAAGGTGCAAACATATTTTTTTGAATTTTTTGCAAATGTATTGAATACGAAGTACATAAATATCTCATTTACATAAGTATACACACCCATGAGTCATTACTTTGTAGAAGCACCTTTGGCAGTGATTACAGCTGTGAGTCTTTCTGGGTAAGTCTCTAACAGCCACACCTGGATTGTGCAACTTTTGCCCATTACTCTTTTCAAAATTCTTCAAGCTCTGTCAAATTGGTTGTTGATCGTTGCTAGACAACCATTTTCAGGTCTTGCCATAGATTTTCAAGTAGATTTATGTCGAAACTGTAACTCGGCCACTCAGGAACATTCACTGTCACACGGTAAGCAACTCCAGTGTAGATTTGGCCATGAGTTTTAGGTTATTGTCCTGCTGAAAGGTGAATTCATCTCCCAGTGTCTGGTGGAAAGCTCCATTCCGTTTATTTTTTATTCCTGAAAAATTACCCAGTCCTTTACGATTACAAGAATACCCATAACATGATGTTGCCACCACTATACTTGAAAATATGGAGAGTGGTACTCAGTAATGTGTTGTATTGGATTTGCCCCAAATCATTTTTTGCAATATTATTTTAGTGCCTTTTTGCTAACAGGATGCATGTTTTGTAATATTTTTTATTCTGTACAGGCTTCCTTCTTTTCACTCGGTCAATGAGGTTGGTATTGTGGAGTAACTACAATGTTGTTGAGCCATCCTCAGTTTTTTACTATCACCTGTTAATGTTTTAAAGTCACCATTGGCCTCATGGTGAAATCCCTGAGTGGTTTCCTTCCTCTCCAGCAACTGAGTTAGGAAGGACCTCTGTTCTTTGTCGTGACTGGGTGTATTGATACACCATCCAAAGTGTAATTAATAACTTCACCATGCTCAAAGGGATATTCAATGTCTGCTTTTTACCCATCTACCAAAAGGTTCCCTTCTTTGCGAGGCATTGGAAAACCTCCCTGGTCTTTGTGGTTGAATCTGTGTTTAAATGTCCTGAGGGATCTTACAGATAATTGTATGTGTGGGGTACAGAGATGAGGTAGTCATTCAAAAATAGTGTTAAACACTATTATTGCAGACAATCGAGACAACTTATTATGTGATTTGTTAAGCACATTTTTACTCCTGAACGTATTGAGGCTTGCCATAACAAAGGAGTTGAATACTTATTGACTCAAGACATTTCAGCTTTTAATTTAGTATTAATTTAGAAAAATGCAGAAAAAAATTATTCCACTTTGACATTATGGGGTATGTGTAAGCCAGTGACAAAAAAATCTAACATTTTTATTAATTAAAAATTCAGGATGTAACACATTAAAATGTGGAAAAGGTCAAGGGGTGTGACTACTTTTTGAAGGCACTGTATATTTACATGACTCCAAACATCTATTCTTCATTTGTCTGTCTAGAACAAATTGTGGAACATCACTTTTATTGTAACAGTCATATTTCAGTTGGATACCATTCATATTCTAATTACATATTTTATAATAGGGGACCAATTATAACAATCATCCCAGACTTTTACAAATCCACTTTTTCTGCTAGGTCATCTTCTTTCCCCTAAGCATTTGCTATACAAAATGATTAATTAATGTAATAACGGTATATTTTCGTGATACTTAACATTGTTCTCCCACTCTGTCTAACTACATCAGAACCCAAAATATAAGCTTGTTTTACTCCATTGTTCGTAGACAATATAATTGTGAACCTATAGCCTCAAAACATGGTTAAAACTATAATTTTGATATCACGGATGGTCAGTCCTTGCATCCATAGATCTGTCTATGAATTTTAGGTTATACAGCAGTCCTTCAGCTGTACCAAAACAGTGGTGTGTCAACTCTTTGTTATTATTTGAACTGCAGAATTCCCCTTTAATTATATAAACGCATTGATTCTTGAAGAATATGAATTTGAGAGTAGTTGGGTTACATTTATCAAGCGCCATCGCTTAGCTTAATAGCAAATCAAGTGGAGGGGCTAACATTTTGTTATTTTTCAAATAAAGGAGTGGGCCTTTAAGGAGTGTATTACTCAGTGTGTATCACCCTATGTGTGCGTTGCTCAGTCAAGTCGTTTTCTGTCTCTACTTGAATATTGCCCGACCTCAGTCCTCAGTTAGAAGTGTTTCGGATTTGTAACAACATAGTTCATCCGTTCTCATTCAACATAAGGTGATGGATTCCAACTATCAATCATACAAACTACAGAATATAAGAAACCAAACACTAACACCAATACTGCAATTACTGTAGGCTCCTCTCCTAAAATCTGTCAAAGGAAGGGACCATAGATTATCTTGATGTAAAAAACATTGGGCCCTATTATTGTCCAGTTACAACAACGGGGGTGGTGTTTTCCGAGTGGATCCTCAGTCGCCATGAGACAGGTAAGGGGAAAAGCTTGTGTCAAAGAACAGTTGACAGACACATTGAAGAGGAAGCCTATGTGTGGGGACAGAGTGGAGCCCCGGAGCGACGCGGGTGACAGCCAAGAGAAGGGCTGAAGAAAGACGTAACACGATGGTGGGTCAGAAAGCAGCGCCTCAGTGGCCGGGGGATCATTTTACAGATCCTTACCACCACCGAGCCCTGAATAAAGTCCCCCACGCTTGAGTACGCTTGACAGACACAGCCAAAAAGCCCCCTCAGGCAAGGAAACACAGGTTCACGTTTCAAACAGAGGTCAACTCTGTAACAATCCGGAGCGACACCTTTCGGGAGGCAACTCTTTTTCAGCTCAGACAAATCACATCGCAGCAGCTCCCGTTTCAAGTGTCTTTAGATACATTCCTAGACTGTCGATTTAGTTTGGTCTGTTTGGGGTGGGGGTATGTCACATACATAAATGTCATTATAATTCTTCAGGTGAAACAAATATGAATATTGATATATGTTCCCAGGTTTCCCAGGTTTTCCCGGAGTATTAATGGAGAAAGTGACTTTCTTTTACGGGAATCCTCTCTTGCAACAGATAGCACAAAAGAGGTAAACAAAACAAACCAGGATTGACTTTTAAACTAAAGAGATGAACTAACATTCTTAATCAGTTGCTACAGTATATTGAAAAACATTAAACATGTACAACCATTCATTGTTGTTCAGTGTTCAGAGCTGTATTTGCCAGGTGCTACAAAGTAATTGTCCCCCCTACAAAAAGCTCTTCCCCTCTGCACGCCCTCTTTGTCACATGTGTTGCACCTAAATGGCAGCATTTTGGATTGAGTCGTTGTACTGAACATTTGAGTCATGCTTGTGGTATGGTATCAATAACAGATCAGTTCTGGGGTGAAGAAAGTAACAACAGAACTAACTCTCAATCACTTGAAAAACAGATCACTGTCTTATACTGATACTAGAATAGATTGGTCAGTGTCTACTCTTTGAACCCATGAAGAGTCAAATACAAAGATTCCCGCAAATCAGTCTTCTGTCACAGGAGTGGTTGCAGCCATAGACATAAATACATCATCGGTTGTGGCCAACAACCCATCTCATGAAGAGAACTTCACTGATCTAATGCAGCAATGTCAGTCCGTTCTCAGGGAAAGTAGCACCTTAGCCAGCACCTTTAGTTTGTGACTTTTACATTACTTTTCAGTCAAGGGAAGACAGAGACACTGAAACAGACAATAAAATGATAAACTAGAGAGAGCAAAATAAAGAGAGAAAGAGAGAGAGATAGAGACAGTCAGACAGAGACAAAACAACCCCTCGCCGTCCCGTTAGCTGGTAACGTGTGCGTGCGCATGTATGTCTGCGTGTGTGTACGTCTACATGATCTAAAACTCACCGTCCAGGTGGCGGACTTGGCAGTGCTGGACTGCTGGAAGGTGACCTCGAAGCAGTGGGGTCCAGGGTAGTCGGTGTTGGACGGGATAGCTGGCGCCGGCGACAGGCCGTCAAATGTGCTGTTGGGCTGCGAGTAGGGTGACGGTGTCGGCACTGCAGACGTGTTCTCCCCCGAGCTGTAGGGGCTGGTGGATGCCGCTCGCTGGCTCCCCAGGTTCGCCTCCATGCTGCTGCTCAACAGGTTGTACTGGGACTGCACAGAGGGAGAGAAGGAGGGAGGGAGGGAAAGAAGGAGGGAGGGAGGAGGAAATTGTTAAGGAAAAGGTAAGGCCCAACCTGGAGAGACATACAGGGATTTTTGGGCTCATCAGGCGGTTCGGGTTACAACACTCGAAGGAAGGGTTTTTGGAGGGGTAGGAATTGTTGAGGTGTGTGTAAAACAAGGAAAACAAGGAAAATTCAAACAAGTGAGGACATTTCGCCAGTCCCCACAAGGAAAAATGCTATTTTAGGCTTAGGGGTTAGGTTCAGGGTTAGGGTTAGAATTAGGATTAGAAGTTAGGGTTAGGTTTAGGGTTAAGGTTAAGTTAAGGTTAGAGAAAATAGGATTTTGAATGGGAATTTTTGTTTGGTCCCCACAAGGATAGTAAAACAAATGTGTGTGTGTGTAGACCCCCACCCTGTCTCCCCAGGGGGGCTGGGTGAGGTTGTAAAACATCAATGTAATCTGTGATCTGCCTAATTGTTTGCCAGTCCCATCTCCAAGGGGAAGATTTGTAGCTCTGTGGTGAGTGGTGAGAAAACTTCAGATCACTAGCCAAACTACCTGCACAGTGAGGGAAAAGCTCGAAAAAAACAATCGTTGAATACTCAATTTACAGACAACCTCAAAATCATCAATAATCAGAGAGGGAAAGCCTCTGGCCATAATAAATTCTATACAAAGTTGCCAACTCGTGCAGTAACTACTGTACTTGATTGAAGATTAGCACACAACTGATAATTATCAGTGACCAATATAAGCAATATCATTTTGCAATGGAGTGTGGAATACTATGGAGAAATACATTCAAAAATGTTTATAAAATGTCTTTCCCCACCTGATCTCCCTTCACAACCTCTGGACAATCAAAACACTACTACTGCAATGAACTGGGCAAAACAGAGGTATACAAGACAAGGTTGAACACACATAGACATCAAATCAAACACCAAGAGTTACCTTCTTTTTCACGTAGTACATCCTTCCAACCGGCTGTACTCACTTTCACAACACAAACTCCTAAGTCAGAAGTTTCAGAGCAAAATAAAGCCCGAAGATAGAGGAAGCATAGCCTGTAGGGTCGGTTGAGGGGTGTGCATCGATGGACACAACTCTCTCCCAAACACAGCAGCACCCCTTCTCGAAGACCCTCAAAGACCCTTTAACGGCAAAGGTTAGAAAAACTCCACTGACAGAGAGAACGACAGGGGATGAACTGAGAGACAGAGAAAGAAAGAGAGAGAGAGACCCAAAACATTGCGCCAGTGTTCTAATTACAGCATGCCTGGACTCAGACGACAACATCAGCGCAAGTATGCACACGCTGGAGAATGCATAGTGAAGACCCGCACAGCTAGGATAAACATTGTCTCTCTGACATTTGTCCCAGAGAGAAAGAGAGACAGAGGGGAATGAGGAAAACACTAAAAAGTATAGGAGTCGGGCTCAAAGGTCACAGGAGGGGAGATAGTGGTGCGCCCATATAAGGACAGTGCATGGTATTGTCTTTGGGGCAGGCAGCCCATGTCATATCAATACTGAGGTGAATTCACACATTTTGACTGGGGTTTGTTGTTGTCAAGCAGTGGGTTGTGGTTCCCTAAGTGTTTAAAACAATGATGACTCATCGAAAGTAATTTTGATTTCCCCCGTACAGGAAAAACTAAACAGTAGGCCTATTTCTAGCCAGAACCTAGGCGTTCACCACTGGATCATGACCCATGCACCATTTGGGGAACTTACACCAGACACTACACTCTTAGAAAAAGGGGTTCCAAAAGGGTTCTTCGGCTGTCGCAATAGGAGAACCATTTTTGGTTTCAGATAGAACCCTTTCGGGTTCCTTGTAGAACCATCTGTGGAAAGGGTTCTACATGGAACCCAAAGGGATGAACTAACATTCTTAATCAGGAACCAACATGTTTTATTTTCCTATGGGGCCAGCCGAAGAACCCTTGTAGGTTATAGATAGCCCTTTATTTCTAAGATGGTACCTGACATGCAACTATAAAGACCCATTCCTGATTAAACCAGGCTTGGGAGGGTTGTATAGTTCAAGGCTTGCTCTGAACATTGGTAAAAGCCAGTGGCTTCCTATAACAGCCTGTATGAATGCCTATATATGCATTCATAATTTGTAGTACACAAAGACAGTTCATAGAAATTGTTCTTAATATTGTTTTACTGTCAATAGTATGAAACATGTATCTATTTGAGAGACCTTGGTTCGTAAAGGGAGTTTCCACTATAGTGAGACAAGTCCAGCTGGTGTTGTCATCTCTAGTAAACATTTTAGACAAGTTCATCTGAGGAACATACTGTAGTCACAGAGGTAACCACACACACACACTTGCACGCACACATGCACACACACGCACGCACACACAGACACACACACACACACAGGTGTGCTATGTCATATTGTCTCAGCTTGCTCTATAACAAGTTGAAACAGAGCAAAAGGCACCACTGCCACTGTGTGTGTGTGTGTGTGTGTGTGTGTGTGTGTGTGTGTGTGTGTGTGTGTGTGTGTGTGTGTGTGTGTGTGTGTGTGTGTGTGTGTGTGTGTGTGTGTGTGTGTGTGTGTGTGTGTGTGTGTGTGTTAGAATAGTGCACTCCCGGTGACCTACTGTTTGCGTCCTGAACTAATCACAGCATCTAAAAAAGTTCCATCTATCTTCAAATCAACGTTGTTTCCAAGTCATTTCAATTAAATTACAATGAACCAATGTGGAATAGACGTTAAATTGACATCTGTGGCCCAGTTAGAAGACACAATAAAAATACAATAGAAATCCCTACCAATCAGGATGCAATGAAAAATGAATTTCATGGCATCATGCGTTTTGTTGCATGTCTGGACTAAGCAGAATATTTGGGAGGAGTAGATTAGCGCCTGGTAACTGCTACATCACCAATTTGGTCTAAACTCTGATCATGAAGTCATGAATGTCTGCCCCCTATTGGGAAGAAATGGGAAGTGGCAGTAAAGAGGATAAGGTTAAGATTTGGGGAAGGTAAGCTGATCCAAGATCTGTACCTAGGGGCAATTTAACCCCAGCGCCAGTGTGTTTGTTATACTGGGGTAGGTAGAAGTTTCGCCTAACCGCTGGTCCAAGAGCAGCGTTTTCCTTTTACCATCCTAATGATTATGAGTTGCAAAATTCAACTTCTAACATGAGATGTTTTGTTGTGAATTTAACTAGGCAAGTCAGTTAAGAACAGATTCTTATTTACAATGACCTACTCCAGCCAAACCCAGATGACCCTGGGCCAATTGTGTGCTGCCCTATGGGATGCCCAATCATGGTCGGATGTGATGCAGCCTGGATTTGAACCAGGTACTGCAGTGACACCTCTTGCATGTAGATGCAGTGTCTGTGCCACTTGGGATTCATGGAATACACACAACAAATAATTTTGTGCATTGAAATATTTCTCTTCAAAACTGTTATTGTGAACGCCTATGACTAGTCCCATGACATCAGAACTGGAATGGTGACTATAATTCTTTATAGCAAACTCTATATCCCCCATCTACCCAATAAAGCCTAGGGTGCATACCAATGTCAATACAGTCGAGAAACATACCAACAATATGGATGGCATTTCACAGTAAGGTCTACACCTGTTGTATTCAGCGCATGTGACAAAAAAAATTGGATTGGATTTGAAGTATAGTTAAATCTATGAGTTATATTGTTTTTTGTAATATTACAGTACAATTACACAGATGTTAGTTACTCTGTGATAAATCTTAAATAGTATATACACAAAAAGCAAAAGAACAGGAGGCATCCGACGTATCATTGACCCCATTACATCTTCATCCGCCCACCCTACTTGAATAACCAGTCTACACAAATTATGGTTCTGAGTAACACTGAGTACTACTGAACAATACTGTGACTGATTCCCAAATAGAACCAACCAAAAATAAGTTACCCTCGCAAAAATGACACATCAAAATAACATCCACACAGGTATGTAGACTAAAACAGATATATGCTGCATAATACCAGAAATAAAAGTCCCAGACACCTTACCGTGGTGTAGTGCTGCGCGGGGTCACTAACGTACAACATTTTACACGTCCTGTAGAGAGTGTAGGGCGGTCGTAAGGAGGATGGCGCTCTCCTGACCGGATGGTCATAGATAGAACTGGGAGAAGGGGAGCGGTCAGGTACGGTAAGGTCAGGTGTGATCAGGTGCGGTCACTGCTCTGAACCACACTAGTCATCTTTCAGATCCACAGGGCAGGGCAGGTGAACTGCTCACTAGAACCGGGTTGGGTCGTGATGGAGGAACGATGTATGAAGGTTCATTCGCTTCTTTTGGCCTGCCTCTGCTGCTGGTCTTGTCTCGGCCCTCTCAACTAGTCCTGCATCTAACAACAAATGTAGGACCTCCCATTTTTTTCTCTCATGACTATTCATTAACTAGCAGGGCAAGTCCAGGCTTGCCCAGTGACATATTGGATCAGTCCAATATTGTACATCAGAAGGCTTGTTTGTAATTGAATGACTTGTCCTCTTCTCATAGATTTTGGTCGTGTGAGCATTGTTTGATTTACTGGTGTTCAGGTAAAACAACACACTCTCTAGTCCATTAGTGCCTTCCTCATAAAGCACTGACAAGGTATCTGTTTGCCAAACACATTGAAAAATAATTGAAGTCGTCTGTTTACAATAGAGAGCTGTGTCTAAACATTTTGGAAATAATGTTATGGCAGTCCTAGACTGTTGCAGCTGTTTTAGACACACACACACACACACACACGTGCACACACAGACACAGACACAGACACACAGACACACACACACACACACACACACACACACACACACACACACACACACACACACACACACACACACACACACACACACACACACACACACACACACACACACACACACACACACACACACACACACACACACACACACACACACACACACACACACACACACACACACACACTACAGATGGCAGAGCAGAAGTTTGTGTGTGTGTGTGTGGGGCTTGGCTTGCTGCTCTCTAATTAAGGTGTTAACCTCCCCCTAATCCCAGACCACTCACCACAGTGTACTGAGAGAGGGAAAGGGCTCCGGAGGAGAGGGAAATGAGGATGGAATCTCTACTTCAATGGAGGGAAAACCACCCCCCACCAACTGGGGCCCCACCATTACAGGAACAACCCTGACCTGATACCGGCTAGTCGGTTATTGTCACACCGCCACAAAGTCAACATGAAAAGAAAAGCATTCATCCATTCTAAAACACTAGTCCAGTATATACACTGAGTGGACATGCTGACATGTGTACATGACATAGACTGACCAGGTGAATCCATGTGATTGCTATGATCCCTTATTGATGTCACTTAAATCCAATCAGTGTAGATGAAGGGGAGGAGACAGGTTTAAAGAAGGATTTTAAGCCTTGAGACAACTGAGACATTGATTGTGTATGTGTGCCATTCAGAGGGTTAACGGGCAAGACAAAAGATTGAAGTGGCTTTGAACGGGTAATGGTAGTAAGTGACAGGCGCACCGGTTGTGTCAAAAACTGCAACATTGCTGGGTTTTTCACACTCAACAGTTCCCCGTGTGTATCAAGGACGGTCCACCACCCAATGAGCATCCAGCGAACTTGACACAACTGTGTGAAGTATTGGAGTCAACATGGGCCAGCATCCCTGTGGAACGCTTTCGACACCTTATAGAGTCCATGCCCCGACGAATTGAGGCTATTCTGAGGGGAAATGGGGGTGCAACTCAATATTAGGAAGGTGTTCCTAATGTTTTGTACACTCAGTGTATGGTGGTAATTTCAATCGTCTTTATAAAACAGATGTATTTTAAAGTATTACTTCTTGTGAGGACTAAATCTTATCATAACTCAAACTTCCTCAAATCTCCATAGCATGATTTTAGGAACATTTTCGAAAGTTAGGACTCAGCCCTTTCAGTGTAATGTTCATTGAATTAAATTGTGAATTTTCTCTTCCTACCATGACGTTGTCGTTCATGTCCCTCATGTGGTAGATGTCCATGCAGACCTCTGTAGCGTTACTGGGGGTGCTGGTGGAGGGAGCCGCCCTCTCCCCAGAGTGACCCCCGTGGGGGAGCTCAAAGTAGGTGGTGTCCGGTTCTCTGGGGGGGTCAACAGAGACACAGTCTGATCAAACACTTCTCACTCAGATCCAAAGACCAGGATCCATCATCACTCACATATGAACAAACTGACCAAATCAAAGAAAGAGAATGGCCCCAAATGTATTCTCTCGTGGGCAGAGTATGCGTGTTAACCAAGAGAATCTGTCAGGGCTGTAATAGAATGGCTGAGATAACTAGCAGCAGTAGTTCCTGTGTTTGTGTTTTCGTCATTGATTATTTGGACGAATCAGGATTGGTCCAAGGCGGTGCTTAAATTTTAAAACTAGGAGTGGTGATTTCAAGCCTGTGCGCGCAGTAGTTAATTAGCGGAAGGTGGGGGTCAGCTTTGTCTGAAAGTTTATTTTTGCGAAGGTGGAGACTTCGCTTCCTCTTTGGCACGACCGAACTCTCAATTGCTAACACGTTTGGACCCAGAAGCAGAGCCGGCAGAAAACTTGTAGCGACACAGCATTAGCCTCCGGTACTGTTCAATCTGGTGTGACACCGCCAAGCAGCAGCACCGACTGGCTGCATTTTTTTCGGGTTCCAGTTCAGCAATTACCTGCTCTGTCACAGTCTACCATTGAAAACCATTGAATGCTCCCGCGAATCACAACATTTCGAGCACTCGAGCAGTACAGAAGTTGATAGCTACCTTCACACAGCACACACAAGCTGTCCTGAGCAAAAAGAAGCGTGTCCATCAATCTACTCAATGAGCTTGTTTATTATATGAAAGTGACTTACAAAAGTAAACCCTAAATAGTGAACACACTAGCAATATGCTGGCTACTGTTGATAGTCTGCTAAAAGAAAGCTACAAAAATACCCTTTAGCATTCGTCTTGGCTAGCCTACTGTAGCCAGGTCATATCTTAAAAGGTCAGCAACTTATTTTGAGATGTAAAAAAAAAAATCTAAAATGAATGCAATTAATACAATGCAATTGTAAAGGATAGAGTAATGACTTACATTGTTAAATTATATTAACCTCTAAATGTCTAAGCCATTGTTTTTTTTTACTAAGCTAACAAATGGAATTGTTTTAAGATGGTCATATGACCTATTTGATATTGAATTTTAGGAACCCTTTAGTAAAAAAAAAAAAAAATAATATTTGATAAAGTATTGAATTTGGCCTTTACTGCTAAGGCCCATAGAAACACATTGAATATAACATTCATAAATGGCAAAAAAAAACTGTAAAAAGAATAATCATAAGGAATAAGGTTTTGAAGTGTCTGTCCTACTGTATATCTAGGAGATATAGGAAAGCTCATGAAATGTTATAGTTTTTTTGGACACATATTTAACACCTTATTTTTTGTGGCACAAAACGACCTGTATGGGTTACCTTCAGACGAGTCCCGTGAGCAAAACAGAATGCCATCGTGTTCGTGAGAGTCTCCCGTTTCCACAGAGGGGTCATATTAGTTTGTAGCCCAAACGGTTCAGACGCTACAGACAGAAGTTGCCACATCAGCGTTATCGACTTCAGACAAGTCCTTTGGGGCTTAAGAGGGACGTAGAGCAAAACGGAAAACACCATCTTGTTCGTGAAAGTCTCATCTTTCCATGGAGCGGTCATTATTAGTTTGTAGGCCAAACCTTTCAGACACCTCAGATGTTTTTGTGAGAAACATAGGCGGATGCGGTGGATTGAGAAACAGCCCATGCAAAAAAAAACATATCTCTAGCTTAAACAGACGGATTCTGATGGGGTTTTTGTTGTTATGTTACTTAGACTGTCTTAGTGTCAATAGACTCTTATGGATTTACAGATTTTTAATACATATCATAATAACCAAATATAGTCTATTAATAAATATGCAAAAAATGTGTAAGTGACTAATACAATTTATTTGATTGAATTGTATTTGATTTAATAGCTGCATATAGAGAGAAAGCATGCCAAACTACAGTGTAGGCCCTGCATTACCCCAATGCATTTAAAAACTACTCCATGTCCGGGCCAGTTAAAATTCAGTTCTGTCATAGACTACGAATAGGACGCAGAGTTTTACATGACCAGGTCATGAGATCAGGAAAAACTCCAGGCCCCAGAAAAGACACATACGAATTTTGCCACACCACTTTTGAAGCTGCGGTGCCACCTCTGCCCAGAAGTAAATAAGAAAGCTGGCCAAATTTCACGAGAGTTTATTTCTGGGTAACAGCAATTGCCCCAATTCAATTAATTGCTAATAAGGGAAAAATAGGCCACACTCTGAATGTTTATGACCATCTCTTTTGGCACATATTAGCTGTGGAATAAAATAGCCAGCTCAAATGCTTATTTCACAACTCAATTACATTTTAATTAAACGAGCCCGAAACAATGCACCAAAAAGTGAAAAAATCTAGTCAGAATAGATAATGCATTGACATAAAATTACGTTTAAAATGTAATAAGTATCAAGAGAGAAAAACGAAATTGCATGTCTGGTCCGTTCATAGCTTTACGGTGTGTGTGTGTGTGTGTGTGTGTACACTTACAAGGTGTTCCACAGGTGCTCGAAGGTGCTCCCCTCGTCAGCAGCAGTGGGCTGGGACATTTTGGCAGGAGGGTAATCCACCGAAGGGCAGATCACTCTGTAGGGGTCAAAGGTCAACTAGAGTTACTGCTGCAGTATCAGGGATATACAGAGGCATGAACTGTCTCTGACACAAAACCTAGGTTTTTAGACTAAAGTAAAGGGTCTATAAGTAGTTGACAGACTGTTAGTCATTGTTTTTATATTCAGATATGAACAGTGAAGGGTAGGCTAGGTAAAAAAAAGGTTGGGAACCACTGGGCTAGCTCATCATTCCTGTTCACATATGTGAACATACAGATAACTCACAAAAAAACAGCACAACTTACTAACCAGGTGGCTATAGGCACTACATGTTAGCCTTTTTTCATATCAAACAAACATTACAACTACATCCTTGAAATGAGAAGGGAGCAGCACAAAGGGAAAAACAGATGTGTTACCAGGGGAAGTGATTCACTCAGGGTAATTTTATCGATGGCCGATAGAGAGTATAATCACCGAATGGCCTGAGTGTGTTGATGATGTGCTGGGAGTGTGAGTGCGACACACACACAAGTGCACACACACAGACACACACCCTTGTCTCTTGGTGCTGCTGTTTCCAGGTGTGATCACACCGGGTATGGGCCCAGTAGACTGGCACAGGGGTGTCGGGGGCTCGACATGCCTGGGCCTGCCTGCTCCTCATCGTCTCACCCCAAGAGAGGACCGCGTGCCGCGTGCCACGTGGAATCGCACGCAACTTCCTCCTTCCCCTTCCCACTCCAAAGGATGAGGGCCCCACCCCTCTCCCCCCATAGGAGGAACTACCAATCAAGTTTAAATATTGAGCTCTGTGAGCATGGAGGCTTCTGAGCTGCAATAATGAATCTGTATAGGCCTAAGTAGTGGAATCGATTCATGTATGACTGAAACACGTATGACTTGCAAAATATGACAGGTGGCTTGGATCAGAATCTCTATTTATGTTTTCTCTGCTCCTAACTGCACTTTGATATAAACAGACCATATTGACACTGACCTCTGATACACTACATGACCAAAAGTATGTGGACACCTGCTCTTCGAACATCTCATTCCAAAATCATGGGCATTAATATGGAGTTGGTCCCCCCTTTGCTGCTATAACAGCCTCTACTCTTCTGGGAAGGCTTTCCACTAGATGTTGGAACATTGCTGCGGGGACTTGCTTTCATTCAGCCACAAGCGCATTAGTGAGGTCGGGCACTGATGTTGAGCGATTAGGCCTGGCTTGCAGTCGGCGTTCCAATTGATCCCAAAGGTTTTCAGTGGGGTAGAGGTCAGGGCTCTGTGAAAGCCAGTCAAGTTTTTCCACACTGATCTTGACAAACCACAAAAAGCACGTGGATCTCGCTTCGTGCACGGGGGCAATGTCATGCTGAAACAGGAAAGGGACTTCATCAAACTGTTGCCACAAAGTTGGAAGCACAGAATCAACTATAACGTAATTGTATGCTGTAGTGTTAATATTTCCCTTCACTGGAACTAAGGGGCCTACCCCGAACTATGAGAAAAAGCCCCAGACCATTATTCCTCCTCCACCAAACTTTACAGTTGTCACTATGCATTCGAGCAGGTAGCATTCTCCTGGCATCCGCCAAACGCAGATTCGTCCATCCGACTGCCAGATGGTGAAGCGTGATTCATCACTCCAGAGAACGCATTTACGCTGCTAAAGAGTCCAATGGCTGTGAGCTTGACACCACTCCAGCCGACACTTGGCATTGACCATGGTGATCTTAGGCTTGTATGCGGCTGCTCGCCATGGAAACCCATTTCATGAAGCTCCCGACGAAACAGTTATTGTGCTGACGTTGCTTCCAGAGGCAGTTTGGAACTCGGTAGCAAATGTTGCAACCGAGGACAGATGATTTTTACGTGCTATGCGCTCCAGCACTCAGCGATCCCATTCTGTGAGCTTGTGTGACCTACCACTGCGTGGTTGAGCCGTTATTGCTCCTATACGTTTCCACTTCACAATAACAGCACTTACAGTTGACCGGGATAGCTCTAGGAAGACAGTCATTTGACGAACTGACTTGTTGGAAAGGTGGCATCCTATGACGGTGCCACGTTGAAAGTCACTGAACTCTTCAGTTAGGCCATTTGACTGCCAATGTTTGTCTATGGAGATTGCATGGCTGTGTGCTTGATTTTATACACCTATTAGCAACACGTGTGGCTGAAATAGCCAAATCAACTAATTTGAAGCGGTGTCCACATACATCTTGTATATATAGTGTAGGTGTTTCATAGATCAAGTAATCAAAGCCTATACAATGCAGTGGATGACAAAACACACCAAAAGTGACCTTTGCTGTTTAAGCAGATAGGTATGCTAATGATACATTTATCCAGACAAAGCCATGATTTAGTAAACAACCACAATAACAACAAACACTTCAAATAAGCACTGAACAAATCAGCATATTGACAAAATAATTATGTTGTAAAAGCATGGTGTAAAAGCTACATCATGTCCTGTTATATCCTGTTACATAATTCTGTACATTCATGTGCAGAATTCATCAACTGTCCCTGTAGGATAATAATTTTTTGGTTCTAGGTAGAATCCTTTTTGTTTTCATGTATAATCCTTTCACCCATTGAAGAACCCTCAAAGAACCAGTTGGTGAAGCTCCTATGGGACAGCTAGAGAACCCCCTTTATGATCCAATTTTTCTAATAGTCTATTACAAATGAGAGGCTACAATAGGCCATTATATATTATTCAATTGAGAATATATTTTTCCAAAACTGGAATATAACTGGAATCTAATTTCCATTCCTCAAAATAACCTCCTCAAAATTATTGAAACACACAGCACGAGAAAAGTGTACAATCATTTCCTAATTGATGCGAAAGTGTTGCTAATATTACCGCAAAATTCTCCTAAAACAGGATTTCTGAGTTTTCGATAGTCTCCAAGACAACTCATTCTTGAACACGTAGTCCCTTCCATTCGACCGGCATAAAGCTTACTATATTTACTAGTGCGCACAACGAGGCGTCATATCTCCTTAGCAACATTGTAAGAGCTAGAAAAAAACTGTGGCAAAGGTTCGTGGGTTTAGGGGTTGAACTGTGCGCACAAATGTGGAAAAGTTTAACCCCTGTCAGAATCAAGTTTATTGATGCGCGTCGATAATAATGCATGTGCACAGCAATTAGGCTAATATAGCAATTAATAACCATGCGAAAAAAACACGTTTGGGCATGCATAAAAATGGGAATTTGTGCATAATAGGCTTGCGGTGATGACACAGACACTAAAAGGTGAAAATTATCTGCTGTAATGTCAACAGTCTTGCGTAATCACTAAACAAACAAACAAACACGCGCGCTGACAGACAAACAGACAGACGCGCGCGCGCAGGTAGGCTATGGACGGATGAATTTCTATGTTGAAGCAGCTGCTTGTTGGTTAAATTAGGTTCCCGCTATTCCCGTGGTAGCTGCCGCCTTGAGAACTGTGCAGAACTGCACTTGGAGTAATTGAGGAATGGCAGGGGATTTAGCATGAAGAAATAGATTTACATCAGGACATGATGGAGGCAACACACATTTCACTTACACAGGAAGGTCCATGCAGCTATAACAATTTTGGAAAAGAATTGAAATGCGATGAAAGCATATGTGATTAGAATTAAAATGTTAAATTTTTTTATGAATAGGTTATCAATTGAAAGATATTAAAGATGACTGGATAAGTGATCCTTAGTAAGAGGCAGTGTAGGGCCTTTGCTTTTAATGTGATATTAAAATTGCATATCATATTAAAAAACTGTTCCATATCCCAATAAATATCCTGAATGCATTGCAATAAGGGCAACAAGCAACTAAATAAAATAGGCCTATCGAACTGCACATTGATGCGTGGGATATCCTGATTTAAATTCACCTGTTCCACGCCCAAGTTGGAAACACCATGCAGCACCCATGACAACGACTAGATAGATACACAATACAAGCCATTCCTCCTGGGTAAATCGCCCTCCAGCAAACTAGGCTAATACCAGTGTTGTGGGAGAAAACTCGAAATGCCATTTGTCTTACCCTTATTTACACAAATACAAATTAGGTTGACTAACGAGCTTTTTACATCTGTGAAATGTAACTGAATCTACGATGATAGTGTATTTCAATTTAACGGGAGTAGATTTAAACAGCTTGGCGGAAAACAAAATGATACGTTTTTATTATTATTATTCGTCTCTTATTATTACTAGTCTATTATTATTGTTATTATAGCAATACCATAATAATGATAATATATTTTCATAACTTATTTTTCCTGGTTTCGTCATCAATAACCCCCTCACTTTTTAAAAATTTGTTTCTGAAATTGAGTCTATTTTCTTATCAGACTTATCAACATCTAACTATTGTGTAGCCTACTATGAACACTGTACAATATTTTGAATGCATTATAGATTTTTTTTATTGACAAGGAGGGTTCACAGAAAAACGATAGGTTATGTTTTGTTTCTGCAAGTTTGTATTGTTGGTGTTTAACATGTTTATACAACTCCACTTGACTTGTAAGTCAGTTTACCCTTATAAATCACAATAATTGGCAGGAGTTTCCGTTTCTGTTCAATATAATATTTTGGAGACGCCAATTTCCCAAATCTTCTTCTGAATACTTGCTTTACAGACCTATAATTATGTAGTAACGCTTAAAGTATTATTTTGATATGGATAAATAATTGTAAGCTGTAAACTAATGCCCTTTGTTTAAGCCTTGCAATGTGACTGCTTCCCATAACATAATTAGGCCTATGTGCAAACTGCAAAGACAAGAACACTTACCAAACAAAATGAGCGTGGTCCAGTTTGACTACGTCCAAAAATAATGTGGTAGTGATAAACAGCTTATTCTCCTTTTTATAACATGTCTCATATCTGTAACATTCGTCAAAAATCAAGCCATCGATTAAAAAGCACACATTATAGAGTATTTTTTTCTCCTTCCAGAAATGGCTGACCACTCACGACGAAGAAAATCATTAGATGATAAAGCGAGGAAACTTTAAGTGTCATGAGCTTCCTCCGCGAGATTGTGTTATTGAGATTTAGAGTTGGGTGGGATTCGGGTGACAGGAGGAGGTGTTAGCCGCGGTTTGGGCGCACACGAGCGGGAAACATTGTCCTAACTCACTAGGGGGCACATGGAGGCAAATGCTAGATAAACCATTGGCAAAAGAGTTCTAACAATAAAGCTTTGAAACTAAAATACTTTGTCTTATACTTGTGCATAGCCTGTCTTAAGGCTACATAGTTTTAAACTTCTGCAACGCAATTATTCTATGGAGCACTATTAGTACTACACTTTTTTTGCATTTATTTTTTATTTAACCAGGCAAGTCAGTTAAGAACAAATTCGTATTTACAATGATGGCCTACCCCGGGAAAACCCGGACGACGCTGGGTGATTAAGAATCCTATTGGAGGAGGTGTTAGCCGGGACTCTTAATCACGGCCGGATGTGATGCAGCCTGGATTCGAACCAGGTACTGCAGTGACCACTGCGCCACTCGGGAGCCCAAATACCCTCGAAAGGATTCGGCATACCGGAGATCCCTGTCACATTCCAATTTGTTATATGGGCCATAGCCCGGTGCACTGCAGCTCAGGTTAATAGAACTCCCTCATTATTATAATGTGAAATATGGTTTCTTGGAGACGCCAATTCCCAAAAATAATATTCTAAACATATTTCACATTATAACAATGAGGGAGTTCTATTAACCTGAGCTGCAGTGCACCGGGCTATGGCCCATGACGTGACAGGCAAAAACGAGGTCAAATCATGACGTCAGTGACCTTCAGGTCAGAAAGTCTGAGCTCTAGAAATGCCGCGTTCACATGCTAGTCGGAACTAGGAAACTCTGAAATATCAGTATTGCTAACAACTTGTGGTAGTTAGGATACTAGGGGGAAAGTAGCCCCCTAGGGTAACTACCCCCCCTGTAATTCACATTAAGACCACAAGATATCATCAAATTATTTTCCCAACACTTATCCTGTCTGCCACTGCTCTTGCTCAACAAAAACATTCCTCTCTGTGTCATCACAATTTTTCGAGCTATTTCAACAAAAAGATGTTGTGGTAAGTTGATCAAGTTTTTGGACATTTTGATCTGCAAGGGCCGCGGCTTTTGTGAAGCGATGGGTAACAATGCTTCACACCGATGGGTAACGATGCTGGTGTTGATGTGTGCAGAGGATCCCTGGTTCAAACCCAGGTAAGGGTGAGGAGAGGGACGTAAGCTATACTGTTACATTAGCTTTTAAGTATTACTTACTAAAGAATTTCTAAATAACATGGATTAAATAGATTTAAACACACTTGTGTGAAACCCTATCCCATTATCTTCTACCGGGGAAACTGGCACCCCCAGGGGCCAGTTACCAGTCTAATCAGACTTGATCAGACTTTACAAGATTTTTCCCAGTCTGAGCTAGTTTTTTTTCTGCGTTGCCAGTTGTCTGGAATGCACTGAAGTCTGAACTTTCCGAGTTCTCAGTTGTTTTGAACGCGGCAACTGGTTCCAAAACGAATGCACTCACACCGGGATAACCCGGGCCAGATAATCGAATCCCCTCTATGTTACCTCTGCTGAACTACATTTCCCAGCATAATAAAAAACTGTCTTCATGCGGATTGGATGGCGCTCTTGTTATCAGGTGCGTTTGATTTTGCGCGCTCACCACGTCGGGTGACAGAGTAGTTTTCTCTTTGACCAGTCTTTTGTGCAACCTCTTCTCAACCGGTACCAGAGGTGAAGTAAATCAATCGCACCGAAGCAAGTATCAGACAGTTATTGTTGTCATGCACTTGTTTGATAGCATGTGAACGAGGAAAGTTTTCAACAAACCCTGGATACCGGTGAGTCGCTCAACCTTGGACGATAAACATCACGCTAAACATAAAACATACCGTTATATGTGTGGAACGAATTAGTGAACTACGGTATATAGCTAGCTAGGCTAGCTAACGTAAGCTTGACGATAACAGTACTGTTAACTTAAGCCAGCTTGCTTAGAATGTAAAAAACACGTTAGCTGACGTTCGTCATTGATTCACATTTACTGGGTTGTTTACGCGACTGGTATGAATAACAAATGATACATTGTCGATAGCTAGCCATTTCAACTGTTATCAAACAGGTGTAGCTACTTAGCTAATTTAGCTAGCTAATCTGTCAAACCTACTCCCTTGCCATATAGAGCCATAACTCTCTTCTGTACTACCAATGTGCATGTTAAAAGTCGCGTTACCAACTTGTTGGTTCACGCACTATTACTAACTAGATGCATAGGTTTCTTTATTTTTTTTAGCAAACGTTAGCTACGGTAGTACTGTACAGTTAGCCTTAACTTCCAAAGAAGGCATATGGTTTTTGGTTTGAAATACATTCATGGTCTCAGTCGCCACCTTGTGGTTATTATTGACCAGAATACTCCAGACTAGGCGAACAACGCGAGTAGCTATCTTTTTTGGGTTGTAATACTGTTGACTAATCATATGTTCATGTCCCCTTTCCAGTGACCAGTCATTTTGTTAAATTCAGAGATGAACTTCTCTGAAGTCTTCAAACAGTCTAACCAACTGTGCAGAGTTTCACCAGATGGAAAATATTTGGTAAGCAATCATTTGTTTCTTTATACACTTAGTAATGTAGATAATGTAATAATTAAGATTGTACACATAATTCAACCGAAAACGGATACGTACTGTATACAGTTTGGAGCAAGAAGGTTCCACACTGGAGTTGTGTGTGTGTGTGTGTGTGGTTGCCAGCTCACTTCCTGCTGCCATTAATGATTTATTAATTGAAGGCTACTGGGTTCCATGAAATTAGATCCTTTTGCATCCCTAGAAATTGTGCACCAATGTAGAATTTAAAAGCTTGTTATATTAAAATAAGTTTCCTTTAATGTAGTCCACATGGACAATTAAATAAATCAGATTTATGGTATGAATAAAGACTTGCTAAAGTGCCAGAATTCTACATTTTGACATGTCCCTCTGTGACTTCTAGGAAGATTTTAATATACTTAACCCCAAAATGTCGCCAAGTTTTCACCATCATTGTAAATCCATAGTTATTTTGTTGCTTTGAGTCATTTCTGAATTATAATATTTAATGTGATTAGTGATTCATCTAATCACATGAAAAAACCCTGTTATGTGAACTGAACTTTCATTTTAATATGGTGAAAATATTCATTTTTAAGTAATTTTTCAGACATCTAATCGTCAGATAACTGGTTCTAATCTTTTCGGCAATTTTCTGGTGTGTTGTGGAAAACTCTGTTACCTATAGATGGGCTCTAAATGTTTTAACAATTAAATTTATGTTTGCATTCAATTGTCCCTCCCTGTTGCACAATATAAGCTTCCAATTCCCCAAATCCAAGGGGATTTATGGCTGATTTAAGATGAAATGGTCAACCCGGTCACTTGATTCGGCACTTGCCATAGTCCTTTTTTTATTTAACCTCTAGAGATAGAAAAACACGTTTTTAAATTTTTATTATTATGTAGTGACTTGCTGTTGCTAAATATACAGAGATTTCTGGGCATGCAGGATCCACTAGCCTACCTTTCAGCTGACTCGGCTGCCGGTTGTACACAAAAGTTAGTTTGATCAAACGTAGTGAATTGTAACAGTAGGCTGTTGCATACATAAGCATGACATAAACCGGTCTAGCAATTCCATGTAATTTTTTCAGGAGTTAAATGCAGCTATTTAGGCAAGCTATATGTAGCGTACACAGCATATCAAACAAGCAAGACACAAGACACTCAGTCAATAGCGATTTGATGTCATTTTTTCATCATTGGAAACATTGCCTGAACAGGAGGCAGACTGGCTATATGGCAGCATAATTTTAAAGATATCACTCAAAACAATAATTGTTTTGCCCTAATGCAATGTGTAGACTGCGTCTTGCTTGTGCCACAGCAATGTCCGTTTCAACAGACAGAAGGTTGTAGCTGGCCTTCATATAGGCTGTGTTTTTTTGGAACGTTAGTTCAAATCGCAGCAGTTCAGGAATGAGGCAGAGACATGGGCTACATCATTTTGATCAAATTGGTTGAGAGTTCAGAAGAGGGTGAGTAAAGAAATAAATGTGAATGTGTATACATAGCTAGGCTTCCATCCAATTGTCTACAGATTTCATGCAAATATTCTAAAATACGCATAAAGAAAATATGCGCATTTTCCCACGAGTGGCGTTTTCACCAAAGGGACTAGTTGTGGATAAAAATCAGTGTGTGATGACGTAGTGTGCACAATGTACTTTTTCGCAAGTTTTCATGTACTGAATAAAAATCAATAGTTCAGTGCCACAAACTGTTGCATTAAATAGCGAATGTGCCTACTCAGGTCTTGGCCACTGCTCTTTCTCATATAATAAATTTTACAGACACAAAAAGATCCCACCAGGTCGAACAAACAAATTATCTTTCTGCATTTATACAATTGTAACAAAACTTTGTTTCGATCACAGCTTTTTTTAGTTATTCCATATGACTTTACTTGCATAAAAACTGTGGATGGAAACATGGTTAATGATGCATGTGATTGCATCATGTTATGGGTATGCTTGTCATCGGCAAGGACTAGGGAGTTATTTAGGATAAAAATAAACGTAATAAAGCTAAGCACAGGCAAAATCCTAGAGGAAAACCTGGTTCATTCTACTTTCTAACAGATACTGGGAGACAAATTCACCTTTCAGCAGGAGAATAACCTAAAACACAAGGCCAAATATACACTGGAGTTACTTTCCAAGATGACATTGAATGTTCCTGAGTGGCCTAATTAGATTCTCTAGCCGATTTAAGTAAAAACTATGGCAACTTGAAAATGGGTGTCTAGCAATGATCAACAATGAACTTGACAGAACTTGAAGACTTTTTAAAAGAATAATGGGCAAATATTGTACAATCCAGCTATGCACAGCTCTTAGATTTACCCAAACACACTTGCAGTTGTAATCGCTGCCAAAGGTGATTGTAACATTTATTGACTCAGGGTTGAATACTTATTTAATCAATATATTAGCGTTTTAATTTGAATTAATAAAAAGGTAGAATTTGTCCCTAACTTTGACATTACGAAGTATTGTGTGTGGATCAATGACAAAGGACAAATCAATTTTAATCCCACTTTGTAGCATAACAAAATGTGTAAAAAAAATGAAGGTGTGTGAATACTTTCTGAAAGCACTGTAGCAACATACCTATAAAGTGCATTCTGAAAGTATTCACACCCCTTGACTTTTTCCACATTATGTTACGTTACGATCTTATTCTAAAATGGATTACGTTGTTTTTTCCCCTCATCAATCTACACACAATACCCCATATTAACAAAGCAAAAATGGGTTTTTAGGCTTTTTTTGCAAGTGTATTAAATTAAAACGGAAATATCACATTTACATACAGTACCAGTCAAGTGTGGACACACTTTCTAATTCCAGGTTTTTTTTTTACTATTTTCTACATTGTAGAATAGTAGTGAAGACATCAAAACTATGAAATAACACATGGAATCATTTAGTAACCAAAAAAGTAGTCACCCTTTGCCTTGATGACAGCTTTGCAAACTCTTGGCATTCTCTCAACCAGCTTCACCTGGAATGCTTTTCCAACAGTGTTTAAGGAGTTACCACATATGCTGAGCACTTGTTGGCTGCTTTTCCTTCACTCTGCGGTCCAACTCATCCCAAACCATCTCAATCGGGTGGAGGTGATTGGAGGCCAGGTCATCAAATAGACCTTACACAGCCTGGAGGTGTGTTGGGTCATTGTCCTGGTGAAAAACAAATGATAGTCCCACTAAGCAAACCAGATGGGATGGTGTAATGCTGTGGTAGCCATGCTGGTTAAGTGTGCTTTGAATTCTAAATAAATCAGACAGTGTTACCAGCAAAGCACCCCCACACCATTAACCTCCATGCTTCACGGTGGGAACCACACATGCAGAGATTATTAGTTCACCTACTCTGCGTCACGGCGGTTGGAACCAATCTCAAATTTGGACTCATCAGACCAAAGGACAGATTTCCACCAGTCTAATGTCCATTGCTCATGTTTTCTGGCCCAAGCAAGTCTCTTCTTATTGGTGTCCTTTAGTAGTGGTTTCTTTGCAGCAATTCAACCATGAAGGCCTGATTCATGCAGTCTCCTCTGAACAGTTGATGTTGATGTCTGTGAAGCATTTATTTTGGCTGCAATTTCTGAGGCTGGTAACGCTAATGAACTTATCCTCTGCAGCAGAGGTAACTCTGGGTCTTCCTTTCCTGTGGCGGAGAGCCAGTTTCATCATAGCGCTTGATGGTTTTAGTGACTGCACTTGAAGAAACTTTCAAAGTTCTTGTAATTTTCCGGATTGACTGACCTTCATGTCTTAAAGTAATGATGGACTGTCGTTTGTCTTTGCTTATTTGAGCTGTTCTTGCCATAATATTGACTTGGTCTTTTACCAAATAGGGATACCTTCTGTATACCACCCCTACCTTTTCACAACTGATTGGCCCAAACACATTAAGAAGGAAAGAAATTCCACAAATATAACTTTTTAACAAGGCACGCCTGTAAATTGAAATCTCATGAAGCTGGTTGAGAGAATGCCAAGAGTGTGCAAAGCTGCAAAGGCAAAGGGTGGCTACTTTGAAGAATATATTTTGATTTGTTTAACCCTTTTTTTGGTTACTCCATATGTGTTATTTCATAGTTTCCATGTCTTCACTATTATTCTACATTGTAGAAAATAGTAAAAATAAAGAAAAACCCTTGGACACACCCACTCATTCAAACTTTTGACAGGTACTGTAAGTATTCAGACCGTTTATTCAGTACTTTGTTGAAGCACCTGTGGCAGTGGTTACAGCCTCGAGTCTTCTTGGTGTGACGCTACAAGCTTGGCACACCTGTATTTGGGGAGTTTCTCCCATTCTCTGCAGATCCTCTCAAGCTCTGTCAGGTTGGATGCGGAGTGTCCCTGAACAGCTATTTTCAGGTCTCTCCAGAGATGTTCAAGTCTGGGCTCTGGCTGGGCCACTCAAGGACATTCAGAGACTTGCCCTAAGCCACTGCTGCGTTATCTTGGCTGTGGTCTTAGGGTCGTTGTCCTGTTGGAAGGTGAACCTTCGCCCCCAGTCTGACGTCCTGAGTGCTCTGGAGCAGGTTTTCATAAAGGATCTCTCTGTACTTTGCTCCGTTCCTCTTTCCCTCGATCCTGACTAGTCTCCCAGTCCCTGCCACTGAAAAACATCCCCACAGCATGATGCTGCCACCACCATGCTTCAGTGTAAGGATGATGCCAGGTTTCCTGCAGACGCGACGCTTGGCATTCAGGCCAAGGAGTTTAATCTTGGTTTCATCAGACCAGAGAATCTTGTTTCTCATGGTCTGAGAGTCCTTTAGAGCCTTTTGGCAAACTCCAAGCGGGCTGTCATGTGCCTTTTACTGAAGAGTGGCTTCCGTCTGGCCACTCAACCATAAAGGCCTGATTGGTGGAGTGCTGCAGAGATGGTTGTCCTTCTGGAAGGTTCTCCCATCTACACAGAGGAACTCTGGAGCTCTGTCAGTGGCCATCTGGTTCTTTGTCACCTCCCTGACCAAGGCCCTTCTCCCCGGCTTGCTCAGTTTGGCTGGGCCGCCAGCTCGAGGAAGAGTCTTGGTGGTTCCAAACTGCTTCCATTTAAGAATGTGTTCTTGGGGACCTTCAATGCTGCAGACATTTTTTGGTACCCTTCCCTAGATCTGTGCCTCGACACAGTCCTGTCTCAACTTGTAGAAACATCTCAAGGATGATCAATGGAAACAGGATGCACCTGAGCTCAATGTCGAGCAAAGGATCTGAATACTTATTCTGTAAATAAGGTATTCTGTTTTATTTAATAAATTTTCAAAAATGTCTAAACCTGTTTTCACTTTGTCATTATGGGGTATTGTGTGTAGAAAGTGGAAAAAAGCACCATTCTGCACTAACTGGAAATTGTATTCAGACATTTGGAACAACACAAATAAATAATCATAACATTTAAAACTATATAAAAATATATGAAAATAAGACTCATAAATATCAAAAAGAAGTAACAAAGACAAATAGAAACAAATTTGTGTTGATTTGGCACTCGAGCATCAATACATTAACCATCCCCCAACACTGTCAATCAAGAGTCAAGACTAAACCAATTCACCTTGGTGGTGTGCAGACTGGTTTTATATTATTCTTAACGATTTTGCACAGACCAGTAGAAAATGCAACAATATGTCTGTGAAACTATATATTCACAGTATTATGAATGAATTGTGGTTTATTTGGTAGCATTTAAATCCGCCACTGCTTGACAGGTACCCTAGTCATATGAATGTTTTCAGTGCAAATATGACGCATACCTTATGTACTCCACTAATGCACTCAAAATATGCACTTTTAAACTTCGACAACAGGCAAGGAAGATGGACATTCATGGTCTTACAACCGAGGAGTTAACAAGTCCAATAAGTACACAGGTAGATGTGCCGGAACACTACCTTTTTCTGTCTCACTGGCTGTCTCTCTCCGTCTGCTCCCCCCAGGCCACATGTGTGCAGTACAGGCTGGTGGTGCGAGACGTGAACACCCTACAGATCTTGCACCTTTACACCTGCCTGGACCAGATAGTCCACATGGAGTGGTCCTCTGACTCGCTCTTCATCCTCTGTGCCATGTACAAGAGGGGACTAGTGCAGGTATGCACTCCTCTATTAGGCTAGTGCATATTGTTTATATCTCATTTGTCCAATAATGACAGTTGGTGTAGTGTTTTGTTGTTGTGCCAAGTTAGCTTGCTCACAGCCTGTTGATGGATGCTTAAATATACAGAATGTTGGAAATTAAACTTGGAACATAGTGTACAAGTATAAATTAACAACTTGCACAGATAAAGTGGAATTAAGTGAAATAAGTAGATAATTACTGACCATTTGAAATGAAGGGAAATTACCCCTCGGTTGAGACAGTGTTAACATCAAATGCTCTGTGCAAAAAGAACAGCTTACTTTTGCAGAGGTAACCATCGCCAGTCTTTCATGGCGTCTCTTGATCAGATTTGGTGTGGTCTAAGGTTTGAGTACAGGTTGAGCTCAGGGAAAGGCAGTCGTCCTTCTCTCACAATCTCTCTTTCCTCTCAGGTGTGGTCTCTAGAGCAGCCCGACTGGTACTGTAAGATTGACGAGGGCTCGATAGGACTAGTCTCCTCGCGCTGGAGCCCAGACGGACGTCACATTCTCAACACTACAGAGTTCCATGTAAGTGTGAAGTCACTAGGAGTGTGTTTATGAGTTTGTCTGGTGTCGACTGTTGCTGCCCATAATGAAGGAGGAGACCTGAAAATAGCCAGCAGACACCAGACCCTGCCCCACCTGACAAATGTATGCCCGATTTCACAGTTACTCCAGCTAGTGTTCTGTCATATCCTCGACACAAATTAAGTTCCTTCTGAGTCCTATTCCGTTTCTCCTCCCTGAAGTGTGCACTCGTTCACTCCCTTTGAAGCATTTAAAAAGCACTGGATTGGTGTAAGCCTGTGCTTAAGTGGGTTTTCACCATGTTCCTTACACCACTCCCTCCCTTTGAAATTCATGGTGGAAGTGTACAGGGGGAGAAATGGAATTGGGCTGTAGATTTTTGTGTTATGTTCTTGGAAGATGACAATCCATCCAATGTGTCTTGTCACACATCCAATAGGCTGTGAAATTCCGTCACACTTAGACATTTTTAATGTTGACAGTTTTGCTTAATAAGAAATGGCAAAGTACATTTATAGCGTCTTTCTGATTAGTTTAGACTTTGAATGAACATGCTTGCTGGAACCAAAACAGTGTCGGTGTGACATCGCAGCCTGCTTTGCACGTCTGCAACGACTGTAGGTTAAAGTGCAGTCGTCTGGCTTGTTGAGAGCATATTTGTCCCTAGGTATCAGAGGGGGGTGTGGGCTGCACTCGTCCTCGCCCGCCTGTTTGGGTTATGACTCGGGCACCGTGCCACGGCGGGGCTCGCCTGACGCCTGAACCCGACTCCAAGACTCACTGACAGGTGCCGGGGCCCAGGCACAACTGTGTCTGGAGGTTTGAGAGGGAGCAGGGAGTGCAAGTGTCTGACATTTCTGCTTTGTGTCTGTCTGCTTCTTCAACAAACACAAGTATAGAATGGAGTCTCCCTAGGTATGTCTGCTCCTGGGTCTGTCTGCTATTTCAAAATTCTAGTAGCCCCCCCCTGTTTGTTGCCTTGTATGGCTCAGAACTCATGCAAGATGC
This sequence comes from Brachymystax lenok tsinlingensis, assembly GCA_030435695.1. Lineage (NCBI taxonomy): Eukaryota > Metazoa > Chordata > Actinopteri > Salmoniformes > Salmonidae > Brachymystax > Brachymystax lenok. The sequence goes on along the minus strand of CM059802.1, from coordinate 33,984,568 downwards.
CCTGTTTTCTTGTTTGGGGTGTCAAGCCCGTTTACCAAAAGTCTGGGGGTGACGACGCCCGCTTTGCCCAGTGCTGCTGACCTCACCTTCACCCCTCCAAAGATTTCATTATGGCTGTGCCAGACTGGTGTTCGTATCAGTGCTCAGTTTCAGCCAGGAGCTCATGAACAAGATGCTATATTAACTTGTTAGGGGACAGCTGCTGTGTGTTGAACCCACTGTGTGTGTGTGTGCGACTGTGTGTGTTTTCTTTTCTCCCCACTGACTGTTTTGATACCTGGGTGCAATTTGTCAGTTAACAGCTGATAGTGCTAGCCGAGGGTTTGGATTTCCATTCATCTCTGTAGATATGCCATTTCGCGTGGGAGAGTCGACGGAGCAGCAGGCCGCGGCGTGAGGCAGCCTCCGGATCTGATCTGACCTCCAGCCCTCACCACAGTTTGCACTGCTTTACTGTGCTTTGTGCTTTTTGTCCATGTACAAAATGATTTCAAATGGTTAACAAGCAGCTTTTTTGACGCTAAAATTGTCTTACACCATATCTTGCATGTGTTAATGATTTAGCTTACGGCCTCTCGCAATTACTTAAGCTACTGTACATAAAAGACAATTGGTCTATTGCATTCTCCATGTTCTTACAAGTTAGCAGGACATCCTAGAGTCTCTTGGCTGTCTGTCATACGATAGGCTACCCACTCACTCGTCAGAACAGACATAAAATTGGGGCTAGGCCTATGTCATTCAAGTCGGTGTTTGTCAAATGACTTTTACCCTCATTGTATGTTCGAATCAAAAAGCCATACATGTTTGAATTCCCACTCCTGATTCTCTCCACTGACACTATGCTGCACATATTCACTGCTAATCCAACAAACCAGCTGAGCGAGCTATAAAACCGGGGTGGAAGACATCCACTCAAGGCCGGCGTCGAACATTATATACCTCTAATGGTTTTTGCATTGTTGGGATCAGGTTAGCTGCGTGCCTGGCCGGCGCTGGATCCCCGCTAACGCGTAGCATGTTGGCAGCGTTGGCTATGAACCCAAGTAGCTTCCACAGCTCTACTCTGACAATCGACAATCAGTCATCCAGACTGACGCCTGGCTACACTGCGCTCCGATCCACGGGGGAATTATAAGGCTGTAACAGGAGAATTGGGTCTATATCGGGTTGAGATACCGTTTCTGATGGGGAATGCGTATGAACTTATCCATTGCTGACAGATAGGCCTATGCGAAGATTCCTCGCAGGAGTCGCAGCATCACTAATTCTCTCTCGCATATAAAAAGTTCTGCCACAGGAGGAGCTGATGGATTTGCTGTCAGGGATTCTGCGGCGTAATTGGTCATGTTTATCAAGTGTAGCCTTTCTTGTCCCAGTGGGACTGTTCTTTCTAGGGTTAAGTTGAGGGCTTGAGGCATAACTCCTGTGAGGTTAAGTTTAGAACAAGGCTGTGGGAGAGCTTTAAACAGGAAAAACGTAACAAAGTCAAATGAATGCCTCCAACGGGAAGTGAACCAGTACTGTTGAGAGCTGTAAGCCACGGTTTACGCCCTCCATCCACCCTGCCAGTCACCACAACACCCTAGCAGGCACCTCTGCAACAACTCTGTAGAATGTGCTGTCTTCTCATTGCCTCCCTGCATATACAGTGCATTCGGTAAGTATTCAGACCCCTTCCCTTTTTCCACGTTGTTACGTTACAACCTTATTCTAAAATGGATTACTTTTTTTTTACGTCAATCTACACACTACCCCATAATGACAAAGCGAAAACCGGTTTAGACATTTTTGCTAATTTATTAAAAATAAAAAACAATACCTTATTTACATAAGTATTCAGACCCTTTGCTATGAGACTTGAATTTTAGCTCAGGTGCATCCTGTTTCTGTTGATCATCCTTGAGGTGTTTCTACAACATTATTGGTGTCCACCTGGTAAATTAAATTGATTGGACATGATTTGGAAAGGCACACACCTGTCTATATAAGGTCCCACAAAAACTCTTTGGCCTGAATGCCAAATGTCAGGTCTGGAGGAAACCTGGCACCATCCCTACGGTGAAGCATGGTGGTGGCAGCATCATGCTTTGGGGATGTTTTTCAGTGGCAGGGACTGGGAGACTAGTCAGGATTGAGGGGAAAGATGAACAGCGCAAAGTACAGAGAGATCCTGCTCCAGGGCGCTCAGGACCTCAGACTGGGGCAAAGGTTCACCTTCCAACAGGACAACGACCCTAAGCACACAGCCAAGACAATGCAGGAGTGGCTTCGGGACAAGTCCCTGAATGTCCTTGAGTGGCCCAGCCAGAGCCCGGACTTGAACCCGATCGAACATCTCTGGAGAGACTTAAAAATAGCTGTGCATCGACGCTCCCCAGCCAACCTGACAGAGCTTGAGAGGATCTGCAGAGAAGAATTGGAGAAACTCCCCTAATAGAAGAAGACTCGAGGCAGTAATCGCTGCCAAAGGTGCTTCAACAAAGTACTGAGTAAAGGGTCTGAATACTTCTATAAATGTGATATTTCATTTTTTTTTTTTTTATTTGTTATTTTTATAAATGTGCAACATTTTCTAAACCTGTTTTTGCTTTGTCATTATGGGGTATTGTGTGTCGATTTGAAGGGGACGGGACCAGACTATTTAATCCATTTTAGAGTAAGGCTGTAACGTAAACATAATGTGGAAAAAGTCAAGGGGTCTGAATACCTTCCGTATGCACTGCAACGAACTTGCTAGAAAAGCCTAAAGGTGCTGATCATGCTGTGAAGGCCAATACAAAGCATTATTTGTGTCCCTTTATTCTTATGGATAAACAGAAGCGGTTTTATTTTCTCTTGGAACATCTTATCTCTGTCCTAGAGACCGAAACGCCAGTCTACTGCTCCCAGTTTGCTTCCAAGGTGTAGTTTTACCAGCTTCAGTGCCCCAGACTGGCATGCCAGGCAACACAGAGAAGCATTTCTCACCTATTTTACATATGTGCCGCTCCTTCCCTCTTCCCAGTTTAAAGTTACACCATGGCTTGGGGGCTCTACCCTCCACCCCTCCCAGACAACCTCCCAACCCAGTCCCCCCCATGTCAATGTGGTGGGGTACAAGTTGTCCAAGAAGAACTGTGTTGAGCTGTGTTGACGGTGGTCTCCATGGATCTGTGGACAGGGGGGGGAGCGTGTGGGTGTAATGACAGGCCACAGCTGGATGTCTTGGTACCTCAGGAGCGTGCCCTGGACAGTTCAAACCCTTACCCAGGGAAGCAACAGCCAGTAGGTCAGACAGACTCCTGCCTGAATGCCTTCCTCCCCTGAGTGAGAAAGTGAGCCCTAGTCAGGGAAAGCATGCGGGATGCCATGCTAGGAAACTAGATCTATTTAAAGTTCATCTTTCTTAATACAGTTGTGTAGTTTTCTGATGTTTGCACTTCTCTTACAGGAAGGTAAGTGCAGGCAAAGGGAGAACCCTGAATTAAGTTTTAATTTGAGTTTTGGGAGCGTGTCGGTGTGAGTTATGACGTGCACACCATATAAGCCGCCGCCTACCAAGGCCGCACAGAGGCTGAGGGTCTTGATTACAGTTCACACTTGAATTGACGACCCTCTACTTTTGTCACTTCTGTCTCAAGCTTATTTCTTGTTATGAAGCCACATAACAGTCTTGGCTGATCACCGAGACTAGTTTAGTCCAGCATTTGCACAGGCTTAGTATTCAAAGTATGATAAGACAGGGTGCGGAGAAGTGTATGCATGCACATTTATATTGGCTTACTAGGTTGTAAAAGAAAATATGTAGGCCTTGCATTTTACACCCATAACATGCTTGTGGTGGTAGGTTACACAGCCATAATGTCATTTAGATGGCTTAGAATGACTACTGTTCTGGCTTTTACTTTTAGGAGTTCCAATAACTCTAGGCTGAATACAAATACTGTATTGTGCTTCTTACAGTGTAGACCTAGTTGTTCATTTAACAAAGCATATGTCGTTTCAATGTTTTCAGAAACACAAAGGTGTATATGATGTGATCATGACTAAATGAGGAAGAAGCTAGGAGTGCAGGACCTGTCACATGCTGGTCTTGTTTCTTGGAGGGCTAGATGCAGTGTGTTACTGTCCGTCTGCTGGTTGTGTGCTGCGGTCTGTGTAAAGCTCGTCTCAGATTATATTTATTTTTCGGGGGGTGCGTGTGACTGAATCTTTACAGGTAGACAGACTGGCATTGGCCTTGTTTCTATTGTCCAGTCCTGCTGGTAACCGATAAGGGTCTTACTTGTGCTTTACTGCTGTTATTATTTCCTAGACCGACAATGAGTCTCCCAGGGGCTGTGTTGAAGCAGAACGGGGTGACTGCTGCGTTTGGTATAAAACCTAAACTGACGGAGTGTCGGGGATAGCGAGGAGCTCTCAGCGGTCTCATTAGTCGAAGAGTTGACTGAGCTCTTATTAATAGGCGGCTGTTGTTGACGCCCTGCTCTCAGAGCTCCACACTTACCACATTAAAGCCTCCATCCAGCTTCTCTTGCAGAGGCCATGTTGCCAATGAAGAGCATGTGGTGCAAACAGCGACGCGGTTTGCCATATTAAACTGGCGTAGACATTCAAAATAATTGATTGCGGATCAAAGATGTCTGTTTTTGGATGGATGAGTCTTTGTAGGCTATTCCCCTGTGCTAGCTATCCTTTCACTGGGAGATGAGTGAGTTTGTTACATTGTTTCTTTTTTTTTTGACAGCTGAGAGTTACCGTCTGGTCCTTGTGCACCAAAGCGGTATCTTACATCAAGTACCCCAAGGCATGTCAGAAGGGTAAGTACGTGAGCGTGTGTGTGTGTGTTTTTTTTTTTTTTCAGCGAGAGGACCTGGGGACAGGGCCACACTGACTGGCTGACACATGGGCTGGTGAATCGCGTCTCTCCCTGTCCTTTGACCTTAGGGCCTATGGGCCATCTGCTGACAGCTGGAGCCCTCTTCAGTAAATGGTGCATGCTCGCCATAACCTGTTTGTCAGCGGCCAGTGGAGTTATTGTCTTGGGCTCCAACCACTACCCAAAGGTTCACACACCACCACCACTACTACGTGACCCAAGCACCGTTGGAGCCACCGTATAAATAATCCAGCGATGCCAACCACTTGCCGCTGAAGGCCTCTTGATAATCACACTCAATAGACTGTGCTGTACACCACACCAACGCTATAGGTACAGTCTCCAAATAGGTTAACATGATGACTAAATGACCACAAATCATTTTGGACAGATGTGTCACCTAGATGAACATAATGTAGGTCTAAAGAATATCACTTTTGCATCTGCAAATTGTCCTCTAACCCAACATTGTCTTTGTACAACGACTAGATGATTAGTAGTTGAGTCAGGTGTGCTTGTGTGGAGCAAGAATTTGACTATGTTAAATAGCGTTTCCTGTGAATTGTTTCTCCCCTGGTCTGTGGTTCCAGGGATAGACTTCAGCAGGGACGGCTGCTACATGGCCCTAGCGGAGCGCCGCGACTGCAGAGACTACGTTAGCGTGTTTGTGTGTGACGACTGGCACCTACTGAGGGTGAGCGCTCCTCAGAGCTCCCACCACGGGAGTGTCCCAAAAATGTATTTTACATTTTAGTTTGATACATAAACTCAGCAAAAAAAGAAATGTCCCTTTTTCAGGACCCTGTCTTTCAAAGATCATTTGAAAAAAATCTAAATAACTTCACAGATCTTCATTGTAAAGGGTTTAAACACTGTTTCCCATGCTTGTTCAATTAACCATAAACAATTAATGAACATGCACCTGTGGAACGGTTGTTAAGACACTAACAGCTTACAGATGGTATGCAATTAAGGTCACAGTTATGAAAATTTAGGACACTAAAGAGGAATTTCTACTGACTCTGGAAAAACCCCAAAAGAAAGATGCCCAGGGTCCCTGCTCATCTGTGTGAATGTGCCTTAGGCATGCTGCAAGGAGGCATGAGGACTGCAGATGTGGCCAGGGAATAAATTGCAATGTCCGTACTGTGAGATGCCTAAAACAGCGCTACAGGGAAACAGGACGGACAGCTGATCGTCCTCGCAGTGGCAGACCACGTGTAACAACACCTGCACAGGATCGGTACATCCGAACATCACACCTGCGGGACAGGTACAGGATGGCAACAACTGCCTGAAACGCACAATCCCTCCATCAGTGCTCAGACTGTCTCAATAGGCTGAGAGAGGCTGGACTGAGGGCTTGTAAGCCTGTTGTAAGGCAGGTCCTCACCAGACATCACCGGCAACAATGTCGCCTATGGGCACAAACCCACCGTCGCTGGACCAGACTGGACTGGCAAAAAGTGCTCTTCACCGACAAGTCGCGGTTTTGTCTTACCAGGGGTGATGGTCGGATTTGCGTTTATCGTCGATGGAATGAGCGTTACACTGAGGCCTGTACTCTGGAGAGGGATCAATTCGGAGGTGGAGGGTCCGTCATGGTCTGGGGCGGTGTGTCACAGCATCATCGGACTGAGCTTGTTGTCATTGCAGGCAATCCCAATGCTGTGCGTTACAGGGAAGACATCCTCCTACCTCATGTGGTACCCTTCCTGCAGGCTCATCCTGACATGACCCTCCAGCATGACAATGCCACCATGCACTGAACGAGCAGTATGGCTGATTTCCTGCAAGACAGGTATGTCAGTGTTCTGCCATGGCCAGCGACGTTCCCGGATCTCAATTCCGTTGAGCACGTCTGGGACCTGTTGGATCGGAGGGTGAGGGCTTGGGCCATTCCCCCCAGATATTTCCGGGAACTTGCAAGTGCCTTGTTGGAAGAGTGGGGTAACATCTCACAGCAAGAACTGGCAAATCTGGTGCAGTCCATGAGGAGGAGATGCACTGCAGTACTTAGTGCAGCTGGTGGCCACACCAGATACTGTTACCTTTGTTCAGGGACACATTATTTCATTTCTGTTAGTCACATGTCTGTGGAACTTGTTCAGTTTATCTCTGTTGTTGATTCTTATGTTCATACAAATATTTACACGTTAAGTTTGCTGAAAATAAACGCAGTTGACAGTGAGAGGACATTTCTTTTTTGCTGAGTTTACATGCATACGTACACTGAGGGTACAAAACATTAGGAACACTTTCAATTCATCGGGGGCATGGACTCGACAAGGTGTCAAAAAGCGTTCCACAGGGATGCTGGCCCATGTTAACTCCAATGCTTCCCACAGTTGTCAAGTTTGCTGGATGTCCTTTGGGTGGTGGACCATTCTTAATACACGTGTGAAAAACCCAGCAGCGTTGCAGTTCTTGACACGCAAACCGGTGCGCCTGGCACCTACTACCATACCCAGTTCACTTAAATATTTTCTTGCCATTCACCCTCTGAATGGCACACATATACAATCTGTGTCTCAAGGCTTAAAAATCCTTCTTTAAAACTCCTTCTTTAAAACTGTCTCCTCCCCTTCATCTATACTGATTTGAAGTGAATTTAACAAGTGACATCAATAAGGGATCATAGCTTTCACCTGGTCAGTCTGTCATGGAAAGAGCTCATGTTCCTAATGTTTTGTACATTTTGACACATTGTGAAGTGGGACCCAAACAACAGATGCACCTGTGTAGATGCGCAGTTTATCCCTGTCTATTTTCTGCTAATTGTCTGGATCCTCTTGTTTGACCTCCCTGTCTACCTTTCAAAGCACTTTGAAACAGAGACCCAGGACTTGGCGGGGGTGGAGTGGTCTCCTAACGGCTGTGTTCTGGCTGTATGGGACAGCTGTTTGGAGGTAAGCCATTGGAAAATTAGTTGATAATATGTTGACAGAGTGGGAAACCTGAGTGAGTGTGTGTGTGCGCTCTCTCCCCAGTACAAGGTGCTGCTGTACTCGCTGGACGGCCGGCTTCTGTCCACCTTCAGTGCGTATGAGTGGTCGCTGGGCATCAAGTCTCTGGCCTGGAGTCCCAGCAGCCAGTTCCTGGCCATCGGCAGCTATGATGAAAAGGTCTCCTTCTCTTCCTATAGGCTTACGGTGGCTTCCAGATACATGTATCTTGTGCAAATCCGTGTTAATTTCTTCAACAATAATTTAATTTAGTCAATTACCTATTTTTCCTGATGAAAACGGAGTGACGATAACTAGAAATGCCTTGGAAAAAAACATTTACAAATGACTTCATTTTAGTTGCTGAAAAAAATTTAACTAGACGAGAATTCCACATGAGCCTAATGGTCATTCAATTTGGCATGAAGCTCCTTTTCATCTGTTTTGCCCAATCATAAGCATGCATGCCTTAGCAGAATATTTAATGCAATCCTCTCATTGGCCGATAACGGCTTTCAATCGCGCGGGCTGCTTGAGCAGACCTGGCTCTCCCACAGTCACTTCAATCACTCTTTTCTCCTTTGAACTGATGCGCAGCCAGGACACTTCAATCAATTTTATCTTGCCTCAATTAAAAACAATGTATTTGATAGTCTTTGCTTTCATATATGCCAATTTAGCTCTGATCACATCATGTGTGCTGTAATTCGTCTATGTTGCCACGGTTCCGCAAATGCGAGTTGCTTTTTTCCGACATTAATACTTCTGGCATTGTTGGAAAGCTCGTCTTCTCCCCTTTTCAAGGAAATCAGGGGATAGTAGGCCTAGTTGGACAAGGCTATCTGCACACAATGGAAGCAGAAAGTTGTAGTTATGTATTGGATAAAATGTGACTGATAACTCTAACAAAGTATGACATGACTAAAATATGACAAGACTAAAATATATTTGAAGACTAAATCTAAAATAGCTGGCAAAATTAATGCAGGTGAGGATCTTTATATTGATGTGGTTACTGAAAATAAACTCTTATCTACTATCGTGCGTAGGCCTGAACAGAGAAGTGATTATTGGTCAAGTCCCATTCCAAACATTTGGGGCTGGTTTCCCAGACACAGATTAGGCGTAATCCTGTAATGAAAGCGCTTTCAATGGAGAATGCATCTTGTGTCTGCAATATCATCCCATAGTCATGTAGAAAAGAATAGAATGAATTGAAGCTATTTTAGACTATAGGGACATGGAGTTGGTGTATGACTGATGTGGGCTTACCTGATGGTTTTGATCAGGTCCGGATCCTAAACCACATCACCTGGAAGAAAGTGACTGAGTTTGACCACCCAGCCACCATCAACAATACTAAAGCTGTGAGTACTCTTTCCACTGAGTAAATGTCAGTTATGTGATGACCTAACATGCTTAGGGGTTAAGGGTCCATACAACTTTCATTAGTATGCCCTTACACTCTACTACTCTTTGTCAATTGTTCTTAACCCTCTATTTTCCCCTCCCTGTCCTTCCTCCATTCTTCTTCCTAATCTCTACTAATATGTTTGTTGATTGAACCTCTCGCAAGCAAGACCAGTTGCAGTTAAATAGATTTATAAAATGGGGGGTTTGAGCCCTGAATGCTGATTTGGCTTAAAGCTGTGGTATATCAGACCGTGTACCACGGGTATGACAAGACGTTTATTTTTACTGCTCTAATTACGTTGGTACCAGTTTATTATAGCAATAAGGCACATCAGGGGTTTGTGATATATGGCCAATATACCATGGCTGAAGGGCTGTGTCATGGTACTAAACTGTTGAACGTGAAAAACCCAGAAGCTTTGCAGTTCTTGACACACACCAGGGCGCCTTTCACCTACCATAACCCGTTCAAAGGCACTTAAAAACATTGTCTTGCCTATTCACCCTCTGAATGGCACGCACACACACAAAATCCATGTCTGAATTGTCTCAAGGCTTAAAAATTCTTCTTGAACCTGTCTCCCCTTCACCTACACTGAAGTGGATTTAACAAGTGAGTAACATCAATAAGGATCATGGCTTTCACCTGAATTCACCTGGTCAGTCTGTCATGGAAAGAGCAGGTGTCCTTAATGTTTTGTTACACTCAGTGTATTTACAGTGCATTCAGAATAAGGCTGTAACGTAACAAAATGTGGAAAAAGGGAAGGGGTCTTTCCGACTGCACTATTCACTACATGACCAAACGTATGTGGACACCTGCTCGTCGAACATCTCATTCCAAAATCATGGGCATTAATATGGAGTTTGTCTCCCCTTTGCTGCTATAACAGCCTCCCCTCTTCTGAGAAGGCTTTCCACTAAATGTTGGAACATTGCTACGGGGATTTGCTTCATTCAGCAACGAGCATTAGTGAGGTCGGGCACTGATGTTGGGCGATGAGGCCTGGCTCGCAGTCGGCGCTTCAATTCATCCCCAAGGTGTTCGATGGAGTTGAAGTCAGGGCTCTCTGTGCAGGCCAGTCAAGTTCTTCCACACCGATCTCGACAAACCATTTATGTATGGACCTCGCTTTGTGTACGGGGGGCATTGTCATGCTGAAACAGGAAAGGGCCTTCCCCAAACTGTTTCCACAAAGATTGAAGCACAGAATCATCTAGAATGTTATTATATCCTGTAGCATTAAGATTTCCCTCCACTGGAACTAAGGGGCCTAGCCCGAACCATGGAAAACAGCCCCAGACCATTATTCCTCCTCCAAACTTTACAGTTGGCACTTTGCATTCGGGCAGGTAGCGTTCTCCTGGCATCCACCAAACCCATATTCGTCCGTCTGACTGCCAGATAGTGAAGCGTGATTCATCACTCCAGAGAACGCATTTTGAACTGCTCCAGAGTCCAATGGCGGTGAGCTTTACACCACTCCAGCCAACGCTTTGCATTGCACATGGTGATCTTAGGCTTGTGTGCGGCTGCTCAGCCATGGAAACCCATTTCATGAAGCGCCTAAGTTCTCCTGCTGACATTGCTTCCAAAGGCAGTTTGGAACTCGGTAGTGAGTGTTGCAACTGAGGACAGCTGATTTTTTTTTTTTTTACCCGCTACGTGCTTCAGCACTCGGCTGTCCCGTTGTATTTATGAAGTTGTATTACTTGCTGCCATGCAAACAATTTTTGGACTGTATCACTGTCCTCTCTGCTACAATACTCACACCAGTTCATGTCTCCCCCTACTGCTTTATATGTAATTGCTTTTAATTGTGAGTAAGAGCTGCGAACGGACCATTATTTACCTAACTGGGCACTTTAATGCAGATGAGGAAGTGTTGACCATGCCAGGTGACTGACTGGAGCTTCTGTTGTCAGGTGGTCTACAAGGAGGTGGAGAGGAAGCCGGTGGTGGGGAGTGCGGACCTGTCCATCCAGCAACACATCACCATGGGCAGCACCCTCTTCAACACACAGAGCAAATGTAAGCACAACTCATCATGCCACACCTGGCAGTGGATATTAGCCAACAGGAGTGTATATTTAGTTAAAGAAAATATGCAATTTGGCATAGATGAAATTGAGATGGTATAACTGACCCATATTCAGCATAATTTGTATTAGTACACTGGAAGTTTTATCACAGAGGCTATATCGCTGTCAAAATTGTCTGGCTAACTTATTGATCCTGCTTTTGTGGCGCATCCCTCTGTTGTAGATGAGATCTGCCCATTGCCAGTCCAGGTACCTGTGGTCAAACCTGACCTGGACCGTGCCAACCCTAAAGTTGGGGTCTCCTCCATGGCTTTCAGCTCGGACAACCGCTACCTGGCCACGAAGAATGGTAAGCGACAGATTCACAGAACGTTGCTCTACTAGCCACAGGTGTAAACCCTGCAGACCCACAAACATGCGTGCACACACTCAGAAAATAACCCTTTACCAACCAGGGTTAGATGTTGTCAATCATTTTCTGAATTGTTTGTATAGCATTTGGTGGCTGTCACAGATGTACTAGTCCCATTTAATTGTATGGTGGCTGTAGGGCAATGATGGTCCTGATTAGGACGTGTGTGTCTACCCCTGCAGACAGCATGGCCTGCGTGGTGTGGGTATGGGACATGCAGAGGCTGGGCCTGTTGGCGGTTCTGGAGCAGACGTCGGCCGTGCGCTGCTTCCAGTGGGACCCCTGTCGGCCCCGTCTAGCCCTCTGCACCGGCAACGCCAAGCTCTACCTCTGGTCCCCTGCAGGCTGCGTCTCTGTCCAGGTCCCCGCTGAAGGTACTGTAGCTGTGACCCGGCCGTCACCACAAACCTCATAGCATGTGAAGTCAAACATCACTTATCATGGGTTGTAATAAAACCATAAAAGAGTAGTCAAGCACAGTCAAATGCTCTGTGTACTTTTATTGGTTAACAATATTTGCATTCCAAATGTAAATTCATCAGGTTACCTCAAACGCCATAGAAATAGAACAATGTTTCCCAAACCAAGTTAAATCAAGTACAGTCGTGGCCAAAAGTTTTGAGAATGACACAAATATTAATTTCCACAAAGTTCGCTGCTTCAGTGTCTTTAGATATTTTTGTCAGATGTTACTATGGAATACTAAAGTATAATTACAAGCCTTTCATAAGTGTCAAGGGCTTTTATTGACAATTACACGAAGTTGATGCAAAGAGTCAATATTTGCAGTATTGACCCTTCTTTTTCAAGACCTCTGCAATCCGCCCTGGCATGTTGTCAATTAACTTCTGGGCCACATCCTGACTGATGGCAGCCCATTGTTGCATAATCAATGCTTGGAGTTTGTCAGAATTTGTGGGTTTTTGTTGGTCCACCCGCCTCTTGAGGATTGACCACAAGTTCCCATTGGGATTAAGGTCTGGGGATTTTCCTGGCCATGGACCCAAAATATTGATGTTTTGTTCCCCCGAGCCACTTAGTTATCACTTTTGCCTTATGGCAAGGTGCTCCATCATGCTGAAAAAGGCATTGTTCGTCACCAAACTGTCCCTGGATGGTTGGGAGAAGTTGCTCTCGGAGGATGTGTTTGTACCATTCTTTATTTATGTCTGTGTTCTTAGGCAAAATTGTGAGTGAGCTCACTCCCTTGGCTGAGAAGCAACCCCACACATGAATGGTCTCAGGATGCTTAACTGTTGGCATGACACAGGACTGATGGTAGCGCTCACCTTGTCTTCTCCGGACATGTTTTTTTCCCGGATGCCCCAAACAATTAGAAAGGGGATTCATCAGTTAACATTACTTTACCGCAGTCCTCAGCAGTCCAATCCCTGTACCTTTTGCAGAATATCATCTGTCCCTGATGTTTTTCTTGGAGAAAAGGGCAGCTTCTTTGCTGCCCTTCTTGACACCAGGCCATCCTCAAAGTTTTCACCTCACTGTGCGTGCAGATGCACTCACACCTGCCTGCTGTCATTCCTCAGCAAGCTCTGGACTGGTGGTGCCCCGATCCCGCAGCTGAATCAACTTTAGGAGACGGTCCTGGCGCTTGCTGGACTTTCTTGGGCGCCCTGAAGCCTTCTTCACAAGAATTGATTTAGGTGCAATCTTACTGGCAGCAATATCCTTGCCCGTGAAGCCCTTTTTGTGCAAAGTAATTATGACTGCATGTGTTTCCTTGCAAGAAAACTCCAGCCTTGTCAACACTCACACCTGTGTTAACGAAATAATAACTGACATGATGTCCGCTGGTCCTTTTGTGGCAGGGCTGAAATGCAGTGGAAATGTTTGTTGTGGATTCAGTTCATTTGCATGGCAAAGAGGGACTTTGCAATTCATCTGATCACTCATGACATTCTGGAGTATATGCAAATTGCTATCATACAAACTGAGGCAGCAGACTTTGACACAAATATAAATTTTCATTCTCAACTTTTGGCCATGACAGTACACGGCTAGAACAAATGAGTGGAACAGCTGGGGGTACTCGAAGAGGTATGGGGAAACACTGGTAAGGACACTTCAGCTTGGCATATTTGAGCAGTAGGTGGAGGTCCTTAACGCCCCTTGTGTCCTTCCTAGGTGGTATCCAGGTGCAGTCACTGAATTGGCACTGCAGTGGAGACTCCATGATCCTGTTGGGGAAAGAACAACTGTGTCTGTGCTACCTGGAGATCGGGGAAGAGGAGGACGAAGTCAAGTGAGAGAACCCCACATACTCTCTCCTATGGGGGCCAGAGCATTAAGATTAGTACTTTAAAGACTGTCTGAGCCCATACTCAATCAGGGCTGTGGTCTGCACATAACCAGAAGACTTCCAAAGTGCTGCTCTGACAGTAAACTCTATGGCCATTAAACAGTGGTCATGTACTTGCACTGGTCAGTGTCAGCCATCCCTGCAGGGAACGTTCCACTTATTTAGGGGAGGATCACAATATAGGGCAGGTGTAGTTGAGGTCATAAAGCTCCTGTAGTATTTAAGAGATGTTTACAAAGTGCATTTGTGAAATGTCATTTAATTATGTGAAGTATTGTGTTTGTAAAAATGTAAAGTCGAGGTAACAATTATTTTGTAATAAAGTTTGCTACGAATACCCGTTTAGACGTTTGATTCAGACAGAAACTGTGTCTAACCATTCCTGTCTACATTCAATCGCTCCGAAGGCCTCAAACAGTTGGAATGTGGACAAGAATAGAAACGGGTGAAAATATAGTGCTGAGTTCCTCAGACAGATTGAGGGAGGGATGTGGTGGTGATGTGGATGTGTCTGTCGTTTGTATGTATTGTAAAAAAAATAACACTTCAGGGCTTGATTCATCCATATCGCCAAAGTTCAGTGCTATAGCGTGGATCTGCTGTGATAGAGATTAAGCATAGTCCTAGACTGTCTGGGAAACTTTTTTCAAATCCCTAATCACCAGGGTACTTCAAACTGGGTTTACAGGAATCTGCATTGTAAGAAACAATGCCACGACATGATTTTGATGAGTATTTATTTAATAAGCAATGTACAGTATTCAAGGTCAGTATGAGCATATAGTCAGTGTTATGAGTCAAACTAATCTGCAAATGGGTGAGATAGCAGATTTACCCATCTGTTTTGTATGAAATACCAAAGTAATGTAGGCAATTGCCTCACGTTGGTGACCGTGCTACAAATATTAAGCATTGACCAAGAAGTTAGTTTTCTTTTTGTGACACTCAACCTGCATCAATTCATTAAACGCTATTCTGGAGCATTTTCCAAGTTGAACAGAGACTGCATACAAACCCAACATGCAAGACATGCATGTTACATTTAGACGGGGATGTACTTGGACAGACATCTTAGTTCATTAGAGCAGTTAAAGCATGATCTTGTGTAAAAAGCAGAGGCCTAACAACCAGCTTCTTCTCTGGTGAATGGATGAGGAAGATTGGTGTATTTCAAACCAGCTATTGTCTTAAATCTGGTTCCTGGATTTAATTGATTTGTTTTATAGTTGCATATTTTGCAATATTCAGTTTGGATCCCATGCAAGAATGACATCTTACTCTGTTAAACAAAATTGAACGCCCTGATGGAAGAATGTTTCAAATGTAATAGGGCCTCTATATAAAATCATCTTACAAGTGTTTTTACCCTTAGACTGTTAATTTGCTATTGACTTATCATCCAATCAGTTTTAATTATATTCAGCCAATGGGCTTTCTTGGTCACTTCCTGTTGTTGGCCCTTATACATTAAGTAGCTTCCTTAGATTGGCTCCGACTCCTGTGCAGCGCTGATACATTTAAATGTGTGTGATTTTTGCAGTGCTTGTTTTAGGTTGAGACGGACAGGGGTATTTAAGGTTACTCTGGGTGCCAGCATGTGGGAGTAGAAGAGAATGAGGTGGATGTTCTCGCCGAGCAAGCACTCTAATGTCAACATGGAAGTGACAAATCAGTAAAGCAGAGGCCAATGGGGTTAATAAGAAGTGTTTAAAAACAAATAGCAAGAGTTGTGGAGCAGGGAGGGGAGACACATGTAAGGGAAGATCCATTAAAAGGTGGGGGCAGGGAGGTCCTCAGGTCAAGAGAGGAGAAAAATACAATGGCATGGAACTATTTCACTATAGTTCTTTCCAAATACTTTCTAACAGAAATGGATTATCCCTCCAGTTCTCATTCCAACCCTGTTCCTGAGAGCTACTGATCAAAAGGTCAGCGGAAAAGCTGTGAGCAAACGAGCTTGGAGACATTTACATACAAATCTGATTGAGGCTGATATTTCAAACGCTGTATCCAATTTAACTTAAGTTGTTTTCTTTGAGGTTTATAATCAGAGTTAATTATATAAAGTCAGACCATGGCTACAGCCCTAACTAGTTAGTTACTTGAATAGTTGACTAATAGATCATGTAATCTAAGATGGCCACCATTTTCATTCCCACGTGGCTTTTTTTAATTTATGGTCAAGTTATTCAGGTGGTTGATAAGACTATTTTAGCCTCCTAGCAAGCTTTGTGTATTTGAATAGTAGATTGTTTGGTGAAACCATATGTAGAAGGGATTTCCACCCCCCCCTTCTAGTCATTTCTATACCGGTCAACACTAAGAATCAAACAGGTATGAAAACGTACCTCAATCCAGGCATGGAAGGTGTCGCTGTACTCTTAATTATCCCACAATGCCTGACGGCAAATCATAATACTGCTAGTTCGGAATTAAACTGCCTTTCTCGTCCTCATGCTATGTAGCTAATGCTAAAGTAACACATTCCACAACACTTCCCCGGCAGCTACTCACCCCAACGTTAGGCATCACATTTCCATAGAACCTAATCCGCTGCTTTTGCATTAACTAGCCTAGCATGAGGACGATAAAGGCTGTGTGTTTTCTAGAAATGGAGACGAGTAGGCCTAATCAATTTAAGAAAATTGTGGGGATATCCGTAGTTGGGCTTGCACCAAACAATGTACAATTCAAGTAAAACATAGTAAATAACACTAACAGTCAGAATAACGTGTCCATAGTTTTGACTGAAAAAGTGGATTGTAGCACCGGCAGCCGCATTAATTCTCAAATCTTACCACTACAACGTCCCAATATGATGGATTTTAGAGCCAATCTGGCTGATGCTAAAAATCTGCAATTTTGCAAGGTGTCTCAGGTTGAAATTAAAGGGTAGACCGCTTGATCAGCTCATTGCATCAGTTTATCTGTAATAACGAGCACTGATAAAGCCCACTCTTATTCCTAAAGTTAAAGCCCCTAACCATGCCCTCGTACTGCACAAAAGGCCCACGCTTATGTTAACTTCCATGGACACTAAGTCAGGTTCACCTAGCAGCATCAGGTGTGTATTACAGTATATTCACAATGGCAAGGTAAACAGTATGCACTGTACCCACAACTGGCGACATTCCCTAATCGCACAAACACACCAAATTCACATACTGTAGGTCTCTCCACTCAGGGGTTAAATAATTATGGCAAATGGAAAACATACCTTTGCATGAGAGCACTGTGGCAGGAGTGGAGAGAACTCAGGCTTACTGCACACCATGGCTGCCCGCCGGTTATACTCAAGCGTTGGGTATGACACAGCCACATTGTCAGCACTCCACGAGCAGACAGACACACACTCATAAAACACACAGTTTGACAGCGTTCCCACTGCTGTGGAATAAGAGGGTCACTCAGTGGGAAACATTAGAAGCCAATCTTGCCCCTGGTCATGGAGTAGCCCAGCTTGGCCTCATTGTTGATGAAAGACATGATGCCCAGGTAGGTCTCGATGAGGAGGGGCCTCTCTAGGATCAGCACGCCGTTGGCCCTGCCCGGAATGGCAAACTCCTTGTGGGCCTTCTTCACTGCCTGAACCAGCTGGGTCCGGAAGATGTCCATCTGACAAGAGGAGAGCAGCTCTGTGTTTAATATACCAAGCTCCCATGTGAACATGAATATTGCATATAAATAGTTAATATTGTAAATGGGGGCAACGTAAGAGTTTAACCTGGCAGAGAGAGGCCACTTTCTCGTCGGCACGGGCCATGGGGTGCTCAGTGAAGGAGACATAGGGCATGTCTGTGGACCAGGGATTCCAGCGGTTAACGAAGGAGGGGCGTGGGCGTTTGTCCCACTGAACCCGAATCCCATAGCCCTCCCTCCTGTAGAGACACATATTGTAATGCCAGTGTGCTGGGAGTAATCAATGAATAGTAGGTTGTGTTCAGTGGGCACGAGAGGAGAAAAGCTTTAGAAACAGAAGGTGTATCTATACTTGTCCAATATGTGTTCCTAGTTTTCTGTTTCCATGCCTACTGAACACGTCTGACTGCTGAGAGTATTTGGCCCTGTCAAGAAACAACCCCAAGCCCTCTTATCCCATAGCAACTTGAGTAGACTCAACATAGTTGGATATGTATAAGCAATATGGCAACATTTCCACAAAACCTATCCCAAGTGAACTTTAGCCTTCGACCATATTGCTTATACTGTACCAATCCAATTATTTCAGAACATCGACAAGTGGCTTGTGTTGTTGTAAGTACAGGGTCTCTGTAGAGGGCCATAGCTAAGCGGCTCTTACTTGTTGAGGGATTTGGGCGGGAACTCAAACTCGCCCACTGAGATGGTGTCCACGGCATTAAGGGAGATTCTGATGACCTGCTGACACAGCAGGTTGATGAAGTCATACTTGCAAACCAGCAGGGACCTGTTAGAAAACCGAGAGGGACAATATGGCAAATGAAGGAAAGAGTGTACAAACGTTCATGCAAGTTTGATGCCTTTATCATCACAAATATATCACAACCGCGTCTAGGCTTTCATCCAGTCAGCAACATAACTGTAGCAAATAATATGGGAATGGATCCCTCCAATTAGGTTCAAATGGATATCCAATCATAACATTTGCCACTAATCATTTGGTTTACCTGTCAGTTATGAGCACCAGTCTCTCCTTCTCGTTGTTCCAGTGGTCAACTCTAAGGGAAACATTATTACATTGAGATTTAGCATTCTCATTTGTAGCGAAATAATGTAATGAGATATTCATGAAAATATGAAGTCACAATGGTGAAAGAGAGACTAAAATCTGCCAAGGGGTTGTGTGATTTGTTTTTACCAATTTGCAGCTGCCAGCAGAATATAATTTTTCATTGAGATGGTATGTATTAACTGGATAAATAAACATGCCTTTTTAAGCACTACATGGCTATTATATTATCCTCGCCTCTCATTTGCACTAATATTGTTTCAAAGTTTATTTATCACGTCCACAGGAAAACAGGTGTAAAACAGTAGTGAAATCCTTACCTTGAGAGCTCTTTCCCAACAATGCAATAATAATAATAATAAAAACCACAAGAACTACGATGCAAGTTAGAAACACGAGAATGCAAGTATATACTGCTCATAGCCACTAGCTTACTCATTGTGCGGGTTTATACATACATACAGTGACTGGTAGTAGGATATAGAGCCTTCAGAATGTATTCACACCCCTTGACTTTTTCCACATTTTGTTGTTACAGCCTTAATTTAAAATTAATTAAAATGTAGATTGTGTCACGCTAGTTAGCATTGGCTTGTGAAACTACCTCTGTGTCCAGTATGAAGTTAGAGACATGAAAATTTTATTCACGAGTTCATTGGACTCTGGGTAAGTAGATATATGGCCTTATTGCCAAAATCCCGAAGTATCCCTTTTATGGATGAATGACATTGTCACGCTTGCTAATAGTGACGAGGTCACATTAATAAGCATATTGTGCTTACTAGTCATTCAGACCAGCCTTATTGATAGTAGTGTTTAACATGATTTTGGAATGACTATCTCTGTACCCCACACATAATGTACAATTATCTGTAAGGTCCCTCAGTCAAAGTGTGAATTTCAAAACACAGATTCAACCAAAGACCAGGGAGGTTTTCCAATGCCTCGCAAAGGGCACCTATTGGTATATGGATAAAAAAGTTCAAAAGCAGACATTGAATATCCTTTTGAGCATGGTTAAGTTATTAATTACACTTTGGATGGTGTGTCAATACAACGCTTGACTACAAAAGATAAGCGTCCTTCTGGAAAGAAAGGAAACCTCTCAGGCATTTCATCATGAAGCCAATGGTGACTTTAAAACAGTTTTTCAAATTGCTGTGATAGGAGAAAACTGAGGATGGATCAACATCGCAGTTACTCCACAATACTAACCTAATTGATTACTCTCTATGCGGCCTCATTGTCTCTAGTGCCCCCTGCTGTCATAAAACGGAAGTACATACATATACTGAGGGTGGTGGGTGCATAGAAAGACTAGATTCTATTAGTTCTGGGTGTCTGAGATTATGAGTGGGTGAAAAAATTATATGAATGGACAAGGCCATATTTGTATGTTACAGTGCTTGTTTACGGAAGACAGAGTGGACCACCTGTGCCAATTAGCCATCTGTCTCCATACAACTGTGTGCAGACGGAGGACTGACGCCCAAACGTGTTGTCACTGTAAAATACTCAGCTGCAACTGTTAAAACAGTGTATAGTAAGTGTGTATTTTGATGTGATGTGAAAGTAGAGGGATTTATGTGTCTAGAACCCTACCGCAACTGAGAATCGATTCACGTTTAAATTTGAGTATTTGGCTGTTTTGGCTTCCAGGGCCAATTCACCTTAAAAAAAGAACATGTAAGGTCCTTGGACTATAAGGAGTAACGGTAGGCTCCTTCAGTCCATTATTGGGCTAGGTTTAGGGTAGGTACATCAAGTAATCCCGGATAGCACTGGCCAACATGCGCTGTTTGGGCTACTCCAGGGTACTGCCATTAGAAACTCAATATTTTTAACTTCTGTGTGCGATTTAAAAACTATTGGTTCAAGGACATACAGCTGGTGTATCAGAAGCAATTATAGGCAACTATAGAATGGTGAAGAGGAACTCTGCGGAGCGTATATGTCCGAAATTAATTTAACCTTTCATTGTAGCACTGGCACTCTAGAGTTACTATTTTCTCAAGTTCTTGTGTCAATTAACTCATAACATTCCTAGATTACTGATTATACTAATAAAATCAACAAATACAATAGTCAGTTTAAAAAAAGGTTAAGGGTACAAACTATATACACAGTTGAAGTCGGAAGATTACATGCACTCATTAAATCTCGTTTTTCAACAACTCTTCAAATTCCTTGTTAACAAGCTATAATTTTGGCAAGTCAGTTAAGAAGTCAGTCTACTTCGTGCATGACAAGTAATTTTTCCAACAATTGTTTACAGACAGATTATTTCACTTATAATTCACTGTATCACAATTCCAGTGGGTCAGAAGTTTACATACACTAAGTTGACTGTGCCTTTAAACAGCTTGGAAAATTCCATAAAATGATGTCATGGCTTTAGAAGCTTCTGATAGGCTAATTGACATAATTTGAGTCAATTGGAGGTGTACCTGTGGATGTATTTCAAGGCCTACCTTCAAACTCAGTGCCTCTTTGCTTGACATCATGGGAAAATCTAAATAAATCAGCCAAAAAATTGTAGACCTCCACAAGTCTGGTTCATCCTTGGGAGCTATTTCCAAACGTCTGAAGGTACATCTGTACAAACAATAGTACGCAAGTATAAACACCATGGGACCATGCAGCCGTCATACCGCTCAGAAAGATGACGCGTTTTGTCTCCTAGAGATGAATGTACTTTGGTGCGAAAAGTGCAAATCAATTCCAGAACAACAGCAAAGGACCTTGTGAAGATGGAGGAAACAGGTACAAAAGTATCTATATCCACAGTAAAACAAGTCCTATATCGACATAACCTGAAAGGCCGCTCAGCAAGGAAGAAGCCACTGCTCCAAAACCGCCATAAAAAAGCCAGACCACGGTTTCCAACTGCACATGGGGACAAAGATTGTACTTCTTGGAGAAATGTCCTCTGGTCTGATGAAACAAAAATAGAACTGTTTGGCCATAATGACCATTGTTATGTTTGGAGGAAAAAGGGGGAGGCTTGCAAGCCGAAGAACACCATCCCAACCGTGAAGCACGGGGGTGGCAGCATCATGTTGTGGGGGTGCTTTGCTGCAGGAGGGACAGGTGCACTTCACAAAATAGATGCCATCATGAGAAGGGGAAATTATGTGGATATATTGAAGACATCAAGACATCAGTCAGGAAGTTAAAGCTTGGTTGCAAATGGGTCTTCCAAATGGACAATGACCCCAAGCATACTTCCAAAGTTGTTGCAAAATGGCTTAAGGACAACAAAGTCAAGGTATTGGAGTGGCCAAAAAGCCCTGACCTCAATCCTTTAGAAAAGTTGTGGGCAGAACTGAAAAAGCGTGTGTGAGCAAGGAGGCCTACAAACCTGACTCAGTTACACCAGCTCTGTCAGGAGGAATGGGCCAAAATTCACCCAACTTATTGTGGGAAGCTTGTGGAAGGCTACCCGAAACGTTTGACCCAATTTAAACAATTTAAAGGCAATGCTACCAAATACTAATTGAGTGTATGTAAACTTCTGACCCACTGGGAATGTGATGAAAGAAAGAAAAGCTGAAATAAATCACACTACTATTATTCTGACATTTCACATTCTTAAAATAAAGTGGTGATTCTAACTGACCTAAAACAGGGAATTTTTACTAGGATTAAATGTCAGGAATTGTGAAAAACTGAGTTTAAATGTATTTGGCTAAGGTGTATGTAAACTTCCAACTTCAACGGTATACACAGTACCAGTCAAAAGTTTGGACACACCTACTCATTTAAGGGATTTTCTTTATTTTTTTACTATTTTCTACATCAAAATGAACACAAAATATGAACAAAATCCAAATATATTTTAGTTTCTTCAAAGTAGCCACTCTTTGCCTTGATGACAGCTTTGCACAAGCTTGACATTCTCTCAACCAGCTTCATGAGGAATGCTTTTCTTGATTTGAAAGACTTCCCACATATGCTGAGCACTTGTTGGCTGCTTTTCCTTCACTCTGCGGTCCAACTCATCCCAAACCATCTCAATTGGGTTGAGGTCAGGTGATTGTGGAGGCCAGGTCATCTGATGCAGAACTCCATCACTCTCCTTCTTGGTCAAATAGTCCTTACACAGCCTGGAGGTGTGTTGGGTCATTGTCCTGTTGAAAAACAAATGATAGTCCCACTAAGCGCAAACCAGATGGGATGGTGTATCGCTACAGAATGCTGTGGTAGGCAGGCTGTATAAGTGCCTTGAATTCTAAATAAATCACTGACAGTGTCACCAGCAAAGCACCCCCACCCACACAATCACACCTCCTCCTCCATGCTTCACGATGGGAACCACACATGCGGAGATCATCCGTTCACCTACTCTGCTTCTTACAAAGACACAAAAAAATCTCAAATTAGGACTTAGACCAAAGGACAGATTTCCACCGGTCTATGTTCATTGCTTGTGTTTCTTGGCCCAAGGAAGTCTCTTCTTCTTATTGGTGTCCCTTAGTAGTGGTTTCTTTGCAGCAATTCGACCATGAAGGCCTGATTTACGCAGTCTCCTCTGAACAGTTGATGTTGAGATGTGTCTGAAGCATTTATTTGGGCTGCAATTTCTGAGGCTGGTAACGCTAATGAATTTATCCTCTGCAGCAGAGGTAACTCTGGGTCTTCCTTTCCTGTGGTGGTCCTCACGAGAGCCAGTTTTATCATAGTGCTTGATGGATTTTTGCACTTGAAGAAACTTTCAAATTGTACAGATTGACTGACCTTCATGTCTTAAATGATGGACTGTCATTTCTCTTTGCTTATTTGAGCTGTTCATTAGGTACACCTGCTCATTGAAATGCATTCTAGGTGACTGCCTCATGAAGATGGTTGAGAGAATACCAAGTGTGCAAAGCTGTCATCAAGGCAAAGGGTGGCTACTTTGAAGAATCTAAAATATAAACTATATTTTGATTTGTTTCAAATGAAATTGTTTACTACATGATTCCATATGTGTTATTTCATAGTTTTGATGTCTTCACTATTATTCTACAATGTAAAAAACAGTAAAAAGAAAAGAAAAACCCTGGAATGAGTAGGTGTGTCCAAAATTGAGTGGTACTGTATATCTGGCTGTGTTGGTCAAAGTCACTACATATCCCAGAGGCAAGCAGGGAGAGGCTGGCCGTTGTCACAGTTTCAAGACCAGTCAGAAACGTCCAGCTAACCCTACGCCAATGGATCTCAAAACTGAACTTGGATCCACAGTAATAGCAATGATATCCTTCGCCACCGCTGTCTTAACGATACGACAGCTTGAACCAGTCATGACTATTCCAAAAAAGTTTATTTCCAAAAAAAGTCTTATACTGAAAAAATATATAAAAACACAACATGTAAAATGTTGGTCCCATGTTTTATGAGCTGAAATAAGATCCCAGAAATGTTCCACACGCACAAAAAGCTTCTCTCAAATTGTGTGCACAAATGTTTACATCCCTGTTAGTGAGCATTTCTTCTTTGCCAAGATAATCCATCCACCTGACAAGTGTGGGAAGCTGCGTGCTCGTCGTCCTTACCAGGGTCTTGACCTGACTGCAGTTCAGTGGGCAAATGCTCACCTTCGATGGCCACTGGCACACTGGAGAAGTGTGCTCTTCACGGATGAATCCTGGTTTCAACTGAGCCGGGAAGATGGCAGACAGTGTGTATTGCGTTGTGTGGGCGAGCGGTTTGCTGATGTCAACGTTGTGAACAGAGTGCCCCATGGTGGTGGTGGTGGGGTTATGGTATGGGCAGGCATAAGCTACGGAGAACGAACACAATTTTATCAATGGTAATTTGACTGCACAGAGATACCATGAACGAGATCCTGAGGCCCATTGTCGCGCCATCAGCTCATGTTTCCGCATGATAATGCACGGCCCCATGTTGCAAGAATCTGTACACAATTCCTAGAAGCTGAAAATGTCGAAGGCATATCCCAGCTCCCGCCAATATCCAGCAACTTTGCACAGCCATTGAAGAGTAGTGGGACAACATTCCACAGGCCACAATCAACAGCCTGATCAACTCTATGCAAAGGAGATGTCACACTGCATGAGGCAAATGGTGGTCACACTAAATAGACTGGTTTTCTGATACACACCCCTACCTTTTTTTAAGGTGTCTGTGACCAACAGATCCATATCTGTATTCCCAGTCATGCTAAATCCATAGATTACAGCCTAATGGATTTATTTCAATTGACTGATTTCCTTATATGAACTGTAACTCAGTAAAATACTTAATTGTTGCATGTATATTTTTGTTCAGTGTAGTTACATGATTGTTTTGAAGTTAAGAGTGTAGTATTTATGAAGTTTGGCAATGAGCACAAAAAATAGCTTCAAGTTTTGGACAGGATATAGCTGCTGGACGCACATGCGCTCTGGGCTAATTCAGGACAAAGACTGTAGTTTTTATTCGATTAAACAATTCAGAGACCAAAACAAATACATAAGATTAAATATTTAAGGAGAGCAAATTGATATACAATCCCTAAATCAGCTGTAACTGTCAATGCTAAAACAAAGCTTAAAATGAAGTCGCTTCTGGACACGGTAGACTCCTCACCACTAATTGGGGGATCCTGTTTTCCGCTAACAAGGTCTTCAGTACCGCGGTCGGCCTTCAACCTCCGTGGCTTCAATGAGAGGGGGCAGTTGTTCTCCACTGGAATGAATCATTGAAAACACTCAGACATCATCAAGCTTATTTCAATCACCTGTAGTGCTAGGGCAAAAACCAAAACGTGCACCCAGGGGAGGGCCCCAGGACCGAGTTTGGGAACCCCTGAACTTCTGTACTGCCAATGTAACTTTACTGGCCTATGTGATGATGTGAATTGCTGATAAAAATGACTCACTCTGCAAGCAGCCACACACTCAGCACTTCTCCATCCTCTGAAGGCAGGCCCACTGTTCTGATGTCATTCACTGCTCGTTCAATGGTCCCTGGCTGAAATTAAGAGGCCACAGTTAATTGATGTCAGTCCACTCATCATTATAATAATAATAATCGAGCAGATTGTTCCATATATCATAGCTGAATAAATTGCAGTCGTCTGAATGGTTGCGTTTAACAGAACTGGTTGTTTCACGATCTAAGAAATAGATGTTAGTTTGCAACGACATGTTGCATGGGTGCTCACTGCCACAAATAAGCACCGTCGAAACAGAGCGAGCCACGCTGCAGTCAATCAGCAATTGCACAGCGTGAGCGTTTGACAGCTGTTTCCAAGCTAGCCTATTAGCTTGCTAACTAGCTAATATCCAACGTTGTTTAGATAAAAAAAAAGGGGGGGAATTATTAGCCAGACTTACCCTAAAGACGAAATAATCCTTCACTTTCGCTTGCATTGTTGGGTTGTGGACATGAAACGGCGTCAACGTTTGTAAGGGGGAGCAACATGCTACAGAAGAACTATACCCAAGGCTCCCTCTGGCCCCCGGTGGTGTGAAGGCAACCTCGACTCCATCCTCAGCCTCTGCCGGATGGAGGACCGCAGCCCCCGGACTCATTGGCTCAACCGTGTCGTTTAGCTGAAGCATCGTGCAAACTGAGTTGTAATAAAAAGCACAAAATAGACTTCAACCTATCCTCTCGAGAATAAAGATTCAGCAAACGGTGTATTGTTTTGAATTGGTCATTGCGCACAATAATAATATCAGAGAGGATGGTGTTTACAAGGAAGTACCCCTGCCTCACTTCCACCCTTAGATTTCCTTTTTTTCACCTCTTAAAGGAGAAATCTGCAATTCAGTGTTGACCCCCGCCACTGTTGGGCTGTAATCCTTGGTCCGAACAGCTAAAACAAGTTTATTTTTATTTTTAAATGTGTATTTAAATGTAACCAGGCAAGTCAGTTAAGAACTAATTCTTATTTACAATGACGGACTACCGGGGAACAGTGGGTTAACTGCCTTGTTCAGGGGTAGAACGACAGATTTTTACCTTGTCAGCTCAAGAATTCGATTCAGCAACCTTTCGGTTACTGGTCCAACACTCTAACCCCTGGCTAGGTTCCTCCCTGTTTCGTTCTGTTACAAATTCTGCTAGGTTCCTCCCTGTTTCGTTCCGTTACAAATTCTGCTAGGTTCCTCCTTGTTTCGTTCCGTTACAAATTCTGCTAGGTTCCTCCCTGTTTCCTTCCGTTACAAATTCTGCTAGGTTCCTCCTTGTTTCGTTCCGTTACAAATTCTGCTAGGTTCCTCCCTGTTTCGTTCCGTTACAAATTCTGCTAGGTTCCTCCCTGTTTCGTTCCGTTACAAATTCTGCTAGGTTCCTCCTTGTTTCGTTCCGTTACAAATTCTGCTAGGTTCCTCCCTGTTTCGTTCCGTTACAAATTCTGCTAGGTTCCTCCTTGTTTCGTTCCGTTTAAGAATATAATAGAATAACACTTTATTGACCATCCAGGATGGAAATGTTTCTTTGGCATCACCTTCCATTAAAATAATCACATACACATACATTCTCAAATCATACACATTTAAACCAGTCAGTCCATCATGTTGCATACACTAACAACATATAGGGCATTAATACATTCACTCACAATCGACCGCTAGAAACGTTTTGCAACAGAATCGGTGTAATTAATGAATAGCATTCTCCCCTGAGGATTGGGGTTGGAGAAACGTAGCCGAACCACTCTCATATTTATAGAAGGAACTATGCAAGAACCGACCATCCATGAGATCAAAATAAATATATATATATATATATATATATATATATACGTTTAGTCAAGTTTTGAGGCTATACTATGTAGATTTACAATGATATTGTCTACAAACAATGGAGGGAAAAAATAACATATTTTGGGTTCTGGCGGGGTAGGACAGGCGAACTAAACTCATTAGGTAATTATACATTTGACTTTTTAAGTATGGAACGCCGTTGTCCTGACTCACTGAGGTCATTAAAGATCCCATGGCACTTATTATTGTAAGAGTAGGGGTGTTAACCCTGGTGTCCTGGCTAAATTCCCAACCTGGCCCTCATACCATCACGGTCACCTAATCATCCCCAGCTTACAATTGGCTCATTCATCCTGTAACTATTCCCCAGGTCGTTACTGTAAATGAGAATGTGTTCTCAGTCAACTTACCTGGTTAAACAAATAACCAGCCAGCTAGTATGGCTTGACCAGATCCAGTGTTGCCAACTCCTCAGTAAGGAAAGTAGTTATTGGCTGTCCTAGAAGTTGCTAAATGATGTCATTGCATAATTGTGCATGTAATTGTGATGGATGCTGTGGAAGAAAGTTCATTTGTAGTTCTAAACATATTTAGGGTGATTTTTACTCACTTTTTGTCTCTCCCACAACGTTATTCCTCTTTCCTAGACATTATTCCTCTCTCCTAGATCACATGCCAGCATGGAACAGTTCAGCGATAGGTAATGCCATGGTGGCCTCAGCCTTTTTTGCAGTCAATTTTTTTTTACCATAAATGGCAGCTTGTTTTGGGTGGAACTGTTATAAGGCTTTGCCTTTTGAGTATGTTTTTGAGTTGTCATGTGTTTTTTTACTAAACTAAGTTTGGCGTAGAAATCAGCCTTACAATACAGGCAGTATGCCCGTGTATCATCTCCAATAAATGTCTTCAACCAGCCTTTGAATTCAGGGTTTGATTCCCACTCCTTTCTGTATTTTTGAGTGTACAGTTTAGACTGAGACATGATGAGCTAGCCAGCTACATGTTTAGCTTATGTCACAGAGAAGCACACACACAGTGGACAAGGTGAGTAAGTGACTGAGGCTGTGCGAATCAAATGCAGTGATTTATTTTTGTACAGTGATTTATTTTAGACAAAGAACATTTTACATTTCCATCCCGCCATGAAAGCGGCGGCTTCCCGCATGCGCAAATCATTTGCAGTCTGGACGCGGAGGGGTGAAGATCTCCTGCTCTGACTGCAGCTGGGAGGAACTGCTGCGCGAGGACTGGGCCGCCTGTGAGTGCTTTGGGACAGGTGAAATAAAGGTGAAATAAATAAGCAGCCAGCCAGTATGGCTTGACCAGATCCAGTTTGCCAACTCCTGAGAAGAGTAAGAACGATACGTGCTTTCACGTCAGAGTCTCCAAAAGTATCCAATAACACCAGAAAAAGTCGCTAGATTTGTCGCTAGTCTCCTTTTTGAAAATGTGTCGCTAGAGGGGTCTGAATACTCGCTAAATATAGCGATAAAGTCGCTGTTGGCAACACTGGCACTGGACCGCGTTATTTGTTGTATAGCTAGCCACGATAAGGATTAGCCACATAGTGGAATTTGCGTTTCGCCTTCAAAATAAAAGTCCCTCGTTGAACGTGACGCTGAAGGTTACAATTGGTGGAATTATGCCATATTTAGACTAGATCATGTTAAACAAGGTTGAGTGTTGGAATGTGGAGCAATGAAATAGTATAAGAGTCTACTCGACGACACTCACAGAACACAACTGTGAAGAGTTTATGCAAATATTAGCATCTTAGCTCTTATTTCGGGACTTTGACTGGGAAATCCCCTCCCCAGTCAGCCTATTGTGCATATTGACATTCATAGTGCACTGTACAGCCTTACCTAAGGATTGGGGATAAATGAAATGGGGTATCAGTCTACTCAGTACCCAAGTGCTTTTTCCTCAGAGTTATCAGACTCCAATCATCCACGTTGCATTGTTTTTCCTCTGGAATAGTGTTCAGTAGGTTGACTGGTACAATAAATGTGGCTCAATTCACAGTGGTTTCAGAGTCCCGCAATAAGAAATACGAGGCTAATTGTAATATTCATATGTGTAAACATACTGAATTATAATTGGATGCGTGTTACCGCTGTATCATACTGTGCTATGATTGGTTAAGAAAGCCAGGGAAGTTGGAAAATGGTCGGTTGATCATGGTGGGAGATACGTGAACATGCCTGTAGTAACTAGCTAATAAAGAGCTACGTTTAGAAATATCCTTTAGTACAGCATTTTATTATTTTGTACAAAGTGTGCAAAACAAGACATGGTGTCAGAGTAAAAGGTCTTACAAGATGGATTTTGCTGGTGTTCCTTCACCTCGAATGGACTGGGAGTCTACAAACTTACCCGATGCATGGCGTAAGTACAGACAGCATGTGGAGCTAATGTTCACGGGTCCTCTGAAGGAAAGAGGAGAAGAGGAAAAGTGCAGCTACCTGCTCCTCTGGATCGGTGAAAAAGGAAGAGATATTTACAACACCTGGACACTTACCGAGGCTGAATCCAAGGTACTGAAAATATACTACGATCGTTTTGAAGCATATGTTGTGCCGAAGACCAATACGATTTTTGCTAGGTACAAATTCCATGAGAAAGTACAAGGAGCTAGCGAATCTTTTGAACAGTTTGTGACTGAGCTGCGTCTGCTTGTGAAAGACTGTGATTATGCAAACAAGGATGAGATGGTCAGAGACCGTATTGTATTTGGAATACACTCACCAAAGAGTCAAACGCTGATGAACTGTTTATTGATTCAGTGACACGGAAAAGTCAAGTATCTGAGACAGAGCAAGCCTTTGCTGACATTGAGGTAGGAACACAAGGCACAGAGCTAAAGTTCAAACTAGACACAAGTAAAAATTATTCCTCTGAATAAGTACCGCAGCTTGACATCTGAGTGTGAGCTACAGCCCACCACACGCAGACTGACTGGTTATGGTGGTGAACAGCTCCCAGTAAAAGGCACATGTACTTTCAAATGCAAATACAAGGAAAGTGACATGATGTTGGACTTTTACGTTGTTGACACTCGAGCACCTGCAGTGCTAGGTCTTAAAGCATGTTTAGACATGGACCTCATCAAGCTAGTTTTATCAGTGACAGCACCAGTAGAGACAGAAAATGTACTGGAGGAGTTTGCTGATGTTTTTACAGGAATAGGATTATTCCCAGGAGAATGTACCATTCACCTTGACCCAGACGCAACCCCTGTGGTCTACCCACCGAGAAAGATTCCCCTTGCTCTCCGTGCCCGTCTGAAGAAAGAGTTGGAGAGCATGGAGCAATCTGACATAGTTACCAAGGTTACAGAACGGACTGACTGGGTAAATGCGTTAGTGGTGGTGGAGAAACCACGCACAGGCAAGCTCAGAGTATGTCTCGACCCAAGAGACTTGAACAAGGCTATCAAACGTCCCCACTACCCTTTACCGACACTAGATGGCATCATACACAAGCTAGCGGGAGCACACTACTTCAGTGTCATGGACGCTAGATCAGGCTACTGGGCTATCAAGCTCACAGAAGAGTCATCTAAGCTCACAACATTCAACACACCATTTGGACGCTACAGGTTCCGTCGCCTGCCATTTGGGATTATCTCAGCCCAAGACGAGTTTCAGCAAAAGATCGACGAAGTGTACGAAGGCCTCGACGGAGTCGTGGCAATTGTGGATGACATCCTTGTCTATGGTCGAACCAAAGAGGAGCACGACCGAAACCTCCGCGCGATGCTGCAAAGGTCCCGC
Organism: Brachymystax lenok tsinlingensis; assembly: GCA_030435695.1. Classification (NCBI taxonomy): domain Eukaryota; kingdom Metazoa; phylum Chordata; class Actinopteri; order Salmoniformes; family Salmonidae; genus Brachymystax; species Brachymystax lenok. The sequence continues at coordinate 33,953,397 of CM059802.1, read as the reverse complement.
GAGAGAGGAGTCCGGCTCAACCCCGAGAAGAGCACAGTCGGCGCTACAGAGGTCAGCTACTTTGGACATCTTCTCACAGCGAATGAAGTCAAGCCAGACCCACAGAAGATCTCAGCCATAAAAGAAATGGAGCCACCAAAGAACCGTGCAGAGCTGGAAACAGTGCTTGGCATGGTCAACTACTTAGCCAAGTTCGCACCCAGCCTCTCCAATGCTAATGCACCCTTGCGTCAACTGCTAAAGCAGTCCAGTGAGTTTCTCTGGGGCAAGCAACACGACATTGCTTTCCAGAGTGTAAAAGACTTGATCATGAGAGAACCAGGACCAATCCTTGCCTACTACGACCCCAACAAAGAGCTCAGACTCCAAGTGGATGCGTCGAAATATGGACTAGGTGCAGTGCTTCTGCAAGAAGGAAAGCCCATCGGCTAGGCTTCCAAATCTGTCACAGACTGTGAGATCAACTACGCTCAAATCGAAAAGGAGCTCTACGCCATTCTGTTCGCATGTAAACGTTTCCATCAGTACGTATATGGACGAGAAGTCATTGTGGAATTCGACCACAAGCCCCTTGAGTCAATCATGAGGAAACCACTAGCCGCAGCCCCGCCAAAGCTACAGAGAATGATCCTTCAACTACAAAAATACGACTTCACAATCACTCACCGTCCAGGCAAAGACATCCCTGTCGCAGACACACTCTCCAGGAAGTGTCTTACCTACAAGGACAGCAGTCTCAGTGAAGGTATGGACATGCAAGTGCACACTGTGTACAGCAACTTACCAGTTAGTGACACAAAGCTGAAGGAGATCCAAGCAGAAACAGAAAAGGACTCACAACTCACACAGCTGAGGAAAGTCATACAGGATGGATGGCCTGAGGAGAGGAGAAAATGCCCTCAGAGCGTCTCAGAATTCTGGAACCATCGTGATGAACTATCACAGATCAACGGAATAATTTTCAAAGGAGAGAACATTATTATTCCTACCTGTCTCAGAGAAGAGATTTTGACAAAGATCCATGCTGGACACATGGGCATGGAAAAGTGCAAACAGAGAGCACGGGACATTTTGTTTTGGCCCGGAATGTGCAAACAAATAGACGACATTGTTGGTAAATGCGCCATCTGTCTTGAACGACGCCCCTCAAACACCAAAGAGCCAATGTTACCTCACTGTATCCCAGACCGACCCTGGCAGGTCGTGGCAACCGATCTGTTCACCTGGAACAACAAGGACTACATTGTAACAGTGGACTACTACAGCAGATACTTCGAACTCGACAAGCTTCACAGCACCACATCTGCAGCTGTGATACACAAGCTGAAAGCAGCCTTTACCAGGCATGGCATTGTAGAGACTTTAATATCTGAAAATGGGCCCTGTTACAAATCAAATGAGTTTGAATCCTTCACAAAAGCATGGGAGATCACACATGTCACCACAAGCCCACATTACCCTCAAAGTAATGGCCTTGCTGAAAAATCTGTGCAGATTGCTAAACCACTCATGGACAAAGCAAAAGCCGACAAGAGAGACCCCTACCTCAGTCTCCTTGAATACCGCAACACTCCAGTTGACAACTTCAAATCACCAGCCCAGCTGTTGATGAGCCGCAGACTTTGCTCCATCCTTCCCAGCACCAACCAGCAGCTGCAACCTGAGGTCGTCAGCTACAAGGAAATGCATGAAAAACGTGCACAGGGACAACAACAACAAAAGCGATACTACGACAGGTCAGCTAGACCACTGCCACCACTGATCGACGGAGAGTCAGTTAGAATCCAGGAGCATGGCCTCTGGAAGCCAGCAGTCGTCATCCAGCCAGCTGACACTGAACGTTCATATCACGTCCGCACCGCAGAAGGAGCGATGTACCGCCGCAATCGTCGTCACCTTCTGAACACAAAAGAACAACACCCTGATGAAATGAACTGTTCCCCTGAAAGAGAACTAGATGGACTAAACACAAACACAGAACAACATACACCATACTTACCTGCAACACCACAAGAACTGTTGACTGACACAGAAGCATGCTCAGCATCATATCGCACAAGGTCAGGAAGAGAGGTCAAGCCCAGAGCTGTCCTAGACCTGTGAAATGTCAAAGGGTGTAGGCGGATCGCTGCCCTAAAAGAGTTCCAGACTGTAATGTTACGATGTCACTTCTACAGTGAAAGCTGAGTTAATGAGAATCCCTTGTTCGAAAAGTAACAGTATGTTGGATCATTGTTTCAGAGTCTGTTGACTCAGTTGGTGTAGTATGCAATATAAATGGTTACTTACCTGAAGTTCATACTGCAGAGCATGTATTCAAAGGAAACGCTTAGAATATGTAAAACATTTTTCTTTTGTTTTAAAAGAAGGGGGATGTAATATTCATATGTGTAAACATACTGAATTGTAATTGGATGCATCTTACCGCTGTATCATACTGTGCTATGATTGGTTAAGAAAGCCTGGGAAGTTGGAAAATGGTCGGTTGATCATGGTGGGAGATACGTGAACATGCCTGTAGTAACTAGCTAATAAAGAGCTACATTTAGAAATATCCTTTAGTACTGCATTTTATTATTTTGTACAAAGCGTGCAAAACAAGACACTAATGTTCTCTGGGTGTCACTGAGTAGACTGATACCCCATGTCATTGATCCACAATCCATAGGTAAGACTGTACAGTGAAATAAGTATGCCCCCAATGCAATTCTACATTCTAACATTCATAGTGTGATTTCAACAGACTTTCTCAAATTAACAAATTATTGTATTTTGTTGAATTTATATAAGGACATTCCAAACTCGTTTAGCATGATCTATTCCATTATGGCATGATTCCACAATTTGTATTCATTTGCATTACTTTCATTGATACTTTTATTTTGAAGGCGAATCGCAAATTCCACGATTGTGCCTAATCCTTATTAAGGCTAGCTTCACGTAGGTGGGTCGTACCACCATTAATCAAATAAGAACTATTTTAGAAATTAGGGGTCTTTTAGATGATGACACATAGCTAGAACGATAGCTAGCTAACTATAGCTACTGAAACAGATTGTCGTTTTGCTATGTTTTGGGGAAGAACATGGTTTGCATCCATCAGCTAGCTAGCTCTTTTATGACCAGCACTGTCCATAGCTTGGGGAAGTGTGTCTGCGCTTGTGCGACAGCGACAGCTGCGCGAGATAACCTTACCAGCATGTATCAGTGAATCGATAGGAAATAAGAGTGACAGTGTAATCAATGTGTAATAACTACGTAAATAATGTATGAACGTGCTAAATTATTATGTGACGTGCAGTCATATCCAGGTCCTGGTTGGTCAACAAGCTTATTTATTTGACGTGTATCTTTTACACCCAAAGACCCAAACGGCGTTCCATATTTAAGAATCAATGGGTATATATCATTAGGTGAAAAGGATATACCAATCACAGGTTGCCCCTTTAAAGTGGTCTCATGTATGATTTGATCATCATGGCAAGTGGGCGGGGTAGGCCTATTTATTTATTTAATACATCATCTAAATATCTCACTATCTGTCCATTGCTTCATAAGACATACAACAATTAGGCCTATAACAATTTTGACTATGCAGAGAAGAGAGAGAGAGTTCTCTGTAGGGTACATGACAAATACAAGGGACATTTCGTATAAAAAGCACACAGGTTTTTATTGCATATCAATTTCATGTATAAATTCTTCATAGCATTGGAAAGATTACATTTGGTATACATTTCTATTCTACAGAATTAACATCAGAATCATATCAATTCCATGAAATTTCTCTGAAGTACATCTTCAATAATCACAAGCATCAAAAAAACTTCAATTTCAGAATTGTTCAATATTATTCTACAATCCTTTCATTTTTTTCATTACATCTTTCTCCCACAATCTTTTTTGTATTCGTTTAAGAACCACCTGCCCAATACATTTGTAAGGACCTACTAACCTAACCACATGTACAATAAGTGCATCTACGGATTCATCATTTTTTATTTCATTTTTTAATTTAAGATACACATTTCACAAATGGACATCATTATGACTGCCAAACACGTCATGCACAATATCTTTTTAATAAACATAACAGAGGTGATACAACTCGGATTCAAATGAAACGAGCACCATCCATTTAAACCCATATTTTTTTCATTGAATTTTTCAGACATATGCAACATTGTTTTTTTAAAATACTATACAGTTAAAAAGAAACTTTTTTTTGTTGTTTTTTTGTACTTTTTCCTGTAACAGTGGGGAAAGAACAGCAACCGTATTCTGAAGTTATCAGTTTGTGACCATTTGCCAGATCCTTTCAAAAGCTGGCAATGTGATCTTTGACTTAAATGTGCATCCATAATTCTACAACCGACAGCGCGCACTTATTACAGTAGTACATGACATGAATTACTCCATATATAGTATACCTAAATATTTAGTAACCCCAGTCTCTGCATTTAATAGTAATGTATTGCAAAACAATGTGTTAACCGTGGATCCACATTTAGTATAGCAAGACAGAGACCTCTGTCATCATTATCATCAGACATGAAATGATGCAGCAAAACTTGTATCACCCTGCCACCTGCTGACAAAAAAATTAAATTACAGTGCTTCAGTTACTGATTTTTTTCCAAGTTCATCATCATTTTAAGTGAGGGTTGAACATCCACTCCAAGTGAGGCAAATCAGGTTTACTCCTAGTAACTCTTTAGTGACAGAGACCCATGCCTGCCCAGTTTGTTGTTTTGGACCCATGCGTTTAAGTGCTGGTCTGAACCTATCCCGCCCAGTCCTGAAAGTCTTAATTCACATGTCCAGCGTGAAAGCAACCTTTGCAATTTACAGTGAACAACCCTTCAACTTACAGCGACATGAAATAAAACCCCTGCGCAGTATTAAGTGCCATCTCTACCTTTGTCTACAGTTTGGAATGAAATCCCCTAAATGAGAAGATAATTGGGAGGAAGGGAACTGACAAGGGATTTATCAAAAAGAGTGTGTTTGCAAATATGAATACAAAGTGAATAGAAGTCTTTGAAACTTAAAATCCTATGTATGTCATATTTCTCTCCAAACCAGAAGCATTTCCTGGTTTGATTTCTTTCCTAGTTTGATTGTTTAATTCTTTTGCTGGTCTCACAGTACAGTAAATGTGTTCTGCTGGGTGTTAAAACCCTTTAAAGACAATCAAACTCATCTCAGATACAGCTGAAGTAAAGGATGAACCATCAAGCTATGACCAGTGGGTTCTATGCCTCCAAGGGAGAAACATATTCTTCTCAGGAATAAAAGTCTCTCGGCTGTCGAAACCCTCGTGTCAACACTAGTTACAGAACCATTTAACCCCGAGAGTAATGCAACTTCTACTAACAAGTGGAAATATGATAGAATGGTACACTGTAGTTGGACACTATCTGAAAAACAATGTCGATTTTATCTATGACTGGGCATTCTGAGACATTTTTTTCTAAAACCACACGGTCACATTTAAAAAAGAATAATTCCTACAAATTGAAACCATCAAAGCAGAATCTGAGCACTAATAAACTGATTGAGTTGATCGGATTTGTTATCGAGTAAAGTGTATTTTGCTTATACTTAGGATCAATGATAAGCTAACAATACAATGCCCTGGCATCCAAATCACCTGACATTCATAGTGAAGGCTTCCATTTCATAAAATGGCCACCGTAAGACTTCAACACAAAACACTCAGCATACTGGTTGAAATGGTTGAACTGAAGCGAGACAAACCAAACCTCGTGCTAGACACAACATTGCAAAACATGATCTAAACAATCTAGGACTACCATGTCACTATAAATAAAAAACAGCTGATTTTCATGCTTTCTTTCCAATTTGGCACACTGGTCTTTACAGAAAAAAAACATTGAAACCCAGATTCAAAATCTCGGTCGCGTTTCGATTCAACTTCATTCCTTCAGCAACACTTAAAAAGAGGGATAAAACAAAGTACTTTTTTTCGTTTTCATTTGTCACTTGTCTCCAATCGTGACATTTTTTTTTAACCTAAATAAATAGAATACACACTCTTTAAATCAAATATATAAGAAGGTAAAAACAACAACTATGACAGCAATTAAAACCCCTCGAAAAAGAAATGATTGTCAGAGAACAGAACCTTTTCTATGGGTTATTTGGCACATACCACTCTTGCTATGAACGTCCAGGTTATTTTGTACATCATACAACAATATCATACAATTTTGGTCCTTCACTAAATAATTATATTAACATTTGAGCACGGAGGTGCCTAAAATGAGACAATACTGTTTATCAAAGAGAAAAACACAAAATGGAATCACGTTAACAAATGAGCAAAAAGGAAAAATAGCCTTTCCCTATTCTAACCAATGGACATCGATTTAACCTCTTGTTCACCCAATAACTTTTGAGGTCGAGACCTTGTCCTCTGCAATGCCCATTATATGTTGGGGGCAGTCATTCTCCATGACATCATTGCCATTTGAGCTTGATGCATCATCCTACTGTACTTTCTTTAAAAACAAAACCCAGAGTGCCGTTTCCTGCTCTAACATTTATCATTGTGCTATTATTGATTTGAAACAAGAATGAAGAGAGTGAAGGCATTGGATATGATGGGGATTGGGGGGGTCCATCAGCTAACGAGCTAGTTAGTTAGTTAGTACATCCCCACTATGTGTTGATACTGCTGCTCCTCCCACCCAGTGAAACAGCACCCCCCTATGGACATGCAGTGCATATGTTACAGACCGACTGTTACTGTATCTGTTGCTATTGAGACATTGTGTTAGACTGTGTAGAATAGATGGGTGTTTTGCTCTCCTAGTGATGCGTTGACATACTCAAACATAACTGTCTCTGAGAGTCCAACCAAAGGGGTTCGCTGGGGCGGAGTGGGCGGGTCTTGTAGAATGACTGGGGTTTGGGGTGGTCCTTCCTGGTATGTCCTTCACTCCTCTACAGGGAGGATCTCTGCCTGCGAGTGTCTGTTTGTCTGAGGGGCGCCCCTCGCACACACACGCACTAACGTGGGCATGCACGAATCAATGCTCGTATGCGCGCACGCACACAAAAACACACACACCCACACACACAGAGAAGGGTAGGAGCCAGGAGTCCTCTCTCTTCTCAGGCCGGGGGTGTGTGAAGTTGAGTTCTCCTCCGTAGTAGCCTCCTACTTTCTGCCGCGCTCGCTCTCTCTCTCTCTCTCTCGGTCACTTTTCTTATTTTTATCGTGATACTATACTGCCTCCCTCCTCTCTCTCCTAGATGTGGTTGAGTGGGTGAAAGCTGCTCGTCTCGGACGGGCCTCCTCCCATGCTCAGCCAGGCATCCAGTGAGTTCTGGGAGGACGCGTGCAAAGGGTTGTTCTCCGACAGAGACAGCATCATTGCATAAGCCTGGAGGAGACAGAGAGATGACAAACAAAATCAACAACCATTGGTCAGAAACCATTTTGCGAGTCTCCGCGTTGTCAGCCAATCGAACATGACTGTCATTATTGTCGATTAAACCCCAAGAGATGTTCCATCTCGGATTAGGAGTATCGTTTCGACGATTGCAACATGTCTGGGCATGCAAGAGGTCAGAGGTGAGCGAGCAGTGTGACGCTGCTGATTGGACAGTCGCTAGATGAGAGGTGTAGAGAAGGAGAGCGTTAATAGCTCAGTTAGTAGGTACGTTAAGGGAAAGGAGAGCACGTCAACGAGAAGAACACTGGTCTTTTATTCAGCGACGTTCATCCCGACACTCCATACAGCAACACTGAACAACATTGGCCTCGTTGTCATGCGTTTTCTTCGCTGTATTTCCCTTTTCATCGATCTCAATTGAACTCAAGCTTTCGGACCAATGTCCAAAATGATTTGCCACTTTCTGCCTCTCGCCCTCTCTCTCTTTCTACGGGAGTCCACCTACCTGGGTTTTAGCCTGCCTGTACAGAGTCTCTTTCAGGGCCTCAGACTCGAGCGAGGCAGTGTTAAAAATGTCTTTAACATCAAAGGGGGGGCTCCTCGCTGCTGCTGGCCTTATGCAGCTCCAGGCCCTTGGGGAAGCTGGGCAGGGACTCCAGGTCTAACAGCCCACCGTCCTCCTCTATACACCTGCAGCGGCACCAGGGAGGGGGAGGGGAACGGGAGGGGGGAATGAGGGGGAAGGAGAGATGGTGGAGGAGGAAGGGGAAGGAGCATCCTCAGTTAGGCCAACCAATACTGTCTTGTAACTCGATGGATGGACTTTTGATGGCGCATGCATGGTGGGGCAGATGGATGGACGGATGGAGACGGACGGGATAGTGGCCATGGAGGACATCGAGAGAGAGGACCACGGATGGACATACACACACTTGTCGTCTGACAACAGATTTCGCCACTAACACTGAAACCCCACTTGACTGAAACCCCACTTGACTGATACCCCACTTGACTGAAAACCCCTCCTGAGAGCCTGCATGCCTCTCTTTGAATGAACGGACATGATGGTTTTCCGGACCGGTTTAGTGCACTGAAAGGCTCAACCATTTGGAGCTACTGCGCTCGGTGTGGGGAGAAAGACTGACAGGCACAGACAGCTGGACATGGAATGGAACTGTGAGAGTTCTGTGAGAGTGCCATTACAGGGAGGGCAGATCATGCATTTCAGGCCATGCAATATTACATTTGATTAGTTTTGTTAGTTGGAATGGGAGGAGACAGAGGTGGCTGTTGTGATTGGGTGGGTATGTTTGTGGAGGTGTTGTGTGGTGAGCTGTACGTGACTGTCTGAATTTGTCTGTAGTTGTGTGTAACTATGTCTGTATTCTACCAGATAGGACATACCTGCGGGTGTGTTCGTAGCTCATAGCTAGCGGTGTGGCCTCCTCCTCTTCTTCCGCCTCCTCCTCTTCTTCGTCCTCGTACGCCTCCGGCGTAACCATAGTGACCGGGGAGGGGGACTCAGGCACCTCGTCCTGAGACTTCTCTGTCAGGCTGCCTTCCTCCTCCTCTTCGTCATCTCCCTCCGCCTCCTCCTCCTCTTCCTCCAGCCCCCGGGCTGCCATCTTGGAGTTGGACAGGCTGTGGCTAGATGGACGCTCCTCTTCCGCAACCTCTGACCTACAACAACGAGAACCTTATTGATTTTGCGCTTTATTTCTAGCAACAAAAAAAAATGGGTTCCATTCATTTAAATAAAATACAATCTATTATATTCTTAAAATGTCTTGGTTGACCCCATTGGGTTTAATAGGTGGAACTATGCATCCAAATAATCTAATGCCGTCTGTTTTCTTTCCTCATCTCTTAGCTCACTATTTCCACCCATTCTACTTTGGCTAGATGAGCGGAGATGAGGGAGAGAAGACGGGAGGAGAGGATGGCCCTTCTACCTCCATATTAGGACTTTGATTGGTCTTTCTAGGCCCACTGCCCTAGCTGCCTCAGTGGGCCACGGCCAGGCATCCCTTCTGTCTGTCTGCCTGTCTGTCCCCCGTCTGTCTGTCAATAGGCAATGAGTCATACTTTGCACAGCCATAACTAAGCTGCCAGGAGCTCCGTTGACAGCGAGCAGAGCCCCATTCCCACTATCCAAGCAAACACACATGTGTCGACAATTGGTGAGACCCGTTTCAAAGGGGAAACGGAGCCGACGAATGATTAATTGGCTAATTCCTGAGAACCAGTATATAGGCAAGAATGGTTCGGTCGATTCTGGATGCTGTTTGTGTGTAGGAGTGTGTGTGTGTGTGTGTAGTGATGGCTGCTCAGCAAAGCAGCCATTGCGATCTGCCGCCTTTACATTTTCCAGCCCCCCCCAACCCTGTCTCCGCCGCTTCATGCCTCATGATGTCATTTCCTCAGGGGGAGCGCGTTTACCCTACGAGAAGCAGGACAGACGGACATTTATCAAACCAGACGGGATACCTTCGGGGAGCGAAAGGGACAGAGGGGTGCGTGGGGGGTGCTTGTTCTCCTCTTTCAATCTATATTAAATATTGTATAATCAAATTGGCAGGGGCTGTGTGTGTGTGTGTGTGTGTGTGTGTGTGTGTGTGTGTGTGTGTGTGTGTGTGTGTGTGTGTGTGTGTGTGTGTGTGTGTGTGTGTGTGTGTGTGTGTGGGATATAGGGACGTGGCTCTGACGCTGGGCCCTGCGTTTTGTCACTTAGTCTAAACACGTCAGCCGTGTGTTTGTGTTAGCAACCTGGGAGACTGCCTCAACCGGAGTCTCCCTGAGGACCTGCACTGCCAGCCTACCCCCCCACAACAGGCCTACCCCCCAGTCCAGCTCTATCCCCCCCACACACACTGTCCACTGTCCCCGCCCCTCCGCACACTGTGTAGTGCCCCATACACCACTCCTTACCTCACAGGCTAGACAGTGTCCAGGAGAGAGGGGGGAAAAACACTAGAGCAAGACAAGTGACTAGACCGACTTGACTTTGTTTACAAACACTTTGTGGAGAGGAGACGCATGAGCGCACAGATAGGCATACACACAGCTGTGTGTCTGTGTTCAATGAGGGGTTTGGGGGGCTTCAGTCAAAGTGTCTGTGTGTGCGTGTCTGGGATGGACAGAAAGCAGAGCACTTATTTTGAATTACAGATATTAAAATGCCAGGCTTGCTTGTTCTAGATGGTTCTGCACTATTGATCCCAGATGGCAGAGGGGCTAAATTACCCCTGAGCTCTGTTGACTTCTATGTCTCCTGTCTACTGACCAGGGAGGGAGGGAGAAAAAGACAGACAGAAAGAGATTGAAAGAGAGAGTAAGACAGGGAGAAAGACGAATATATAGAGAGAAAAGACAGTGAAAGAGAGAGGGAGAAAGACAGAAAGAGAAAAACAATCAGCCGTTGTTTACTGGCATGAAGACGGCAGAGCGAAATCAAGAAGGAACCATTACGTGTCATCAAAAGAATCCAACATGTCTGCCTAGGGCTTATTGAAGTAGACGGCTCACATATTTCCCCAGAACTCGTCTGTCAGAGCTAGTAGATGTTCCCGACATCGCCCACCACTGCCTCGGAACCTGGTTCGTATTCATTACGAGCCAAATGCAAGAAAACAGACTGAACCTACCTGGACTTGTCCAGAAATAAATGCTTGATTTCATTTTTAGTTGCAAAACATTTTACTAAGGTGTGCACTAATGAACATGACCGTGCTAAGCACTAGCTGTGTGCGCAGATCTGAAATTGCAGGGCCGTAGACAAGAGAAGAGAAGGCCAGAAGCTCTGGGAAAAATGTCTAGCCCTGGTTAGAACCTGGGAGTTTTCTTTGTTGAGGATAAATGAGTCGTTGAAAACTATCAGAGCAGAGTTGAGGGTAATTTGTGGAGCTGTACTGAACTGTGTCTACTGTACTGTACTGTACTCCACCTAAAGCCTGTTGGAGTAACATTCAACCACTAGAGGGCAGAGTATGTACAGTTTCACCATAGACACACATCTGACAGGGGAGTAGAGTCTGTGTTAGGAAGGCTGAGTCAGATCAACTGCAGTATACTCCTAACCAGCCAATCAAATTGACACCTTATTAAAAAAAAACACACCTTTATAAAAACCAGAAATGTCTGTAAGTTAAAGGTCCTTGTTTTGGGTGTGTGTGTGTGTGTGTGTGTGTGTGTGTGTGTGTGTGTGTGTGTGTGTGTGTGTGTGTGTGTGTGTGTGTGTGTGTGTGTGTGTGTGTGTGTGTGTGTGTGTGTGTGTGTGTGTGTGTGTGTGTGCGTGCGTGCGGTATGCAAACAGAGGTCATTCGCGGAACCATGCTTGCGTGATGAATGTCCTTGCCTGAGACCTGAAGATTGTGTTGGCTCCCCAAGCTAATGCCTTGACTTTAGTTCACCGGGCTCACACAGTCTTGTGGTAGGAGACTGGGATTCAAAACCCATTATGACTAGTGTCACATATTGGTAGAAAATATTACGTGTGTTCTGTTCTGAGCTTGCGTGTCCGTGCGTGTTCCCCCCTACCTCTTGTCTGTGGAGCTGGATGCCTGGTTCAGCTCGCTGTTGGAAATGAAGTTCCGGATTTCAGAGAAGTACGAGTCCTCCTTCTCATCTAAAAGTGCATGATTGTCTGGCTCGGAGTTGGGAGAGGAAATGTTGTTTCCTAGGTTGGAGAGGATCCCAGAGTGTTGACTCACTGTAAGCAGGAAACACACCACTGTTAGTCACGGCATATAAAGCTATAATGAACAGCTGGAATTGGGGACTACACTGTACATTTCAATGAGACACTAAGCTATACACTATACATGTCAACGTTATTATGTACACGACACTCACCACCAGGGAGGAATAACATTGGTAAATAAATGCTGAACCCGGAAAGAGAGGACAGGCGACGAGTAACAACTGTTAATGTCGGAAGGGATAGTTCAGGATTTTGACACATTTGTTTCCTTACCTTGAAAGCAGTCTACAGGCAATGAGTGACTGCAATCGACGTTACCCACACAAATATCGAAATATGTCAAAATTGTCGAACTGGGGGTTAATTAGGTGAACGGCGACCCACCGGGGATGTTCTCATGCTCGTGCTTCTTGAGGTGACGGTCCAGGTTGGTCTGCTGGCCAAAGCAGCGGTTGCACAGGTGACACTTGAAGGGCTTCTCCTTGTTGTGGATGTTACGCACATGCCGCTGGAGGTTGGAGGAGATGCTGAACGAACGGTCACAGTATTTACACCTGGGGAGCACACGGGAGGGAGGGGAAATTTAGATTTCTTCTTTTTGCTATATATTTGTGCAGGTAATGTAAAGATGGTAGGCTGTAATGCCAATAACGCTCATTGCACTGAATCTGACTGAGTTGAAAGAGAAAGGGAGAAACACATAGAAGCAGGGGAGGAGAGGGATGCAGAGAGAGAGAGTAGGCTAGACTGGTAGAAACACATAGAAGCAGGGGAGGAGAGGGATGCAGAGAGAGAGAGTAGGCTAGACTGGTAGCGGGGCAAAGACAGGCAGGGAAGAGGGAGCTTGGGAAGCCGAGAAAGAGCGAGAGAAAGAAAGAGCGAGAGAAAGAAAGAGTGGTAGAGAGGTAGTCTAAATGAGTGGCCTGTTCCACTGTGTAAACAACAGTAATGACCCAGAATGCCTCAGTCTAAACACTGTGGGCAACATGACTGTTAATCTACTATTGGCCTTTCTACATGGACACATTTGTCACTGCAGCTCTGACACACACACACACACACACACACACACACACACTGGCGCAGGGTTTTCCCCCTGGCCTGCATGGTTGGAGAGTACGGAGGTGTGTTGTGCGTCCGTCAATTCCTCAAGCACACGCAAGTAATGTGATGAATAGGTGACCGCATCAGTGGTCAGAACATAAACTAGAAGCAAAACGAGGGTTTTCACTCCGTCACTACCTCATAGTCACGAAAGGACACACAAACAGACTATGGGTCAATTAAAACTGCAATAGCGCCACCCTGTGGTGTAGAAACATTGATGCGCCACCCAGTGGGATTGGGATATTTGGCAGCCCTGATGCAGCACAGCCCAGCTCAACATCCACTCTGACTACTGATCAATCTCACTCCCACTCTATGAGAAATCTGGACAATCTGGCAACCGGGGGTCGGCATGGCAACCCAAGAGACAAACAAGCAGGTAGGAACGTTGTCCTGATTTGAGGGAGGATTTCTGGAAAATCTTTCAGCGATATATCTGGAGTCACACACACACACACACACACACACACAGCTGTACATCTATTTAACCTGGCCATAAATAAACAGTGGCCAGGCCTTGTCAAAACCCCCAGCCCACTGACACTGGCTCTTTGTTGTGTGTGCTTGCATCAGGGCCTGCAGACCTGCTACAAGGTGACCTCCGCTAACCCCAACAAACACAACACACACACACTGACGTCAGACAGCAAGCCCCTGCTGCTGCAAGGCTGGCATTCAGGGCTAATTGCTTTGGGAAAGGTTGCTGGTGATCAAGCTTTGGAATCAAGATGCAGGGCTCTTTTCATGTTCTGCCGTGTGTTTGTGTGTGCGCGTGTGTTTGTGTGTGCGCGCCCGTGCGTACATGCGCGTACTCAAGCTCGCTAACATCCAGACGTGGACCACCACACTTCACAGAGCATGGTCGAGCGCCAACACTAATTCCTTTTTTTCTCTCCATTTTTTCAGTGTTTATATTTATTTGTGTCCGAAGGGACGTGAAATTACAACTTTTTTTCTCCTCCCTGGCAGTCCTGAACATTGCGAGGGGGCTGCACATGGAGCGTTACCGACTGAATGGGGTCTTTCAGTGGTCAGGTCTAAAGTGTGGCCAATTTCTGGAGCAGAAAGCAGCCGTCTGATAGGATCTCAGGCCGGCAAATGGCCCTAAGACAATGAAGCATGAAGGCCTCGGCTAGGAGGCCCTGGTCTCTCTTTCTGTCCGTCTCTCTCACACACACTCTGTCGCTCTCTCTTGGTCGCTCTTTTCCTCTCCTGGTGTTTCTTTCGGTCTTTACTTGTTGCTCTCCCTCTCTCTCTCTCGGTCACTCTCTGCCTCTCTCTCGGTCTCTCCTTGTCGCTTTCTCTCCCTCTCCCCTGTGCTACTTTGGTCTTATTTGCCTGAAAAGTGGCAGAGATAATGATGTCTGCTATTTGTTATGGTAAATTGTTTCTAAATGAGCTAATCAGTAGATTGTTTGGACTGGGCCGGGGAACTGGGTCCCCCGAGAAAAATCTCTCTCTCCCTCTCTTTCTGTAGATTGTGCTCAAAGAGTTGGCACTACAGCTCAACAGAGGACAAAGTGCACCACTTTGGGGCCGGGCCCTCAGGTTAGCCAAGTTTCCAATAGTAGGAGGTTCATTTGAAAATGAGATTGCAGGTTCCTTTCTAAAGTAGAACTGCTTGGCTATCACTGTCCCTCTTGCCATTAACAGTCAATATGTTCTCCAAGATGGAGATGGCGAGAGATGGAGGGAGAGAGAGAGAGAGAGAGAGAGAGAGAGAGGGACAAACAGCAGAGACAGAGGGAGACAAACAGAGGGAAAAGGAGAGAGGGAGATGCTGGGCAGGAGCCAAATGATTGATAATTAACGGGTTTCTATAAACAGAGTCCTGATCTCTCCAAGGCACCATTACAACCCAACATTGTCCAGGACCACCGCTCCCCTGGCCCATTCCATCCCTCCCTCCCTGTCCTACCCGACTACAACATCTGGGCAGACTGCATCAATCTTCCTTCTCTTTCCTACATTCTCGCGCTTTACTTGCTCTCTCACTCTTCTCAAGTACCAGACGCACCACTCCTCACGTTTCCAGCAGGTCGTATATATGTATATATCACTCTGCGGCGTGTGTGTGTGTGTACAGCCGATTCAGCACATTTGAGTGTGTGTGTGTGTGTGTGTGTGTCCATCATCGAGGCCTATGCCAGGCATGAGTGTGTTTTTGTTGCCAAATGAGGAGGGATAAATCAGGTGGGAAGGATGTGATTTCATCATTGGTTGACCGGGTGGAGAAGGCCTCTGTCAGCGGTACGGAGGGACTGAGAGGGCAAGAGGAGAAGAGAGAGAGAGGGAGGAGAGAGAGAGAGAGGGGGAGGACAGGAAAGGCTTACCTGTAGGGCTGCTCTCCTGTGTGTGTCCGTAAGTGCCTGGTAAGATTAGCTGACCTGGGGAAGATCTTCCCACAGTACCTGGGGAGAAAGAGAGGGGAGTGGGGGAGAGAGAAAGAGAGAGAGAGAGAGAACATGGCTTAAATATCCTACGTTGTCCCGTACTTCTTACAAAAGGTTTAACCCCCCCAAAAAAACAATCTCCGGCGCGGGGGCCTACCTGCAGGTGTAGCGCTCCTTGCCTTTGCGGAGGATGGCGTCGGAGAGGGAGGGCGGCGGCGAGCGGAAGTTGAAGAGCGGGTGGGCGGAGTGCTGCAGTGAGTTGGGCGGGGCGTCCAGTTTGAGAGCGCCGAAGCTCTCCAGCTTCTCCGTCATGTTCTCCATGGCCGACATCTGAGGTAAAGAAGGTGTACCACGGTAAAGATACTGTAGCTGTAGATAGGGGAAGATTTACAGTCACGTTTTAGTCAACAATAACTGTTCTTCAACAGGTTGCACTGTTTTGTTCCAGCCCTACACTAGGCCTTGATTAGCAAAGTGTTCGCTAGGGGGACGAGCGCCTGGTAGCGGGGGCCGGGGAGAGAAAAATAGAGGAAGGCAGGAGGAAGTGATATATCAGAGGTTGTTCTCTTGATTGTGCTGTCGGGAGTCACCTCCCTGACCTATCGCACGTTCGCAGACACTCGAGGAGCCCCCTGAGTCCCCCCCCCCAGGTCCCAGGCAGACTTTGTTCTCAGCTACCTCCTCCTTTCCCCTCAGCCCTCGGACTCTCGGTGAAGCCACCGCAGGCTCAATAAGCCATTCAAAGAGAACTCTTGACGGGAACCATACAATAAAGTTCAAAGATACCCGTCACTGATACTGCTTTACCTTGTCTCCTCCCCCAGCCTCGGGACAAAGGGCCAGTCAGTTATGGCCCGGGGGGTTTATTTGCCAAAAAAAGCTTACATCCTTCCTGGTTTGGGAATACAACAGGGGACATGGAGACAGACACCCCGTCTCACTTTATTTATTCGTGGCGTCTCGGCGTTGGATGATTCCGTCAGCGGAACGAATTAGAGAATGAGCGATGCCTTCATTGTGGTGTGATAACTGGGTGGATTTGAGGCTAGATGGTTGGGATAACAGAGGGCTTATTGGGCCTCGTATTTGTCTTGGATGTGTTCTGTCCAAGAACCAGGTGAAAGCTGCTTTGACAGACCATTCATGGCCGTTTGTTCGTGCGTCTCAAAGGTCTGCCCTTACGTCCTTATGCTACCGCCTGTTCTTATGTGTCACCCACACCTGGCATATAGGGGGAAATGATCCACTGTTGTTGTTGGATGTACATGTAGGGTACAGAGTATGTGTGTGTGTGTATCTGTGTGTGTGTGTGAGTGCCTCGTTCAACTTCACAATTGATAGAGGACCAAGCAGATTCCCAGGTCAGATAAAACAAGTTCCCAACAACAGCCCCCATTCTTCCCCATTCTCCTGGACACAAACACAGGACGTCCTTGATGGACACACTGCTATTATCTAGGCAGCCAGGGAGAAGAAACTAGCCAGGAGGAAGTTATTAGCTCTCCGTGTGCTCCGAGGCCCAAAGAAACAATGCCACAACTAAGTTTAGGATTAGCAAGGGGCTGAATCGTGGGATAGCTGCATGGGGTGAGATAGGGCTCGATTCAAAAGCGTATTATTCTTCTTATTAATACGTATCATTCTTGTTATCGTCGCTGGGAGGTTGTTTGGTAGGTGGGAAGGGTTGGAAGGGTTTGGGGACAAGCCAAACAATGTGGTTTGATTATCAAAGGGGCAAAGCGATAGCAGACTTTTTGTCTTCTGTGCAACAAGGTGGGAGGCGGTGGAATTCTGAGGCGCCACATCGTAAACAAAGGAAGAAATCGTACAGAGCCCCTGAGAAATAACAGTGGCGTTTCGGGACCGTTGTGGGGCCGTTGCACAGGACAGGAGGGTTTCAGGAGTGGGTTTGTGGGAATTCTCATAGAGCAACATGTTGGGACAAAATCAGATATCGATACTAAAAATCTGCCTAAGAATTCAACTTGGTGACCAGTTTTCCCAATCTGTCTCTACCCGTCTATTCAATGTCATAGATGAGCACATCTATTTTTAATCAATCAGATGCAGTCAGTCAGTCAGATTGATATTAAGATTACTTTATTTGTCACTGTATCACAATTCCAGTTGGTCAGACGTTTACATACACTAAGTTGACTGTGCCTTTAAACAGCTTGGAAAATTCCAGAAAATTATGTCATGGCTTTAGAAGCTTCTGATAGGCTAATTGAATTAATTTGAGTCAATTGGAGGTGTACCAGTGGATGTATTTCAAGGCCTACCTTCAAACTCAGTGCCTCTTTGCTTGACATCATGGGAAAATCTAAAGAAATCAGCCAAGAATTGTAGACCTCCACAAGTCTGGTTCATCCTTGGGAGCAATTTCCAAACGCATGAAGGTACCACGTTCATCTGTACAAACAATAGTACGCAAGTATAAACACCATGGGACCACGCAGCCGTCATACCACTCAGGAAGGAGATGCATTCTGTCTCCTAGAGATTAACATACTTTGGTGCGAAAAGCGCAAATCAATCCCAGAACAACAACAAAGGACCTTGTGAAGATGCTGGAGGAAACGGGTACAAAAGTATCAATATCTACAGTAAAACGAGTCCTATATCGACATAACCTGAAAGGCCGCTCAGCAAGGAAGAAGCCACTGCTCCAAAACCGCCATAAAAAAAGCCAGACTACGGTTTGCAACTGCACATGGGGACAAAGATCGTAGTTTTTTGACAAATGTCCTCTGGTCTGATAAAACAAAAATAGAACTGTTTGACCATAATGACCATTGTTTTGTTTGGAGGAAAAGGGGGAGGCTTGCAAGCCGAAGAACACCATTCCAACCGTGAAGCACAGGGGTGGCAGCATCATGCTATGGGGGTGCTTTGCTGCCGGAGGGACTGGTGTACTTAATAAAATAGATCATGAGGAATGAAAATTATGTGGATATATTGAAGCAACATCTCAAGACATCAGTCAGGAAGTTAAAGCTTGGTCGCAAATGGGTCTTCCAAATGGACAATGACCCCAAGCATACTTCCAAAGTTGTGGCAAAATGGCTTAAGGACAACAAAGTCAAGGTATTGGAGTGGCCATCACAAAGCCCTGACCTCAATCCCATAGAAATTGGTGGGCAGAACTGAAAAAGCGTGTGCGAGCAAGGAGGCCTACAAACCTGATTCAGTTACACCAGCTCTGTCAGGACGAATGGGCCAAAATTCACCCAACTTATTGTGGGAAGCTTGTGGAAGGCTATCCAAAGCGTTTGAACCAAGTTAAATAATTTAAAGGCCAAATACTAATTGAGTGTATGTAAACTTCTGACTCACTGAGAATGTGATGAAAGAAATAAAATCTGAAATAAATAATTCTCTCTACTATTATTCTGACATTTCACATTCTTAAAATAAAGTGGTAATCCTAACTGACCTAAAACAGGACATTTTTACCAGGATTAAATGTCAGAAATTGTGAAAAACTGAGTTTAAATGTATTTGGCTAAAGTGTATACAAACTTCAGACTTCAACTGTACATATACAGGTTGGAGCAGGAGGCTTCAACACTGGACTCCTGTGGAGCAGTTGCTGTGGGGTTTAAGTCTCTTGCTCAAGGGCACAATGGCATCTAGGACTTGATACCAGAAAACCTCCGGTTGCCAGTTCATTTCCCGACAGATTTTTACCGTCAGACCCGGGATTCGAACTGGCAAACCTCCAGTTGCTGGCTCGTCTTTCTAGGCTACCTGTTACCTGTCTGTCTGTCTGCCTTGCAGCAGTGTGTGTGTGTGTGTACCTGTGGATGAAAGAGCAGTGGGCTGGGCCTCAGGTACTTCTCCTTCAGAGCTCCCACAGGATCCAGTAACTTCCTCTTTTCCACCCTGCTGGACAGCAAGGACAAGGGTTACGTACGAAGGTCAGAGGTCAACTGGAAAGGTCGCATTGAATCACACTATACATGCCCATATAATGTATTATTATTTCATTTATATATTTTATGGACACAGTCTATTTTACAATAGTTGTATATTTTGTTTTGTTTTTAACTATTGTCCTTCCTCTACCTCTCCCATATATTTATGATGTCCATCCGGTTTGATTTCTATTTGTCATATCTTTCAAACTGTGCTCTTTCAAAAAAGTTCTTAACCTATATACATTTTACGGACACAGTATGTTTTACATTAGTTATCTTGTTGTTATTATTCCCAACCTTCAGCTCCATTCAACCCCTGCAATCTATCTTTTAACTCCATCCATACTGGATTTCTATTTGCCATATATATTTCGACTGTACTGCGATGCTTCACAAAAGCTCTGAACCTTTCCATTCTCATAGTTTCTACAGATTGTAAATTAAAGATATAATAATACTTTTTTTTTGCAACATTTTTTATTATTGATCGATTGACTGTGACTTCTCAGATCGCCCAGTAATGCTGGGAGTGCATTCTTAGTCGTTTGCTAGTGTGGATATTGCAGCCTAGTCCTTTCCTCTTATCTCATGAGGGGAAAGGTTAAGTCTGAACACTGACATACAGATTTGGAGATATATATTATATTGAATATAGGTTCTAACATGAGTTTCAACTTGAGTTTGTTATCATGCAGTGTCTGGTGAGGCCTCTGGTCTACTCGGGGCTGAAATACCTGTATATTGGGTCCATGAAGAAGGGTGAGGGCTTGGCGTAGTGCAGGGAGGGCTGCTGCTGGGGCGGCTGAGCCAGGGGCTGCTGTTGCTGGGGCAGCGGGGGCTGGAGAAGGGAGTGACCCTGGGGGTGCTGGGCGTGGGAGTGCGGGTGGCTGCCGGGGTGCTCCTCCTTGCGGTGGTTCTTGCGGCTGGGTGGCTGCTCGGGGGCCACCATCCCGTTGTGTCCGTCCCGTCGGCGGCTGCCGATGCTCAGGTCCAGCGGCTGCTCCTCACCCCCGGGGAGAATGAGTGGGGCGTTGCTGCTACCGCTGGGTGGGGTCGGCTTGGCAGGGGCCGGTGGGGTCGGCTTGGCCTCCTTGGGCTTGGTGGTGAGGTCGAAGGGTGATGACTCTCCGGTGCCCGGGGCGGCCATTTTGTGGGGTGTCGGATGCTGCTCACGAGGCGACTTGGGCTCAGCCTTGAAGAACATGCCGGAGTTGAGGGTGCCGGTCCGCTCTGCGAAGGGGTAGAGGGAGTGAGGGAAGTTGGGTAAGAACTGGAAGGGGAACATGGAATGGTAGGGCAGTGAGCCGATCTTCTTCTCCTGCAGGCCCATGAGGCCAGGGCCAAAGTACTTCTCTGCGATGGAGGCGATGGCCTTGATGGAGTCAGTAGCAGCGGCGCCCCCTGTGGTGGTGGGTGGCAGAGCCTGCTCCTCCGGAGGTGGGAAGAAGGAGTGTTGGGAGGCGCCGGAGATGAAGGAGGGCCGCTCGCAGGCCAGGTTGCTCAAGCTGGACACCGCCGACACCGAGCCACTACTCACATCGTCCGGCCGCCCGTCCAGACCCGCCCTTTCCGCCCCCCTCGCCCCTCCAGCGCCTGCCGCCTTCCTCCTCTTGGCACCGGTGCTCCGCTCCCGTTGTTCCCGCTCGCTTTCTGCGTCGCTGTCTAAGTCTGAACCCGAGGCGGTGCCGGTGGTGGTGTCCAGGTCGGTGCCGCTGGTGGTGTTGACATCCTCCAAGTCGCTGCCGTCCGACACCTCCGACATCTTGGCCTTGGCCTTGGCCTCGCTGTACGCCAGCCTATCCTTGTCCTCCCTCTCCTGGCTGCTGAGGAGACTACCGCCTCCATTGTTGTTGTTAATGGAGCTGACCAGAGACAGTGGAGGCCCGTCCAGGGGGCTGCGGGGCAGCTTGCCCTCCTGAATCCCACCATTGTTACTGTTGTTGCCCAGGGGGCTCTTCAGCAGCGGGCTGGGGGGCAGTAAGGGCGGCCGGGGGTAGAGCGAGGGGGGGAAGAGGCCCGGGAAGCCGTGGGAGAGAGAGGGGAAGCCATGCGGCCCAGGGGAGAAGGGAAGGCCGGCATGGGGGTGAGGGTGTGGCCGGGAGGGGAAGTAGTCGTGGAAGGCCAGGCCCGAGTGGTTGAGGCCCGGGTGGTGGTGGGGGTGGTGGTGCTTGGACTTGGCCAGGATGGGGCTGCTGCTCATGGGGATGCCGGGAGCGAAAAGGCCCCCAGCAGGGCCATAATGGTTCTTGCCCTCACAGAAGCGCCGGTGCTTGTTGAGGGAGGAGGTAGTGCTGAACATCTGGCCACAGTCCTTACACTTGATCTGGGTGCGGCAGTCGGCGTGCATGCGCTTGTGGCGGCACAGGTTGGAGAACTGCGTGTAGGACTTGTGGCACACCTCGCCTGGGGAGACACACAGCCCACATGGGCCTGGTTAAGCCCATTTAAACACTGTCACTAACTCAGAGTACCAAGTCAACAGTCTACAACATTAGGCTACTTAGAGAAAAATACATGTACATCGCGCCTTCATTTTGTCTAAAGGCTGTATATCTATACAAATCAGGAACCGTTCATGCTTTTGGTGAAATCCAGTGACAACAGTTTTCATCTTCATACTTATTGGCCATTGAATCACTATGACTGGCAACACACCTACCATATATCCACATGGGGCAATATACGGTTAAGCTGACTATTTTCACACTATGTTCTATGAAGTGTTGCTTGAATACATACTGTACGTATACATGTATATAGGCATATACACACATACGTGCACATGAGTACAAACAGAAATGCAAAGCAGAAAGTTGAGTGAGAGAAGAAGATATCATGGCTTCCAGCATCGTTCAATGGGGAGCTGAAGCAGATACTGTGGATCCACTTTTATCATATCAAATCTGCCCATGCCGTCGGGAAATTCATTTTATATCACCCTCAGAGGGAAAAAAACACACACAGAAGGAGAGAAACCAAAAAGGAACACACAAAGTAACACTTTTTTGAAAGTCCCCCTAAAGATGCTCAACAAATTAGCAATAAACTATTTTCAGTGACATATCAGCTGCAGAGGGGCCATAGAGTTGAATAGAGGGCCCAACTCTTATCTGTACCATTACAATTGCGCCCTCTATCCAATTCTAAGCTGGACTATCAAAATAAAGTGTGACCCATACAACAAAAAGAGAAGGAGAGTGAGAGGCACGGAGAGGGGGAAGGAGGATAACAAAAACAAGCAAAAAAGGTAGGAAAAAACGCAAAACAAAATGGCGGTTGAAAAAGGGATGGGGGTCATGGAATTGTCTCTGACCTATGGGATTGTGTCTGCTACTGTCACTGGCCCTGCCTGGGGTTGGAGAGAGACGGAGGGAGGAGGAAGAGGAGGATGAGGAGGAGGCCTTTGGACACGGGGAGGAGGTAGAACTAGATGTGGGTTGGCTAGGCCGTGGCGGCGGCGGGGGCGGTGGCGACTCAGACTTACAGATGAAGGGCTTGACACTGCTGTGAATGTGCTTGTGCTGCTTGAGGCCCGAGGAGGTGGCGAAGGTCTTGCCACACTCGGGGCAGGTGTGAGCGCGCGCTCCTACGTGCTGTGAGCGGATGTGGCGCTGCAGGTTGCTGGGGTCCGTAAACACCTATGGGTAGGGGGGGTGGCGGCACGTTTACATTGACACACACACATATGCATACGCACAGATATAAAGCAGTTATGGCCAGCGATCACAGTCATCCGATCACTGTAATAAATAGTACTGAGTAAAATGGCTTTTACTGCCATCATAGACAACACAAAACCTGACGATCTATCTCAGTCTATGCCAGCTTCCCATGAATGGCCTTGTAACATTGATGGTGGTGACATTCACAAACAACTAACTTGATGGCCAGTCAACCAATAAGCTGAATAAACTGAAACAAGTGACAGAAGTCATCTAGCATAAACCGACATGATTAAGTTGGTACTAAGTTGCGTTTATGGTTGCCAACTTAATCATGACATCACGCGATTACAATCACGTGTTCCTACATACATACAGGATGGATTTTCTCCTTATTCAAGTCGCTACTGTAGCTAGTGTCAGCATTCACCAAGGTAGCGAAGGAGAAGAGCCAGTGTTTGAGTGCACAACTTACGTGCCGGGTGTGCTGTACCTTATCGCAGTTTTCACACTCGAAGCGCTTGCCGCTGTCGTGGGACATCTGGTGACGGATGAGGTTGGACTTCCAGTTGAAGGCCTTGGGACACTGGTCACACTTGTACTCCCGCTCCTCTGTGTGCACGATCATGTGCTGGCCCAGACTGGACAAGGGAACAGTCACACACACACACAGTCCTTTAGGATAATGATGATACTCCAATCATTAGTGTAGAGGTGATTGTACCACTGTGTGTGCGCATGTGTGTGTGTTCTCGCTCGCTGACGCGCGCGCGTGTGTGTGTGTGTGTGTGTGTGTGCTGCACCTGTACTCGTTGGGGAAGATCTTCTCGCAATCCTTGCACTCATGGACGGGCTCGTGGTCGCTGTCGTCGCGCTCCTGCTTGAAGTCCTCATTGCTGAGCGTGTCGAACAGGGAGCCAGCGCTGGCGCACGACGAGTACTTCTGGTGCCGCCGCAGCTCCAGGGCCGAGGTGAACAGCTCGTCACAGTCCTCGCAGCGGTACATCTGCTCGTCTGCAAAACAATACAACTTGATTTGTCCCAACTGTTTAATCAGAAATGTGTCTTCTGGACAAAGACAAACAATACACACCTGTGAGTACAGGTTTGACTAGCCCACCCCACCTTACCCCACCCCACACACATACATTCACAGTGTAAAGGTAAAAGTCTGAGCAGGATAACTACATAGCTCCCCAGCCTACATCCATCGATGATCCCAAAATGAACACACAACCATAAACAAGGCAAGAGCATCCAGAAATGTCTAGCATTCAAACTTGGATGAAAATAAATCTAAGTGTAGCCCATACCCCTCACTCTCCTGTCCAAGCTAATAGAGTACATGTTCAAACGCTTAAAATAACCACTCTCCAATTGGTGTTGCTGTAAAAGGAAAAATCTATTAAAAGTCAAATGTAGCCTGGGCTAGAGGGCTTTACACCTTAATGAACTCATAGCAGATTACTTTAAGTCCAGTAGTAGTGGCTGTTCTTTGGCTTTATAGCGAGCAAAGGAAACAATAGGCTACACATTTGGCATTATTTTCCAGCATGATAGCCTTTGTAATACTTTTCCCAACCAAGGTCAAACCAATAAAACTTGGAGGCAGGGGCTTTCAATGGCGGGTTCCTGACTTAGACGCCAAGTTCAACAACTCAGGCCAAGTTGGGGGTTAGATGGTGGAAGTTGTCCAAGAAGAATGAGCCATGCCGTGTTAGGCTAGGTTGTCACCCACCCCGTGGAGGTTTTAGAGCGCCAATCAACCCACGATTCCCGCTCTGCCATGACCCTAGTGGGCACTGCATGAGGGCACCGGAGATCCCCCTAACACACCCCACTGTAACTATTAATCATCGAAAAGCTAAGCAGACAAGTTGATTCAAAATGACTTACAGTGCATGGCTCACCTGGTTTCTACTGTATGCGGCCATTTATTCAGCTGGCTATGTCTAGAGACATTAAAAGGGCAGAAGTGTAGCAACAGAACTTTGTCTAAACATGTATTTGAACAAATGACCCTCTTGGTCGTAGTCGTCCATTACTTCAAACTCAAACACTATGCATGCATAGCTGCCACCATAGCCGCATAACTCAGAACGGAGTGAGCGTTTTACTGTGTTAAATGTTCCATTCCAACCTAAAAACATCTCAGCGCCAAACTATTTGGATGTGTCACCTTTGAAAGCTGCGACATGTTTCCATGAACAGGCTTATAAAGCGTTATTGAGCCTTTATTACTTGTTTTATTACACCGAGGCTTGGTCAAATCAAACAACACTTCAAGTAGGAACTGAAACGCGAGGAGGACTCCGCAGCACCGCACCTCGCCATCGGCTTCACCGCTAGATGACATTTGACTCGAGGACTACAATGCCAGATAGGAAGCGTGCGGAGTGTTTAAGGCCGAATAATAATTTGGCGCCATTATCTGTGTTCCATCAGTAACACTCCGGAATAGAGAGGAGGAATGTTGCGGAGGGAGGACGGTGAGAGCGCTCATAAATGGGAGACTAATAGCTTTCTGGGAGATGTAGGGGAACACAATTATGTGCAGTTTAGCGACTAATCTGGGAGCATGGGTGAGGTCTCGGGGGACTCCTCAAGCCCCACTCCAAATTCCAGCTCCTATAAGCCAGCCGAAGAGTGGTGCAGCGCCAAGCTATTCCTCTCCCCTTCTTTTCTCTTGCGCACGCACACACACACAGTTTACCTTTCCCTTTGTTACTAATTTGTTCATTCATTCTGCCTCTCCTCCATTTTCTATCTTTCACAAACTCTCCTAATATGTCAGTCTCTTTATTTTTGTCTTGCTCTCTTTTAAAATCTCTAGCACACGGCC
Organism: Brachymystax lenok tsinlingensis; assembly: GCA_030435695.1. Lineage (NCBI taxonomy): Eukaryota > Metazoa > Chordata > Actinopteri > Salmoniformes > Salmonidae > Brachymystax > Brachymystax lenok. Next base: position 33,927,350 of record CM059802.1, on the reverse strand, counting down.
CTTTCCTATCATTTCACCCCTCTCCTGTTATTTTGGCAACGAGATCTGAGGGAGGCTTTCGGATCTTTCGGAGAAAATATTTTGTGTGTTAGAAAATCTATGGCTCACGAATACCATGTTCTGTCTACACCGTTTTTATAGTCCATGACAAGTAAAAGCATAACCCCACTTCATTGCAAAAAGAACAAGATGTTCAAACGTCCAACTGAACTATGCCTTACCTCACCTGGATCAAATTGGAATTATGAAATAACCTTCTCTTTGACATGTAGCCTAGGCTACAAGATAATTTACAACAAGCACGACTGAAATATCGTAGTCCTAAATGAACTGGAATGACCCAAGACAATTAGCATGTTAGACAAAACCAAATGAATCCATAAAAATAAACAATAGGCATACATGCCAAAACACGAAATCCGAAGTCTGGGGAGGTCGCCATTCTGAAATTATACAGATTTCTCAAAAACAAAGTCATTGGATTTCAGTTATTGTAAAATAACCCTGCATCAAATGTCATTGGCCACTAACGTCGTGTTTTACCTAACCTGTCACTTTTTGACTTTAGGCTAATAAAACGCTTTTATCCCCATCACAAAACCTATTAATTCCAATAATATGCTACAGTATAGCCTATCTGATAGGTTAAGGTTATCCTATATTCATTCTAAAATAAGGTAAATATGGCAAGGCCTACATCAAATCCTTCCCTACAAACATAATAGGCCAACTTGTCAAATCCTTCACTACAAACATAATAGGCCTACTTGTCAAATCCTTCACTACAAACATAATAGGCCTACTTGTCAAATCCTTCCCTACAAACATAATAGGCCTACTTGTCAAATCCTTCACTACAAACATAATAGGCCTACTTGTCAAATCCTTCACTACAAACATAGTAGGCCTACTTGTCAAATCCTTCCCTACAAACTTTATTTATATTTCAAGAAATAGCCTACATAATTTTATTTGCAATTGTTTTCACGCCCTTATAATATTTTCTACATCCCTCAATGTTATAGTGACCACTGTCACATGTAGGCCTAGGCCTAAGTCATTTTGAAAAGTGATAGCTGACCCACTAGACTAGACCAGGGTTTCCCAAACTCGCCCCGTGCACGTTTTGGTTTTTGCCCTACAGAGCTGATTCAAATAGCCAACTCATCATTATGCTTTGATTATTTGAATCAGCTGTGTAGTCCTAGGGTATGGGGCGAGGATGGATGAGGACTGAGTTCGTCATTGATGGGTGTATGGGATAAAAATCAGATCTCTTTTCATGATAGGACAAAAATATCACTCAGAAAAAGGTATAAGATACTACTATCTGAAGGGGACACACACAACCCGTGTGAATGTTGTCCATAATTATGACGTTTTGGATCTTCCTCAAGAAATCCATAGAATGAGGTTATTTGGGGTAAATATATTTGGCCTATGAAATCTGTATCTAAAATAATTATTAAAAGATTCAAACGTCAATTATTTTGGCGGCTAAATTTACAACGAATTTGTCCTGAAGGTTAAATCCAAAAGCAGCATCTTTAGCATATGTGAAAGATGGGTGTGAGTTTCTGAACTCTATAGCTGCATTGGCCAACAAAGCCGCGCAGGATGTTCGTTTTGAGTTTGTTTAAAATATGCGCTAATGATGCGCATTAATCTTACCTTCTAGGTTCGGTGCCATCGATCCCTCCGGGAAAAGTCCGTCCTTCATATACACCAGTAGCTCCTCCCCCACTTCAATATCCCTAATAGCTTTATAATAAATCTGTTAAAGAGAAAAGGGAGGGTGAGAAGGCGGTTAGGGACAGTATAGTCAACAAAAAAGCTATAGTCTGTTTGTCATTAATAAATCAATGACTCTTCATTGCCGTCGATTTAATAGGCGTATTAATATCTTCATCTGTCAATATCGTTGTTGTTATTATTGTTATTAATGGAAACAACAATACAAATAGCAAATTGTATTAGGCCTATAAATGTAGGCCTAACCAAAAAGGGCTATTTGACAATTATCCTTACAGCCCAATTCGTTTATTTAATATTTAACTTGCCTGGCATATAAATGCATTTATAAATACGATTTCGTGTTTTTGTCTTCTTTACAGCAATTGTTTATCTAAACATGTGATAGTGATAGGCCTATTCATCGATGTACATTCATTATTATTGTTTCTAAAAATCGAAAGATTATATTGATATATATTTTATAAAAAATTATAGGAGGCAATATTTGTATTTTATTTACCACGTAAATAAGTAGGCTATCCCAATGACCCTCTTCTTTTGGGTTTTAAAACTCCACATTCAAACTCATTGTTATTAGAATGCGCAAAAAAATGGCCTAGAATATGTTGAATTCAATGAGCCAAATACAAGCATAATTTGGGGTGTAAACAAAAATATAGTTCAAATATATTTGAAGATTTCAAGATTGAAATAAATGGACCGTGTCTCGTAAGGTATTCTTTTTTAGGAAGGGGACGCAGACAATGAAACGAAAAGCCACATCAAATACGAAAAACCGGGAGTGCATTCATTTACAGAACAAATTGCATGCATATCCGTGCGAAATTCAAATATTAAAAACATGTCTAAAACATGTAGGCCGACAGCTGATTTAATTTGAGCGACTGAAACATAGAGGTTGCAATAAATGTGTTTTTGCTTGTTAAATCGAAAGAGCAACATAATTACACGATAACTGCAAAATAGGCCTAGGATTATGCTGAATTGAATAGCCAATGTGGCTGAATTATGAGCAAACATGTAGGCCCACAGTTATATACAATCACCAAGCAATGAACAATATACAGTACAAATTCACTGAAAAGACCAGCCACAATGTGTATTGTGCGGACGCATGGGGGCGCTCACCACCAATTTAAACAACAATTCCTCCTCATGCAGGCCTTCACACAGCAAAACAGTGCGAGAGGTAAAACACATTCACACAGAATAGTAAAACTGTAGTAACTTCATCTAATACTTTTATCGGCCCTATGCTATGTTATGACAGTACGGAGGTGTGCTTAGAGGCTAGGCCAAATATTCCTAATCACTGAGAAGAGAAGGCACATTAATATCGTAATTATTATTATTATTATTATTATTATTATTATTATTATTATTATGTAGGCTATATTATTAGACTATTATTATTATTCATTTACACACTGGCAATTATGCGACAGACATGTTTATCTCTGACCTTGCTGTTCTCGGTGAGGTGGTAGAGTTGGGAAAGTTGCGCCGCGGTTCTTAGAGCTTCCAGTTGTAACAGCAGTTGTGTCCCGGTGGAGTTGGCAACACAACCCATAGTATCATTACAGGAACGAGGCCGTCAGGCCGGGGCTGGGGTGGCAGGCAGGGCCAGGGAGAGAGAGAGGAGGCAGGCGGCCAGTCAGGCTGCGGCGTGTCGTCCCTGGTTGGAGCTGAAGCCGCCACTCTCTAGTCTGTGTGAGCGCGTCTTTGATGATGAGGTGAGCTCTCTCTCATTAGGCTAGTGATTCCCTATTGCCCCCTCGAGCGCCCGGAGTTATCCGAAGGCCACTCCTCCTCCCGTTCTTATCTCAGACCAAAGGATTGCCTGATCTGACTAGGAGACCCCTCCCCACAGCCCCGTCTCCGCTCTCACCACTAGATTCATCTATTATTGATGAAAATAATGTATCTAGCGGTCAAATACTTTTAAAAACACACACGTGGGCGATAAAAAGCTGATAGGTGAGGCGCACCTTAGTGGGTGTTTTAAAGGCTTTCGAAACAACGCTGAGCAATGTGTTTTTAGTTCAGGCTTTAAACGCAAGTCTCTACACCTGTTTTTACTTGTTATCTTTCACCAGATGCTTTTCACAGTTTGTGCAAGAGTACACATATTTGTGCCAAAGACGTAAACAAGGGCATGAAACATTTGGATACGTTCAAAATAATTGGTATCAACTGACTTTGTTATCATAAATGGAACCTGCTTGCTTGCTACATTGAATAAACGATTTATGTAATTGCAACGCGTGAGCCCTATTTAAACTCGCAATTGCCTGCAATAAAATATAGTGACATGGTTTACTATTAAGTAGGCCTATGATAACTGTTTTGGAAACAATATTTAACAGTTATTTTATAAGCCTACATTATTTTTTAAAGTAGGCTATACTATTATGTACACTTTTAAACCCTACACGAAATTAATTTTCCTCAATAGATTTAACCCTCTTATTCCTCTGACATTGTGTTATTTTTTTGACAAATTGAAAAATTCTCTCTCTTAATCAGCATTTTTACAACCGACAATTTGAGTGAAAAAAATATGGAAAGAATAGAGACATATATTAATGTTAAATAAAATCGTAAAATGTGTGTAAATACAAAATGTCGACATACAAATACTGTCACAGTCGTCAGGTTGTTGCTACAACAATACCCACAAAATATCGTAGCTATTTTACAACGTATCACTGCAAAGACAGGAAAGATTTACATGAACAACTCAAAATATGTTTTATAATTATTCCCGGAAATGAAGCTGAGCCATGTCATGGGTATCGTCTTATTGAAGCAGTCTGTGTGATGTATTGTGATATGAGCTGTCTCTCTCGACAGTACTGGCCTGACAGCTCTCAGGCAAATCTTGACCTCTCCCCATTTCTTTCGAGTGTCCAGGGGACAGATCCATCATCCATCAATGCCATTAGGGTCCAGAATAATCCCCCACTGTCCCCCTCAAGCACGCACACACACACACACACACACACACACACACACACACACACACACACACACACACACACACACACACACACACACACACACACACACACACACACACACACACACACACACACACACACACACACACACACACACACACACACACACACACACACAACGGCCTATTTATCACAAGGGAGTGTGTGATCAAAGCAGGGAGAATTGGGAGATCAAACAACATGGGGTGTAGGGGGGCCTTGTCCTCTTGAGACACAAAAGACAAGGACCGTGTGACAAGAGGGTGGACATGCTCGATGCTTCTGCTCTTCAGCGAGCTGTGTAGCCTACGTTTACCATCCGAGACAGAACAGCGCTCTGTGTATGAGGACAGGATTTTGGCCATGGGGAAACGGGCCTCCTGTAATTCTGTGACCTTGCATTTCGAAGATGGAAACACTATTAGGACTGGGATGCTCCTAAACAAGCTTCGGCTCTGTCCCTCTTTCCAACACACACACACACACACACACACACACACACACACACACACACACACACACACACACACACACACACACACACACACACACACACACACACACACACACACACACACACACACACACACACACACAGGCACATACAGGCTAATTGCCTAACTGGCTTCCTTCATTTGCTTAACCTTCAGGTTAGGAACCTGCATATTGATTTAGAATAAATTTAGTGTGTGTGTGTGTGTGTGTGTGCTCTCCTTGACGTAGCGAGCAGAAGGAGCTGGCAGGACTCAGTGCGTACTTGATGTTGTTATGACAAACTGCTTAAGAGCATCTTGAGAAATGAGGGCTGAGGGGTTCAGAGGTCAATGGGCTCTCTGAATGGCTGGGCCTATTGAGGAAGGAAGCCCCATCCCTATCTGTGCAGCTTCATCCTTACTACTAGACGGACATGCACTCACACACACACACACGCACACGCACACACACGTCATTTCACAATCAATTAATTGAACAGGGAAATGGACACTCATTCATTCACACTTAGGTCAATATTGACGACCATTAAAGCATTTTTCTCATTCCATGAAAGAAAGTACATTATTTGGACATGCACTGAAATGTATGAAATAATATCAAAACGCAGTACTGCCCTAATTGTTTAAATATGCATGATTATCCATGTATTTTCTGATACACTACAACATTAATGACATACGAGTAAACGGGTAAATAAATGATCTGCTGCTGTTTTAAAATGTTACCGAAGGATTCGAATTTGCTTGTCGTGAGCATATTTCCATAAACTCATACATTGTGCATGCTGATAAAAAAAGCAGCAAAGTACAAAGTTTGATAAATTATGCATTTTTGCATTGTGTATGTGTGTGGTGTTTGTAAATAAATTATAAGGTTGTGCCCTCGAGCCACTCGACAAAACAAGGCCTCGCAAAACAAAAGCAAAGCAGCCCACTGAGTACAAACAACAACAAAATAATCCTAGGTCCAAAACGAACCATTGGATCTGGGACATGCCCAACCCCCAGATATGGATGTAAGACCCGTTTGTTCTTTGATTCTGGCTGGGTCTAAAAATACACCCTATTCACTATAAAGTGCACTACTTGTGACCAGAGCCCTATGCTCTATATAGGAAATAGGGTGCCTTTTCAGACTGTGTTTGGGGTAGCAGGGGACATTGATGTGAAAATCTTACCAGGATTAGAGCCTATAGTGTACCCAACTATTCTGGAAGTCCCCCAATGGTGTCTCATATGTCACCGTCAGAATGGACACACCAGTACAAGGGACAGAGACAAGGACGGGGGTGGACAAGCTCGGACAACGAGAACCAATTGTAAAACAGGAAATCATTATTGTTTGATTTACATACACTGTACGTGCATGAAACTAGACAAGGCACTTGTGGCAAACAAGCCAATGTATTCCTTTAAAAAAATATACTGTATCATTGACATTTTAGGTTCTTTGTATGCTGATTGTTGCATACACTAGAGCACCTTTAAGGAGAGAGCGTACGACTGGCAAAGAGACGTAAGAAGGCACCCAGACATTTGGGGTTAGGCTCAGCTGGGTTTTATGACCAAGTGAGTGGTAGGGTGTGGGCATTCCTCCAGGAGCGTTCCATTTCCAGGTTTCCTTTTTGGATGGGCAGAGAGTGTGGCTGGCTCCCAGAGAAGGACCCAGAGTGATTACGAGATGCAGGTGTGTCAGCGTATTATTGTTCTTACCTCTAAAATGAGTCACTTCCTCAGCAAGGCACTCACGTACCAGCCTTGGACACACAATAGAGCCATTCTTTTACTCATCATGCGCACACACTTACTTAGATGAACACAGACACACACACACTAACAATAACAAGCACACACATGCACACAGACTCATAGTCCACTGTTCTTCCCACTGGGTGGGTAGGAAGAAAGACAATAGCCACTCCACCAAGTCTCTGACACTGCCATGTGTTAGCTGCTTCTAAACTCCTCCCCCCAACCACTAAACCCTGGCAGCTGATAGGAGGAGGGAGGTGCCACTCACAGTCCAACCCCTAAACCCTGGCAGCCCATAGAAGGAAGGAGGCGCTACTCACCTGGTCTCCACTGAGGTGACATGCTGCCAGGTTCTGCTCCTCGAAGGAGGGGGCGGTGCGTACGTACTTGAGCCAGCTCCCCGCCAGCCTCCGAGCCTTCGTCCAGGCAGAACTTGACGTTTCCCATCTCATCCACCACCTGTTGGAGAACACATAGGTCAGAGGTGGACCTGTTTGAAAAGCCAGCACACACAGAGCTGAGCCTATATCTTCTCAAGTATGTGTGTGTGTGAGTTTCATTTCTTTAGTCACCATCATATCAAAGTTGCCTGAATTACCATGGACAAAGCAGATAATACCAGAAAGTTTCACGTCTCTCAAACCATTGGATCCAAAGAGGGTTACTTTGACTGTGTGTGTGTGTGTGTGTCCATATCTGTCAGTAGACAGAACATTATCTGCCAAGGGCCCCTAACCTTGTCGCTCCTCCGAGCAGCGAGAGGAAAGGGGGAAAAGAAGGAGGAGGGGAAGGTCGAAAACTGCGGCTTCTTTCACTTGTCTAAAGACTTTCTTTGGCACATATTGATCACCCTTTGTAACCCCTGGGCCGCCCCGGGAACGAGGGAGCAGTTTCAGGTTACCCCTTAGACAGATGAGAGGAGACGGAGGAAAGGAGGAGGCGAGGAAAGAAGAGGGGCTCATTGTGGGGCAGAAATGAAGTGAAGAAACCAGGGAGTTGATCGCGAGCTGCCACTATTTTATTTATTTACTGCTGGAGGAAAATGAACCTCTCTGCTCTAGATGAGGAGCACACCACACATACTTCAAAACTGCTGCGCCATGATTGCTGCTAAGCACACAAGACTGAGAAGTTCAGCCACTAAAATATGAAGGGGGCTCAACAAATATTACAGGATACATGTCCAATATCAACTTCCTCACTAAAATGTGAACATATTGGGCATAGTATGACTGAGCATAAACTATTGCAAAACGAGAACAACCAAAGGGCACTGAGTGAATGATACACTGAAGAAGGCCTGGTGGTACTAGACAAGAATTCAAGTGAAAACAAGATCAATGTAGTGGTAGTAGCTTGGTCTTGGTGGGACAATGGCTCTCGCTGGTGGCAAATAAGACTATGACAGTTTATAGAGAGTGTTGATAGTGTCTGAAGGCTCCAAGGTAGTGTTCATTAGGCACCAAATGGAAGAAAACAGACTGAAACAGGGAGGGACAACATGGACTTGTCCAATACGAAAAGCACATTTTCGTTTCCAGTTGTGAAACGCTTTAAAACAGTTTCCGTTGCCTGCCCTAATGAACACGACCCAGGTGTCTGTCTGCTGACCTATGCCCTCAGAAGAGCCTGGAAGGAGGAAAATCTCACAGCTCTGCTCCTCCACAAAGCTCTATAGAAGATCTAATTTCTCCTGGTGGAGTATTCTGGTGGAACTGATACTCTGTTGGTCGCTGGGCAGATCCTCTGGGGGCTGAGACGAGACAGGGCTGGCTAGGGCTTCTCATTGCTGGCTCATAATCAGCCTCCTCTCACCTCAACTTCTACCTCTCTGGTTCTTTTATATTGCAACCCAATCTCATGGTTTTACTAGTAACATATTTTTGTTTTGTCCGTTTGAGTTATAGGATATTTACGTATCTGGTCTCACCTTCCCAGTTGAATTCTACGTTTACAGTTAAAAAACAAAGTTATCCGACTTACCAACAGAACATTTACAGGCTTGCTCGATTCTGTTGCTCGTAAACTCTGAATGGCCTTGTTGGTCAGGGAGTGAGCGAGTGCAGAAGGTGTGGTGTCGGTGAAGGTAAGGTGTGGTGTTTTGTGGGTAAATATGGAAATAGCGGGTCTGGTCCGAGGTGAGGAGGCCGGTTCATGTGTGTGCGGTACGCTAACTAAACATAAGTGTGCCCCAAAGTTGCAGCTGTGCCTCACACTATGGCATTGTGGTGAGCCCGTGGGGTGAGAGAGTGTTAGGTTACTCCACTACTAACTTGCTTGGAGATAACAATTAAAAATAATGAGACAGCACCTACGCACATGTAGCACGTAGCATGTAGCATGTAGCACCTCAAGTTTTTAACATCAATAATAACCTGTGGTTGCCTCGCATGCAAGTACAGTTGAAGTCAGAAGTTTACATACACTTAGGTTGGAGTCATTAAAACTCGTTTTTAAACCACTCCACAAATTTCTTGTTAACAAACTATAGTTTTGGCAGGTCGGTTAGGACATCTACTTTGTGCATGACACAAGTAATGTTTCTAACAATTGTTTACAGACAGATTATTTCACTTATAATTCACTGTATCACAATTCCAGTGGGTCAGAAGTTTACATACACTAAGTTGACTGTGCCTTTAAACAGCTTGGAAAATTCCAGAAAATTATGACATGGCTTCAGAAGCTTCTGATAGGCTAATTGACATCATTTGAGTCAATTGGAGGTGTACCTGTGGATGTATTTCAAGCCCTACCTTCAAACTCAGTGCCTCTTTGCGTGACATCATGGGAAAATCCCAAAGAATCTGCCAAGATCTCAGAAAATAAATTGTAGACCTCCGCAAGTCTGGTTCATCCTTGGGAGCAATTTCCAAACGCCTGAAGGTACCACGTTAATCTGTACAAACAATAGTACGCAAGTATAAACACCATGGGACCACACAGCCGTCATACCACTCAGGAAGGAGACACGTTCTGTCTTCTAGAGATGAACGTACTTTGGAGCGAAAAGTGCAAATCAATCCCAGAACAACAGCAAAGGACCTTGTGAAGATGCTGGAGGAAACAGGTACAAAGTATCTATATCCACAGTAAAACGAGTCCTATATCGACATAACCTGAAAGGCCCGCTCAGCAAGGAAGAAGCCACTGCTCCAAAACCGCCATAAAAAAAGCCAGACTACAGTATGCAACTGCACATGGGGACAAAGATCGTACTTTTTGGAGAAATGTCCTCTGGTCTGATGAAACAAAAATAGAACTGTTTGACCATAATGGCCATAGTTATGTTTGGAGGAAAAAGGGGGAGGCTTGCAAGCCGAAGAACACCATCCCAACCGTGAAGCACGGGGGTGGCGTCATCATTCTCTGGGGGTGCTTTGCTGCAGGAGGGACTGGTGCACTTCACAAAATAGATGGCAACATGAGGAAGGAAAATTATGTGGATATATTGAAGCAACATCTCAAGACATCTGTCAGGAAGTTAAAGCTTAGTAGCAAATGGGTCTTCCAAATGGACAATGACCCCAAGCATACTTCCAAAGTCGTGGCAAAATGGCTTAAGGACAACAAAGTCAAGATATTGGAGTGGCCATCACAAAGCCCTGACCTCAATCCCATAGAAAATCTGTGGGCAGAACTGAAAAAGCGTGTGCGAGCAAGGAGGCCTACAAACCTGACTCAGTTACACCAGCTCTGTCATGAGGAATGGGCCAACATTCACCCAACTTATTGTGGGAAGCTTGTGGAAGGCTACCTGAAACGTTTGACCCAAGTTAAACAGTTTAAAGGCAATGCTACCAAATACTAATTGAGTGTATGTAAACTTCTGATCCACTGGGAGTGTGATGAAAGAAATAAAAGCTGAAATAAATAATTCTCTCTACTATTATTCTGACATTTCACATTCTTAAAATAAAGTGGTGATCCTAACTGACCTAAGATAGGGAATTTTTACTAGGATTAAATGTCAGGAATTGTGAAAAACGGAATATATTTGGCTTAGGTGTATGTAAACCTCCGACTTCAACTGTACATGGGCCTGATTGTGACAGTGAGTTACAATAAGATACTGATTGTGCGAGAGGTTTCCTTTCTACGCATACAGTCTTGTTCTTCAGCGCTTTACTGGAAACCAGACATGTTGAGTTGATGAGCTTCACTGCTGCGATTGGACTATTCTTGTCATCCATGTTTTAAGCGATTAGCTAGCCATCCTCAATGTCATCTTGAAACCGAGCTCCTTTGATACACTGTCCTCTACACTGAGCTCACAGAGAATACCTCAGTGCTTTCTTCTCTTCCCACTCTGCAGTGGACAACACAGTAAAACAGTGATCTACTGCCGCCGCCGTTTATACGTTAAGCAGTCCGAAATGATGCAGTCCAGACCCTTTATTTTATGTGTGAAAACAGTCACTGAAAACTAACCAGGCATAGAGGCGAAATTATCCTCTTAAAAAAAAAGCGAAAAGAGCCAATGTCTTGCGCAGGTTCAAGTCAGAGTGCACTTGTCCCAGCGCCTGTTGGGAGCTCAAACACGGGTATTGTACATGTTTTATGAACAGATGGGGAACAGCTTCGGCTGAGGCGAGCGATGTTGTAGAGGGGGAATTGCAGGGGAGCTCCTGACCAGGCTTTACACACTGAGCACACATAACCTCCACCCCCACACACACCTTGCAAGGTAGCAGAGGGTCTGGCTGTGGGCTCTAATGAGCTGCATGCCAGTGTGTCGGGGGGGCCTGCGAACACTCTATATGCAGGTGGAGCCCTGATTTATAAGGCCTCAAATGAGGTGCAACAGAGACAGAAAACCCTACTCCAGATTGTTTCTTTATTTACCTTCTATTCTTCTCCTCTTGAGAAGCGAGGGCCACATGTGATGTCGTAAAACACCAGCCTGAGCAGAGACACACCCTGCCACCACTAGGCTAAGGTACAACTCATGCACGTGTGCACCCACACACACACACACACACACACACACACACACACACACACACACACACACACACACACACACACACACACACACACACACACACACACACACACACACACACACACACACACACACACACACACACACACACACACACACCGTTTTAGGGGGTTAAATACCAGGGTACTTCTCCAAAGTCTACTTAGTCGTGTTAAGAAGTGCCCTTTATATAAGGGACCAATTAAATTGAACAGGTGTGTGGGTGTGGAGCTGATCTGTCTGAGAGGCTTGTGGCAGTGTGTGTGTGTGTGTTAACGACAGGAGGTTGGTGGCACCTTAATTGGGGAGGACGGGCTGGTGGTAATGTCTGGAGCGGAATAGGTGGAACGGTATCAAATCCATTATTATGAGCCGTCCTCCCCTCAGCAGCCTCCACTGGTGTTGACAGTGGCAGTCGTCAGGTTGTGAAGGTTAAGCTGACTATATGCAAGTCCTTTTTAGAGTTTTGGTTGGACCACAGTGTGTCTTTGCACGTCTTTGCTTTGAAACAAATACTATACAGTTCCACTACAGCAACATCTCAACCTCCCTCAGATGACTACCTTGTACACTCTCCTTACATACTACCGACAGTTAGCGCAGGAACCGCAAATAATCCATCAATGAAAGGGCCCTTCACACACTGTCTTCTGTGTGTGTGTGTGTGTGTGTGTGTACGTGCGTGTATCTCTGTCCGTCTGTGTGTGTGTGTGTGGGGGTGGGGGTCTGGACCCTTTGCATAAGAACAGAGCCTCAGAGTCCTATCTAGGTAATACAAAATAAGGTTCACTGAGTAGATTTTACTTGAAGAGAGAGATCCCCTCAAGTACACGTCAATGATGAGGCTGAAGTAAGGAAGGGAGAAAATTATACATTTGCAAAAGATTCGAACAATAACACAGACTCCTAGTGGACAGGAAATTGGGACCAATGCAACAGGAAGGGGTGATAATAGGGCTCCCGGGTGGGACGCGTATACGGGTCCTCGGCA